>OZ024732.1:40431550-41031550 GCA_964016875.1 Fallopia convolvulus | reverse complement strand
AGCTGTTATGGAATAAAGATCGCGTGAATCTGACTGTGGTTCAACTTTATGATGATTTCATACATGCTATTGTTATGAATGGTTCGAGCCGCTTTCACCTTGTACCCGTCTATGCTCCTCCTTCCCCGGGTAGGCATGGACGGTTTTGGAAAAAGATAACGGAAGTTTTAAGCTCTATTACGGAACCGATGCTGATTGGAGGGGATAAAAATTGCATTTTGAATATAACTGATCGCCGGGGTGGGTCGGTCGACTCTCGGAAGATACTCCTTTGTTCCATCAGATAATGATCTTGGGCTCATTGATATGGGATTTATAGGCCAACCCTTTACTTGGTCCCGAGGGAATTCGACTCCGACTTTTGTTGAGAAGCGTCTTGATCGCGTTTTCACGAATATTTCGGGACGTCTGTTGTGGCCTGAGGCGGTTGTTCGACATTTGCCAAGGCTGTCTTTTGACCATTCCCCTCTTCTGCTCACGTTGGAACCGAGTATTCAGTATAATAGAAGGAGAAGGCCGTTTTGATTTGAAGCGGCTTGGCTTACCCATTTTGATTTCCTTGAGTTTCTTGATGCTTCTTGGAAGAAGGAAGCTAAATCTAGTGAAGCGCTTTTAGACCTGAGCCCAAAGCTGATTGCTTGGAATAAAGCGGTCTTTGGAATAATTCATGCCATGAAACACCAGTTGCTTGTGCAGCTTAAAGATATTCAGCAACGTCTGAGTAGTAATCCTTCGGACGCTTTATTGAATGAGGAATCTATGGTAAAGCGTGACCTTGAGTTTACCTTAGAACGAGAAGAGTTGCTTTGGCTTCAAAAATCAAGAGTTGATTGGCTTAAAATGGGTGATCGTAATACTCGTTTTTTCCATACATCCACAATTATTCGGCGGCGTCAGAATCGTGTTGAGACTTAGAAGGATTCTGATGGCCGTTGGATAACGAATAACGATGAACTTGAGGCATATGTCGTTCGCTTTTTTCAGCAACTGTACCACTTGCCAGCTGAGGAAAGCATGTTGTTTGTTTGCTGTAGGGGCAGTTTTCGATTATTAATGATGTGTCTTGGGTTGCTATTAATCTTCCCATTACTGAGGTGGAGATTTTCAAAGCCATTAAGATGATGGGGCTGCTCAAGGCGTCGGGAGTTGATGGGTTTCAACCTATATTCTTCCAAAATTGTTGGAAAACGATTGGTAGTTCAGTTATTCGCACTATTATGGATTTCTTTGCTACAACTTCTTTGCCTTCTGATTTGAATGAAACCATGATTACTCTTATTGCTAAAGTGGATGAACCTGAGCTTGTTAGTCAGTTTTGACCTATCAGTCTTTGCAATGTGACTTATAAAATCATTACGAAGATCCTGGTTAATCGTATGCAGTCAATTCTCCCTCAGTTAATTGGTCTGAAGCAAGAAGTTTTATCCCAGGCCATTATATAACGGATAACATTGTGCTTGCTCAAGAGATCCTTCATTCTATGCATCGTAAAAAGGGCGTGCAAGGTTGGATGTTATTGAAGCTTGACCTTGAAAAAGCTTATGACCGCCTCCACTGGGATTTTGTTGTAGATACGCTCATGGATGATGGGTTTTCGCAAGTATGGGTTGATTGGATTCGATCTTGTTTGCATTCTACTTCTTTCCGACTTCTCTGGAATGGTGAATTTACGTCCAGTTTTTTCCCGTCTCGTGGTATTCGATAAGGAGATCCCCTTTCGCTGTATTTATTTGTTTTGTGTATTGAGCGTCTTAGCCAAATGATATCCAAGGAAGTGGCGGCTAATCGCTGGAAACCCATCCGACTTTCTAGTTGGGGACCAGTGAATTCCCGTTTACTTTTTGCGGATGACATTATGATATTTGCGGAGGCTTCTGTTGCTCAGAATGGAAGCTACGCCGTTTTGTGTATTTTTTGTAGGTTTTAGCAAGGAAACGGTGTTATTTGGAGTTAAATTTGGAGTGATATGGTGAAGGACGGAAAAATACGAGATGAAGAAGTCGAAGTCTAAGCTTTTAGAGAAGAAGCGTTGAAGAAGTCAAATATCCAGGCTCGTTAACGAGGTTGTGAGGGCTCGTTAACGAGGCTTCGAGATGGGTTTTTCGAGAATTCTTAGTGTGACCTACCGATCATGTGCGGGAATTTATTCCGTGTCAGTAGAGTATTTTTAATGAGTTTTAGGGTTATTATATTATGTATTTGAGGTTATGATATCTTTCTAGATTTTATTTCTATCTTTTTAGAGTAGGTTTCTATCTTTTTGGAAAGTTTTTTTTATCTTATATCCTTATTTATTTAGATACCTTTATTAGTATAAATACCCTTCTTTATAACCTAGAGAAGGGGTGGCAAGTAGAGAAGAGGGGAGAGCCGAGAGTGAGAGAAGGATCGGAGAGAGATCGAGAGCCACGGTGGACGAGAGTTACCGATGTCGCTAATCATAGTTTTCGATTCGGTTTTGTATTTTTCGGTTTCTTCTTGATTCTGTAAGACTGTATTTTCCTATTAATTTGAAGTAGTTGTTTTTTTCCAATGTTCTCCTTTATAGAAGTTGTTTGTTTTCTAATCATGAATAGTGAGTAGTCTTCTTATCTAGGGTCGGGGTTGAAACCCGGCATAGTTATGCATGGTTTGATGAGTAAGATGATGTTGTGAATGCCTTCTATCCATTTTGAGATTGCTTGTTGTGTTTATGCCGAGATGAAAGTCAAGGTAATCTGAGTTTTAACTTGATCGAAAGAGAAAGTTATAGACTTGAAGGTTGATATCGTTTGAATGCGAAAGTTTCAAGCTTTAGATCCAAAACAAGTGATTGAGTGAATTAATTTATGAAAGTAGATTATTTTACTTGCTAGTCAATGAAAGTTGATGAATTTATCTGTTTAAAGGCATGATCTTTATCTTCTGAGTTTATATGCATGACTATGTTGTGGTGACCCTTGTCCTAGATCTTTGTTTTTATTTGAATTCTCTTAGATCGTATTCGTTACTGAGTCCGTAGCCTCGGTACCGAACCTTTTTAGTTTGTTAGTGGTGGTTAGTTGTTTGCGCTGGTTCGTTAACGACCCTGACAACGTCGTTAACGAGGCTGGTTGTGAGTGTTTTGCTTGTTTTTGTTTGATTTTCATTATTAATAGTCGATAGATAAACAAACCTTGCTTCTCGTGGAATGATCCTGACTCCCCTATACTCAGCGGGGTCTTGACTTATAAATTTATTTGTTGTCCAGAGTAAATGCCCGTCAACAAATTGGCGTCGTTGCCGGGGAAGCAACGAGTTTGTTTATTTATCTTTGGGTCTGGGAATAGCCCGACCCCGAAAATATTTTTAATTTTTGTTTTCTTTGTCTGTTTTCTCAGCGCATGCCGGTAGGACGTCGAAGGCTTGAATTTGACAACGCTGGTTATTATTCAGAACCTGAACGTTCCTTGCACCGTAGACGCCGAGAGAACCGAGCCATGAACACACTTGAAGAGATGGCTCGTCAGTTGGAAGTCCTTCAAAATCAGATGGAGGCATTGAAAACCGAGAAGGAAGACGCTGCTGCCGAGGCTGAGCGTCAACGAGCTAACAATGCTCGTCTGTAGGATGAGCTGAATGCCTATCCGAGGAATGCTGATGCGACTCTTCCCTAGCTCGGACCCAGCTCCGACGGACCCGAGACGGCCTAGACCTTGGAGACCCCCTTGGATTAGGACTTAGTCTCATATTATGTTATTATTTATATTTCCGTCATTTCCTTTTTAGGCGTGTGTTCCATTCTTATAGGATGGGCTAGCCTTGTTATTTCCCTTTCTAGATAGTTTCTATTATTAGTATGTTACTATTAATAGTATTTTGGGCTTGGATGTTGGGCCTAGCATGTTGCTAACCCTAGTCCACTCCCAACTAGCTTCTAGGGTTTTTGTGTGGCCTCCTCTATATAAAGGAGCCACGCCCCCTAATAATATTTACGTCCAAAATGAATTAATCCAGAGCTTTGAGTCGAGTATCTCCTCCCCTTTGGCCCAGGCGTCACCCTATTCTTTCCACGACCCCATATTCTCCTGGCCTACGTCAAACTAGGCCCCCTTCTCAATCCTTTCACTTCACCTCTCATCTCAAAGTCTAGGCTTCGGCCTCAAATCTATCCGGTTACTATTTGTCGGAGAAGATCCGAACGTTTCGAGACTAGATCCGCCCCTTGTGACCCTAGGGTCGCATCAATTGGTATCAGAGCTTAGGCGGTTCGAACAGTTCCTTCTCCATTTTCACAAAAGAAAAAACACGTTCGACTTCTGTCCAGATTTCGAAAAAAAAATTCTTTTTTTCTACATTTTTTTTCTAGATTACTGTAGGTATTTTCGATACGAGTCCGGGCATATAAAATTCGCCAAAAACGGACGTCGTTTGCCCCTCCAAAAGGCCGAAATACTAATCAGTCGCGCAAGTCCCGCGCCCAGCCACCAGCGTGCCGAGGATCCGAGTCTGGCACAGTCGCGGCACTGCAACAGCATGCCGACAGCGCACCAGCACCGCGCCGAAGATCAGGCAGCAGCCCCGCGCCGCGCCAGCCTGCACTGAACTCGGAAACCCTAGATCTCGTGATTATTTCCGAGATCTCGTGGGATATTTTGGGCGCATATCTTGCTATTTTAATTTTTAATTATTTTACATTTATTTATTTTGATTTTATTCTCTTTTTGTAAAAGATCTTAACTATAAAAGATCTTCTAGTTATTTTTTTATTTCTAGGATAGTTTATTATTTCCGTTTTAACGGGGTCTTTCGGATTGTGGAAGATCTTGTAACATTGTAAAAAAAAACAAAAAAAAAACCGAGAAGCCCGAGCCATGTCTTGGACTTGCTCGGCAATATGGGACGATTCGGACTCTTGGGATCGGCCACCTCGACGAGTCAACACTCGTCCACATAGGCCGCTTCCGAGGGACGATCCGGATTGGATCCCATCTTATAGACTCCCGGAGAATCGGGCCCGCTATTATGGTGAAACTCCAAAACCCCGACGTCGATCATACGTTGAACGGGATTGGAGTCCGCCACCTCGGCGCCCGCGTCCCCGATACGAAGAGCGGGATTGGAGTCCGCCACCTCGGCGCACGTGTACCCGATACGATGAGCGGGATTTGAGTCTGCCACCTCGGCGACCACGTCCTCGAGACCGCACCCCGGAGGCCCCAAGGTCTCCCCCGGCCCGCGCTCAAGCCCTTCATTTGAGTCGTGGACCGCCGGTACCGACGCCTAGCGTTAAACCTCCGACACTCTCCGAGCACCAATGGCGCACACACTACGCCATGCTTGCGGAGCAAAGGATGGCGGAGCTCGAGCGCCTTCTCGCCGAGGCCAACCGAGAGTCTCAACCGTGGTCGGCACCCCACGTGCCCTCGCACGAGTCGAGTCCAGCGACGTCAGCGCCCATCCTTAGCGAGGTCCCTAACGACGTGCCGAGACAGGATTCGAGCCCAGCGACGTCGACACCCATGCCCAACGAGGTCGCTAGCGAGACCCTTACCGAAGTCCTTCCCGAGGTCCCTAGCGAGGTTCTTCCCGAGGCCCTTCAAGAGGTCCTTTCCGAGGCCCTTCGCGAGGTTCTTCCCGAGGTCCTTCCCGAGGTCCTCCCCGAGTCCGACGCTGACATCGAGCCCAAGCTCGTGCCTGCCCCTATGTCGACACCATACTTATTCGAGACTACACATGTCGATGGCAAGGTTTTTCTGAGATCGTCGCCTTCTTCCCTTGTCCGACCCACGTCGAAGCGAGGACGCTTCGAAGCTAAGCGGGGGAGAATGATGCGACTCTGCCCTAGCTCGGACCCAGCTCCGACGGACCCGAGACGGCCTAGACCTTGGAGACCCCCTTGGATTAGGACTTAGTCTCATATTATGTTATTATTTATATTTCCGTCATTTATTTCCGTTATTTCCCTTTCTAGATAGTTTCTATTTTTAGTATGTTACTATTAGTAGTATTTTGGGCTTGGATGTTGGGCCTAGCATGTTGCTAACCCTAGTCCACTCCCAACTAGCTTCTAGTGTTTTTGTGTGGCCTCCTCTATATAAAGGAGTCACGCCCCCTAATAATATTTACGTCCAAAATGAATTAAGCCAGAGCTTTGAGTCGAGTATCTCCTCCCCTTTGGCCCGGGCGTCACCCTATTCTTTCCCCGACCTCATATTCTCCTGGCCTACGTCAAACTAGGCCCTCTTCTCAATCCTTTCACTTCACCTCTCATCTCAAAGTCTAGGCTTCGGCCTCAAATCTATCCGGTTACTATTTGTCGGAGAAGATCCGAACGTTTCGAGCCTAGATCCGCCCCTTGTGACCCTAGGGTCGCATCAAATGCCAAACAATACATGCATCTGGAACTGAGGGTGCCAGAGTCCCCAATTGTGCTTCCGGAGATAGAAAAACCATTTGAGATTAAGTCTCAATTTATATCCTTGATTAAGCGGGCTCAGTTTGAAGGGAAACCTACTGAGTGCCCTATGGAGCATATTTGAAATTTTCTTTACTTATGTGACACCATAGCTGCTGAAGGCGTCTCACTTGAATATGTTATGTTAAAAGCTTTCAGGTGGTCTCTTGCTGGAAAGGCCCTGAGCTGGGTTGAGAGCTTACCTTCTAAGTCTATCAGGACTTGAAAAGCTTTGTACGATCAATTTCTTACAAAGTTTTTCCCTCCTGCTAAGACAACGGAGTTGAGAAAACGCATCACCTCCTATCACCAGCTGCCTAATGAGACTTTTGTTGAAACATGGGAGAGATTTAAAGAAATGCTTAGACAGTGCCCCACTCATGGGAAACCTTTATATGTTCTTCAAGAAATCTTTTTCCAGGGTATCAACGCTGAGACCAAGAACCGCATCAACACGCATACAACGTGCGGTTTTATAGAGATGGACCCTACGGCTGCATGAGAATTGCTGGATAAGCTGTCCAATTATGATGCCATGTATGGAACCCAACAAACCCCCAGCCCCAGAAGCGTCTCTACGTGCCTAACCGAGACGAAGTTGACCCAGATGTTAAAAGTCAATTTTTACAAGACGAGGTCAATCGCTTGAAGAAGCAGGTAAGTTTTCGGAAGCCCTCTCAATCCTGTCAAGAGTGTGGTTCTTCTGCCCATAGTACTTCTGCTTGCACTAACATAGAGCAGGTAAGAGCCGCTAAGACAATTCCTGAAATGAGTTACATGAGAGGCCCATACAGGAACCAGCCTAGTAATTTTGACAGGTCAAACAACTATCAAGCGTGGGGCAATCAAAATCCAAATCCAAACTATGCAGTGCCTCCACCGGATAGACGACCTGCGCCTTATTGACCTCCAGGCCATCAGGAGCCACCATCGTGGGTACAAGGGTTACAAGAAGGCATTAATGGAGTCCACAACAAAGGTAATGAAGTTCAAGCCAACCTTAACTACCAAAATAAAATATGGGGAGAGTTTGATGTATGGAAGAAGAATGTTGATTCCCAACTAGGGAACCTTGCTGCACAGATTCCACGACCACAAGGGCAACTCCCGGGCCGCCTCGAGGAAAACCCTAGGGGACAAATAGCAGCGGTACACCTTAGGAGCGGAAAGACACTACCGGAGTGTGTCCAAGCTAAGGGCAAGACTGAAGAGGACAACACGGTTCAACTCGGTAACGAGCCAGCGAGGGCAAGTACCGAACCAGCACACCGTGCTGACGAGGCTCCGAGGGTACCTAACGACCCTATTCCAGGTACGTTTTCTAATCCGAGCCCTCCTCTCCATCCCAAGGTAGTTAACGACCCCATTAGGGTCGGTAACGACCCGCCAAGCGTACCCAACGACCCTAGTGTCGACCCGGTCGCATCACCTCTCGAGCCTAACTTGGTTTCGAGAATGGTGAAATCTCTTCCATTTTCCACTAAGAAATCCGTGGACTCTACTGAGAGTAAGTTCAAGCGTTTCGTAAAGATTCTTCAGGGCATTAATATTTCCATCCCATTCACTGAGGCCCTAAGCGAAATGCCGGCTTACACGAAATTTTTGAAAGATATTCTTAGCAGGAAAAGATCCATCATAGAGTTGCAAGATGAAGTCCGGTCTATAGCTCTACCAGAAAAGCTAGGAGACCCAGGGAGATTTGCAATAACGATTGGCATAGGCGACCACAAATTCAAAGCCTTATGTGATTTGGGAGCCAGTGCTAGTTTACTTCCTCTCTCAATTTGGTCTAAAGTCAACATGGGACCACTTGAGCCTGTAGATATGAACCTCTACATGGCAGACGGATGATGCGTCAAAGCCACAGGAGTCGTGGACGACTATCCCATTCAAGTTGGGAAATTTTTTATACCAAATGATTTCATCGTCCTCGATATGCCTGAAGATCCTCATGTTCCCATTATCCTAGGCAGACCATTCCTAGCTACAACAAGTGCCAAGGTAGATGAGCGGAAAGGACTTCTCACTTTTGATATTGGAGAGTAACGAGTGGAATTCAGCCTTGACCAAAACGCATATGACCCAACTGCGGTCGCACAACTCGAGTTGACCCAACCAGAACTCGACATAGCTGATACTACTGAACTTCTTCCAACTTCAAAAGAGGACGAGATTCTCATACAGGACCCTGTCGAGCCTCCTTGGCCCATTAGTGAGTCCCACATGCAAGGGTATAATCAAGGTGAGTACTCCTCTTCTTACTTTATTCCTACACCATGCCCCACGGTATATGCTACAGAGGAGTCCAGACCACCTCGGTTTTTGGATTTCACTAACCCGTATGTAGGAATACCGGGCATACTCATAGAAGACACATGACTAAGTTTAGTGACTCAAGTAAATAATGCCTACAAGGCTAAGTATGGGGTAACTCAGGACCCTAACATAGAGCCACCTTGAGCCAAGGTAAGTACGTCCGGCTAACGACGTTAAAAATAGCGCTTACGGGAGGCAACCCGTTTTTAGTATAGACTAGATTTTTCCTTTTTAGATTATTTTTCCTAGCTTTCTTTTGAGTTTTTTTTAGTTTTTAGGATAAAAAAAATAGGATATATTTTGAGCTAACAAGATGCAGGAGAAGGGATCGAAAATCATTCAAGGAGGCCACGGTGACTCGTTAACGACCTACCCAGGGTCGTTAACGACCCGGTTTGGCGAACCGACTCGGGCAGGTAAGTTTTATTTAACCCTAACCTATCTTTTATCTTCTACCCTATCTTCTACTACCCTAGCCGCCTCTACCTACCCCATTCCTCCTATTTTTATCCTCTCATATTTAACCCTTCTACCCAACATCCTATTCTCAAAACCTCAAATCCCAAGCTCCAATTCCCTCAAAATTTCTACCGAAGACCCTCCACCACCGATCGGAACTCCACCTTCACCGAACTTCGGAAAACGCCTTGTTAACGAAGCCCGCCACCCCAATTCACCCACCGACGAGATCCAAGCTCGTTAACCACCCAAACATGATTTTTGTTCTTCAAATTATAAATCTTCCGGTATGATTTCTACACCCTAACTCTTTATTGCATGATTCATGGTTTTTAGGGTAGAAATTTCATATCTTGATTGCGTTTTTAGAGGTGGTCGAATAGCATGTTTTATCTTGCCCATGAATTCTATTTCATACATTGGTAGTAATTCTCGATCTAGGGAAGGTTATTCATGTTAGATTCTCCATTGCAAAAATTTAATTTGAAAAGCATGAATAGTCTTGTTATAGAAATTGAGTTTGATCTTCGCCATAATAATTTTGGGTAAATTTAGCATGTTCGGATGGGTAATTGAGCAAGTATGGGGTGCGTACACCCGATTGTGTGTCTGGTGAAGGATTATAGAGGATGCATGCTTGATTCATGGCTTAAAGTTAGAGTTAATTCCACTCGGATTTTGCGAACTGGTTCTCGGTAGGTCGTTAACTATCCGCCCAGGCTCGTTAACGACCCTACATAGCCTCAAAGTTTAGAAACCAGTCTAGAACACGTTATTGACCCAATTGGGTAGTTAACGAATGATTCTGAGGGCTAATTTGAGACCAAGTATGGGGTCTCTTGTCTATCTACTTGAGTGCATCTTCTCTTGGAAAAATCATAATTGTTTTGTAGATCACATGGCAAGTTCAAGCCGACCGCTACCCGAGCCCAGAAGAAGAGGAGAAATCAGAGGTCCCCATCTCCACTTCGCATGGACAATGTGATTTTGCGCACGCAAGGGCAAGTGGACCGATACAACGCCATTCTAGACAAGGATCACAACACTAGGTGGTTTTCAAGGTCGAGCGCTAAAGCAATGAAGATCTATTAGGATGTTAAGGAGGCCTTTGCTATTCTCGGTGTGCCTCACTTGCTGAAGAAGGAGAATTTACCACACTTTCCGGCTCTCACATCCGAGTTCTTAGCCACTCTAGAGACAAGCTTCCCGAAGAAGACTTCGGTGGGACGCATCCGATTTCGGCTCGGTAATGTGAACCGAGAGTACACTTTGGCGGAGTTCAACGCTATTTTGGAGCTCGTGAATCCATCTCGAGAGTATAGTCTCAAAGACTACAAGGTGACAAGGACTTGGAGCTACATCACCGGGGAGGTCAAGCCCTCCACAGCGGCATTATCTGGGGCAAGCATCATCAACCCCATATTCAGATTCATTCTCCGAGTCCTAGCCGCCACGTTCTGGCCAAAGAGGGGGTTGAACAAGCCGACATGGACAGAGGTTGCTTGCCTCCGCACTATTCTTTTTTAGGAGCCCACCCCATTGAATTTGGGGTATGAGTGGCTTTATTATATAGAGAAATCAACCAAGTCAAAGGAAGTATGGTGCGGGAATCTGGTCAGTCTCCTGGCAACTAATCTTGGAGTAGATCTCACTCGCTACACGCCCTATCACGCCCAATTGCTCAACCGAAACTATTGGTTTAGTTCTGGTATTTTCACTCAAGTTCGGGATGGGTTTATGATGTTCGCATTTCTAGTATAGATTTTAGTAGGTTTTCTTTGTTTATTAGGTTTAATTTTGTTAAGTTTAGGTTTAGTTTTGAGTGTTTTTAGATAGTTTTGCATATTTCTATGAAAAGAGTGGAAGCTACGCTATTTTGTGTATTTTGTAGGTATTAGCAAGGAAAAGAGCTATATGGAGCTGAATTTGGAGCGTTGCAGTGAAAGACGGAGGAATACAAGATTGAAGAAGTCAGAGTTCAAAATTTATGAGAGGAAGTGTGGAAGAAAACAAAGCCCAGGCTCGTTAACGAGGTTGTGAGGGCTCGTTATCGAGGCCACGAAAGAGAAGATTTGAAGGTTGACTTTATGATTCACCGATCCTGAGCGGGAATTTATTTCCGTGTCGGTCGAGTATCTTTTTAGAATCTTTTAGAGTTATTAGAATATGTATTTTAGGTCTTATTATCTTCTTAGATTTTGTTTCTATCTTTTAGAGTTTTATTTCTATCTTTTTAGGAAAGTTTATATCTTTTTGCCTTTTTAGTTTTTAGCTTTTTAGTATAAATACCCTTCTATCTAGCATATAGGGGGAGAGAATTTTTAGGAGTCGAATTAGAGAAGAGAAGAGGAGGAAGAACCGAGGAGGGAGTCGATCGAAGTCGAGTTCGAGGGTCGGTGGACGAAAGTTACCGAGTTCGTTGATCGAGGTTTTGGTTCGGTGTTTTGTTCTTTTTCGGTTTTCTTCTTAACTTCTGTAAGACAGATTTTTCTATTTTAATTTAGTAGTGATTTGTTTTCCAATGTTTTCTTATATTGAGTTTATTTGTTTAGCAATTATGATTAGTGAGTAGTCTTCTTTTCTAGGATCGGGGTTAAGCCCGACATAGTTGAGCATGTTTGATAAGTAAGATTGTGTGTTGAATGCCTTTTATCTTTTATTGAGATTGTTTGTTGTGCTTATACCGAAACGAAAGTTGAGGTAATTTGAGTTTTTAACTTGATTGAAAGAGAAAGTTAGTAACTTGATGGTTGATATTGTTTGAATACGAAAGTTTCAAGCTTTAGATCCAAAACAAGCAATTAAGTGAATTAGGATGCAAAAGTTGGTTAATTTGCTTGATAGTCAACGAAAGTTGATGAATCTATCTGTTTAAAGGCATGATCTTATCTTCTGACGAGTTTATATGCTTGGCTATGTTGTGGTGTCCCTAGTCCTAGATCTTTGTTTTATCTGAATTATTTTAAGAGAATTTTCGTTGTTGAGTTACTTGCCTCGGTACCGAATTTATTTAGGTCGTTATTTGAGTATTTTTGTTTACGGTGGTTCGTTAACGAACCTGACAACGTCGTTAACGAGGCTACTTGTGAGTGTTTTGTTTGTTTCTGTTTGCTTTTTAATAGATTGATAAACGAACAACCTTGCGTCCTGTGGAACGATCCTGACTTCGCTGTACTCAGCGGGGTTTTGACTATAAATTTATTTGTTTTCAAGAAACCCTCTCAACAAATTGGCACCGTTTCCGAGGAAGCAACGAGTTTGTTAGTTTATCTTTGGGTTCGGGAATAGCCCGACCCCGTTTTTGTTTTTAAATTTTTGTTTTCTTTGTCTGTTTTTCTCAGTGTGTGCTGGTAGGACGACGAAGGCTTCAGTTTGATAACACTGGTTATTACTCAGACCCGAACATTCCCTGCACCATCGACTCCGAGAAAACCGAGCCATGGCCACGGCAGAAGAGATGGCTCAACAGTTGGAGATCCTCCGGACTCAGATGGAGGCACTTAAGGCCGAGAAGGACGACGCAGACGCCGAAGTTGAGCGTCAACGAGCTGACAAGGCTCGTTTACAAGAAGAGCTTGATGCCTATCCGAGGAATGCCAAACAATAGATGCATCCGGAACTGAGGGTGCCAGAATCTCCTATTGTGCTTCCAGAGATAGAGAAACCTTTTGAGATCAAATCTCAATTTATATCCTTAATCAAACGGGCTCAGTTTGAAGGGAAACCTGCTGAGTGCCCTATGGAGCATATGAGAAACTTTCTTGATTTATGTGACACCATAGCTGCTGAAGGTGTCTCACTAAAATATGTTCTGTTAAAAGCTTTTAGATGGTCTCTTACTGGAAAGGTCCTGAGCTGGTTGGAAAGCCTACCTTCTAAGTCTATCAGGAATTGGAAAACTTTGTACGATCAATTTCTTACAAAGTTCTTCCCTCCTGCTAAGACTACGGAGTTAAGGAAACGAATCACCTCCTATCACCAGCTACCTAATGAAACATTCGTTGAAACTTGGGAAAGATTTAAGGAGATGCTGAGGCAATGCCCCACTCATGGGCAACCTTTATATGTTTTACAAGAGATCTTTTTCCACGGCATTAATGCAGAGACCAAGAACCGCATCAACACGCATACTACGTGCGGTTTTATAGAGATGGAACCTACTGTTGCGTGGGAATTGCTGGATAAGCTGGCTAATTACGATGCTATGTACGGAACCCAACAAGCTCCACAAACTCAAAAACGTCTCTACGTACCTAACCGAGAAGAAGTTGACCCAGATGTTAAAAATCAATTCTTACAAGACGAGGTCAACCGTCTAAAGAAATAGGTAAGTTTTCTGAAATCCTCTCAAACATGTCAAGAATGTGGTTCTTCTGCACATAGTACTTCTGCTTGCATTAACATCGAGGAGGTTAGAGCCGCTGAGACAATAGCTGAGATGAATTATATGAGAGGACCATACAGGAACCAGCCTAGTTACCATGACAGGTCGAACAACTATCAATCATGGGGCAATCAAAATACAAGTCAAAACTATGCAGTGCCCCCACCAGATAGACGACCTGCACCATATCGACCTCCAGGCCATCAGGAGACGCCATCATGGGTTCAGGAAATAAAGGAAAGCATTAACGGAGTGAACAACAAAGTTGATGAAGTTCAAGCCAAACTGAACCGACAAGATAAAAGATAGGGAGAGTTTGATATTTGGAAGAGGAGTGTTGATTCCCAACTAGGCGACCTAGCTGCACGGATTCCAAGACCACAAGGACAACTCCCGGGCCGCCCCGAGGAGAACCCTAGAGGCCAAATAGCAGCGGTACACCTCAGAAGCGGGAAGACATTACCGGAGAGAGTTCAAGCTGAAGACAAGGAGGAACAAGACCTCATAAAACGGCTCGTTAACGAGCCAACGAGGGCAAATAACGAGCCCAAAAACGAGGATGACGAGGCTCCGAGGGTTCCTGACGACCCTATTACATGTAAGTTCTCTAAATTGATCCTTCCTCTCAACCCCAGGGTAGTTAACGACCCCACCAGGGTCGGTAACGACCCGCCGAGGACAATAAACAACCCTAGTGTCGACGCGGTACTCTCACCTCTCGAGCCTAACTTGGTTCCGAGAATGGTTAAATCTCTTCCATTTCCAACTAAGAAATCTATGGAACTACTTAGAGTAAGTTCAAGCGTTTCGTAAAAATTCTTCAGGGCATTAATATTTCCATCCCATTCGCTGAGGCCCTAAGCGAAATGCCGGCTTACACAAAGTTTTTGAAAGATATTCTTAGCAGGAAAAGATCCATTACAAAGCTACAAGATGAAGTCAGATCAATAGCTCTACCGGAAAAGCTAGGAGATCCAGGAAGGTTTGCAATAACGATTGGCATAGGCAACCACAAGTTTAAGGCTTTATGCGATCTGGGTGCCAGTGCTAGTCTAGTTCCTCTCTCAATCTGGTCTAAAGCTAATATGGGACCACTAGAGCCGGTAAACATGAATCTGTACATAGCAGATGGGTCATGTGTCAAGGCCACAGGAGTAGTGGGCGACTATCCTATTCAAGTCGGGAAATTCTTTATACCGAACGATTTTATCGTCCTTGATATGCCTGAAGACCCTCATGTCCTCATAATTCTCGGTCGACCATTTTTAGCCACAGCAGGTGCAAAAGTTGATGTGAGGAAAGGACTCCTCACTTTTGATATCGGAGAGGAACGGGTAGAATTCAACTTGGATCAAAAAGCCAACGACCCAGTTGGAGTCGCACAGTTCGAGTTGACTCAAACAAAACTCGACACAACCGTCACTACCGAGTCTCCTTGGCCAATCACCGAGTCCCACGTGCAAAAGTACAACCAAGGTAAGTACTCTAATTATGAATCGGCTAAAAAGGAGCAGGATTGTTTCATATCTTTTGTTCCTGCACTACGCCCTATTATATGCACTACAGAAGAGTCCAAACCACCTTGGTTTTCGGACTTCACTAACCATCATGTAGGAATATCGGGCGTACTGATAGAAGAAAAGGGTCCTAATTTAGCAACTCAAGCACACAGAGGCTGCAAGGCTAAGTATGGGGTACCTCAAGACCCCAACATGGCTACACATGAGCCACCGTGAGCCAAAGGAGTTCGTCGGGATAACGACGTTAAAAATAGCGCTTACGGGAGGCAACCCGCTTTTAGAATAGATTTAGTTTCTCTTTTTCCTTTTCTTTTTTTAGATTATTTTTCTTAGCTTTCTTTTGTTTTCTTTTTAAGTTTTAGTTAGGATAGAAATTAGAATTTTTGAGCTAACAAGACGCAGGAGAAGGGATCGATAATCACTCCAAGAGGCTACGGCAGCTCGTTAACGACCCACCCAAGGTCGTTAACGACCCGGTTCGACGACCCGACTCGTCAAAAACGGGACAGGTAAGTTTTTTTTAACCTAATCTATCTTTTACTACCCTAGCCGCCACCCTCTACCCCTTCATATCCCTTCCCTCTCCTATAAAAACCCTTTTACCCCTTCCAAAAATCTACCACCACACTCTCCCAATTCCAAACTTCTCAAAAACCCAACCAAAGAGCTCGAAATCCCTCTCCCACCGTCCAGAATCTCGCACTAACTACCACCGAGAGGCCGTCGTTACCGAAGCCCGGAAACCCAATTTTCTCACCGACGAGATCCGAGCTCGTTAACCACCCGATTCCGACCTCTTGTTCTTCAATTTCTCGATTCTCCGGTATGATTTCTAAATCCTAGCTCGAAATTGCATGATTCATGGTTTTTAGGGTAGAAATTTCATTGCTTGGATCTTGTTCATAGAGAGGTCGATTGGCATGCTTGGTTTTCGCTCATAAAAATTCTTGGTTGTGCTTAGTTGTTCTTGTTCTAGGAAAGATTATTCATGTTAGATTATCTATTGCAACACTCTAACTAGAAAAGCATGAATTTTTCTTGTTCTAGTCTTAAAAGTTCAAACTTTGCATGTCAAAATTTTGGGTAATTCTAGCATGTTCGGGATGGGTAATCGAGCAAGTATGGGGTGCTTATATCCGAACGTGGGATTTGTGGAGAAATATAGAAGATTGCATGCTTGGTTTATGCTTTAATTTAAGGTAGATTAAAATCGGAAATTCTGCGATTTGGGTCTCGGCGGCTCGTTAACGACCCAACCAGGTTCGTTAACGACCCTGCAAAGCTTCAAAGATCAATACCCAGTCCAGAATCGTAAACGACCCAATTGGGTAGTTAACGAATAATTTTGAGGTTAATTCAAAGACCAAGTATGGGGTCTCTTGCCTATATATTTTGAGTGGATTTTATCTTGGAAAAGTTTTGATTCTTTCGTAGGATCCCATGGCAAGTTCAAGCAGGCCCTCTACCCGAGCTCAGAAGAAGAGGAGAAACCATAGGTCCCCATCTCCACCTCGCGTGGATGACGTGATTTTGAGCACTCAGGGCCAAGTACGTCGTTACCGTGATATTCTGGAGAAGGACCACTACACCCGCTGGTTCTCAAAGTCCAGTGCTGTCAACACGGGGATCTACACGGACGTCAGGAGGCTTATGTTATCCTTGGTGCCGCTCATCTTCTGAAGCAGGAGAATTTACCACACTATCCGACCCTCACATCCGAGTTTTTGGCCACCTTGGAGACTAGCTTCTCGTCGAAAACCTCGGTGGGACGAATCCGGTTTCAGCTCGGTAATGAGAGTCGTGAGTTCACCATGGCAGAGTTCAACGCAATCTTAGAGCTCCCGAACCCGTCTAGAGACTACAGCTTGAAGGACTACAGAGTGACTCGCACTTGGAGCTATATCACCAGGGAGCTTCAATCCTCCACCGCAACATTATCCGGGGCAAACATCATCAACCCCATCTTCAGGATTATTCTCAGAGTCCTAGCCGCGACGTTTTGGCCGAAGAGAGAGTTGAACAGGCCAACAAGGACGGAAGTTGCTTGTTTCCGCAACATCCTTTTCGAGGAGCCCAGCCCCTTGAATTTGGGGTACGAATGGCTTTACTACACCGGGAAATCAACCAAGTCCAAGGAGGTTTGGTGTGGCAACTTGGTTAGCCTCTTGGCTAAAAACCTTGGAGTCGATCTCACTCGCTACACACCGGCTCACGCCCAACTCCTCAACAAGAATTATTGGTATAGCTCTGGTGTCTTCATTCAAGCCGAGGGAGGATTCAAGGTGAAAGTACAAGATCGCATCGTTACACCGACCCTCGACAAGTTTGAGCTTCTCTACATACCGAATTGGTACGAGGCATGGACGGGACATGCTTACCCATTGGAACCTAAGCCGGAGGATGAGCTTTTGCTTAGGCCATGTGAATCCCGGTTTGAGCGAGAAGTAGAATCCATGGATGAAGATGAAGAAGAGGATACCGAGGTAGTAGGCAACGACACTGAAGAGGCCGATACCGAGGGCGGAACTGAGGAGCTAAATTTCGAGGAAGAAGACATCGACACGGAAGTCTTAGGAAGCAATGTCCTCATTGACGAGCCCACCAGGCTCGTTAACGACCATTTCCAACCCCCTCCCAACACTGTTAACAAGGCACCCAACTTCTTTAACGAGGTGCCGAGAGCTTCTGTCGACCCACCACCAGCCCCTGTCGACCCTCATTCCTATGGACTCATGCCTTACAACCCGGTGATGTATCAAGATCATTTCCAGCCTCACTACCCACCACCTCCTCAGCCCGAGTACACAGGATCGAGTATACCACCACCATGGGCCGAGGATCTTTCTGCACGGATGCAGCAGCTTCACCTCCAGCAGGATCATATTCATAGGAGGATGGATAGATGGGAATCCGTCTATTCTGCTCGCATGTCAATGGAGGATGAGAGGCATCGTCAGAGAGAGGTGGATGACGCTGAGCGTTGGAGGACGATGTATGACTTCATGGGGAACTTTGAGCACTACTTTCCTCCACCAAACCGTTGATTCAGCTTGCAGATGAAGTTTTTCCTTGTTTCCCACTTTTGAAACTTTGTAAGTTTTTATCTTTTATCTTTTTCTTATTTTTATCTTTATTTGTTTTCTTTTCTATCTCTTTTCCTTTTTCTTATTTGTCTTACAGTGGGGACACTGTAATTTTAAGTATGGGGTGGGAGAAAATAGAAAACTTGTGTCCTAGGTGTTTATGTGTTTTATGTAGTTTTTATTTCTTTATTTTGCAAATCGAAAAAAAAAACAATCGAAAAATTTGAAAAATCTAAAAAAAAGAGTTTTAGAATTGATAGATATCCCTTTCTTAGGTTCTATGATAGTAGTCGCTAACTTAATCATATAATTCCTTGCAAGCATGTCTTTAATAGTATAGCCGGATTCTCAACTTGAAATTATTTGTTTTAGAAGAAGATAGCATTTGATGAAATTGAGCACATACACTCTATAGCATAAGTGATGCAATCAAACAAAAATTACCTTGTGAGTTATTTTGGCCTTATAGGGAGAACATCATGAATCCCTCTTCTTTTCTTGTGTGATTTACTCTTTATATGCATATTATCTCTTGGAATTGTGATGATTATCTATTTCTTGAGACCCGTATGAGATTTTTAGTTCATTATTTGTGAAAATCATATGATGGAGAACTTATTTTTATAAGCCCTATTATTCCCTATCCACCTTTACATGATCCTTCTTTTGATAACCAATTCTAGCCTGAAGCCTTTATTTATAGCTCCAAAAAATTATTCCCTAGCCGAGATAAGCTTGACCCTATCCGGGAATTAGGACTTAGATTAGAGAGGAATGTTTTGTTGTGTGTTAAAAAGAGAGGAGTTTCTTATAATTTTTTGCTTTAATTGAAGGATATTTGGGAAGGGTAGATTGGAAGTCTCTTGTTTTTATTTGTAATAAGAAAGATCTCTTGATAAGCAAAAGATGCACAAAATAAAGTTTTTGATGGAGGTGAGAAAGAAAGGAAAGAATGTACACGGAAGCTCGTTAACGACCCTGAAGTGGGTTCGTTAACGAGGCAGCGAAAATATAAAAAGAAAAAAGAAGAAGAAAAAAAAATAAAAGGAAGTGAAGAGTTGAAGTGCATTTGTATTTATAGATAATATCAGAGATTCTTTTATTTCTTATGAGACTTTCTATGATGATAAAGGGTGAGTGAGAATAAGTGCATAAGAGAGTGAGTTTGGTATATGTTGTCTTATGAGAGTTTTGGATATGAGTGAGTTTTTAGGAGTCTTTGATTCCCGGATATTTTTAGCACCACATGACCAAAATATTTCCACACCTTATGGTCTTTACCAAGCCCCATTACAACCCGGCCGAATGGAAGCTTCTATGAAGTTTTCATTGAGCCCCCTAAGTTCTCTTGATGATTTTTCTTGTTTTGAAAAATCTTGGGTGGAGAGTATTGGTGATATAAGTTCCAATTTCTATGAGTTTTTGTATATAAAATGAGTTGAGAGATTGAATTTATAAGCCTAAACACTTGAGAGTTGAGTGAAACACAATATCCTTTGTAAGGTTGGATTGTATTGTCTTATGTCTATTTATGTGCAGATATGTGTGAGGACGTTAATAGTCTTTTGCTATATTTTTCTCATGTGTAGATGTTGCTTTTTAGAAGATGGCTATGTCTTGATGAGTATGTTTGTTTTGGTTTTGGTTAATGTATGTTGATTGCTTGAGGACAAGCAAGTTTAAGTATGGGGTATTTTGATGTTGGCATTTCTAGTATAGATTTTAGTAGGTTTTCTTTGTTTATTAGGTTTAGTTTTGTTAAGTTTAGGTTTAGTTTTGAGTGTTTTAGATAGTTTTGCATATTTCTATGAAAAGAGTGGAAGCTACGCTATTTTGTGTATTTTGTAGGTATTAGCAAGGAAAAGAGCTATATGGAGCTGAATTTGGAGCATTGCAGTGAAAGACGGAGGAATACAAGATTGAAGAAGTCAGAGTTCAAAATTTATGAGAGGAAGTGTGGAAGAAAACAAAGCCCAGACTCGTTAACGAGGCTGTGAGGGCTCGTTAACGAGGCCACGAAAGAGAAGATTTGAAGGTTGACTTTATTATTCACCGATCTTGAGCGGGAATTTATTTCCGTGTCGGTCGAGTATATTTTTAGAATCTTTTAGAGTTATTAGAATATGTATTTTAGGTCTTATTATCTTCTTAGATTTTGTTTCTATCTTTTAGAGTTTTATTTCTATCTTTTTAGGAAAGTTTATATCTTTTTGCCTTTTTAGTTTTTAGCTTTTTAGTATAAATACCCTTCTATCTAGCATATAGGGGGAGAGAATTTTTAGGAGTCGAATTAGAGAAGAGAAGAGGAGGAAGAACCGAGGAGGAAGTCGATCGAAGTCGAGTTCGAGGGTCGGTGGACGAAAGTTACCGAGTTCGTTGATCGAGGTTTTGGTTCGGTGTTTTGTTCTTTTTCGGTTTTCTTCTTAACTTCTGTAAGACAGATTTTTCTATTTTAATTTAGTAGTGATTTGTTTTCCAATGTTTTCTTATATTGAGTTTATTTGTTTAGCAATTATGATTAGTGAGTAGTCTTCTTTTCTAGGATCGGGGTTAAGCCCGACATAGTTGAGCATGTTTGATAAGTAAGATTGTGTGTTGAATGCCTTTTATCTTTTATTGAGATTGTTTGTTGTGCTTATACCGAAACGAAAGTTGAGGTAATTTGAGTTTTTAACTTGATTGAAAGAGAAAGTTAGTAACTTGATGGTTGATATTGTTTGAATACGAAAGTTTCAAGCTTTAGATCCAAAACAAGCAATTAAGTGAATTAGGATGCAAAAGTTGGTTAATTTGCTTGATAGTCAACGAAAGTTGATGAATCTATCTGTTTAAAGGCATGATCTTATTTTCTTACGAGTTTATATGCTTGGCTATGTTGTGGTGTCCCTAGTCCTAGATCTTTGTTTTATCTGAATTATTTTAAGAGAATTTTCGTTGCTGAATTACTTGCCTCGGTACCGAATTTATTTAGGTCGTTATTTGAGTATTTTTGTTTACGGTGGTTCGTTAACGACCCTGACAACGTCGTTAACGAGGCTACTTGTGAGTGTTTTGTTTGTTTCTGTTTGATTTTTAATAGATTGATAAACGAACAACCTTGCTTCCTGTGGAACGATCCTGACTTCGCTGTACTCAGCGGGGTTTTGATTATAAATTTATTTGTTGTCAAGAAACCCTCTCAACAGTTTATTACCAAAGTGCAAGGCCGAGATGTCGTGCCCACCGGAGACATGTTGGAGCTCCTATACGTACCAAATTGGTACGAGAGATGGACGGGGCAGGCATTCCCGTTAGAGCCCAAGTCGGAGGACGAGCTATCACTTCGGCCGTGTGAGACGAGATTTGAGCGAGAAGGAGAAGAGATGGATGAAGATAATGATGAGACTGAAGAGACAACTACTGAGGGAGGCACAGAGGAGCTCAACATCGAGGACGAAGACCTCGATACTGAAATTCTGGGCGAGAACATCTTTGTTAACGAGCCTGTCAGGGTCGTTAACGACCACTTCGAGGCCTCTACCTAAGCTCCTACCGAGGCATACAGCTTCGGTACCGACCTGCCGAGAGCATCTAACGACCCCCCGCAGCAAGCTATCGACCCTCACTCTTATGGTCTCATTCCTTATAATCTGGGGATTCATCAAGACCATTTCCAGCCTCACTATCAACCACCTCCTCAGCCCGAGTACACTGGATCGAGTATCCCGCCTCTATGGGCCGAAGATCTTTTTGCTTAGATGCAACAACTTCACCTTCAGCAGAACCATATACATAAGAGGATGGATAGATGGGAGAGTGTCTATTCTGCTAGGATGACATTTGAGGATACGAGGCATCAACAGAGAGAGGCGGAGGATGCAGAGCGCTGGAGGACGATGTACGACTTCATGGTCAACTTCGAGCATTACTTTCCTCCACCGAACCGTTGATTCAGCTTGAAGAGTTTCCTTGTTTTCTGCTTAAAGACTTCGTAAGTTTTTTTTGTTTTCTCTTTTCTTGTTTTCTTTTGCTTTTTGTTTCTCTTTCTTTCTTTCTTCTTATTTTTCTTACAGTGGGGACACTGTAATTTTAAGTATGGGGTGGGGAGAAAGTAGAAAACTTGTTTGTCTTGTGTTTTGTTTGTTTTATGTGTCTTATTTGTTTTAAGTAGTTTTTGTTCCATAAAAAAAAACTCGAAAAATTTGAGAAAATCCCAAAAAGAGTTTTAGAATTGATAGATATCCCTTTCTTATGTTCTATGATAGTAGTTGCTAGCATGATCATATAATTCCTTGCAAACATGTCTTTGAGAATATAGCCGGAATCTTAATTTGAAGTTGTTTTTAGGAAGAAATAGCATTTGATGAAATTGAGCATGTATACTTTTTAGCATAAGTGATGCAATCCAACAAAATTGTTACCTTGTGAGTTATTTTTGGCCTTATAGGGAGAACATCATAAATCCCTCTTCTTTTTTGTGTGATTTACTCTCTATATGCATATTATCTCTTGGAATTGTGATGGTTATCTATTTCTGGAGACCTATATAAGATTTATAGTTCATTACTTGTGAAAATTAGATGACAAAGAACTTATTTTTGTAAGCCCTATTAATCCTTATCCACCCTTATTATTATCCTCTTTTTGAAGCCAACTTGAGCCTGAAGCCTTTTATTTTTAGCTCCACAAAATTGTTCCCTAGCCGAGATAAGCTTGACCCTATCCGGGGATTAGGACTTAGTTTGGAAAGGTATGATTTGTAGAGTATAAGAAAAAAAAGAGTGAAATGTTATGATTTGGTTTGAATTAAAGATTGTTGGGAAGGGTAGATAGGAAGTCTCTTATTTTAGTTGCATAAAAAGAAAGATCTCTTGGTGCAAAAGATGCACGAAATAAGATGGTTTGTTGAAAAAAAAAGAGTGCATAATGAAGCTCGGTAACGACCCGTACAGGCTCGCTAACGAGGCAGCGAGAAGAGAAAAATAATAAGTTGAGAAACAAAATATGCACTAGAAAGAAAGAAGTAAGAAGTGCATAGTGTTTATAAGATAAACCAGATATTCTTTTGAGTCATTTTTATGAGGCTTTCTAGGATATATTGGGTGAGAGATAAGTGCATAAAGAAGAGAGAGTTTGGTATTATTGTTTTTAAGAGAGTTTTGATGTGTGTGCGAGTTTTTAGGAGTCTTTGATTCCCGGATATTATTAGCACCACATAGCCAAAATATTTCCACGCCTAATTGTTATTACGAAGCCCCATTACAACCCGACCGAATGGAAGCTTCTATGAAGTTTTTCATTGAGCCTAAGTTCTCTTGATGATTTTTTGCTTGTTTTGACAAATCTTGGGTGGAGAGTTTGGTGATATAAGTTCCAATTACTATGAGTTTTTGTATATAAGATGAGTTGAGAGATATATTTATAAGCCTAAACACTTGAGAGTTGAGAGAAACACATCGTTATCCCTTGTGAGGTTGGATTGTATTTGGTTATGTCTATTTGGTGCATATATGTGTGATGACATCAATAGTCATTTGCTATTTTTCTTCTATGTGTTATGACATCGTTCTCTGCCACATAATTTGCATCTTTGTTTATGTGTGAAATGATCATGTCATCCAACGAAGAGCATTGCATTAAGAAATCTGTTACAAGTATATCGATTTCCTATGGGCATTTAGCTTCTTATTTTAGTGCTTTGATCAATATTAGATTGTCGCTTTCGATTTCAACTTGTTCAATACCTAATTCTCTTACAAGTTGGAGGCCTTTATACAGAGCCAAAGTTTCGGCCTTTACTATTGGTTGATCAGCTATTTTCTCAGAATATATTTTCCAGACTTCTCGTTTCTAATTATTACTCCATTGGTAGTTGTCCCGTTTTCAACTTTTGATGCATCAACATTTAATTTATACAATCCTTGTCTTGGTTTTTTCCATTTATGTTGTTGTTCATTAATACTCGTTGTTCTTTTCCTCACACTGCATTTTTTGAGTTCAGTGTGCTCTTGTTTTGCTTCCCAGTTTCTCCTTTGTTCAATATTAAACTTGTACAGGTCTGGGATTACGTTTTGCACATCAAAAATTGTTTTATTTCTATTATGCCATATTGACCAGCATCCCATTAATATTATAGTTAGGTCCTTCGTTTCCAGCTTTTTGTAGAGGTTATGCACAATGTCCTTTAATCGTTCATTTTGATTGTTCAAGTCAGTTGTTAATTGGTCATAATTTGCATAGATACGTGACATTATTTGTCTAGTATATGCGCAGCTCATGAATAGATGAATAGAGTCTTCCCCATTGTAGGAATAAAATGGCCAGTCTTATGTAACCGGTATTTTATTTTTTTGTCAATCTCATTTTCGTCGGTAGTCCATCGAAGCATAATCTCCATATGAAATTATAAAATTATAAATGGCCTCACCTTAGGATAATAATAAAGGAAATATTATTATTTAGCTTTCCAAGCTAAATTATTAAAATAATAATTTAAAATAATTCATTGTTCATATAAAAGAGAGTTATTTGAATTAAATATAAGAAATGAAATAAAAGATTTTAATATATTTCATTATCCGACCTTGGGTTATTAGGACAATTCTCGAGAACGTTTCCATTTGTGACTCCACGTCATTGTCAAGGAAAAATCGAGATTAAGGCCATTGGATATTCCAAGGACCTTCAACCCAAACCCTATCTTGTTCTTGTGTGATTGACGTTCAAACACAAACACAAAATCCGAATTCCTTTGTCATTCACACGTCCAAAACTCATTCTCCAACACCATTCAATCGAGTTGTTACTTGTTCTTTAAGAAATCAATCTACAAACCTTGTTGCCTTGCAATCCGAGGAAGTTATTGAGAACCTTAAAGTTTGAGTCTTCTCATCCAAAGTTAAGAGTTTACAAGTAGTAGAAGAGAAGAATTAAAGCTGACAAGATCGGGACTTAGAAAACAAACAGAAGCGAAGTGCGTGAGGTCATCGATTCCATGTCATCACTTCACTCGGATGGTCTCGTCATTCGCAACGCGCCAAGGCAACACAATCTCTTGTGACCCAGACCCTCGCTAGCCTCGGTATTCCCTCGCCCATGCCATCGCAAGTTTGCCTCCTCTCGCCCAACGCCGTGGAGCCTTGTCCACACCCAGCGCGCCAGACCCATGCCTACGCCGACGCTCTCGATGCTACTTGAGGTTCAAGCCCCGCCATGCATGAGCCAGTGCGCGACAACCTCGTCTTAACATCGTCGATGCCTCGACTATGACGTTGCTTCCATCTTGCCTATTAAGTATTATTTCTTTATTGGACACTTATATTTATGTTGTTTATGTTTTTAGTAAGTAGTTTTGGGCTTTTCAAAGAAGTGGGCCTTCATTTGTACACGAGGTCCCAACTTTTTTGCTTGTCTAGGGTTGGAACCGCCCCTTTAAAAGACTTCATCGACTCTCTTTTTCAGTTTACGCATGCTTTGAATCTGATTTATAGTTGGGTTTACTCTTTGTATGGATTGTGCGTCAACCTCTCTTTTCCTTCTTTCGTCCATCCCTTTGGTTGTATTCTCATCTCTAGGCCGAGAACCTTAAATCTCACTCAAAAGCTTCCACAACGATACTCTTGGATACCTACTACATGACCAATGCACGAAGATCCGGCGTTCTCGAGTCCTTCGGAGTCAAGGACGTCGCATCATGTGGCGGAGGTTGCCGTGAAGGGATCACAATGGTAGCTAAGGGATGGCTGTAGCATCAATATTTGGAGAGATAGGTGGTTATTGGATACTCCTTTGCTAAGCGATGTTACGACGCCCTTGGAGGGAAATCTCGCTCGGGCTAAAGTTAGGGACTTTTGGGTCGAAAACACGGGCTCGAACTAGTCTGTTTTCTAGTTTGTTTCATGTTGAGATATTGTTGAAACTTGCCTCGATTTGTGTTATCCTGGATTAGGGATTGCATGACGTTGAGTTGGCGCCTCTTGGATAAAACTGATCCATCAAACCATTCAAGTCATTAGACGCGAGTCACGCGACCAAAAAAACCAAACATGTGAATAAAATTTAGCACAACTTTGAGATAAAATATTTATTAAAAGGGTATAATTGTATTTTGTTAACAGATGAAAGTTACAAGTTTAATTACATGTAACGAACAAAGTAAATGTATAAACTCCCAAAAGACAATAAACCAAAACCAGATTAGAAAAGTATATTCGTATCTGTATTACTGGCAAGCATAAACAATGTACATTATCTACATAAACAACCAATCAACCCTAAAAGAATCCTTCTAACTCCTAAGCTCTGGATTCACATAACGTACATTGAGCTTCTTCAGGAGGAGCTTTGAACTCTCTTTCCAATGGCGCCGACGGAAGCAGAAGAGTCTACTTCGGCAGTGCAGCGGCGTTTCCCGGGAGTCGGGACGAAAGTGCACGACGAAGCCATCGATGAAGGGGACCCGCCACGTGGGAGCGCTTGCATGAGGAGAAGGTCTCCTTCAAATGGCCTTATTGCCTCCACAACTCCTTGTGAAACAATGGCAACTAAAATTACCCAACAAACAACACTTGTTGTAAGGCCTTGCTGAGATCTTTGGCCCCCCATTTCTCTATTATTTTAGTTAAATGTAGAACTTCAAAAGATAAACCCAGAAAGGGTTTTTGATTAATAATTATGGGTTATGATCAGATTTTTTAAGAGGCGATTGTTTTGGGAGCTGCTGTTGATAGAAGGATGCTTTGAATTGCTTATATATAGTAGAGGGTGGGGTTGACTTGGTAAAATTTAGAAGAAGGAAGAGAAGAAGTCCAAAGACTCCAAAACCAATTATGAACGCCACGCGGCCGATAAAAGCGGTTGATTCCATTTCTGTGGAAAAGTTTATTGCCTGATTTGAATTGCATAATAGTAATGCATATTACCCGGGGGGCTTCTTTGAATAAGTCAATCCCATCTGGGATTGTAACTTGGAGTGGTGCTCAAGCAATCAGATTAATTAATTAGCTTCCCTGACCTTTAATCGTGTTTGATTAATGTGTAATGTGTTACAGATTTTTTTTTTCAGCCAAGTAATGCACTATTTACAAGTAGCAACTGTCTTTCTGAATACACATAGTATAATCTTCACAAAAAAGAACACATAGTATAATGATGAAAGGGGTAAAAAAAAGAAGTGACCATTTGTAATTCGTGGCGAAGCCATATGCATTATGCAGGAGTATAATTAGTGGACTTCGTCCCTCTATTGTCAACTAACAACTAGGCAAACATTCTTTAAAGCATTTTATTGCACAACCTTGTATAACAAAGAAAAATTAAGCTCATATGCAGTAGTATAGATATAAGTGGGTCTGGGTGGACACTGGACAGATTGCATGAAGTTGGTCTGGAGATTCGCCCCTAGCTCCGCCCTTGTTTGTAATGGGCATATTAAATGAGGAATCACACAGCATTTTGGGTAATCAACAAATAACGCAGATCTTTAAAAAATAACACCCCAACTATTGATCAGTAAATGCTTGTCACTCTAGAACCACATTATCTTACAGATTCTACTTGTCACTCTATTAAAACTAAAACCAGAGAACAAAAGATTTTATGAGAAACATATGTAGCTGTATGTAAAACGTGGGATTGAACCAAGAAAGAAACCCAAAATTATTACTATTTCAGTCTTACAACAGTTGCCACATTATACAGCAGCATCAGACACTATATCAATCCTCAACTACTTGAATTTTGAAGACTAACCTGATGTATAATTTAGGAGATGACAGAACATGTCAAGGATGACAGTGTTGCTTTCTCCAGATCAATGGTATCAAGGAAGGTCACGCCTATGTTTATCAGGTCGATATGGATATCTACCAACAAGAGAAGTTCCCATCTATTATGGGTCAAGGAAGAAAGCTATGGTGAGCAGAGTTCTAACTTATCATATCCTGAAATCCACAAGACAATTTTGTTCAAAAACATTTTCTACTCCCAGAAGGAAAAGCCACGCTCTTTAACTACCTTTCGTGTTTCAGGCCGTTTCTGAAAATATCTTTCTTTGTCTAAATGATGGATTTTGGCCCTCGGCTTCAAGGTTTCCGCACCAATGTCAAAAAAACCACCACCAGGTTCCACAGCTGGTATCTCTGCCATTTCCTTATTAGCCAACCACGTCTGGATCAGCTCATCTGTTTTCACATCTGGAATCAGTGACCTATCTTTCATTTCTAAATAAACTTTGTGTGCTTCTTCCAATTTACCATTCAGAAACAAGCCATGAATCAAAACAATATATGAGGTACTATCATCATTTAATCCATCATCATTCATTTGACCCCATAATTTAAACACACTATCTAGCTGCCCCCATCTGCAAAACTTCCTGATCAACATGATATACGTATCTTTCGTTGGTTGACAGCCCGTCTCTTTCATTTTATCCAATACCATAAATATATCTTCCCCAGTCCTTTGCACACGCAATAATGCATGGAAAGTCCGAATAGTAGGCTGCAATTTCCTTTGTAACATTTCGTTAAACACTATCTGAGCATCATCCCTCTTTCGGGCCCTAGAAAGAGGCTTTATCAACGAATTATATGTAACTGTGTTTGGAGCTATACCATCATTTTCCATAGCTTTCAAAAGGTTCAGAGACTCTTTTATCAATCCACCTTTGGCTAGGGCATGAATAACAGCATTGTAAACCTTCCTATCAGGAGCAATACCCATCCCTTTCATCCTGTCATACAGCCTCAGCACATCCTTGAGCTTGTTGGACTTTGAGTAGCTAGAAATAATGCTTGAATAAGAAACAACATCAAGCTTAATTCTTCGCTCAGTCATCACCTTCCAAAACCTCATTCCCTCACGTGGACTCCCAATAACATTACACCACCCATTTAAAATGATATTAAAGCTCTTGGTCTGTAAGGGAAACGTGTTCCTGTTGCTGAAGAGCAAGTGCTCAGCATCCTGCACGTTCTTATACCGGCAAAGAGCAGAAAGAAGCTTCTGAAACTCCTCAACGCCGACCTGAAAACCAAATCGCTTCATAGCATGGAAAGCGTTTATGGCGCTCCCTACATCATGAACAGCACAGTACCTTCTAATCATGATCAAGAGGGTATTAAGTGTTACAAGACTCTTTCCATCTCTACCCTTTCTCATCTCATCAATTATACCCCAGGCAGTGTCGAATTTCCTCCTCTTTGCCAAGATAGATATCATAGAATGGTACACTCTCAGCGAATGCACATACCCTGGCTGTTTGCCTGCCCACAAGAAAAACATAAAGGCCATCTCCCAGTCGTTGCGTGTTCTGGAGAGAACCTCGATGACTAACTCCGAAGAAGCACTAATCCCACACTGATCAAGCTTGTTTTTAACTTCTGCAGGGCTTGCAGAAGAAGACTCTTCTCCTTCTTTGCTTTTCAAAATATCCAAGAGAACTCCAATATCACGATCCAGGTTTTCGTCTCTAACGCCCAATTGCCCCGTTTCAGCCTCCTCCTCATTATCATCATCTTCACTAGTAACACAATCACCATCCTCATCACTATCAACAGCATCATCTTTATCACTTAAATCAACCCCCTTTGGCATGGAGAGGTTAGAAACCGAGGAATTACTGGATGTTGTAAACCTAGAAATCGGGATTTGGTAACTACAGCTCCATAACCGGGAGAGGTTTTCAACAACAGCGGGGGTTGAGCTTAAAGCAAACATGGTATTGGCCGAATTCGGGATCCTAGAAACCGGCGAATTGAGACGTACATCGAGAATATATGATAAATTCAACAGATTAAGCCTTCTTCTCAAGATCCAGGACATTTTATTCCGGCGAGGTAGCAGCAATATCCGAAGTTGCGAGAAATTAGGGATTTCGAAATTGTTGGGGGTAGTAATTGGTTACCTCATCATCAGAGTGCTTGTTATTGAAGTAGAGTTCGTCATTGCTAGTAGAGCCGATTGAGCCGAGCTTCAAGGATGAAAATCACTGACGCATCGGCGAGAATTGAGAAGCAGTCCCTACTACACACACGAATTTAGGGTAATTCGAGCTATCCTCCGGAGTTTGGTAATTTATATTAAATTTATTAAAAAAATTATTATATTAAAAGGTTAATTTTATAATGCAATTTGTCACAGTATCTAATCATTTGTGTGAAATATTGATTAGCTATGAAATTTAATCATATACGAGATGAAGAAGTTGTTTTTGTTTGTGAATAGATATGAGATTTGAATTTATGTAAAGTGCAGAAAGCCAGTTCAATTCGTCAAAACAACGAGAACACACACATCTTATTTGTTTTGTTCGTCGTACAAGTTACAACAAATTAGGAAGAATATAATAGTTCTTCCAATCTCACTTGAAATCCTTACATCACATATATACCGACTGATAACACACACACACACACACCATATCAAACGTATAACCAAAACACAAATCAACCCACAATTTCACACCGAAAGAACAAAAAAACCCCAAATTGCTCAAAAAGACTAGATTCGAATCCTTGTTCAAAATCGTGTCCCGGTTTAAACGTTGGAGGAGTAATTATCCAGCGGGGGCGGCTTCAGGTGCGGCGGAGCCGGGGAAGAAGGATAGGGCGGCGAAGCGGTGGCGGCGCCGGGAGGCGGGATCGGAGCTCCGTAGACCTGGGCACGTGCTTCTTGCTTGCCTCTGTGTCTCCCCAGAAAATAACATCCGGATCCTAGGAAGATGCAGAACAGAATGAAGGGTAAGGAAATCACCACTACTAATCCCATCTTCTATTTCAATTAGTAGTTTGATCTGATGAGTGATGCACCAATTATTTCTGAGAGAGACAAGATGAGCAAGTATGGTTTAATTGGGTTTCAGTTTATATATAAAGAAGAGATGGGGAATAATTGGGGGCATGTATTTAAAGTGAGCTAGCTAGTTTGCAACGGTCACCTTAACGTTCGAGTTTGTAACGGATACTTTTTTCATGGTGGATCGACTGTGTGAGACTAAGTGTGAGGAAAGTTGGGCCTTTACTTCCTCGGATTGGATTCCTTCCACAGATGGGATGATTTTTTTTCTAATTTATTTGATGAAATACTTACATGATGAAGTATACAATGTTTAATTGATATATTTATGTTCATGTATCAAAGTCTTATTACATGAAAGTATGAAACAAACTCATGACTTCGATTATGGAAACCAAATGTTGTCAAAGCACCCTTAATTATTCTCATAGGTAATTCTTATCTTTGGTTTATAAAATGATTGTGAGAATTTAATTTTAAAAAAATAGAGTTTTCTCCAAATCATAAAGTTGTACTTTCTCTAATACTACAAGAGATGCAGGGAAACGCCTCAATAGAGGTCAACCAGATAAATTTGTATTTATAATGATGAAATAAAATCTACTTTTTTTATCAAATAAATTCTACTTATTTTTTTCTGAATAAGGTAAGAATTCGGTAACTAGATAAACCTGATAAACTCAGAGGCCGCACGAGGCGACGACTGAAATTGGCTAGGTAATGACACTAACAAAACAAGCTAAAGAGCAAGCTAGAAGTACAAACAGCCAAAATAGAAAGACCGACATCGAATTTAGGCTCGGGATGAGTAAGCACTACAAAAAAAAACGCCCGCCATAATGGTCAACCCAAACTTGGGATGTGTAAAAACAGACAACTGGCGTTCCCTTCACCGAAATGAAAGATCTTCAAAAGTCCCGAAGCACAAGAATGACCTGGCCACAAACAGCTCTATTCGAAACCAAAACTCAAGCCCAACTAAATGGAGAAGTACCAAAATAGTCGATTAAAACAAACAGACGAAACCTGCAAAGCAAAAAACACCAAACAAACTATGTGCAAAACAATATCAGAGAAAGATTAACAAACTTACAAAAAGCCTAAAGGATAATCCAACAAAAGGACAAATACATCTCAGATATCAAGCTTCGAAGCTTCAAAAACGACGAAAGAACTTCTAGCCAAACTCTATGTCTGTGGAATACATAAGTTGTAGTTAAGAATATTTTGGAGCCAAAACTCTGCCTTTGCTCATTGACAGAACAATATTTATACTTACATGTGCATGTCATAACCCATAAAGAGAAAGATTAAGACAATTTTCATGTATGTAATATGGTTAGAAATTGTACATGTGGGAAAGTATGGGAAATTTGTGTAATTTGGGAAAAAGCCATTATAAAGGCATGTAATGGGTTCCATGGGAGGTATCGATGAAATGAATGAACCTTTCTCTATCCTCTTCTTACTCTCTACTATCTAGCTCTCTGAACTATCTCTCCCCAATCTTTCTCTTCTAATCCCTCTTCTTCTATCTTAATCTCCCTAATTTTCTTCCTTAATCTCAAATTCTTTCGCGAACATAACAGACGACAGAAACATCCATGGGCGCCTCTGAAGAACTGGGGAGGAGGATTCATATACACTTCCTCATGCAGATCGCCATGAAAGAAAGCATTATTAACATCCATCTAATGAAGCTCTCAATTACGGGCCTCTAGCTACAATAGCTAAGAAGGTATGAACAGAAACCATCCCAAAGACACGTAAATGCGTGTACCTGGGCGCATGACCAAACAAAATTATGGAGACCGATTTTTCATGAGTGGTGTAGGTGCTCTGTTAATTAAATATCCAACGGTTAAGACATAATCACCCAAAATTTTATAGGCAAGTTGGCATGAAAATGCAAGGCACGAGCGACATTTAAAATATGAGGATATTTTCACTCGGCCCGAGCATTTTGTTGAGGAGTCCCAACAAACAAAGTTTCAAAAATTATGCCATTTCGATCAAAGAAAGACCTTAGACATGTAAATTCAGTTACGTTGTCACTTCGAAAGCATTTAATTTCTTTGCCAAATTGGTGCTTGATCATAACACAAAAAATCAGAAATATGTTGAGCGACTTCGGTTTTATTATGCATCAATGTTATCCAAACACCACGAGAACAATGATTCACAAGAGTTAAAAAATGACGAGCATCCGAAACATATGGAGTGTGAAAAGGTCCCCTAACATCACAATGAACAAGAGAACAAATTTCTAAAGCATTATTTTAATTAATTTTAGGTAAAACTTTGAAGAATAGGTAAGTAAGGATGACCAACTCAAAGATGTCGAAGGGCGCGGGCGCACAAATCACTCTCCAACCATGAAATATGCGTAACCGAGACATCTGAAGTTTGCTCTTCACCCGCTCCAATCAGGATCATCGAAGTCCAGTCTTGTAAAATACATAACTTATCAGTTAACGTCACAACACAATCATGATTCTTAATCAGTTGTGCACACGAAATCAAATTACTAAGTCAACTTAGGCACAAGCAACACATTTCGCAAAATTAAGCGATCACTAAGTTTCAATGTTTCTGCAACATTAGCAGTTGTAGATAATGAGTCACCTGTCACGCAACAATATTATAGACGAAAGCACATCTATTAAACCAGTCAATAAAGATGAATCATCCGTCATATGAAATGTCGTGCCAGTATCTAACCACAGGATCGAGACTTACCAGACAAGTTTTGGAGCCCCCAGCATTAACCGGTTGAAATAAATTTACCAAGGTTGAGAATTGGAGCTCATTGAAACTTGTACCAGCACGGTCAGCAACAGTGAGGAAGCCCACGTGCAGACCAAAACCGCTTCCTGATTGTACGGCGTTAGCAAGCCCTCGCCCGCGGGTCACCTCTGTTCCGGCACCAAAATTAGAGTTCGATAGTCCGCCGGGTAACCAATCACTTTGAAACACGATCGAGCCTCATGGCTCGATCGACCGCAGTGAGTACAAATTTGCTGATCTTGTGGAAAAAAGCCTTCCCACATCGGAAAATTAAAGATAAATTAGCTTAAATATATATCTATGGGTTACTCCACCTATCACCAATTGGTTTTAGGATGGAACCCCATGAACTTATGTGACGGGCCTATCGTGCATGTGCGCAGGGATGGTCTCCCCCTCCGTCCGTATTGTGGCCCGCCGAACTTTGACAGATCTCCATCGCGCCTATCTCCGCGCCCTCGACCCCAACCTGCGTGATCAAAATCTCGTCAATCAGAGGGGCTGTTGCTGGGCACTTCATGGCGCTTAGAATCACGTTTCTTGGTACGCTGCTGTCCACGGTTCCCCTGAGCAGCAAACGCACCCCTTTTTGATTTGCCTTCTCGGGATTTAGTGACCGTCTGCTAGCGCTCCTCCTGAACCAGTAGAGCATATATATGCTTTATTCAATCTGGGCATCGGTTCTTACAAGTCCTGAATGTGTCGTCCAGACCCATCAAAAACTGATGGAGTTTCTCTTCTTCCTCCTGATCACTGCCACTGGTGTTGTTCTTCTTGCCCAAGTTACACATACACACTTGCCGCATGAACACGTACAAGGACGAATGTAGTAATTACTCAATTCATTCAGATGTTTTTTAACGCACCATAATATTAATAGACAGCAATTCGCTGCCCTTTCTGCATTATCTTGGTGGAAGTTGCCTCTGGGCTGAATCATATTGGGCTGCCCCAATCTTCTATACTAATGTACCGTTTTAAATTCAGGGCTTTGGTCTACCAGACTTTCCATGATTCAAAATTATACAACTTACCAAGGAGGAACTATAGGTAAAGTCTACTTTGTGTAAAATGTAGGAAGTTAGATTCTTGTGATGCTCGTCTATTTTTATTTTTTTTTCCAACCAAACACATATATTTAATCACGAAATTAAATTCTTGTGATGAGAAACCTCTATTTGAAAAAGCATTTTAGTTTAACATAAAAAAAATAATACTTGTCAGTTGTCACTATCTTACTATATAAAAAATAATTTTAATTATAATATGTTGAATCAAGATATATTCGACAGACACATTGAATTCACTATTGATACAATGATCACAAATGGTGAGGATGATGATGCGTTGATACGGATAGTTTTACCAAACAAATCCTTGGTATTATTTGGTTAACCATCAACTAATTATGATGTTCGACCGACTTTTAAATTGAGCTAATTTATACCCTAAAGGGACAAAAACAAAGCAATTACGTGAAAATGCAAAACACATATATGTAGGCCCTCTATACTCAACTGTAGACGTACACATTATGTAAAGAGGAAGATAAAGGTAAGTTTTCATACATTTAGCTAAACAATTAGAGTTTTATGATAATATCATGAGATTTCTATTTTACATTTTATATGTAGTGTTCTTGAAAAAAAAGAGTACAGGTATAGTAAAGTCGACGTTGAGGATTCATAACAAAGACAAAGTCGTACCGATAAGGAATTGGATGACATTTAATCAACAAGGACATAACGAGTGACACAACGACGTTCGTGCGTTACGAGATGTCTTTGTATATTTATTTATACACACACGAACACGACGAGTCTCTAATAATGTAAAAGGCACCCTATGTAATTGAAGGCTTGCTCACTTGCTCGTAGCCAAATTAATAGACGCCGAAAGCTCCATCAAAAAGCAAATATTAAAGTGGGAAACTTCTCAACAACACCGACCCTTCAATACCAATACCATTATACCAATACCAACAACTCTTGTCTTATTTTGCCTATGCATCTCCCACCTATCAAAATATAGATAGCCCACCTCGAAAGCTTTACTTGAAAATTTTATAAACAATTTTTAAGAGCTTTTTTCATGTCATATCTCAAAGTAAAATGATATAAGCTCTTTTTTTTTAGAGAGAAAATGGTATAAACTTTGATACATTTAAAACTCTAAACCATTAAATAAGTTTCATTTTTTTTTGGTAGAAATTAAATAAGTTTCTTAGTAGAGTCGGAGATTCGTAAACTACTCATCCGGGTTTGAATTAAGTCGTTATAGTGTGGATGGAGTTAGGACGTGGCACAAATTATGCTCATGAAAATCGAATTCAAACATCGTTACACGAGCGATACGTCCCATCATCAAGCCAAAAATATAGTTTATTATTTTTCAATTATTTAATACAATATTTATAATTAAATCTCAACAAATATTATATTATCTACACATGTATAGGTTGGAGGCAAATTTAAAGGGGTGGAGCGGTGCACATAGGGTGACATAATAGTAGAAGATATGAGAGGTGTTAAAAAGATTTTGGATTTGATATTATTTTCGATTTTTCAATTGGGTGAAAAATAAAATTTTCCAATATTATTTTCGTATTAATATAAACGCAAGTCAATTTATTTGATTTTACCGATTGGATTATAAGCCCAAGGTTCATACCAAAGGTGATTTTTTTTGTAATAAAAAACGGATGGAGAACGATTCAAATTATTTTTTCTTAATTCCTCACCAGTCACCACTCACCGAATATCATAATTAAACCATTTTTAAAAAAATCACCTATATATATTTAAGAGAAATTTCGGATGGTACCCCTCAGTTTTATACTTTTTCGAATGGTGCCCAAAAAAAAACTTAATCCATGTGGTACCCCTAAGTTTTTATTTTAGTTTGCTTTGTGCCCCTTCTTATATTTTTCTTCCACTCCGTTAGTTTTCACCAGTTTACATTGCTTTTTTGGAAAAAAAAAATAAAAATAAATTTACAATATAAACCACACAAATTGTAATTAAACTATAAACATTAAAAAAAAAATTACTTCCCACTTTCTTTCTTTCTTTTCCCCCTGGTTCATTAATCAACGGAAAATCTTTACGCACACGAAAAAAACGCTTGGCGCACACGGATTTATACGCTTCATGAAGCGTACGCTTCATGAAGCGTATGACCCAAAGGGTGCCCTCCCAGTGGGTCATACCCGAAACATTACGATTTATGAAGCGGTACGCTTCATGAAGCGTGACGCAATTAATATATAAAACGCTTTTAAAAGCGTTAGGTCATCGTCTCCTACCTCGCAACCTTCTTTCTCCCGATAGCGAAACCAAAGTCGAATTCAGTTGAACACATCTTCTTCCTAATTATTCAAAAATGGTCCAGGTAACACGTGGTTGTATAGTTGGTGCTAGCAGAGGACGTGATTTGACGGAGCAATACGCCAGAGTCAATGTGCAGGGTGCTGGTGTGGAGGCTGACAGCGAGAGAGACGGCAATTCACCAGGTAATTCTACAAATTTGAAATTGACCTAAAAAAACCTAGTTATTTGAGTTATTGAATGTTGGGGAATTTGAGTGCAATGTAGTTGATGTACCAGTCATCTTCAATGGTCTGTGTTGATTATTTAGTGCGATTGATATACAATAAGGTAGGAAGGAGAGTGATATGTTCATTCAATGAAGACAAGTTTATCTGAGTATGGTCGTAGTTGCTTTAACAACACAAAAATTGGGTGGAATAATCTGGTTCAATAGCTGTAATAGAGTCCATGTTCAATGAATGAAGAATGACAATTCAGAGCTTTTTTTCTTATCAAATCATTCTGTTCTACTCCCTCCTGGTAAAATCACCAGGTTGCTTTAGCTTCTTGATATGGTTCCATCACTTCTCCTTCTAACCCATCTCCTTCCACATCCAGCAATCCTAATCCTGAATTACCCAGTCTCAATCCTAATTCTGATGACTCTAATTCTTCTTATACTCATTCTTCTGAACCATCAAGCAGCTCTCCTACACATGTTATTCCCAAAACCAGACCAACTCGTACTATTCGACCACCATCACATTTAAAAGACTTCGTATGCTCCAGTCTTCCAACAAATTGAACCAGGCTCAGAAAGATGAAATTGCATAACAAATTGAACCAGATTCAGGCTGAACAATCTCAGAGATCCGGGGCAATTTCAGGGTCAACAATGGGTCTCCCTTTGGTGGCATGTTCATGAATAACACAGTATGTGTCATGACAGTTGGAGATAAGGCCATGTCCAACATTTCATTGAAAATCTGAATTGCTTTCCTGAAATTACCAGCTTTCAATTGAGCATGTATATGTAATTGTTGTCATGAGATAAGCCCATGTCTTCCATCTATAGGACAAAATTGCAGCTTTCCATCTCTAGGATCTCTTATGCCTCATACCATATAATGTTGTATACATAATATGATGGAAATTGATTAAGACATTCAATGATGTTTAGTCCTATTCCTAGTGTTTTTTTGCTGTTAGATAAATAATGCTAGTGTACATGAATAGTGTGTATTGCTGTTGTATATATGTGTGTAGTTGTAAACATCTGAATTATAGTGATGAGCTAAATATTGACAAATGGTGTCAAGTTCAGTGCAATTATACACTCTTAACAACTTCTAGGTTTATGTATATGCCTTATGTATTAGCTTTCTTGTACACACACATTGGCAAAAAACAAGAAAATGTAGAGAAAAACTAAGAAAATGTACATACCTGTTGAGCTATTACCAGAAGAATTAGCATAGGCAGTCCTATCTCAACACAATTCGCTAGCTGTTTAGAAAACAGATAAATGAATGTTTTTCAAAAACTGAGAATTTTTGGGTTTCTCAAAAAGAAATTGGAATAAAAGATGAATCAATGTGTCAAATATTTTCAGATGAAAGTCTCTAAGAAACTTTGTTCAAAAAATGTCTAACCAATTTTTTTTTTTGAATTTCACAAGAAAGAAATTGTGTTGATTTTATTGTGGATGTGTTCTTAGTATCAATGAAGTGTAAAAGATACCTGTGGGAAGCCCCTTGTGAATAGACCAAGACCAACTACACTAACCACTGGTGTAATAACAACAGGACTAAGGAACCTACAAAAGATTCAGAAGGAGGGATTAAATAAGTAACTCCTGCAAATGGGATAAGAAGATAGAACAATGAAATCTGAAGTTGGCCTGGTTTGATTACCTCATCATAGATGTCCATGCTTTGCCATACCCAAGAATAATGCTGATGAATGAAGACACTATGAGAGATCCTTGTATTGTTCTGATAGTGTGAAGAAATCTCTACAATAACCAATTTGTTCTAGAAAGTAAGATATATGACACAATCTACCACTTCTTGCTCTACAAATCTGAAACCATGATATGTGTTACCAACTGTGTTTGAGAGAAAAAGAACAGAAAACAGAGAGAAGCTAGAAAATTAGAATATGTTTTTGCAAGAGAATGAGTTTGATCTGAAGTAGTAATTATGTGGGTTTATGTACCTTAAAGTCTTCATGTTTTGGGCAGTTTGCATTGTAGTTTCTTAGCTGTTAGGGTCCTTGTAAAGAGTCTTAGGATTCATGGTCATAGATGATGGGTCAACATTGAGCATGGTGCACAGACCTGTGTCGCCTATCTTGCTGAGTAGGTTTTGGTCAAGCAAGATATTTGCGGGTTTAAGGTCTCTGTGGATGATTGGCTTTGGCTTGGTGTTGTGGAGGAAGGCAAGGGCTGAGGCTACTTCCCAGGCTATCCTGAACCTGTCATACCATTTGATTGGTGTTGTGTTGTTCTTGCGGAATAGTCTGTCTTCTAAGGAGCCATTCTCCATGAATTCATAGACAAGGCAACCCTCTTCAGGACACGCCCCAAGGAGGAGGAGCAAGTGAGGATGGTGAATTCTGCTTAAGATATCAAGCTGAAATAGAAAATAAGGGAGTGTTAATTCAGTAGTCACAGACACAAAACATTCCAACTAAGTCGACGACCAGTGATGCAAACCATGGAGTCCATGACCGACATCCATACTTTATAATGCATAAAACATATATGAATGGTCTCAAGATAAACAGGATCTCCCCAGTCAGAAATAATCCCCCATAAGCACCTTTCTCGGACAATATAGAGGCAAGATTTGGCCTTTCTAAAGCTACAAAACAACACATGAATGTAAAATTTAGAGATGTATAAGTCCACATATGAATTGAAAATTTCCTAGAATTTTACTTTTTTGGGTTCCAACATATTTCTATATTTCCCATTAAAGTTTGCATAAAACTTTCAATTGGAAGTTGGACATAGATCAATCTGACTAATGACCACTAGTTGCCAACTTGCCATGACAAAGTTCATTTTTTTTTTGGTGAGGAACTTTCAACCTTTTTTATCATTTCAAACATAATTATTGCTCTCCATTTTAATCAAATATCATAAGATTTACTTGTTAGCATTCAGAAAAGCCTTGGCCAGCTAGTATTCACATATATCATATAAAAACTACCTGATCTCTTCACCATATGAACCTGGTGATGTGCCTGGTTAACCAGTGTTGAGTTGTATACCATCCTTGCACTTTTTCCTAACTGGGTCAATGCAGATAATGCTCTTCCTTCCAGACAAGAGAGTTTCTGCACAAGGAGACTAGAGCTTTGAAGCTCACTAGTCTTAGACATCTCTCTTATCTTACTTTGTAACCCGGTTGGGTTCTTCAATAGAAAGCCTATATTCAAGCATTAGAAACCAAGGAGGAAAGTTTTTGATTAGGAAAAGCAGATTGCAAGAAACATAAAAAGCTTATTACCCAATTGACAAAAGCTATGATGCTAGGACTAACCATGCTCTGAGAATTGATTGGGAAGAGACATGATGAACTAGACTTCACCTTTTAAATTGTATATGTTTGAGCTTACTTGTGATTTCTTTTAAAGGTGATGTTGTTTATAGTAATTTTTTTTTGTTTTTATTGTACAGTTGGGGGTATGGTTGCTGACACTAGTGATAGGGTTGATGATGCTGTTGGTGGAGATGATGGTTTGAGGACTGTTGGCGGGGGTTCTCCGACTCATGCTGATACGAGGGATGGTTGGGATGAGGCCACCATGATGGTACGTATTATTTAGTTCAGTAATAATAATATGAAAATAGAATTTTTAAAATATCATATATTAGTTATTGTATTAGTTGTAATATATGATTGAAGTTTATTAAATTTGTTTTTTTATAGTAGTGTAGTTATGGGCCTTTATTTAGGGAATTTAATCTTATAAGTATGTAAATAGACACTTATTTATAAAAAAAAATATGTAATACCAAAACAGAAGTTAAATTGACAAAAAAAAACGCAAGAAAATGTCATTGAAGATTGAAGTAAGAAAAAGTTAATAAAAAACATAGCAATTGAATGTAATACAGAAAGTAAACAAATAATGAAAATACTAAGCAGGCGTTTCAGGAGTTGAGTCGGGAGTTGCGTACTCCCGACGCTTCTACACCTGTTGTGCCGAAGAAGAAGAGGACTCGGAATGCGAAGGCACGAGGTATACTACAGTCTGATCGTGCTGAGGCCCCTCCGCCGAAAAAGAGGGCTAGGAGATTAGGAGCTGATACGTTGATATCTGAGCTACGGCGGGACGAGGCAGCGCGTGATGCTGTGGATATACAGACAGAGCAGGAAGTTGGTCCGTCTGCTCCAGTTGAGACTGTTGCGGAGATTCCGATGGACGTCGTTATGACTGATCGGGCAGAGGATGTCGATCCGTCTTCCCCTACCCCTACCCAGCAACCCACCCCTCGACTAGAGTCTGAGCACATTGATTCAGTTAGTTTAGAGACTCCGATTGGGACCGGAGAGGATCTTTCGAGAGACATCGATATGACTCCTGCACTTGCCTCGGTTTCACCTTCTCAGACCTCTCATATCCCGTCCCCTCCCATCATACAGACTACAGTTTCTGAGCCTCCAATTCATCCGCCTGAGATTGTTGAGCCTGCAGGTGCCCCGGATTCTCCCATTGTTGACCCTCCTCCCGCTCCGGTGCCTCCTTTTGCCGACGTACCCATGTGGCAGCCAGGAGGACCACGTTTGGCCGTCCTCCTTCGACACCACCCCACTCATACTGCGGAGTCGATATGGAGGTGGACTCCTCGAGATGATCCGGCCCCTCATGCCGCCGTCGATGGTGCAGCTGTTCCCGCCCCTCCTGCACCAGCTATCGAGAATGTATTAGTGAGCTTATTTACGAATTATTTTTTTTAATTTTTGTGTGTATTGACATAATTGAATTAATCTAAACTTTTGTTCTTAATTTTGACAGTGGAGGAAGTTGTATAAGGCATACTCAAGGACGTTGGATTGGACTGATATTGAGCCCCACAGAGTTGATGAGCCGGGTACGTGGTGGCATATTGCAGGGCGTAGTGGATTGAGGCATATCGGGGCTATGGATTATCGAGGATCGGACCACGCCATCATTTCTGCATTTATTGAGCATTGGTATCCGGAGACCAACAACTTTCATTTTCCATGGGGTGAGATTTCCATCACGTTGCATGATGTGGAGCGTATTTTAGGCTTGCCGATCGACGGGGAGCGTGTCGGCGAGCAGTTCTCTGAGATGGAGTTTCAGACGCAGGTCGTGCAGATGTTCTCGATTGATGTGCGGACGTTTCATAGATATGATTCCCGTGGCATTCATTTTGACGACCTCAAGGCACATGTCATTAGGATGATTGCAGAGGGGGCAGCACCTCATTTTATAGCTGCTGCGTACTTGTTGTGGGTCATTGGTTCAGCACTATTCGTCAACAAGAGCACCAACTATGTCAGCATTGAGTATTTGCATTGTCTATTAGATCCCGACCGCACGAGTACATTTGCTTGGGGTGCTGCGGTTCTGACGTTCATGTACCGCGAGTTGGGTGTTGCGTCACGACGTGATAGCAAGGGCATTGCTGGATGTGTTCTCCTTCTAAGGGTAAGAAAATAATTCAACAAATTACTTTTGTATGTCACTTTATGTTTTTGTTATGTAAGGAACTAACTGAAATTTATGACATAGACTTGGATATCGGAGCATATGCAACTATTTGGCGGGCATCCGATACTGAGGATAGATCTTTTGGTCCACCCTTTTGGTCAACCCCTACGCGGGTGCCCGATCTAGAGTTGAGACACGCGCTCCTCCGAAGAAGCCAGAGCGGTTGGAGGCGATTCGTAAAGTATTAGACAAGGTTCGCGCTGATGAGGTAAAAAAATTTAATGTCAAAATATTTGTAACCCTATAACCCTAAACAATGGATTTGTTATTTTTTTAACGAGGGGTGTATTTTTATTTCAGATTAAGTGGCAGCCATGGAGAGGCTTAGATTTCGAGTCAGAGCGTTACCGGGTTTCGAGGTTTCGAGGCGTGCTTGAGTGCTTTACTATTCGAGAGGCTTACATGCCCGATAGGTGGCTGCGTCAGTACTTCCGGGTGCAGTGCATACCTATTGATCCGATTGTGCCGGCTACAGAGGTTCGTACCACGTCTTGGCGCAAGTATGAGGTGGAATTTTCCGACGATCAGCTGTACTGGAACCAGCGGTACGACCACTTGATTGACCTTGAGCAGCACCCTTTGGCTCGGTATGCTTACCAGGCGGACCTCGCGTACTGGGATTGGTTTAGTGACGTCACACATCCGTATGTAGATCCGAGGTCAGAGCGTCAAGACCGTCCGCGCGAGCCACACACACACCCATCAACTGTAGTTGATGCTACAATTGTAAGTAAAAGTTTATTCAATAAATAGTTCATTCAATCATTAATCGTTTGTATATTTTTAGGGTTTATGAAGAATGTGTCTTAAATTATGCAGAGACAACAGCAACTCGTTGGATATGCTCACGACGCTTTGGCAGCGATGCCTGCTGATCATCCAGCTAGGCCGTACTTGTTGGACATGCTGAGCATATTAGGGGATGATCGTCCCCCAATGCCACCTCCTTTGAGCAGGCCGTTTCGGGATTCTAGATATGATCCTGGTGAGGGGAGTGGGTCTGGAGGTGCTGCATGGTGACATCAGTTATTTTCCATTTAGGGATTTGATATTTTGTGCATTTGACTGTTGTCATTTTGTATTATAAGGAGATGTATTATTTGTGTATTGCAAGAATGCTTTCAATGTGATATTTTCCTTCAGTAAAGTTGGTTTCTTACTATTATTTGTGTATTGCAAGAATTGCTTTAAAAGTTTTAAAGAGAATTCCATTTGTATTGCTATTTGATCAGATTTTTATGAATTTTATACTAGTTTTTGTCCTAGCATTCTACATATTTTTGTTTTCAGGCTGAACTAGAGTTGAAACTTTCACAACTACAAGAAGAAAAGGATGTATCATATCAAAAAGAGGTATTTCTATTACTTCACTTCAGCATTCAAGAGGTTCATATCTTCTATCTGTAATTTGCTGTAGTTTCTTCAGGTTCTTTCAACATCTTAGATGAGTTGTAGTATATGGTAATTTGACATTACTAATATACATTTCTTTTTAGAAGAAATTGTTGGAAAATGTTAATCTTCTTGAAAGGGAGAAAGCTTTGTGGATCCAGGAGGAGGTGAAGTAGGATAACTAGCAGCCTAATACAATGACTTTCTATCACTGTTCTTTTGGTGACTTGCTGGATCTGAAAAAACTGTAAGAACTTTCCAATATGAACTTGAGATCAATCAGTCCCACATTTGAACTTGAGATCAATCAGTCCCACAAGTAACCCTTTTTTTTTGTTGTTGTCCCTAAATCCCAATGTTTCAAAGATTTTGCTGGTGTATTCAATTTCCACTCCTGACTTGATCATTTGTACCTTGATATGAACCAAATGTTTAAATGAAAAGATAGCTTCAAATGATTTGATCATTTCTGTTGCTTTATGAACTCTTTAGATAGGGGTCTGTTTGGATCACACTTTTTCGCTAACTGGTAAAAATATATTGCAGAAGAGAGGAGAGGGATACACAAATGACCAAATCAAACAAGGATTATGGTCATAAAATACATCAAAAGTCTCAAAAAGTGACCAAGAAATTTAGCATAATCCCAACAAGGTTCTTATAAAGCACTCCAAAATCACACTTTAAAGTGCATTACAATGCAAGATTTAAATTGCATTAAACCTTGCATTATAATGCACTTTGAAGTGTGATCCAAATGGACATCTGAATGTCCATATAGTTTTTTTTCCTGAGTATTGTGATCATAATCTGCATGATAGTACTAAAACAAGTTCAGATTGATCAAACAAGTACATTTGAACTTGAAAGGGAGAAAGCTTTGTAGGGAGCTTTCCAATATGAACTTGAGATCAATCAGTCCCACATTTGGTGACTTGCTGGATCTGAAAAAGTAAGCTCTTCACTAAAAAGTCAGAATTCTTCTTACAGACATACAATTTAGTACTGAGTATGACTTTTGTGATACACAGTGATTTACATAACACATCATTAGAAGGAGAGTTGGAGAATTTGGGCAGCCTGTTGCATCTTGAAAAATTGTAATTATCTATTTGTACCTTAATTTCTAAGTAGTCTTTGATGTGTAAATGCTTATAAACAGGAAACTGATCATATGGATGGTTGCAGGAACTTGAGTTTCAACAATCTTACATCATTTGGATATGATCTGGATAACTTGGTCAATCTCCAAGTCCTGTAAGTCAAATGAATATTTTCTTAACAGACTTATTTTCATGAACTTACATATGTATCTTTGTAAGGCTAATGCTCAGTTCCAAGAGTTGTCATCTGTTTTCTGAAGGGATTTGCTGAATAACATCTTGGAAGGAATTGTTCCAGAAAGCTTGGGAGCCCTTAAAGACCTTCATTTTCTGTAAGCATAAGCTCTTTAAAGTTTATAATCAGTAAAGATTTGTGATTTCTAGTGTTTCTTTTAATTGTATTACACACTGATTATCCTTCACAGGAATTTGGAAAACAACAACCTGCATGGGCCTTTTCCACAATCTTTGAATAAAGAAAGCTTGGTAGTGAGGTAAGTAGACCTAAGTTTTGTTCTAGTGTTTTTTTTTTGTTGGCCTACAAGCTAGTAATATACAGCATTTGAACAAAATTTGTGGCTGGACAGAGGATCAGGAAACTTGTGCCTTTTTTTCTCCAAACCATTTTGTGGTAGAATGCCAGCAAATGGACCAATTGAGGAACCACAAGTCGCCATTATGAACAAAAGGAGGAAAGCTGGGCAATAGCAGGAGTACTATTTTTTATTGCCTTGGGGTTTATGCTAGTGTTCTTATACACAATGATAAAGACAAATGAAGATTCATATGCAACAAGTAGTAAGAATTTTTCAATTAGAGAAAGATATTTAGATCAAAACATGAGGTTTACAGCATTTCTAGTACAATGCCTTACGCTTGCTGTCTGAGATTGCTTTTCTGAATGTCACTTGTTGTCTGAGATTACAGCATTTCTAGTACAATGCCTTACGCTTCATGAAGCGTGCGCTTCATGAAGCGTAAGGCTCATGAGATATCCGGGGTGACTTTCTCTCGTCCCCCGGATCGAACCGTAGACATACTCCTCAAACGCGTGTACCTGGACCAAGTGTGCCGCATTGGCTATCGATTTATATAGGAATAATTTTAATTTTCAGATACACCAGTTTCGATTGGGTTTGGTCCGGAATTAAATTAAACCGACCGGTTCACTTATTTTTAGGGTTTGAATTACAAAAATAAAACCGGTTCCTAAGAGATTGCACTTTATATAATTTTATGGAGCGATAATAAATGAATTTATGTATATTTTAGGGTGTGAACCCTTATTAATCATATTTAATTTTTAATATAACCGACCCGGCCCCAAAATAAACTGTAAAATTAAAAATTGTTCCGGTTCTTGAAATTTCATGTTGGACCAGTTATTACCATAATTTGTTTTAAGGTTCCGATTTATGGTTAGGTTTAGGGTTTAGGGTAGGGTAGGGTTTAGTTAGTGTTTATAAAATTAGGGTTTAGGGTTAAGGGTTTAGGGTTTAGTGTTTATATGAAAATATGTTATTTGGTTTAATATTCATAATCAGTTACCTATAATAATAACATAAAACGATATTTAGCATTACACTCCTACAATGCGCCAAATATCCATTACAAATACTACCGCTATTGACATTTCATGTTACAAGGTCAAAGGTTTATATGTTATGGTTGGTTACAATGACATGGTTTTAAGGTTAGTGTATATGTTATTGATATATTGTATATTTGTCATTGTGAATATGTTTTGATGGATGATGCTTGTAAGATAAGGTATTAGGGTTTAGGTTATGAGGTTTAGGGTTTAGGGTTTAGGGTTTAGGGTTTAACCTAAACCATATTAATAACAACAACTTCACCCCAATTATTTAACACTTTAACCATACATTATGCTCATTATATTAATCAAATCCCTAAACCCTAAACCCTAAACCCTAAACCATAAACTCCAAACCCTACACCATAACAATAAGCTTAAGCATATCACAAAACCATAAATCCTTGTCAATAAACATAACAAAATAAACATAACAAACCCTAAACCCTAAATTATAAAAACTACCCTAAACCAAACCTAACTAACACTAAACCCTAAACCAAACCATAAATCGTGACCTTCAAACAAATTACGGTAATAACTGGTCCAACATGAAATTTCAAGAACCGGAACAATTTTTAATTTTCCAGTTTATTTTGGGGCCGGTTCAGTTATATTAAAATTTAAATATGAATAATAAGGGTTCACACCCTAAAATATACATAAATTCATTTATTATCGCTCCATTAGATTATATAAAGTGCAATCTCTTAGGAACCGGTTTTATTTTTGTATTTCAAACCCTAAAAATAGGTGAACCGGTCGGTTTAATTTAATTCCGGACCAAACCCAATCGAAACTGGTGTATGTCAAAATTAAAATAATTCCTATATAAATCGATAGCCAATGCGGCACACTTGGTCTAGGTACACGCGTTTGAGGAGTATGTCTACGGTTCGATCCGGGGGACGAGCGAAAGCCACCCCTTTTTTTTCTCATTAGTCTCACGCATCATGAAGCGCCCGCTTCATGAAGCGTAAAGCATTGTACATTACTTGTTTTAAGGCTTGCGCTTCATAAAGCGCACGCTTCATGAAGCGCAAGTTCTCTGTTCCAGTATCCAGAAAATCTTCCGCGGACGGTTGCAGATAACTCTTAATGAAGCCATGATCCTATATTTACGGAAACGATCTGCGATTTCCGTAAGTTGCCTTGATAAGTTGTAGTTTTGGCGCAAAATTTACCCACAAAAATTAAACCATGGGCAATCAAATCCACGCTTCTTATAAAAACTTCACCCCACCTCTCTAAAACCAGTTCTCTTCAAAGCTTCTTCATATCTGCTATATCTCCATCAATGGCATATCCTATTCAAGATGATTTTCGCAAGCACTTGGCGGATGTACAAGCGATCCGTCTTTTCATTCGGGAGCTAATCAACAGCAAGGAAGTAGGCTTGAAGAATGTCGGTAAACACCTTGCCCGACTCGGTTACTTCACAACACTGGAGAGAATTTTCAAGGAGGAGATGGAACTCCAAGAAATTGCTCTCTTCAATGTCGAAGCAAGGGCCAACGGCAACCCTGACGTTTACCTCACTATACTATTAACATTAAGAATCCCTTATGACAAAAAAAAAACATTTAAGAATCCCAAACACCAAAAAAGAAAGGGTTGATGTCATCACACATAAAAACAAAGTTGTCTTCAAATATCTATCATGACGTTTATTTTTTTTAGTGTCATCAAATATGTGTCATCGCATATAATTTTTTAGTGTCATCAACTCATCAAGGCATTTTATGACATATATTTTTTTCACCGTCATCATAATCATGACTTTCATCATTGTCATCACTGTCATCACAATTTTTTGATGACAAAAAGTATAGTATCATTATTTTTTTTTGTCAAAAAGTATTTTCACCGTCATCATATAAGCAACTACCACTTTAGCAAGATTGTTAAGTGCATTAACAGTCATGAGGGGCATGGTTCACAACCGATGACTGCGCCACACACTTCCCTTTTGAATTCACGACCGGTGACCGCGTACCGGTTCATTGGTAACTTTCTTGGGAGAGGCCGAGTTAGGGGCATTAGGGTTCCCCCGGAGTAATGTCACACTGTTGTTGATGGACCGTAGCAGGATTTGGCTTGCGTACGGGTTTCACCACCTTCATCGATGGACCAAATGCATCTGTGACCAACTGAGATTCCAAAACGTTTGAGGGACCATCTGTTACGACTTGTTGGATGTCATCATTTTCCTCAATCGCCAATGCTGCTAATTTAGGACAGTTTTCCCGAACATGATCGATACACCCATATTCAAATCATAGCATGCGAATAGCCTCGTATTGAAGTGGCCAAGTACGCCCTTTATAATAGAACTTTGGAAGTAGACTTTTGGAGAGGTTGAGTTCCACTCCAAAACGTACAAACTGAAAACGATCGGCAACAACCGTAGCTTGGTCTATTCTTGTGACTTGACCAATAATGAGTTGACCAACTCTTTTGATAAAGGGTCCATTGAAGTAATCCAAACTTAGTCAAGGAATATGCAGCCAAGCTAAGAGAAACTTTTGGTTGTCCGTGAACAAGTCAAAGTTTGGTTTCCATCGTTGAATAATCAGGTCATTATCCCCAATCATCTAAGATTCCTGAGTTAACACGTGATGGTAGTCCTCATCATTTGCAAATTTTGCAACATAATGAGCAGTCCCGATGTCGACTAGGGTTAGGCTTCCCTTTAACTCCCACTTTTGCTCTAACTTCTTTTTTAATGTAGTATACACTAGACCATGGTTAAACATACAGATAACTAGAATGCTTAACCCGCCCGTTGGACGGGGCAAATTTATGTTCTATGTTATTATCTGAAAAATATATAAATTTTTGGTAATCATAAGGTAGTTATATTAGCACATTAATAAACATATGTTAAAGAAAGATAATGATAGATTGAGTGACTTAAGCAGATGAGCAATCACCATGTGCTTATATTTTGATGAGTTTTTGCTTAATAGATGAACACCTTGCAATTACCATGCATTGATTATAGATTTAAATATCCATATGCATAACATTTATTTTCAATTCTTAAGGACTGAAATCGAGGAGTCTTTTGCTTAACAAAAAGTAAACCAATGAGTCTTTTTCTAAAAAGATGAATAGCTGGCAATTATCGTGTATTGATTCTAGATTTAAATATGTAAATATGATATTTATTTTCAATTCTTAAAGAAATTGAGGAGTGGGTTAAGGAGATGAATAACTACTATATATGAAAAGACTTAGGCCTATTTAGCCTAAATATAAATTTAGGCCCATAAGCAACTCTACACTCAATGAAACATTTATTAGGTCTTTGAGGATAACTTTTTAAGTTGTAAGATGAGAGATTTTGCCCAAGGACGGCAAATTTCTCTTTTTTTTCAACAACGGTAAGTCTCACAGTCGTACAAAGGGGATCGTCATCACCCTCATCAACGTCATCATCAGTCTTAGGTTTGGACTGTGTTATTAACCGTGCCTTTGACTAGAGCATCCTTGAAGGAAGGGGTGGCAACCTGACTTTATGGTCTCTAGGATCTATCCCATGTGTTTGTACTTCCGGCATCAATGGAGTTTGTGGAACCGGCGAAGAAGTATTTCCATTCAGTCATTCACAACAATCAGACTAGTAACGTCCTACACCTCTTGATGGGCAGAGGCCCCACCTGAGACTGAGCTGGAGACATCCCCAGGGTCATCAATGTTCATCCTGGATGGACCCATAAGTGGCCTAGATGGTAGTAGGCCTGACCAACGTTGTCGAGTTACCGACGGCCTAAACAAAGGGGAATCAACAACGGCTCGTGGAGCGGAACCCTAGAAATTATGGTTAGAAAGAAAATTTTCAATATACACACACAAAACACAACTTCTTGCTTTTGGTGCCCCTGTGGTTTCGACTTTTCCTTTTGGTGCCCTTGTGGTTTCGACTTTTCTTTTGGTGCCCAAAAAAATTCTTATTCCTTTTGGTGCCCGCGTATTTTTAAAAAATTCCTTCTCGTAACCAAAAAAAAATATCTAATTCCATCCATTTTCTAATATTTCCGTTAAAAAAAAAAACTTATTTTTTTTACCCCTCTCTCTTCTTTAACTTATATACTCTGGACTCTTCAAGGGCGGAAGCACTGAAAAAGTCGAGAGTTTTGTTGAGAAGAAGAAAAAAAGATGCAGTTGTTAATGCTTTCAAACTTCTGCCCTTGTAGACGTACTCCTCCTCTCACTTGCCACCTTCCAGTTGGATTAGATATAGCCTCAATAGCCAATAATAAGGTTCATTAGTTATCAATCTTTCTCCACTTACTTCCAATTAGAGAATGTGTAACTTATCGTAATGTGTGTTTGGTTTGACTAGTGTTTTGGATTAAAATTGGGGATATATTTTATTTGTAGGTTCTGGTGGTGGCTGCCGTGTCAAACGCCGTCGGACAACTGTCGAAGCCCTTCACATTATTAGGATAGAAAATATCCTCTAAGATATATTTTTGTATTTTAGGATAGCAATTATCTTATGGGAAAATTTTATCTATGTATATCTTTATCATATCTTGTAGATGATATGCCTTGGGCTCCAAGGACTTCACTTGTATATATTTACGCTATTAACCCTTTAGTTTAATGAGAATACATATTACAATCTCACAAATATTGTTTTCTAAGTTTATATGGTATCATCCTTTTTCGATCCTAAACACATCTTCCGCTCATAATGTCTGGCAACAACGGTGAGAAAACTCCTGCTATTGTTCTTGGTGATGACAATTCAAAGAAGACTTCTGGCAAACTTCTGTTGGCGGCGACTGGCACCGGAACGCTCCCCACACTTCAATTCCCGCCGATTGCCATTCATCTTGATCGAACAAATTATATGCTTTGGAGGCACACAGCTAAATCGACCCTCAAAGCGTTCCGCCTTCAATCTTTTCTGCAGGCGAATCATGAACAAGCGCCGACCCTTCCTGTTGCAACCGACTCCTCTGATCGACCAACACCAAATCCAGCGTTCGATGATTGGAATCAGAAGGACAAATATATCCTTCTCTAGATGCGGTCTACACTTAAGACTCCACTCCTTGCCCATGTCTCTAGGGCTCAAACCACTCATCAATACTCATGTGGCATCTAATTTCGGTAACCTCTCTATTCATTTCAATTACTCTGGCAATGAAGGTTTGCAAATTGGCAATGGTATGTCTCTTCCCATTATGTCTTTGGGCAAATCATATTTAGTTGCATTTCCTAAACCAGTTCAATTACATAATATTCTTTTTGTTCCACAAATCAAGAAAAATTTACTTAGTGTTTCTCAACTTACAAAAGAAAATGATGCTTATATGGTGTTTTATCCCAATTGTTGTTTTGTGAAGGACAAGCAGGGACGAACCCTCCTCAAAGGCATCGTTGAAAACGGGCTCTACCATCTTCAAAACCCTAATCCACGCCCCTCGTCCCCTCAGGCCTACCTTGGTGAGAAGACAACTCTTCAAATATGGCATGAGCGTCTCGTTCATCCCCATGAGCCTTTTTTTAGGCATCTTGTTTCTGGGTTTAATTTACCCGTTTCTCATAATAATCTCAAGAATGTTTGTGAGTCATGTCAACTTGGCAAAAGCCACAGACTTCCTTTTACTTATCGTCATGAGTCAAGTCGTTCTCTTTTCGAACTAGTGTATTCGGATGTTTGGAGTCCTGCCCCTGTTGCTTCATTTAATGGAAATTCCTATTTTCTTATTTTTGTGGATGACTGTACAAAGTTGGTTCGGATTTATTTCCTCAATCAAAAATCTCAAGTATTGCAATATTTTCAACTCTTCCAAAAGATGGTTGAAATACAATTCTCTACCAAAATCAAACAATTTCAATCTGATTGGGGGGGGGTGAGTATCGCAATGTGTCTTCTTTTTTAGCGTCTTAGGGAATTGTCCATCGGGTCTCATGTCCACACACTCAATCTCAAAATGGGGCTGCTGAAAGATGACACAGAACTATAGTTAAAAAAGGGTTAGCTCTTTTATCTCACGCTAAACTATCAAAGAAATTTTGGGAACATGCTTTCCATACTTCAGTTTATCTCCATAACCGAACCATAACTCTTGTTTTACATCACAAATCACCTTTTGAGTCTCTTTATGGTCATGTTCTTGATTATTCTTTTGTCAAAACTTTTGGTTGTTTATGCTATCCCTTTCTTCCCCTTATAATTCAAACAAACTTGAATATCGGTCTTCTCCTTGCATTTGTATATGTTATAGTTCCAAACATAAGGGCTATTTTTGTCTCCATGTCACTACAAATCGAGTCCATGTCGCTCGCCATGTAATATTTGATGAGTCAACTTTTCCATATCCGTCACATGCAATAACCGAACCCAATATGGCCAGCTTTGAGCCTAATTCCCAAAATATGTCCTTGCTACAACTTGCGGCTTCTCCGCTGCCAACCGAACCAGCTGGCCCCACGCCTTCCACATGCACCTCGTCCAAAACACCCCCTGCACCATCTTCTTCAGCCTTGACGTCTTCTCCCACTCCCATGCAGCCGCCATTGATCGAACCGAGCCCACAAACAATCCCCCGTGATCATGATTTGACCTCGGCTTCACGTGCTTTGGATGGTGACCTCTCTACAACCTCCTCACATTCGACAGGTATGACACCTTCTTCCTCTCTTATTTCTTCTTCTTCACCACATTTACAGTCTACTGTTCCATCCTATTTTAGACCGGTGCAACCACTCTTCATGAGATGGTCACTCGATCTAAAGCCAATAACTTAAGGCCCAAATCATTTGTTTCCACAAAACATCCATTACCAGCCTCCCCTTTTTCTATTGATGAACCCAAAACCTTTGTTCAAGCCTCCAAATTTCCCGAATGGCAAAATGCCATGCAGGTTGAATATGATGATCTCTTACGTAATGGGACTTGGGCACTTGTACCTCGTCCTAAGCAATCTAACATTGTTGGTTGTAAGTGGGTGTACAAGATTAAACGAAAGGCAAATGGATCTATTGAGCGCTATAAGGCGTGTCTTGTTGCAAAAGGATTCAATCAAGAAGAGGGTGTTGATTATTTTGACACTTTCAGTCCTGTTGTGAAACCTACTACGATTCGTATCATACTCGTTTTGGCTTTACAATTCTCTTGGGAATCACGACAAGTTGACACAACAATGCATTTCTTAATGGTGATCTCATTGAGCAGGTTTATATGCTCAACCGCCAGGGTTCGTTGATCAGAATCGCCCTAATGATGTTTGTCTGTTACAAAAAGCCTTATATGGGCTTAAGCAAGCACCTAGGGCATGGTTTCATAAGCTGCGGACCTTCTTACAACGACATGGCTTTCATTCCTGTAAATTAAACACGTCTCTTTTTGTGAAGCGCCATGGTCAATCTGTCTTATACATTCTTGTCTACGTTGATGACTTAATTATCACCAGTTCTGATTCCACTGTTGTTAGCACATTCATTATTATGCTTAATCACACCTTTTCTCTTCGTGATTTGGGGCCATTACATTATTTTCTGGGCATTGAAATACAACGCTCTTCCGATCATATGCTTCTCACTCAGCAAAAGTATATTCGGGAGTTATTGATTCGCAGTAAAATGGATGGTGCTAAACCGATTAACTCGCCGGCCAAACCTGCCTCTTGGCTTGTACGTTCTGGAGATCCTTTGCCTAATCCTCATTTATATCGTAGCATTGTTAGTGCCTTATAGTATGGTACCATCACAAGGCCGGAGATTTCTTATTCTGTCAATCGTGTTTGTCAGTTTATGCACTCTCCTACTAAGACTCATTGGTCTGCTGTCAAACGGATTCTCATATATTTTAAGGGCTCGATTTCTTCTGGCCTTTTTATTCGGCCGTCTACTGATTCTCGTTTGGTGGCCTTCTCTGATGCTGGATGGGCTTTTGATGGTGATGATTGCAGGTCACAACATGGTTTTGCTATTTATTATGGCGAAATCTCATTAGTTGGGCTTCCAAGAAGCAACATGTTATTGCTAAATCCAGCTCTAAGGTTGAGTATCGAGCTATTGCTTTTGCTGCTACTGAGTTTATTTGGATTCAACAATTACTACTTGAATAGCAAGCTCCTTTAATTCGGCCCCCTATTTTGCTTTGTGACAACCTCAGTGCCACTTACATGTCAGCCAATCCCGTTTTTTACCAACGTTCTAAACATATTAAGATTGATTATTATTTTGTTCGAGAACAGGTTGAAGACGGTTCTTTAATTGTTCGCCATGTTCGTGCTAATGATCAAATAGCTGATATATTTAATAAGGCCATTGGGACTACTCGATTTGCTCTATTACGTTCCAAGCTTCATGTCCGACCTCCTCCATGAGCTTGTGGGGGTATTAGGATAGAAAATATCCTCTAAGATATATTTTTGTATTTTAGGTTAGCAATTATCTCATGGGAAAATTCTATCTATGTATATCTTTATCATATTTTGTAGATGATATGCCTTGGGCTCCAAGGACTTCACTTGTATATATTTACGCTATTGTAAACCCTTCAGTTTAATGAGAATACAGATCGATTACAATCTCACAAATATTGTTTTCTAAGTTTATACACATCAGCCTTGCTCTACGGGAATTATTTTGACTTCAAAGTTGTTGTTCAATCTGGCGGTTTTCTTCCACCCATTCCTCTCTAAGCCCCCATTTCTTTCATCTCTCTACAATTCATTTTATTTAATTCTCCTCAACATTGGCTTATTGAAGAGTTGAGAGTTTTTTTTTTATTATTTTTAACGGAAATATTAGAAAAATTGATGAAATTAGACATTTTAATATGTATAGGTTATGTGAATGAATTGTTTAAAAACACAAGTTTACCAAAAGGAATAAAAAAAATTTTAGGATACCAAAAGGAATAGTCGAAACACCAAAAGAAAAATCCTTTATTTTAAATATGGGAAAAAAGGTTATAAAGAAGACCTTATTTGTACGCGTTGCATTAAGAAAACAAGTCAAAGACAAGAAAGTTATAGTGGGTATAGAATGATTTGTGATCGAACCATCGAAAGGAAGGGGACCAGGTTCCTCCATCGATCATTCACGGCCTTTTTAAAGGTCAATAGAGTCAGATTTATGAAGATTTTGTAATGCACGAGGTCCAATAATTTAAAAATACAACAACGTACTTTACGTGCCTTTGATTTTTTTGGTGGGAAAGATTAAAAAGCAGGAAAGAAAAGAAAAGAGATAATTGAAGAGGTCCAGCAAGAAACGGCAAGGATGGTGGCGGGAAACACAAATGGAGGCAGGGCGGCAGCTTTGTCGTTTCGCTGCTTGGGTGCTGCGTTTTGAATTTCCCTACTACACGTGCAACCTGAAAAACCGTTTGTTTCAATTTTGACCCGGATTTCAGCACTACCTACTCCTTTTATTATTTCACACGTACAATTTGCCATTTTTTTGCTCCCACGTTGTTTGTACATTATCATTATGATTTGGTGGAAATATAAAGAATTAATACTCCATCCTCAACCAGATGAGGCTGTTGAGCGTACGTTGGCCTTGTTTGGGTGTTTAAATTTACACTATTGGCATATTAATTCAGGTAAACTGATGAGGTATTTTTCAGTCGTTTATCTATTAAAGAATCCTAACTTAACCAATCTGAGTAACTAAGAATGCAAAAGATGGTTTTAATCAATTAAGAGACAAGCGTGTTCAACTAATTAGATCCATCATGATATTGCTTTATTGATCATCGATTTTCTTGATTCTCTCCTCACTCGAATAATCTATTGTGGATAATGATCCTACTAAGGACTAAAACCCAAACTTCAGTTATAGTTGATAGACCAACCAGTTCTAACAACCCTAATTATCTAATAACCTAGAAAACCTTCTAGATTCAATTAAATAACAGCATGAAGATTCAAGTTATCAATAGAAACAAACACTTAGAGCAACCAGACATCTAAGTGACTTGTGAATTTATTCTCTACTTTAATCAATTTGTCCAACCGGTACTAAATTGATTAAAGTCTACTCTTGATCAAATTAACTCCAACCGGTAATTAATCAGATTCAGTTTTAACTAGAAATTCAATTAGGTGATCAATCTAACAAAACCCTAGTTTAGATTCAGTTAAGCACAGGGAATAATTTCTACTCAAGTTCGTTGAGAATCAATTAAACCTCACAATCATACACAAATCATGACTTCACTAATTAGCCAAACACAAAGGAAAATTAGCAATGCATAATTGAAATTGAAATCAAACTTACAAAGGTTCTAAGTCTTCCTTAAGAGAAAAACCCTAGCCTCCAAAAGTTAATCAAAAGTTATCTAAAAATAAACTAACATAAAGTATTTATATGTCTCTAAAAATAACCCTCATAAGATATATTAAACACACATCTCGGCCAAAATACAAGCCCATAAGTCAAAATATCAAAGCCCAAAACTAAGACTCGGCCCAAATCCATGTCCGCTGAAAACTCCAGATTGCGCGGCATCGGCCTACATTGCGCGGCCGCGCAATCTCCACCCCTCGCAATTGCTTCTCAGATAGGATTGTGCGGCGTTGCTACGCGGCTTCGATCCCGCGCCTTTGCTCTTCTTCTTAGCTCGATCTTCCTTGCCTTGGCTCTTCATCCTAGTGCATCCTAGCTTCCTTAGCCTCGTCCATCTCGTCCATCACCACCATGTTCCATCTGCACTCGCCCCGCTGTTGCTCCTGAACCTAAAAACCTGTAAAACCGAGCAAACCAGCGCATAACACCCGACAACACAAAAACCTAAAAACTAACCAAAACCTAACCAAAACATATATAAAACATGCATCTAAACTACTCCTATATACGAACTATCATAAACTTAACATATTGTACTCTCTTTTTTTCGACCAACAAAAAAGAAATAACAGGATTTTATAAATTGTGGGTCTGCCGGCCAAAATGCATTTTCGCTTACCAATTAATTGACATATACTTAGAAAGAAAGAAAAACATATTAGATGTATAGATATAAAAAAGAAATAATACAACCCATTTGGACCATTTGTGATTAAGATAATTTTTAACATTGCCAATTACCAAAGTTCAATTCTTCACACCAACACAAATTATAGAAGGACATAATACATAAACAAAATAATAAAAGTCGGAAGGAATTGAATTAAATTTAGTTAGAAGTAATTGGGAGACAAAAACAAATCCTTTTCCATGTATATAGATCAAGCAACTGCAACTCTCGTCTTCTTCAGAGTGGATAAGATCATAGGTTCATAGAGACGATGCCATAATGAAAGTGACCTTTATTGATTTATTATTGTACTTTTATATTATTTTTGTATTTATTTCTATTAATCGGATCATCACTGACCACTAATTTTAATCCTTTGCTTTTATTGGAATTCTTCATTATTATTTAATTGATTGGGTTGGCTGAAATGGAATATGTCATATGCCTATGTCGATTTTCCAATACATATAAGTTATAACATATCGATTTGAAAAATTAAATAGTTTAGTTGTATATTTTGATGACCCATCAAATTAATTGTATAAGATTTTGAATCTTGATACACTTCTAGCTAATTTAGTTCGTTTATGTACAATCAAATTTAATGCAAGGGACGTAACTAAATTAAAGAGGGGTGGTATCAAGCTAGGTGTCATCAATATCATCTATACTCATCTCCTTACCCTAGAACAAGCTAATTGAGTAATTATCATTTATTCACCATACTATATTCTTTTCAATCCAAAAATATTCAATGGAGATTTCATTTTGCAACTCTGAGCTTAGCTAGGTAATACTCCGTATTAATCAAGATGTTTTGATTAAAAAATAATCTCCAAAATGACCTTCAAAAGTCTTCGTATTAAAAAGTTCACATTTACCATGCCCCCTTAAAAAGTTCACATTTACCCCGTCAAAATACTGAATGCGACGGGCCCCTACCCTGGTAAAACCTAGGGTTGTGAAATGGGTGACTGACGACGTTAGACAACGGCGTCGGAAGCAAAAAAAAAATTAAAATGAAACCCATAATAAAATTTTAATTTATGAAGGATTAATAATTTTTAAAAGAGAGATCCGTTTTTCAGACTATAAATAATAGACGGCAAGACTTTAAACAAATTTAATCCTCCATATATTGCGCTCTCTGTTCTCCCCTGTCTTTTTCTACCCTCTTCACAAAACAGTCGACAAGGAGAAAAACAGCGCTATCTGAAGAATAATCTTGTGCACGACCATTTCTCCTTCCACACGGAGAACATTTGGTGAATACAGGTTCTAGAGGGAGAGTTTCGAAGCTTTTCGCAGCGATTTTCTTCACAGATCTTGGCTGAAAGTCTCAAGTACAATTCTTCTCTGCCGTTTCATTTACACTTTCGAGGTTTTTGTTGCTATTTTGTGTGCGAGCGGTTGTTTCTTTTGTTTGATTGATTATTCTTTTCGAGAGCCATGGCTGGCAATGCCGCTTGATTTCTCAGCTGTGTATTTTGAATCCTGAATTAGGCTTTGCTGGTCCGATTTTTCCGTCTGCTGTTTTTTCTTCATTGATTTTTGGCGAATGGCCTGGGATTGACAAATTTTCTCAGATGCTCCTTCGAAGTAACTGATTTAATCCGGTTTATCCTCTTCTGCGTTCTCTATGACCTTGTAGATTTCCTGAATTTCTCATTTTTGCCATTCCCTTCCCCTACCTCGATCTCGCACTTGTTTCCGAACAGGCTTAATTTTCCCCTGTTTCTACGGGAAAACGTTTTGTATGAAGACTAGGTGTATGCGTTAGCTTTGCTGGGGTTCAGAAATCGACGGGTGCCGTGGTTTGACCGCTGTTAGCACGATTTTCTCTCATCTCTTAATTCTTCTCCGTAGGTTAGGTAAAGCGCATAGGACTTATTGCGCTTCAAAGTTTTGGATTTTGTTATGTTGAGTTGAGAGAATAAAGCGTTTTGTTATTTAATTCACCATCACCTTTCGGCATGTTTCTGTGTGGTCACCACTAATCATCTTGACTTTCCTTTTGCCTCCCTTTGGGCCTTACTTTCTCGCGTAGATGGCGGGAAAAACTGAAAAAGCCAAGGAAAGATGCAAGAAATATCCTTCATTAGTTCAATTCTTCAACAAATTCGACCCCTAATCATCTGTCTCTCTCTTGCCTGATTTTCAGTTAGCAATCTTTCCTGGTAATTTCCTAAATTTTTACCCCTTGCTGTGATTGATGTGTATAGGAGTTCACACCCTTGTGCATCCGTTTGTTTCATTTGTCTCGTGCATGTGGATTATTGAAGGGTGGTTTTGCCTTTACCACAATTTTTGCAATTAACCCTGTGTAGTTCTTGTTTATTGCTTACTTGCATCTTCTTGAAACATATTTCACCCTGCAATCATATTAGCCATCAAATATGTACTTGCTTTAGGGTTTTTATTCAGTAATTTGTCAATTCGTAGCTCTTTACCTTAGGCATGTGCTTCATGAACTCAATTACATGCTTAAACTTGAATGAATTTTTTCTTACGGGGAACTAGCATGAAGGATGCACATACATATGGAGCTTAATTATTTGCTACTTCATTTGCTTTTAGTAAGGCAGTGCATTTATGCAGGGTTGGTAGTCTTAGTGGGAAATTTCCATTCTACTTTTTAAAATTGTGGCCTCTGTGAGTCAGATATAACTTGTATATGTCCTTGTTTGTTCATCGATTATTGTTGAAAATGCTGGTTCTATATTTCTCAAGCATTTTTCTGCTTGGCAGAGTGATGGGGCGAGACGTTACTGGCTTACGTGTGTCTTCTGTGAAGGCAAAGCCTGCTGGTGTTTCCAAAACTTCCACAGAAATTTCCGAAGAGAAAGCTGCTTTAGTGAAGGAAGGTGTGGTTGTGGTTTCACCTAATGAAAATTCTAATGCAAAGCATGATGTCTTGGGAGTCAAAAGCCCAAATCTTGAAGATAAAAATAATGATATCAAGTCATCCAACGTTGAAGAAGCAAAGTCAAACTCTCCTGATAAAGCTGGAGTAGGGATGACTTCTGTTGAAAATATGCAACCTAAGCACAGTGTTAAAAAAGCTTTGGATGCAACTGGTGACCAACATGGAAGTGCTAGTCCTACACAGGCAGAGACCCCTGGTTTGTGCAGGAATACCTCTCCAAGGATAAACGTTCTACCATCATCTAGCCCCTCAAAGAAATCACAGGTAATTTGAAGAGATTTTTAAGCGACTTTATTCTAAAAGCTCAAATATTGAAACCCAACCTTGATCAGCCTCTTCACCTAAATTCATCATCATTATGCTGTAGAGTTGCCAAAATATTTATACAAAACAGTATGGCATGTGTATGGAATTTGGTGATGTCAAGATGTTCTGCACTATGGCTTTAGAAAAAAAAATGGTTTTACTTATTACATGTGATAAAATCCTTGACTATATTCTAGGATAGTCTTGCTGTAATCCTTGATGTCAGCATATTTACCATGTGGCAAATGCATCTTTATGCACTTGAAAACAATTTTAATTTTAATTTAAAAGTGGCCAGTCTACAACCTGCACGTATGTGCCACTGGCCGCATAAGGAAAGCTACTTCTGAATGTGATATGTATGTGTGTCTTCCTTGCAAATATATTATATTTATATTCTGAAGGAGTATGCAACTATTTTTTTTGCTCCCAAGAATGGATTTGATGCTGTTAATTTTTTTTTTTCTATTTTCGGCCAAGGGCAGTAACAGGTAATTACATATCTTTCCTCCTCATAGCCATGGAAAAGAAAGCTACTCATTGAGGGGAAATAGCACTGCCTCCATAATTGGCTTTTGTTAACTGTTTCAAATTTCAAATGGCATGGAGTATTCATAAATTATGTTAGGCTAGTTATAGTCCGAGGTGTGAGAAGAAAAATTCCTCAAGAGTAAACTATTTATTGCGATTGAGTTTGTACTTTGTACTGAAATATATTACTTCTACAAATTTTGCAGACAAACACTCCATTTATATCGAAGAAGCTTTTGGATGATGAAGATAATTGGTCTACGGGTTCTTCGTATCCTTTTTTGGCATTGATTCATGCTGATAGTTGTCAAATTATGAAACTGAACTAGTGTTGTTTGTAATTGTTATGTTATTCAATACATGTCTGTGATAGTTGTCCTACCTTTTTTGGATGATTAATGCTTTTGTGGTTAAACTTCAATTTTACGATATTAAAGGCTGGAATAAGAACAGGAGCTTCTCATAGTATAGTATTGTGTAGTTTGCTTGAGGCAATCTCTTGCTTAGTATTATTATGAAGGACTTTTATGTATACTTTTTCTTTGTGCTTGGTGATAAAATTGTCAATCTTCTTAACTTGGTTATGCATAGAACTACTGCATCAGTGAGGGCAGCGAGATTCAAGACAACTGTTCCTGTAGCTCCCAAATTTTCTGTCACTCAGCGTTTAGAGAAAAGAAAGGAGGTAATATATTAGTCAAATTTTGTTAATGGGTTGCTCAGAGATAGCTGTATGCCTTTCAAATTATGATGATCTATGACCTGAATATAAAGTTGACCTGGATTGACCGAGAATGCTGTTTTTGGGAGTAAATTTTCAACCTTAAAAGACAAAAAATAAATTAAATTTAAAAAACCTGAACAGTTAAAAACCTAAAATAATCATAACTAAATGTAACCCAAAGAACCAGATACAATGCCTCAAATGAAATAGTTTTTAAACTGCCAATGCCCTCTTGAGTCTTGACCCATTACCCAATCTTAAACATTCAAAAGTCTTATGTTCAAGGTGGAGCACCAAACCTGGAACTATCTGACCCTGAAATGACTCGAGAGTTGAGAAGAAATCTACTTGACCTAAACCCGATCTACTGTTACGCAAACGAGTTGACTATTCTAGCACCTCTAATTATGGACCATCATGTTATCTTATTTTTATTCATCCCTCTGGTTTCTTAATCCTAGTATTATACAAAATTGGAAGAGAAGCACAAGGCATTGGAGGTTGAGAAGCTCGAATATGAAGCAAGGAACAAGGTATATGTTTAATATGGATATTGGAATCATTAGTGTTCCATGGTATCACTGTTAAAGATTTTTATTTTCTTCTGCCATCCATCTGATTAACTTTTGTGTTTGAAACCATGAATGCTTAGGAAGAGGAACAAGCAGCCATAAAGCAGCTAAGGAAGACGATGGTGTACAAGGCTAACCCAGTTCCCAACTTTTATTATGAGGGACCTCCACCCAAGAAAGAACTTAAGAAGGTAATATTGACACCAATGACTAGAGATTTCTTTTTGTTGGTTCGAACAGTTCAGATATCAGTATTGAGCTCTATTTTCATTATTTTTATTAAAAAATTATACATTTTTTGTTGTTGATATTTGATAGTTTTAATTAAAGGGGGCATACTGCAAAATTTCATTGAGTAACATGTGTTTACAATTACATTCTCCTTCAGTACAGTAGGTAAAAAAAATTACCTTTTCGGATCTACTCTCTCCTCTTCACTTTGTCTCCTTTCTTGTAGCTGATTACTACTACCTACTGCTAAAGTCTAGTTTTTCTTGGTATGTATGAGGTCTGTCATTCATTCTTCCCTTGATTCATACACACGCTAGCTAATTTGAGGTGTTGGCATCTGCCATCTGATTGCCTACAACACACTTCATTCATGTTTATCCCTAGTATATTCATTGGTAGTCAAATTTGACATGGTAGCATCAAATCTTCTGCTATTCAGTATTACTTTGCTAAAGGCTCAAGATTTGCACGTGATCTGGTTTTGAAAAAAAAATGCCTTATAGAGGCAAACAAGTGGATAGCTTCTGTCCAGCATCATCATATGTGAATCCTTTTGACTGGATTTCGCCATTTGAACATGTAAATAACATAATGGCATTAATTAACTTATAGCTTCCAACTACACGGGCCGTATCACCAAACATTGGGCGCCGAAGGAGCTGTGGAGATGCAACAAGTTCTTCAGCAGAGCAAAAGGCAGTCTGTGCCAGGGTATCTCGGTATAGCCTAGGAACTTACACTAACAATCACAAGCAATCCTCTGTTGCCTCCACTAGCACTCCCAAAAAGAAGACTCCAGTTTCTGAACAAAATGGTAAGAGTAGTTTAAAAAAGAAGGCTTCCGTTTCATCGCCTGTGCCAGCAAAAGAATCAGTAACAGTTTCCGAGAATACAAACATTGCCGTTCAATCATGAAGGAAGTCGTAGGGGTGTAGAAGATACTTTCTTGGTGTTGCATGAAGAATTTATGGGGCACTTGGAACGGAAAGAAGTAAGACCAGCTTCTTTGATTTTCTTTTTTATCTGGCTGACTGATCAACTGTTGTGAGATGTGTGATGGTGAGTTGTATATTTTGTCTGTTAAGTTATATAATAGTGCATACAGTTTTAGTTTTCTCAGAAAGGTGATGGGTTGTCGTGTGAGAGTCTCCAGTTGTATTAACCAATGTGAGATTTGAAAAGAATGCCATTGTTTTTTTTTCAGAGTTTGTATGCTTGGTTGATTCCTTCTGACATACTATCAGGCTTTGCACATCTGATTACAACAGTTCACAACTAGTGCCTTGTATTTTCCCTCGGTTTCCCACCCGATTTGATTGACCAGATCACTCTAATCTGTAGGGCTGTGCAAATGTGGTCTGGACCGGAAAAATCGAGACTAGTGGTAAACCAGTACAAAAATTGGATCGATCCAGTTTGCCACACCTGACCGATCCAGTTATGTATAACAACATATCATGCCAAAAATGCAAAAAGGAACTAAGCACCTCATTAATCTGGATCGGGTGCTTTTTTATTTAAGGAAATTCCTTTTGGTACCCTCCTACTTTTGACTTTTCTTTTTGGTACCCAAAAAAAATTCTTATTCCTTTTGGTACCCTCCTATTTTTGACAAATTCCTTAACATAGCCTAAACTAACTCAAATTCCAAATTCCATCCATTTTATACTATTTTCATTAAAAAAAAAAATTAAATTCTAGATTTTTATGCAGATCCAGCTGATTTAATTGACCCAAATTAACAATTGAATCGGGCAAGGAGGTGACAATCGATTGCGCTACCTTGAAAGGCCAGTTTGTCCAGAAACCCAATTTCTTCCGGAATTTAACCAGAGAACTGATTATTCTAAATTACTGGACAAATTGGAGGTCATGGCTATCATCTTCGAGATGGTCCTGGAGAAATTGTTCTCGACGAGCTCAAGCGGCGATACGTAGGGGAGTCCCCCAGAATCCGGAAGGCACGTCGTCGGAAAGCTTATAGATCATCTTGTAAGTTTCCTTTCACACAGTCGTCGGAATCTATCCGGAGAATCATCGAGTTTTGGCCGAGGTTCTTTGGAAGCTCGCGATGAGACAATTACCTAACACCTTGAGCTTGTAGAGGTTAGGCAAATCGGCGATGCTCTCCGGACGAGGCTATCGTCCTTGAAATGACGATTGTATATTATTTCAAATTGGATTTGATCACCTCTCTGTTACATCTATTACAGAAGGTATGCAGCAATGCATAATTAATTGAATTTATTTCACTAGAAGTACACTCTAATTCAAGATTAGAGTGGAAGCAAATCTGGAACATACATTTTTTAATATTAATTCATGACTAAAATAATCTAATGAGTCTTGCTACAATTCGTAATACCAAATCATGTTTTAGAAAACTGAACAATGAGCTTTTAATTTTATGAGTAAAAAAATGGGGATCCCAAACAAAATGAAGGGTTTTATTTTTTAAATTTTTTTTTAATGAAAATATGATAAAATGAATGAAAATTGGAATTTGAGTTAGTTTAGGCTATGGCAAGGAATTTGTCAAAAATATAAGGGTACCAAAAGGAATAAGAATTTTTTTTAGGTAACATAAGAAAAAGTCAAAAATAGGAGGGCACCAAAAGGAATTTCCCTTTTTATTATAACTAGGAGGATGACCCGTGCTATGCACGGGATTTTTTATGTTTCATATTATGTTACATATTTTTTTTGTTAAAACGTTGTTTTTACTATTTTTGTTGCATGTATTATATTAATTATGAATAAATATATCAACCTAATTCAATTAAGAAATATTAAGGGTTAAAAAATAAATTGTGTTGCAAGTTTTGAATCGCGATGGATTAATAGATTAAAAAATAATATTTTTTTTTATTTTGAAAGAAACAATATCGTTTACAAAGAAATTAAGTTTAGTTTGTTATATAGATTATGCAGAGTTTGGTTCAAATGAAACAAACTCTTATCCTAAAACGTGAAACGAATGCACTTTTCTTAGTTCGTAGTGCACTTTTCGTATAAAAGTGCATTGAAAAATACAAAAAGTGCAATCCGAAAAAGTGCACTATAAAAAAATGAAAAGTGCATTGCAAAGTATAAAAAGTACAAATCCGAAAAAGTGCACTACAAACTAGGAAAAGTGCACTGCAAACTAGAAAAAGTGCATTCGTTTCAGGATAAGAGTTCGTTTCAGGATAAGAGTTTGTTTCATTTGAACCAAACTCAGATTATGCATTTACAAATTCTTTGTGAAGGTTTTTTTTACCATTGCATGATACTTTGAATATTTTATTATAATAAGTTAGATAATAAAACAATCACAATTAAGTGTGATTAAATATACTTGTATATTGAATATGTATATGTGATTAGATTACTTAGGCCATTGTCAAATTAATATTGTCAATTTTCAAAACTTTCATGATGTATTGATTTTATTAATCTTTTATGACATATTGAGATAAGAAAACAACAACTTTTGAAAATAGTTTTAAAAATATCAACATAAAATAAAATATTGAAAAATGTTAATTACATGGCCATTTACTACCACATATTTAAATATTTGTAATATACAAATTTTTGTTAAAATGAAAATATTAAAAATCATATTAAGTTCATGAACATTAATTGTCAATTTTTAAGTTTATATGTTTTTAGATCTACATATAAAAGGATTAGATTAAAATTAGAAATAAAATACTTAGGTTAAAAAATTTAAAATTTGTTTGATGTTGAAAGATTGTGAAAGATGTGAACAGCTCATTAGTTTGAAATATTTTATAATAGAAATACAAATCCTAAAGTAAAAAAATTTGGTTAAAGATAATGGAAATTTAATGTAACTAAAATTCATTAGACTAAATTGCTAAAAAAATTATTTTAAATTGTTATTTTTTTTTTACTTTATTGTCACAAATATCGACTTAAAATCATTACTATAGAAAAAAAGATAAATGAAATAGAAATTGTAGAATTTTAACCTGAACGAAATACTTTTATTTCTTGGATGGTATGTACGGATGTACCATTCACACATCTGGCGTTTAATGTTTTTTTCTTCACTTTACCCATCTCCAAGAGTTTCTTGATTGATCTTTATTTTTTCAACAATTTGAGAGTTGTCTTTTATTTTTTGCTTTGTAGTGAATGGAATTGTGATATGATCATCCAAAAGTGAAAAACTTATATAGTAAGAAAGAGATTGGAATACGAAAAGTTATACTTTAGATTTGATCTTATCTTTTGTTTGGAATACCAAAGGTTAATCTTATCTTCTTTTATTTTTACTTTTATTTGTAATATCAATATTTATGATTTAATAGCTTTAAATTCATATTGTACCAAAGGTTGTGTGTAATACCAAAGGTTACTACAAAAGTTGTTAAATAATTAATTTAATATCAAAGGTTATATTTTAAATTTGATCTTATCTTTTGTTTGGAATACCAAAGACTAATTTTATCTTCTTTTATTTTTTTTACTTTTATTTATAATACCAATGGTTATAATTTAATGACTTTAAATTCATATTGTAATGTCAAAGGTTGTATACTTGTATGTAATACCAAAGGTTACTACAAAGCATGAAGGATATTTTATGAGGTTACAGTTAATCTACTATATATAGTCGGTTTCATAAAGACTGTATTGAAATATTTTCATAGACAAAAATATATTATCCATTTAATCTCACTTATAACAATTAAATTATTTTTGATATAAAAAAGTATTTAATCCCATTAATTTCAATATTTAAGGTCAAGTATGGTTACAATTTTTCAATTTCTTCGTATTTATTTTGATGAAATTATGATCATTAATCGATCTCATTAATTGCCTAATGAAAGTTTCAACATTTCAACTTTTTGCTTATTTTGAAAAAATAATTGGTAGAATAGAATGATGAATAATCTAATTTTTTTAATTTTTAATGAAAATGTTTCTTTTTTAATTTTTATTTCTATCTTATGTTGTCCACATTAAGTTTATTTCTATCTCATTCAATGAATATAGGTTAATTTATTTTTTCAATAAGTTATCCTCTTATTTTTTCAATAAGTTTATTTCTATGAATATTTCGAGTATATATGATTAAATATTTACATCTTTCTCAATTAATATTGTCAATTTTTAAAAAACTTTCATGTTGTATTGTTTTTAGCAATCTTTCATGGTATATTGAGATAAAAAATAATAAATTTTCAAAGTAGTTTTAGAAACATCGACATAAAATGAAACATTGAAGAATGTTAATTACATGACCATTTACTGCCACAAACTTTAAATATTTATAATATACAAATGAATTGTTGAAATGAAATTATTAAAAACCATATTAAGTACATGAACATTTATTTTCAATTTTTTCAAGTATATAGGTTTCTAGATCTACATATAGATGGATAAGATTAAAATTAGAGATAATTACTTGTGATAAAATTTATTTTTAAATGTTTTTTGAAGTTGAATGATTATGAAGGATGTGAAAAACTCATTTGTTTGAAATATTTTATAATAGAAATACAAATTTTATAGTATAAAATTGGTTAAAGAAATCCTATCAAAAAAAATTGGTTAGAGAAATTAAAATTTAATGTAACTAAAATTCATTAGATTAAATTGATAGAAGATTTTTCTACCAAAAAAAATTGATAGAAGAATTGGTTTGAATTATTATTATTATTATTTACTTTATTATTACAAATATAGACTTAAAATCACTACTATAAAAAAAATAATGAAATAGAAGTTGCAGAATTTTAACTTGAACGAAATACTTTCATTTCGTTGATGGTATGTACCCTTCATTCATCTACCTTTTTATTAATTTTTGTTTCACTTTACCCCTCTCCAAGAATTTCATGATTGATGCTTCTTTTTCTACAATTTTAGGGTTGTATTATAGTTTTTGCTTCATAGTGAATGATATTGTGATATGATAATGCAAAAATGAAAGACTTATATACTGAGAAAGGAAGTGGAATAAGAAAGGTTAGATTTTTAATTTGATCTTATCTTTTATTTGGAATACCAAAGGTTGATCTTATCTTCTTTTGTTTTTATATTTATTTGTAATATTAATGATTATAATTTAATGGCTTTAAATTTATATTGTAATACCAAAGGTTGTGTGTAATACCAAAAGTTGCTACATGAATGATGTAATATCATATGTTAATGCTACTTTTGTTATTTTTGTGTGTAATATCAAATATTGTAAAAATTAGTATTTTAAGTTAAGATATTTTATTAGATTTATATTTGCATTTCATTATTTCTTTAATAATTTTGAATAAAACAATATTTAATATTAAAATATAATTTATATAATATCATTTCATAAAACAAAATTTTATTTGAGAAATGAAAATACAACTTTACATATATAAAAGAAAAAAAATTTAGATAATTATATGAAATTTAAGTAGAAGATATATGTACATAAGTTTATACATAATTATTATTAAATTAAAATTAGATATAGGTTATTAGGCCAATTAAATGGGTCATTAATTACCCAAATTTTTTCTATTTTATAGTATATACAAATTTTTCACTCGAATTATCATTAATTATAAATAGGCTCATAATAAGATTTTTTTTGATACACTAAAGAATTAGGAGTGTTAGTTCTTTTTATTTGCCAAATTTTCAATTTACAGAAATGCATACTCAAAATATTCATCATTAACTTCATCAGAAATGATCGGCTTCGAGACACTGGTCGTCCTAGTGACACGGACAGCGGTCCCGTGTCCAAGAGGACGCCCGGACCCATGTGCCAAGACTGAGCCAAGAGGCTTCTGGAGGCTTCTAGGGACATCGGGGGTCGTTCCGGAGGCATCGGGATTTATCCGGGGTGTGGAGGCAACAAGGACGCACCCCTTCTAGAGGATTCCGGAGGGTCGAGACTCACCCGGAGCGTTCGGGAAGCCAAGGCATAGGAAAGCCCGTGAGAAGGGCTAATGTCAAGGCGTGCCCCTTCTAGAGAGTTTTAGAGGAGGGGTGCCCATTCTGAAGGCGTCTAGCGTAGGCGCGCCCAAGGGAGAAGGGAAACGGCCAAGCGCGCCCCTTCTGGAAGGTTCTATAAGAGGCGCGCCCCTCTAGAGACAGGCACCACACAGGCGCGCCCCACCAGCACACGCTAGAAGCTTCTAGCGTGGGCGCGATTCATCTAGGAGCCCTTGCCATAGGCGCTCCACCTTGGGATCCTTCGTCTAGAATCTTCCTGGGTTAGAGGGAGGCCACGCGTATAAATAGGCCATGGCTCTCATTTTGCAAGGCATTCAAAAACCACTCAAGTTCTCTTAGGCAACCAAAGCACTAGGCATCTTAGAGACACTTGTAAAGCCTCTCTTGTAAAGCTTTTCTTGTATAATACAAAGTCCATTCCCAGGGGAAAGGTGGGCACAACAGGAACTCCGACATAGGAACGTTCGGGACTTGAACGAGGCTATGACAGCAGCCGACTCGTTGATCGAGTTCAAGAGTCGGGACCATGCCAACTCTCGCCACACCAAGGGGAAAGGTGGGGGAGAGGAAGAGCATGACGAGTCATTAGGGAGCGATGACGAGCACACGAGCAAGCCAAGGAGGAAATCTTGGGCCGATCGAGACGCCGAGTCGGGGAGCGACGACGAGCGTCAGTCCAGACCGAGGCGTAGGTCCGGAGGTGATCAAGACAAAGGCCAACGTCGGGAGAGGAGACCCTTAAGCTGCTTCCTTTGCAGGGAGAATCACCTTGTGCGGAACTGCCCATCCCGAGGTAAGCTGAATGCTATCCTTTCCTCAAGGGACGAGGACGCCGAGCGAGGGGCGATGCGGCTAGGAGCGATAGCACTTCGAGCTGAGGGAGGCGATGAGGGGACGTCGCGCTGGACAGAGGAACGATCCAACCAAGATCATGCCAAGATCGAGGGAGAAGTGCTGCCAACCTGACGAGCACTTTTATGTCGCTGTAAAAGCATTGTCAAAGAAATATCCTAACTTTCCAACCCGAGTAAAGTGGAAGTAAGGGTCGAACCCACAATGACTCAAATTATTTGTATTTAAATAATATCACTAAGTAAGAGGTTTTTTTTTATGATTGCAAGCTATACGTCTAAGTAAATAAAGCAAAGAAAGTAAAGCGGTTAAAGATTCAAATATAGAGAAAAGCGCCCAACTAGTTCGTATCCATTGCATATATGAGTTTTGATCCTTGATTATTCTTACATTGATTTCCCTACGGTTCTTCACTTCAATACTCTCCACTCGTTCCTAGCTCAGGTCCTAAGCTTCACATCCACCATGCTTCACCTTCCAACCTGCAATAAAGCACAGAAAAGCGTAGATTCCAAACTAAACTGAAATAAAACTTAAACTACAACTTAAAGCAAAACTCTAGCTAAAAATGCATAAAAAGAGAATAAAAACATGCTCTAAAACCTATATCTATATGCTCTATCAAATTCCCCCATGCTTGAACTTTGCTTGTCCTCAAGCAAGACATAAAATCAATCTCACCACAAACAAACAAGCCACGACTTCCATTCATTTTCAAGAAACTCAAACTTAACCATGAAATCGTTGCATACATTTAATGAAAGTTTCAAACCAAGCTATTAATCCATTCTAACCCTCACCAAGGTATATGTGTTTGCACTCAACACTCAAGTGTTTAAAAGGGTATGTGTTTTCGCTCAAAAATCATCTTTGAATGCCAACTACCATATGCTTGCATCAGTGTACTAAATCTCCACCACGGATGTTCAAATGCAAAACGTAAATCATGAGGTCTTTTTCAAGGTTGTAATGGGGCCAAGGTATAGACAAGTAGATGGAGAATCATTATATGGCCATGTGATGCTAAATCCGGGAACTAGAACCAACTAAACCCAAATTACAATAACACTCACTCTCAAAATATCTTCCCAACTTGCTCTTCCCTTCTTTCCATTACTTACTTTATAAACTTCTTTCTTTCTTTTGCTCATCTTTTGATTTTCTTTCCACAAACTCAATTGAGATTCATTCTTTTTCATTCTTTTCTCACAAGAACACTTTGCAATTTATACATAAAACTCATCTCAATCAACCATTCATACCAAACTTTCCTCAAGGGATTTTCAATAAACATTCCCAACATCCTTAATTTTTTTTTTTTTTGCAATTTGCACATTCTCATCAATTACATCTTTTCAAACTTCCTCTCAAACCCCAAAGTACATCAAATAACCCACAAAATTTCCATAGTCAAATCCTAATTCCCGGATAAGGGTCAAGCTTATTCGGCTAGGAACAATTTTTGTGGAGCTAATAAACAAGGCTAAGGCACAAAACAACGGGGCTACAAAAACAAAGGTATAATGTAGGGTAGATAAGGATATAAATGAGCTAAAGAAAATTTGCCTCAATCACTTTTACATCATGCATTCAAATCATATAATGTGGCCTCGAAAAAGAATCTAAACGCAAGTTCTAGAGTTTAAACAATCAAAGAGATGCACTCAAGAATTTCATGCAAAAATAGCATGTAAGGCTCAAAAGATCTCAAAAGGCAACAATTGGTTAGAACTTCATAAATAACTCAATTCTCACTTTCATGTATACTCCTTCATAATTAAGCAATTCTTATTTAGAACTTTCATCAATAACTAACAAGTCATGGGATATGAAATCATGCTCACTCAATAAACAAGTGGTTCCAAGGGGAAAAATGAATCCTAAAATGCAAACAAAACTTTTTTTTTAAATTTTCTGAATTTTTCAAACTTTTATCGGATTTTTCAAACTTTTAATCAATGCATAACGATAAAATAAACATGCAAATGCAACTACATGATCTATCTACAACTAAGCACTCATGACAAAATAAAGAATCCCCTTCCCCCATGCTTAAACTCTACTTTGTCCCCAAAGTAAAAGAAAAGGTAAGAGAACAAGAAACTAACCTTATCATACGAGCTTAACACACTCAAGAATCTACTCCTCTGGCGGCGGTGGTGGTGGAGATCCCGGGTCTGGGTCATAAACGCCGAACGCGCCGCTGGAGCGCGATTTGGTTCTGTGGGAGCGCGATCGCGCTTTCCTGGTTTTACCCGCGATGGCGACGCAAAAACTGATCCCTTCCGAACGCGGCTTGGACGCCCATAGCGCGGTCGCGCTCCACCTAGATTCACCCACGCTCAGCCTCTTTGACTTGTTACTGGCGATGCGCGGGCCCGGGCCCTATGAGTGCGAGGGCCTCTTGGCTTCCTCGAACCGCGTGTACCTATTTCCCGACTTTACCTAAAACTAAGAGCAAAGCAAAAACAAAACAACCTAAACACAAAACTTATTCTAGAAAGCAAAGAAAAACTACACTTAAAGCTTGGGTTGCCTCCCAAGAAGCACTCGTTTAACGTCATTAGCTTAACGTTTAGCATGATTTGACAAGATTAGACATTGTCAATGCCCTTAACAACCTGTCAAAAGCCTGTGAACACATCTCACAAGAAGATAAGTAGCACAAGGATAAATTCAAATTGAATAACCCATTTAAAAACCGCTTCAACTTATCAAACTTGTGAGACCAACTTTCATGAGATGGCATATGCTCAAAAAAATTCAACACAAGTGGTGATGTCAGAAAATACTTACAGTATGGGTCAAAGTACTTGTCACCATCACCACTTTCCTCAAAGATGAATTGTGAGTATTCTCTAGTACCAACCTTAAACTCACTTGGTTATATAGGCTTCTCCATGTCAGTAGAGATTGAACTTGACTCCTTGGTGCTCTCTTCAAGTTGAATTATAGCAATAAAATCATATTGGACATTAAAATCACCCTCATAACCCAACTCAACTCTAGCGGATTCCTCAACTTGCATTTGAGTGTCTAACTCAAGGGCATTTGATTCCAATGCAACCTCTCCCATCATTGGATAGGGAATTATTGGAGATAATTCGACTAGCATACATTGATGGCTCATGTACCAAAAGAAATCCCAACACTCTTCTGGTCCCATACACCAAAGCCTATAATTGCTCATGTACTCTGCGAGCTCTCGAGTCGTAGAATTCAAACCGTCTAGGACGCATTCACATAATTCTCTCTTACATGGATAATAACCCAGCAAAGTACCATATTTATGAATCTTTTGTTGTAGTCTAGCAAAATACTCATGAAAATATTCATCCTGTAGTTGTCTACATACAAACATAGCCATGGGTCAGTAGCACGGTTGTTATGAACCGTAAGATAGGTTCACAACACCAAAATAGTAATGCTAAGTAAACACAAAGAAATAACCGAGTCCCCGGCAACGACGCCAAATTTGACGAGCACTTTTATGTCGCTGTAAAAGCACTGTCAAAGAAATATCCTAACTTCCCAACCTGAGTAAAGTGGAAGCAAGGGTCGAACCCACAAGGACTCAGATTATTTGTATTTAAATAATATTACTAAGTAAGAGGGGGGGTTATGATTGCAAGTTATAAATCTAAGTAAATAAAGCAAAGAAAGTAAAGCAGTTAAAGATTCAAATATAGAGAAAAGCGCCCAACTAGTTCGTATCCATTTCATATATGAGTTTTGATCCTTGATTATTCTTATGTCGATTTCCCTTCGGTTCTTCACTTCAATACTCTCCACTCGTTCCTATCTCTGGTCCTTAGCTTCACATCCACCATGCTTCACCTTCCAACCTGCAATAAAGCACAAAAAAGCGTAGATTCCAAACTAAACTGAAATAAAACTTAAACTACAACTTAAAGCAAAACTCTAGCTAAAAATGCATAAAACGGGAATAAAAACATGCTCTAAAACCTATATCTATATGCTCTATCACAACCAAGGAACAGGGATGGAGGATGCTTAGACTTGGCCCCATACGGCTGCGCTCAAGACCGAGGGACGAGGATCTAACGTCCGAGGCGCGGGGCCAGGACGAGGAGACTTCCAAGAACGAGGGACAAGAGGATCGAGAGAAGTCCGGGCCAGGGGAGCACAAGGCGTCGTCTCACGGGGAGACGCTCCAGCCATCCGAGGGAGTCAAGGTCTCTCAAGATAAGCAAGGCAACAACCCAGGAACGATCGGCGCAGACGCGACGAGGGCGTCGCTAGATCCGGTGAGGGAGAATGACACGGACCGCGGTCCTGTGTCCAAGAGGACGTCCGGATCCATGTGCCAAGACCGAGCCAAGAGGCTTCCAGAGGCTTCTAGGGACATCGGGGGCCGTTCCGGAGGCATCAGGATTGATCTGGGGCGTGGAGGCAACAAGGACGCACCCCTTCTAGAGGATTCCGGAGGGTCGAGACTCACCTGGAGCGTTCGGGAAGCCAAGGCATAGGAAAGCCCGTGAGAAGGGCTAATGTCAAGGCGTGCCCCTTCTAGAGAGCTCTATAGGCCATGGCTCTCATTTTGCAAGGCATTCAAAAACCACTCAAGTTCTCTTAGGCAACCAAAGCACTAGGCATCTTAGAGACACTTGTAAAGCCTCTCTTGTAAAGCTTTTCTTGTATAATACAAAGTCCATTCCCACAAAACCAACCATCATCCTTCTCTTGAGCATTCGGGTCAAGGCCTGACTTAGCCATTCGAAGGTGTTCAACTTAGCTAAGGGTCGCACAAGTTCGAGAAGAGTCTCAGGCCGTGTCACTAGAACATCCGCAAGGATGAGATCTTGAAGATCTTTAGCAGCTGTGTCAATCAAATCATCTCCATTATGAGAAGTCTTCGCGAGGAAGTCTGCCACTCTGTTGACCTCCTTGAAAATATGGTTGATGTGGTGCGTTCTGAATCGCCTTAGCAAGAGGAGGATGTCAGCTCGCAACATTTCACTCACCCATGGACAACTCCTTGCGCCTTTGTTGGCGCTAATCAGATTGAGGTTGTCTCCATCGATCTCAATATCCGAGATCCCCAGACGGATGGCATCTTGGATGCTCGCTCTAAGGCCAAGAACTTCTGCAACAATTACTGGTTGGAGCCCGCATCTCCCGTGGCTCCATGAAATTGGTTCGCCAACATCATTCCTGATTATGTATCCAAATCCCGCTTCACTGTTGTCTTTTTTAGAGCCGTCAAAATTGAGTTTGAATTTTCCACTTGTTGGTTTGTTCCATTTTATGTTCTTCGTTTTCCTTCTTGTTCCCTCTTGATGAGGCTTGAGAGGTTGCACTTGGTTTTTGCTCTCTTGTTTGGCCATTCTCCAATTTTGTATTTGTTGCTGAATGAATCCTTTGATTTTTTTATTTGTTCTATGTTATCCTGTCGGAATATTTTCATGTTTCGTTGATACCATAGACTCCACCAAATAACGCTTACTTCCTCAAATTGCTTTGGTTTTAGTGTCCCTCTTATTCTATTAAGGAGTTCCATGGGGTTTCCATTGCTTACTTGAGTTTGGCTTATGATATGACGAGTTTTGGGGTTGATTTCATGAATTGTTTGTTTGATATGTGGGCAAGTTATGAGGAGGTGATCAACGTCCTCGTTTGCGTAGTCGCAAAAGGTGGAAGGTAAGGTCACAGACACATGCCTTTCAAAAAGTTTTGTTTTTGTTGGCAAGCCATTTCTGGCTATCTTCCATAGGAAGATCTTGATTTTGGGTTGAATGTCAAGTTTCCAAATCCAATTGATTTCTCTCTGAGGTGAATTCTTTTTCCGTTGATCATCTCCAAGGCCGAGTGGGCCGAGAACCATCCATTCTTATTTGGCCCCCAATAGAGTCGATCCGGAATGGGGTTGATCGGTAGGGGTGTGTTTATTACTTGTGCCACATTATCCTCGTCTAGTACTGTTTTTAGCTTTGTAATATTCCATTGGTTCTCTTCCTTGAGATAGCATTCCACCTTTTCATCTTTGTTGATTTATAGGGTTTCATCATACTTGGGTTTTAGTCTATCGTCCCCCGTCCAGATATCTGTCCGAAAGTTTACCGTTTTACCATCTCCAATGCACCATCTTAGGCCATCTTTGAAAAGGTCTATCAGGCTAGCTAGTTTGCTCCACTGCCATGAGGTGTTCTTGGTCTTTTTGTAATGGAGTATGTGTGTTCCTTTTAGATACTTTTCTGTTATTATTGTTACCCATGGATTTTGTGGTTCTGCCATGATTTTCCATATCAGTTTCATTTGTAGAGCTTTGTTTGTGTCCTCTGCTTTTGATAATCCTAGTCCCCTGTTTCCCTTTGGTTTACATATTTCTCCCCATCCAATAAGAGGTTTATAGTTATTACCTTTGTTCCAAAAGAAGTTTTTGTTGATTCGGTCTAGTTCTTTATGGATACCAGTTGGGAGGAGGAAGCTTTGCATTATGTAGTTCGATTGGGCTGATAAATTTGCTTTAATGAGGATCATGCGGAAGCTTTGCATTATGTAGTTCAAAGGGAATTGGCTTTCCACTTTGTTAGTTTATTCCTTGATTTTGTTCTTACCTCGGAGAAGGTGTTTTTGGTTACTCGCCCGTTTATTATCGGGCACCCTAGATATTTATCCAGCGCTGGTGTGCTTTTGATGCTTAGGGTTTGTTCAATTTGCTTGATGGTGCCATTGATAGTGTTCTTTGTTACTTGGAAGGCCGAGTTATGATAATTAACTTTTTGTCCTGATACTTGGCAGTAGTCATCTATCAAATCTTTGATTTGTTTGGCCGATGTGTAGTTTGCTTTTGGAAAGATAATTATGTCTTCTGCAAATGCCAAGAAGGGGATACGGGTACCCCCGGGACATCTGAATCCCAATATTCAGTTTGTTTGTGTTGCAAGCATTTTGGAGTTTCCTGACTAGTATCTCTGTGCAAAGGATAAAGAGAAAGGGTGATAGTGGATCTCCTTATCTGAGTCCTCTTTGAGGTTTGAATTGTTTTGTTGATCCGTCGTTTACAAGTACGGAAAATAACACTAAGGTGATGTGATTCGCTATTGATACACTATTTATTGTATTACATAATTAAGTTATATTAGTCTTAATTAGAATTTTGTGGTTTCTTTTTATTTAGGTTAGTTTTAAATTTTCAGTAAGAATATCTTTTTAGTATCTCAACTTGTTAGCTATTAGGGTTAGAATTTTATTATATATACTGATGTATTAGTTTTATGGAGGAATGAATCAATGAAACCAATTAATTAATTTATCCATTTACTCTAAATTTATTATCGATCGTTCTTCTTCCCGTGGCTACCAACCACGTTTATCGAGCCAAACCCACATCGGGTGCGTCTCACCCCCTTGACCAACAAGGGTTTCCGATACGAATCCACACCGGGTCCGTATCAATTGGTGCTTTCATTCTTGAACATCGCAATTATCATGTCCAGTGACGCACAGATCCGAGCCATTCTTCAAGACATGTCGTTGACATACGAGGCTATGGATCAACGATTCGACGCTATAGCTCAACGATTGGACCGACTTTGTCATCTCCTGAGCAGTCCTCACGAAGATGCGAGCGAGGTGGAGCGCAACCCTAGCCCCGCACCCGCCGTCAAGGTCCCAGCACCCGTGGCCAGCGTGACCATGCCCGTGGTTCCGCGCCCCGCACCCGCGGCCCCCAACCCTCCGGCGCCCGCGGCCATTCTGTGCCCCGCGCCCACGGTTTCGTGCTTCGCGGCCTTCGTCTGCCCTTGTCCGCCCCCTGCAGATTTAATTCCTAAAATTCTTGGCAATACGGAAAGGCAAGAGAATGAACCTTTAGCATCAAATATGCCTTCCACCGATGCACATCACGATTCTCGCATAGACTTGGAGGTTGTTCTAACTACTGGTTGTTGGGTATTAGGTGGATTCATCTTTATATTTGATCCTGGAGGAACAAGTTTACAACAGCGGCGCATGATTTCTCTTCCTGATTTTCGCCTCGAGGACGAGTCGATTCTCAATGGGGGAGAATTGATACGCTATTTATTATATTACATAATTAAGTTATATTAGTCTTAATTAGAATATTGTGGTTTCTTTTTATTTAGGTTAGTTTTAATTTTTTAGTAAGAATATCTTTTTAGTATCTCAGCTTGTTAACTATTAGGGTTATAATTTTATTATATATACTGATGTATTAGTTTTATGGAGGAATGAATCAATGAAACCAATTAATTAATTTATCCATTTGCTCTAAATTTATTATCGATCTTTCTCCTTCCCGTGGCTACCAACCACGTTTATCGAGCCAAATTCACATCGGGTGTCTCACCTTGACCAACAAGGATTTTCGATACGAATTCACACCGGATCCGTATATGATGCATTCCTGGATCCATCTATACTGGATTTCAGTTTTGTCTGATTTGTTATTTTATTTGTTTGAGCAATTTGGCGTGCCTGATGGAATTAATTAATTATGATTATAGCCAGCCGCCCATTGTTTTTCACATGTTTATGTATGGGTTCCTTTTGGCACTTTCTTGGCTTTGCGTGACATGTTCTTTCTGGTGGTGGTTCACAAGTTTGTCTGTACTCATTTTAATCTACAATTCTAGTCTTCTCATGTCAGCAAATGCAGATTGCTTTATTCATCCGATTTATCCTTTACTCTTTGCTTATCTTGCCACAAAAATAGATGAGATCACAACTATAAGACGGAGTAAAAGCAAGAAAGCTTTTTATTTTATTTTTAAATGAGCATGCTTTGATTGATATCATGTGAGGTGTAATGCTTAATTTGGCAACCGGAATTGTAGAACAATAATTTCAGTTTTGACTGTGAATTAACCACTAAACACAAAATCTTAACCAAATATTCCAGGTAAAATAGCACTAATATATTTTATATTTTTTTGAGGGGATTTATCTAAAATTTTAATGATGTTACACCCACTAGCATTATATATATGAGTCACTGCTAAAGAACAGTGGTATTCTCCTCTATACTGCATTGTGTGGCCTGTAAGTGGAATCCAAGATTGCAGCAGCTTAACATTTATTTATTTGGCAATTTATCCCTTCTGCTAAATTCCTTTTCATCACTACTAAATACTAACCACCACATCTAGCCAGCTTGATTTACAATAAACTATCAAAAAAATTCAACAACAGTAGGTGTGAGTTTGGTTTGAAATTATCTTCAAAAGCATCTCTGAAAAAAGCCACAATTTCAGGTCTGTTAGGGGCAATGTAGTAATTATGTCTAACTCTAACCCATATCCTTTTCCTTTCCCTTAAAAAAAGACCAGAAACCCAGCATTTACACCATTATTATTTATTATCTTCCCTTGAAATCCTGGCCTTTCACAATACAAACAAGAAAAGCAAAACAGAAGCCTTGAGCTTATCTTTCAAGCTTCTTCTTGCTTTCTTACACGCCTCATTCCTTAGCTTCCAATTACTAAACACCCACCATTTTTATTGCATTTTCTTTTTCATCATCCTCTCACAATATAGACACACAAGCAGAATATGCTGTCTCTTATACATCATGGCCTCCTTATATACTTCTTTCTGTTGTGTTCTTCCTCTCACAAATCATCCATGGTATTCTCCATTCCTTTCCCCTTTCACAAACACCACAAACCTTCACCTCACTCTGATACTTCAATAAAACTACCTTTACCCATTGATTCTGTCTTCAATCTCCCTTCTCCAATACCAAATTTCCCTCCTGGTAATTAAAACTTCTTCATTTATAACTCTCTCTTTTAACTTTCTCCTTCTACCCATTAAAGTTTTTGAATTTTTATATGTTTTTTTTTAAATTTGCAGGAAATGGGTTTGCCTCCGGAGCCATCAATCTTGGAGGATTACAAGTGACCCAAATGACATCCTTGACAAAAATCTGGTCTAGCCAAGAAGGAGGTCCAAACAATCAAGGAGTGACCTTTTATGAGCCTTCTACAATACCAAATGGGTTCTTTTTACTTGGTTGTTATGCCCAACCTAACAATAAGCCTCTTTATGGATTTCTTCTTGTGGGTAAAGATCTTACAAATGACCCACTTAAGGGAACCTTAGCAAAGCCAATAGACTACACTCTTGTTTGGACAAGCCAATCCTTGACCATAAAACAAGATGGCCCTGTCTTCATTTGGCTCCCTACTCCACCAAATGGGTATAAGGCCATGGGCCACGTCGTCACCATCTCACCCGAGAAGCCGGGACTCGACAAAATCCGATGTGTCCGATCCGATTTCACTGACAATTCCCAAACAAGTGGTTTGATTTGGGGGTCTAGTGGAATCAATGTTTATGCAACAAAGCCTGTCAATGTAGGAGTCCAAGATATGGGAGTTAGCCTAGGCACATTCACAGCCATAACTCAAAATGGTGCGAATTCTATCACAACTTGTTTAAAGAATGCCAAGGCTAACTTCTCTTACATGCCCAATTATCCCCAAGTCCAAGCCTTGGCTCAAGCCTATTTCCCTTACATCTACCTCCACCCAAATGAGGAGTACCATCCATCAGATGTCAACTGGTTTTTCGCCAATGGAGCATTGTTATACAAGCAAGGAGATGAGGCAAACCCAATTCCAATTCAACCAAATGGTACTAATCTTCCATTAGATGGGGTGAACGACGGCTTATATTTTCTAGACTTACCTAAGAATGACAAGGACAAAGAAAGGGTAAAAAAAGGTGATCTTCAAACCGGTGTGGGCTACCTTCATATAAAACCAATGCTAGGAGCCACTTTTACAGACATATCCATATGGGTTTTTTACCCTTTTAATGGGGGAGCAAGAGCCAAGCTTGGAGCAATAAAGTCCATCTCTTTAGGTAAGATAGGCGAGCATGTAGGCGATTGGGAGCATGTGACACTAAGGATTAGCAACTTCAATGGCGAACTAAGGAGTGTGTACTTCTCACAACATAGCAAAGGGGCTTGGTTGGATTCACCTGATATTAAGTTCCAAAATGGGAATAGAGTTGTGGGGTACGCGTCCCTACATGGGCACGCGTTGTACCCCAAGGAAGGGCTGGTTATGCAAGGAGGCGATACGGTGGGCATTATGGATGAGACGGCGAAAAGTGGCTTTGTGTTGGATGTAGGGGAAAGATTTGAGGTGGTTTCAGCTGAGTATGATTTGGGTGTTGTGGAGCCAGATTGGTTGAGGTATATGAGGAAGTGGGGGCCTAGGATTAATTATGATGATGGGGAGGAGATTGGTAAAGTGGCTAAATGGTTGCCTGGGAAGCTGAAGTCAGATTTGCTCAAGTTATTGAAGGATTTGCCTCCTGAAGTGTTGGGAGAGGATGGGCCTACTGGTCCTATGGCCAAGAACAATTGGTATGGAGATGAATCTTAGTGTGCAGGATTTGATGGGTTTGGTATTGATGGTGGGGTTTTGATGAATTGTGAAAATGTATTGCAATTTGCAAACCCAGATAGGAAAAATCAGTCGATGGCTTGTTTGTAGGATGTTATTTGAATTTTTAATAGAATGGGTCAATTCAACCAAATTTTTTGATTTCTTCTTCTACTAGTTTGGATATGTACTTCTGTAACTACCTAGATAAAAATAACACCATAAAATAGAATGATGTCAACATAGTTCAATGTAAACATGAACTTCTGATTGGATTGCTAGTTGCCAATTTTAGTAGTTAACCACATTTCTAAGTATAAACTGTTGGTGTTGTAAGTTGTTTATTGCCAATTTTGGCAGTCACTAAAATTTTTATGGGAATTTTATTACACAACTTGAAAATTCAAATTCTGAAAATGAGAGAAATATAAGTACACTGTAGACTTCAGTTAAGTATCATCTTATGTGACAAGAGTGACGGATAAGGTCCTCAGACAATCGGAAATCGAAAATCGGCATGGCCATGGCTGCTACCCAGTATCATCATCTTCTGCTCTCACCTCTCCGACTGCACCCGCTTCTCCCACTCCAAACATCTCACTCTAAAACCCTAACCCAGTTTCTCCAAAACCCTAATTCCGGCTTCACTGCCCCAAACCGCCCGCGGAATTTTCGACTCAGAATGGAATCTCCGAAACGAACATCTTCAGGTGGGAAGAAGAGTCCCGGAAGACCCAAGTATGGAACCTCTAGGAGGTCAAAATTGAAGAAAGCGTTTAAACAAGAGCAGGTCGTGTTTTCTGCGCCGCCCTCGGATGACCCTACCGTCGGGATTATCGGCGGCGGTATGGCGGGTCTTCTCTGTGCTCTCTACTTGGAGAAGAGAGGGATAAAGTCTACTGTTTTTGACACGGTTGGTTGCTTTGTTTGTTGCTCATTTTCTTTGCCTAATTATGCTGCTAACAAAGGAATTGGTTTTTAGAAGTTGGACTGAAAAAAAGAATGTGAATTTGGTTTAGGTGGCTTTTGATTGATGAATTTGTCCAATCAGATTCCAAACCAATACTTGTTTGTTCTCATGTTTACTTAACATTCTCATACTCCTCAATTCCCCAGTTCACATGACCATAATATGTGGGATTGGATTATAATTTCTGTTTGATTTTGGCTTCGGAGCAATTTGGAAAGTTGGTAAACTGCTACGGGATACATAGGACATTAGGTCTATTCTTCATTGCCGGATGTGGTGAAGTCCATCATCACATGTAGTAGGTTTCAGGAGCAGAATCATGGACGGTATCAGAAACCAGGTTGAATAGTCATAGTTTGGAAAACAACAAGTATCATGCTGTGATTCCTAAAACTTATTCCTGATTGCTGGCTTTCTCCAACTAAAATCTAATTGGTTATAAGGTACCTATGTTTGCTCATTTATTACTTATTTGTGCTGGTAAAGTCGTTATAAATTTATAATGAATAATGGGCAATGCGCCATACAAACCATTAAGTTTAAATCCCCATTTCTTCCAACCAACAGCAACCTAACTTAAATTCCTACCTCTGACTGAGTGATTGCATATATTTTTCATTTTATATGGTGGCACAAACGCTCCTATGCTTTATCCTTTTCCGCTCTCAATTATTACTACTACCGACTCATGCCTCATATATAGATTACTACTAACAAATTTGGTATACAAAGGTTTGAAAAGGTAAATTGCAAACATTTTAGATCAAAATATACATCCAAAACCATCAAACGTCTCCAGATGAGGGAATTATGTTTAGGAAGTTTCATTGGACAAAGATTCAGGAGCTTTAGAATTTGGCTTTTGACGTCATTGTATGGGTATTGCATACCTTTCATGATTGAGTTGGAATTTTTATAGCAGTTATTTATTTTCTTTTGTAGGGAATGCATGGTTTGGGAGGAAGGATGGGGACAAGAACCATTGAACCTGAGCACTTGACTTTTGATCATGCTGCACAGTTCTTCACTGTAAGTGATCCTCGGTTTGCTGAGCTTGTTAATGGATGGATTAAGCAAGGATTAGTACGAGAGTGGCAAGGAAAAGTTGGAGAGCTTGAAGCTGGTGGTCAATTTGTTCCTTTCCCTTCTCCTCCACGATATATTGGTGTTAATGGAATGCGTCCTCTTGCTGATTCCATATTATCAGAGGTACATCCTCATCTTATATTGCTGTATAGGTAGAATCCTAGTTTTAGGAACAATGTTGAAATAAGTTTTCCTATTCAGCGTCCATGATAACCAAAGGAACACTAAAGCCTTAATAGGTGTATCTAGGAAACTAGAATGAAATCTTAATAAGTAAGTTAAAGGGTGACTTGATAATTTTGTATTCTCTTATCGATTTTCTTTAGTGTATGCTTTTTAAACTATAATGAAAAAGAATGCACTTTTTGCATCATAATGGCATTCCTTTGTTTCCATCTTGTTATGTTTTATAAGGATCCGCACAGTGAAATGGGACTCTATGTACAATCTTTGATTGAGTTCACCTATTAAAATTCACCAGCTATACATTGCTTTTAAAATTTATAAGTAATGTTGGTTGTGTGCAGACAAATGAGGTTGAAGTTATTAGGCCTTGTTGGATCAGCACACTTGAGCCATTTAATGGCATGTGGCACGTAAGTGAAAATGGAAAGCCACGTGGAAAATTTGACACAATTATTATTGCGCATAATGGTAATATGTTCCTTCAATCCCTGCTTTAAATTCAAAATAGTGAACATTCCTAATCCTATTTATCTTCATTAATAATTAGTCTGATATTGCTTTTTAGTTGAGATAATAGTATGTTCTCTAGATTTCTTGCTAAAATGGAAAGGCTGTAAAGGATTTCACACAATGGTATAAAGGTGTTATTCTTGGATGTGGTCTGGATAAAACCGAGTATTAGATTAGGGACTTCTTTGTGCTAAGTAAAATTCACAATGTCTTTCTTCATCTCTTTTTAGCTTTTGATAGCCATGTTTAATAATGTAAGTAAAAATTTGTTTGCCCTATGATCAGGAAAGTGTGCCAATCGCTTGCTAGCCACTTCAGGATTGCCGCTTATTGCCAAACAGATGAAGGTAGATACTCCAGTTACCATCTAGATTTGATAATCTTAATTTTTTCACTTTAAATTCTTGTGTTTCTTCTCTCCTAGTATCACTTCAATGCTCATTATTACCGGCATCAAAGCTTGAAGCATGTGAATAATTCTCTTCTAGTAAAGCTAATAGGTTTTCAACTTGTCACCAGAGGTTGGAACTCAGTTCAATATGGGCTCTTCTAGCTGCTTTTGAGGACCCTCTTCCTTCTCCAAGCAGCTCATTAACCTTCCCCTTTGAAGGAGCGTTTGTAAAGGGAATTGACTCTCTATCGTGGATGGCTAACAACTCCATGAAACTATCGCCCACCCAGATTGGAGGTCCCCAGTGCTGGACCTTTTTTAGTACCGCAGCTTTCGGGAAGAAGAACAAGGTTCCTCAGGTTGGTTAGTATTGAAGCTTGAAAACTGCTTGCCTATGAATATTCTAAATGGAATATAATCTGTATAACTAATGCTTTCTTTCGTTTCTATAAATGAATGATTGACTTGTTTCTATAAATAAGGTATTTAATCCTCTAGATCTTGTGTGCGGGGCAAGGCATACTATATACTCATGCATGCATGTTTCATTGGGTATGATATTAGATTGTAGTTTAGACAATTTTGCCCCCTTCATTCTAAGCTTCCTCCTTTGATACACTTGGTGATATAGGTTTAAGAATGCAAGTGCCAATGTGCTTCCTCTCAATTCCACTATGATTCTTTACTGGTTTATGGATTAAAGAGTGGGGTTGACATTAGCAAACAATTATGCCAAAATTGCTGCAAATGTTATTATATTGTTTCCATTGATATCTTTATCTTGAATCTGTAACCTCCTGCTTTTGTTATCTGTGCTTCTCAACAATTTTCTTTACATGTTCTAAAACCAGGAAAATATACCAAATGCCACAGCGGAGAGAGTCAAGAGTAGCATGCTAGAAGGGGTTGAACTTGCTTTAGGGTTAACAAAAGGATCGCTTCCAAAACCGTTTTATACCAAACTACAACTTTGGTAATGAGCTATTGCTCTAGTTGGGTCAACTCAAATCCATGATTAGTGTTATATTGCAAATTTTACTTTGAGATGATTATTGTAACTAAAAAATGACTGAAAAAATGTGCAGGGGTGCAGCCCTACCCACCAATACTCCGGGAATTCCATGTATTTTTGATCCACAAGGTAGAGCGGGCATTTGTGGTGATTGGCTCTTGGGTTCTAGCTTAGAGGCAGCAGCCATCAGCGGTATAGCAATGGCAAATCAGGTAAAACTCTGTCATTAGTTGGAGTTTTTGTCGTTTCCTAAATTTGACATGTGTTTGATGCGAACATAGCATGGTCATTATGTCTAGAAACAATATGCACCTTATGAGTCATCTCAGTTTTAATTCTTCTTCTCGGGTTTGTCTCGGTGCTATCATGCAAGCACTTAGGGTTTGAATACTTTTAAGAAGCTTCAGGATGCTAACATGAGCTGGAAAACGAAATGTAGGTTGCTGATTACTTTCAAAGTGGAGGCTCGGATCCAGATGAATTTGCTGTTGGCTTAAACAACGAGTTCTTTCAATTACAAGGACATGATATTGGACAATTTCCTGGATTGGATCAAAGTCAGGATGTTGCTAAATCTGAGGAACGCTTATTATCTGAGGTGGTAGCATAGTTTGAGTTTGCCAGGTAAGTATACACGCCGGAGAAGGCCAGAGATTGAATATATGTAATTTGAAACGAGGACTCGGTTGTCGAACTGCATGATCACCATGATGAAGGAAACCAAGAGTTAATAGCTGTTGGATCATTTCAACCAGTTTGAGGCCTTTGTCTTTGAAGGTTTGTTCATGTGATTTATTACTTTTTGTTCCTCATTATCTTATTCTCTTGCAATTGAATTGTGGATTCCGAATATCACTGGCTTCTTCAATTGATGATAGATTTTTGGTTGAGTTTATAATTAATCCTATTTATGGAAAAGATGCATGTGGGGGCTTTTACTGGTTCCAATTTGAATGTTAGGCACTATACTTTCTATGGCAGTATCTCTGTTCTAACCTGTAATTTCTCTTTTGCAGGAGCTTGGAGGATAAAGTTGGCTGTCACCCAAAAGTTTTGGCTCAATTTTAGATTAGTTGGAACCAGCAAATAGATTCTTCCCCCATTTACGTGATTCACTCTTGTGCTTAGTTCTTCAAGCGAAATTGTGCGACTTGTATGGAACTTTTTACATTTACTAGCTTTTTTTTATTGTTCCTTCACTCGTGTTCAATCACTTCAATGTATGCTGTATTCAACCAAACAAACCCTTGTTCGAGTTAGTGCACAAAATTAAATGGTATCTAACGCACTGCTTTTGCACTGAATGTGATTGCACAAAATTAAAGGAGGTTGGATTTTTTCCTAAAATAAAATTGAACAAGTTTTAATAAATAAATTGCTTTATTCATGCTGAATGTGATTGCGTACGAATGCGTGAAATTCGCTCAATAATAAATAAATTATTAGAAACGCGTTACAACGAGGTCGTTCGCGTAACCGAAAAACTGAACGCATAAGCAACTCCGTTAGCGTTTAGGTTACGTTTTACGGAGTATCGGAGAAGACGCAACGAACAAACGGTAGAAATAAATAACATCGGAATTTGGAAACCAGCGGTTGCAAACGTTTCAATACAAACACTATGTTATACAGTACATTTCAATTCGAAATTACCTTACCCCTGAGTAAGACTAAAAATTAAAGATATCATAAAAACATGTAAAGCACTAAATTGCTCGATAATACCCTTCCTTTCACTCCGAATTTACAGAAACTACCCCCTCCTCCGGAAGATCGGAAAGCTAGACTTCTACAACGCGAATTCTAGAACAAGTGAGGATGCTTCTTCTTCACTTGGCTGTCCTTGCCGACGTTCTCTTCGCCGCTGGCCTCACACTCTTCGCCTTCTTAGGTGTAGTCTTCGCCTTAACAGCCGCCTTCTTCGCCGGTGCCGCCTTCTTCGCCGGAACAGCCGCCTTCTTCGCCGGAGCTGCTACCTTCTTCTTTGTCTTCGCCGCCGCGGCAACCTTCTTCGCCGAAGGTGACGCCGCCGCAGATCTCTTAGCAACCTTCGCCGGCTTCGCCTTGGGCTTCTCTACCGCCTTACGCTTGGCGGCGACGGCCTTGGGCTTAGCAGCCGCAGCTTTAGGTTTCGCTGCTGGCTTCGCCTTGGCGGCGGTCTTCGGCTTCGGCTTGGCTACGGCCTTTGACTTGGACTTCACTGGCGCCTTAGCAACAGGCTTCTTTGCCGTTGGCTTCTTAGCGGCGGCGGCAGGTTTACGCTTGGCGGCGGCAGCAGGCTTCTTGGCTACCGGCTTAGGAGCAGCGGGGGACTTGGCAGCAGGGAGCTTGTAGGAATTCTTGACCTTCGTAAGCTTTCCTGTAGCGACCAATCTCTTGAGCTGAACTAGCAGAAGCTTCCTGAAATTCTGAGGCAAGCTCTTGTGCTTGTCCTCGGCGTATTTCTGGATCGCGTACTGGCTCGATCCACTCTTCTCCTTCAGCGTCACAATCGCATCGCTCACCATCTTAAAACAGAAACCGAAATCCAGATCAGAAACCAATCAATCAACCAATCAAAATCAGCATTTCGATAAGATCTACATCAAATCAAGCACATCACCAAGTGAATTGCATTAACACGAATCAGATCCATACCTCATAGAATGGTGGATGGGATGCAGGCTTCCGAGGACCAGATCTCTTCTTAGGCTTCGCCTTCTCCGGCTTGGCCTCGTCGGCGACCACTTCCTCCGGCTTTTCCTCCACGGCCGGCGGGGGCTGCTCAATCGCAACGTCGGTAACTGTCTCAACTTCAATTGTCGCCATAACTAAGCTCTTCGCAGAGAGGATTGGTCGATCGATGGATCAATGGAGAGAAGGAATCGAATTCGATCTTTTGTATTTGGGATGTTTTTTAATTGCGCAGAGATACGAGATGAATTCCAGAGGTTTTATATTGGAAGAAGACGACTACAGCGGAAGCAAAGGCGCTTCGTGATTGGTTGAAACCTTTACACACGGATTCACTCCATCTAAAATTTTTAAATATAGGACGTTCGATTTTGGCGTCATCGACGGCTAAGAGAGGGCCTCCTTTCTTTGAAGGGTTATGAGTGGATGGCATTTTAGAAGGTTTCAAAAGATTAGGTTGTTAGAGGTGTGTTTTTCACTTGATTTAAATCGGGTGTAACATGAGATATACTGGGTAGATTTTCTTCAAGTTTCGATGGTAATGAAGTTTAAGACTTAAGCTTTCTAATGACTATTTAGTCGCGAGATAACGTTAAGGAATGACAAAGATATTTGGTAATGAAGTGCAACTTGTCTAAAATCAGACATGTTGCGTGTTCGTTGAATTTAATGTGAATTTCGGAAAAGCCTTCGCTTCAAAACCCCCATTTCTTGCTTGCGTATGAAAGTTCGTTAACTGGCGAGCGCGTAGGTTGAAGAAGCGCGGAATTTTGTTGAGAAATGGTTGGTTAAATTTTAGTAATAAGACAACGTAAGATGAACACTTGTACTATTTCAAAAGCAGTAATTACATTTCTTAAAATAAATGATCGCTATATCAAGTTTTTTGCATTAGATGAGATCTTGTCACTCCCAAAACAATTGTCTTATGTATTTTAAGGTACTTAAACAAATGTTAAGTAGAGTTTTAGATTTTTATGGATCAAATCACTAATCCAAACATAAGTGCAAGGACTAAATACCAAAGTTAGGATAGTTTTCATTATGTACCATTTCTTTCATTGCATCACCTGTTTATTTAAACTTTATAAATGTTTATTTCCAAATCATAAAACTTAAACTACATATCATACATATATCACTTTGTATTATGTCAAAAGAAAGGCCAATATACTTCCCTTTCAACTTTGAATCAGATTTGAGTGTCTAATGTTGTTGCTTTATATTAGGTCAAGTCAAGACATTTATAAATCATCTTACCCAACAAAAAATCATATAGAGCTATATGTTTACTTGCCAATACTGTTGAAAATAAATAAGAACTTAAACTTAATAATACCATTAACTATGTGTATCACTTGCAAAAAGCAATTGCAATCTTGCATAGCAACACCCTCAAAGTACAAGATGAGAAGTTGAGAATCTTTGAACTTTGATTATATCCTACATTATGATGCACTATAAGAAATCACCTATGGATATTAGAGCCATCGTTTATGTTCTTATAACTAAGTTTTGTGAATATGTATGTACGTGTACACGAATTAATACACGGAATGAGAATTCAAGTCATTAATAAATGTAAAGTGCTTTCGATCATTTTTTGTATTATAGCTTGAAAGTGAAACTTATGTTTTATGCCATATGCCTTGTGTGCAAGAACAACTACATATAAATCAAGGAAAAAGTTGTACACACTTGTTGTAAACATATATCCTAAAATTAAACACAATCATTATAATTATAGAGAAGGATGAGAAAGATGATACACATTTTAATAAATGTTCCTTGTATCCAATTTTTCCATTCTTGTATATACCAATGTTAACAAAGCCATTCACATACAAAATTACAAACCCAACAGCTGAAATTAAGTTAAAACTTGCTAGCAATCAATATTTTAGCCGCCAATTTCAACTAATTTCTCAAGTTACTTTTAAAAAACTTCACTATTATTCTACATAGCCAACTATTTGTCCATGAGATCTAGAAAGTGATTTTAATCATAACACCAACAAACATAACCATCATGCCTTCAATCTCTCCAAAATATCCTACATATCTCCTCTAATTAATTAACATAAGCTTTATTGCCTGCATCAAAACCATTGTTATAGGTGTAAGCTAATTTTAAGAGTTTATTTTTATTTTTCTCTATTAAAGTTTATTGAGGGATTATCTACTCATATTTATTTCCTTATCTTTATAGATAATTTCCTATCTTGTTTATATTATTTCTATCTTATGTATTGATAAGGTTGTATATTCTTATCTATATTCACCCTAGAGAGGCCATAATCAATATAAAAAAATATTTTCCAAAATCTCTCCTTTCATGGTATCGGAGCAGGTTCACAAAACACCCTAAATTTTTCGTCGCCACTCCCAACCGTTATCCACCGCCAACTCTTCTTCTCGTCTTTTTTTTTCCGGTCAATCTCAATTGTTGCTAACCGTGTCTGATTCAGAATCCGAGGTCATTCTCAATCCTACGCCACCATCACGACATAAAAACGGGTTGCTCTAGACTCGAAAAATTTGTTTTAACTTCATCCTTTTTTGATCACCCGTGCTATCTATCTGCCCTGTGGTCCTAAAGAGTGACAATTATCAAGAATGGAGTATCATGATGAAGAACACTTTCCGAGCCAAGCGTAAGATGGACTTTCTTGACGGTCATATTCCCAAACCCGACGATCAGTCCGCTAAGATTGACAATTGGTGGAGTGTTAACTCCATGTTGACCGGTTGGATCGTACACTATCGATTCAACGCTTCGTTCTTCCATCACTTATTCGAAGACCGTTAGAGAACTTTGGGATGATCTTCCTCAATGTTTTTCAATTGGCAACAAACCTCACATTCTTCAACTACGTGTGGATATCTCCCGCTGCACACAAAAAGGAGAATATGTGGCGGCTTATTTCAGAACCCTAAAGAAACTGTGGGACGAACTAGTAACATACGTTTTGTGTCATACATATTCTCATGGGCTTTGTATTTTTAATATATCCACATATCTTGGTCAAGAGCGTAAGATCGAGCACACTTATCAATTTCTAATCGGCCTATATGACGTTGACTTCACTTCTCTTCGCTCTCAAGTCACGCCGTCAGACCCACTTCCATCTCTTAATTGGGTCCATTCTTTTGAGGTTCAAAAAGAGCGCCATTGAAACATTATCAAAGATCGGGATGTTAAAACCAATTCATTGGCTCTATCTGTGTAGTGATAGAAATCCGGCACTAATCATTTCACGTCGAAATTGCCGACATGCTATCATTGTGAGAAGCTCGGCCACGAGAAGTCGAAGTACTTCCGCATTATTGGCTTCCTCGAAGGCATCATTTTCAAAAATTCTAGCCGAGGCAATCCTTCTAAGCAGCAATCTTCAGAGCCTTTTCGGGTCAAGGCCGGCACAAAGGCACGGTTGGCTCTGTCAATGCCGCACAAGCACCGAGTGCATCTACCAACAATAACTTTCTAACAATCGTTTGCTCAAGCTCTTCATGAAGTCCAACTTGCACTTTCTTCGTTTATTAAATTGCATAATGTGTTATCAGTACCTTCCTTGGATTGTAATTTGATCTCTATTGACCAACTACTATTTCTGCTCGTTGTGTTGTGACTCTAATAGATAAATTGCATGTCATATAGGAACGCAATTCGAGGACGCTGATTGTAGAGGTGGGTTCGGTTCCAAGGAACCAGAGAACCGAACCGGAAAAAAACCGATGGTTCCGGAACCGGAACCGGGGGTTGGCCGGTTCCGGTCCCGGTTCCACGTTCTTTGGAACCGGAGAACCGGCTGTTCCAGAACCAGATCGGAACCGCTGGTTCCATCCCTTAAAAAAAGAAAATATACCTTGAAAATGGGGAACCGGAACCGCCTCGGAACCGGAAAAAACCGGAACCGAACCGGAACCGGGGGTTCCCGGTTCCGGTTCCAGGGTTCCGATTCCTCGGAACCGTCGGTTCCGAAACCGAACCCACCTCTAGTTGATTGGTGTGGGTGAGTAACGAGGAAGGTTCTATTGTTTGCTCATAGTCGAATTGGCCACTCATGTCTCTCCGGCGTCGTCTTTTTATATGTCTGCTTAGTTATGGCATCAACGAATGGGGCATTCGTCTTCTGTAGTGTTATTGTATATAAGTTTTTAGTTTTTTTGTTGATCCTTCTATTACAAAAGACCATACTAGTCCTTGTGATAATTGTTTCAAAGGTAAACAGTCTCGTAATGTTTTTCCTCTAAGTTTGAATAAAACTGCCAATTTGTTTTCATTGATGCACTGCGATATATGGGGTCATTACCATGTTAAATCTTTTCTAGGGCATCTTATTTTTTACTATTGTGGATGATTTTTTTAAAGCCAGATGGGTTTTCCTCATGAAATCAAAATTTGAGGTTGTAACTTCGCTTATAATTTTTTGTGCTATGACATGGACCCAATTTTAAAAAATGGTCCAATGGGTGCTCTCGGATTATGTTGTTGAGTTTACAACCCTACAATGCTTCTTTGCCTCATAAGGAATCTCATTTGAGTCATCATGTGTCTATACTCCATAGTAGAATGGTGAGGTTGAGCGCAAACACCACCGTATTGTTAACGTTGCAAGGGGCCTTTATTTTAACTCCAACTTACCAATTCAGTTTTGGGATGAGTGTATCTTGACGACATGTTATTTGATTAATAGGATACCATTTGGTCCTCTTGATAATAAGACCCAATATGAGATTCTAAATTAGTGTTTCAGCAAGCACCTAATGAATTTATTCCAGACTTAGTACAATATGTCTGACACCAAATTACAACCTGGGACAAAGCCAAACAATGGGATGACGAGGTAGAAGAAGAAAGTGAAATGGAAAGACCTAGGAAAAAGGGAAGCAAAACAGAAGAATTGAAGAAGACCTCCACAAAATTTTCATAAGATTAATTTCGATGGATCAAAGTACAAGGATGACAATGTCTCTATTAATTTTGTGGTTAGAGATGATAATGCACACGTTGTAGGTTTGGAGGCATGCAAATATAGACACATCTCGATACTACAAGCAGAGTCATTAGCACTTCGACATGCAATTCAGAAAGCATGACAAATGGGGTTGCAAAAAATTGAAATTGAAGGTGACAATATCACAATCATAATTGCCACAAATGAAATTGGTACATCTCCATGAGAAATGATAATAGCGAATATTCTGGTATCTTTGAAAAGGTTTGAAACTGTAAATATTTTCACATGTGTTTAGGGGTTTTAATGCAGTGACCAATAAAATTGCGAAATTGGGCACTCGCTATCCGCCTTACGTATTCAGGATCACCCAGAACTCCATGTTTTCATCCGTAAGGATGCTTTAGGACGTACTCCATGAGAAGGGCCTCCTAATTCTTACCTAATAAAAAAAATTATTTACCACCAATAATGCTAGTATGTGTTAAAGCTCCAGAAGTAGCTTGGTGGCCCAAATGCAAAAACCGAGAGTAATGAAGAGCCATATATAGGCCCAACAATAAGCCCATTAAAAAACTCATAAATTGGATCCAATTTTCTTTCCTCCGACACCCACTCTCCCCTTCTCTCTCTTCAGTCTCTTGCATACAACATTCTTCGTCTTCTTCCCTCAAGAAACCAGGCAGCAGCATCAGCGAAACAGGCCCCTCCCAAAACCCAGATCAGAGGCGAATCCACCTCTGAAACACCCCAATTCATCGTATTCCAATGGAGGTTCCAAGATCTGAATCGCCTCCTCCTTGTTCTTCCACATCGTGTTCATCCTCATCCTCTTCTGCTTCTTCATTCTCATCTTGCTTCTCGTCGAATCATTCCACCATCTCCTCCTCCAATTCAACTCCTCTCTCCTTCTCCAACTCCCCCGTCCGCTGCGAAGGCCTCGATCTTCTCGTCAAGGCCGTCTACTACGTCGTCGCCGGATCGGTGGTCGGCGTTCCTTACATTCAGAGGAGGGTCATCAGGCGGAGAAAGAGGCCGATCACATTCAGCAATCTGATAATCGGCGAATTCATCAAGACCGGCGGGAAGAATCTGGGAGAAGGCGAGGTGATTTCCGATGGAGATGGCGAAATCGAAGCGAATTTGAAGGGGAAGAGGCGCACGAAGAGGAGAAGAGCGGCGAAAACTGCTCTGCCTCGCAAGTACCAAGACTCTGTTCTAGACGAGTGGAAGCCACCAAGAAAGAGACAGCGTGGATCCGGAAAGGCTAGAGCCGGATCCGAGTTGTGATCTTGGTTCATACTGTTGGTTTTTGTCGCGATCTTGATTTGAATCACAGTTCGTGATTGGAAGATCCGGGTTAGTAAATGGGATTCCGTGTTGTTGTTGTGCTAGTATTCCGAATAGGGGCTATAGTGTTATACTGCATCTGTTCATTTCTGGTTCTGTTTGATCTGAATTTTTCACAATATCCAGATAGAATTTTTGGTATATTTGTTGTAGATTTGTTCCAATAGTATGGTTCCTGGTTAAGTCGAAAATTTTGTTTGTAGCCCTTGTTTTCTACATCATCTTCTACCATAGATCACAGAATGAAGCTTTCAACTTCGTTTATCTATAACCTCGTTTTGTTTTGGTTCTTTAGATTGGTTTGTTACTTGTTACAGCTGGTGTATTCGTAGTTTAATCGATCTTACTTCAGTAAATCTCAAACTGGTGAAGTTCAATTCTGCATCTTTTCTCTTTTATCTTAAATTTATGTAAAGTGTAGCTTGCTTCTTCTCGTGAGAAAATATGCAGTTGCTAGAAATTCTGTGAAAGGTACCTCTCCAATTTTTGCTTGATTTTCTTGACAAAATCTGAAGGTCCATAATTCCCGGTTTAATGATTAGAATTTAGGCTTGGATGTTGTGTCTTATGAAAAAGGAGGAAAAAAATCTAATTCCAGAATAGATGCTTGTTATACAAAAGCATGCCAAGAACCTCTGGATTGCGTCCAAACGCTTCCGCATGTTGCATCGCATGTGATGAAGTCACAGCAATGCCAATAACCCTAAGTTTTCTTCTACCAATCTTGTAAGTGTTTATTCTCAACATAAAGACTCGAGTTTGCAGTTTTAGTTTAAATGGCACTTAACCCAGCAATTATTTCACATGTAAATCAGTCAGCTTGTGCTTCTCCCAGCCTGTCTTGCATATTCTATTGACGTTTAGACTTTAGAAACATGGTATAAAAAATTTACTCCATCATCCTAACATGGATAGAGAGGAGCCAAGATTGATCAAACACTAGTGGCCCAATCTGAACGATTGATTAAGAAAAAAAGTCAGAAAGTTGCTAAGCTTTCTCAGGGGAGATACAGTTGCCAATTTTGACCAATGTAATCCTTGTGCACTATGATTGATTACCCATCAAAAAGCTAAAACTTGGAAAACCTAATCAAACTACTCCGGCATGGTTTAAAAATAAGTCATGGTACTTTTAAACTACTATCTACAAGAAAGCAAAGCTCGGCATTGCCAAGCTATGTCTTAAAGACAATGGATTTGTTTGAAGTTTCATGTGTGAGATGATGATATTGACCTAGAATGGTTGTGGTCGCCCTCGTAGGTGACAATTAACATTGAAGGTTCTTCTGTGCACCTCTCTACATGCTTCCTTGCTGGGCAACCTCTCATGCTGCTGCACTTGTAGTATCCCCTACGCCAACAAAACTAAATGAGCTTTGTATAAATGAGCTTCTTGTCCATTCTGAGAAAGATTGTGACATGCAAGGCTATAGATGACTTCATATATGTCATAGAAGTTTAGACTGTGAGCTTCTGTTCTAACAAGTATGAGTTTTGCAATATATATTGCTTAAACACAACAATAAATGACAATAGAGAAGACAGTGGGGTTGAAATTTGCAAGCACCTAGGATAAGGAGAGCCCTTAATTGGTTTCTGCCCATACTTCCTCCATGCATATTCATCAGGAGGAATATCTGCAATTTTGTTGCTGATAGCAGGCACTTTAATGGATCTCTTGACCCTTAATTTCCTGTGAATACACAGCAAAAAGAACTGATTGTTAGTCAGGAGCGGTAACATAGCCACCAAAAAGATAAAAATGGATTCTATTTTAACCTTCTCTTTGAACAATGGCATTTCCCATTACTAATACACTTCAAACTCCCATCTTCACCCTTGTATGTGCATCTCCTCCTAATCAATTGCTGAGAATTCTGATCAGACGATTTAGGAAGTCCGATCACCTGGAACGAACTTCCACCAAGATTCCCCACGCTTCCGTCCATGCTCAGAGATGAAATAAATGACCTATTTGAAGAAAAAGTCTGAGTACAACTACTTGGCCAGTCAAATTTCAGGTTTAAGCCACTACTATTGCTCCTAGAATACATCTCAGCCTGATATTTCATCTGTTGCTGTTGTTGATTCTGAAAGTGCATCCTTTGTAACTCATTCAGCCTGGAAAACTGGAGGATTTGCTGCTGCTTTTGCTGAGAGACTTCAACTGAAGGAGGCTTAACCGACAAGCTGGTGTCGATACCGGAGTTATCATCAAAGATTGTCTGTGTAAGCTGGAGTGTGGTTTTGGGTTTTGGGTCAGATTCTGATATTGGTTTTGGAGGCAAAGGAGTAGGGAGTAACTGAAGAGGCTTGTTTGTTGAAGGGTCAGGATTAGAATGAGTGGTTTCTGTGAAAAGATCCTCTGGCAAATTGGGTAAGCTTAAGTTCTTGAATCTTCTAGCTCTAGCAACAGAAAACCTGTTACCCAGAAGAGAAACCACCCTCTTGAACTTGAGAAGAGAATCGTCAGTTTGTGAAGTCAGATTCCTACACACAACTTGATCTTGTGGTTGCTGTTTCTGCTGACCCAGAAGACTAAGCATTCTATGGCCACTCTCAACAGCCACTTTGTTCGCCAATTCTATCTCCTCCATTTTTTTTAACTCTCTTGAATCTAAATAACAAAAAGGGGGAAAAAGGTTAAAAACCCAGATGGGAAAACATGACCAGCAGAGTTGCGAAAAAGAGTAGGAAATCAGCAAAACCAAACAAGACCCATTTAGGAAGGAGAATGACCCAGAAGAATTAGAAGTTTCGAGTTGAAATTTAAGCACTTGTCTGGTAGCAAGAGTTGGTGAAAAGGCTCAAATCAAACCCAACAAAGAAAAGAAACCCAGATGGGGAACTAGTACTAGCCAGTTTGATGGCTAGTTGTTGTCTCCGGAAAGACTCGTTTGAAATCCATACAACGGCAGAATATGATCTAATTTGAGGAAGCACTTTAACTTATTGATATTATTCTAAAGCTCAAACAGAATAAAGGATTGTGTTTGCGGGACATCGAGCTTTTTTCCCCTGTCAAATTGGCATCATCAAGAGCAAAAGCAAACAAAGGCAGAGTCTTTTGATTAAAATAATGTATTATAGAGCAAAAAGAATAGTGCTTGGTGGTGATGGTGAACGGTGAACCTCAAAAGAAAGAAAGGAAGGCCATTGGAGAGAGAAATCAAAACTGTGGAAGTTGCAGAAGATGGCAGAGATTATTATTTGGAGAGGAACGAAACAAGGAGACGTCTCTGTCAAAGATCCCAAATACAACGGGGTCACCCCCAAATCACCTCCCTTATTCTTCCCCGCAATTTCAATGTTTTTTTTTATCCTTTTATCGTTTCGCTGTGCTCCTAGAAATGGACAAAAGCCAAAAGTCGTTTGTTTCTTTGAAAATGCAAGGCCCCGGCCTGAACGTAGTTGGAAACTAAAAGACCATTCCTTTTTCACAAAAGCGGGCTAATTAATTCAAACTTGATATGGCAAAATTTCAAAGAAATGTCAAAATTTTCATTTTTTAAATATATATATATATATATATATATATATATAACACAAAAATTATTTTAAAATGTAATATATACAAACCAAATGCAATAATACTATTTAAAACCTATTTGTGTTTGGTAAAATAAGTTTTTTTTAGAATGTAGAGTTTTTTTTTAAATTTTAACCTAAATGTTTACTAATTATTTTATTAAATATTATTTTTAAAGGGTGATGCCTTGTGCACAAGAATTTTTATCCTGGCGCACAAGGAAAGCTGCGCATCTGTTGAAGGGTTTCTTGAACAAATAAATTTATATTCAAGATCCCGCTGAGTATAGCGGAGTCAGGTTCGTCCACGGGAATGAGATTAGAGCTAAAGATTAGTTGATAAACTAAGAAAAACAAGAAAACACAAACAAAGTAAGGGTTCGAGCACGATTTTGGGGGTCGAGATCGAAGCAAAATCACAAATTTTAAATCAAATATATAAAAAGGCAATCCTAGGGCTAGGGCTACCACAACAATAACCATTCATGCTTTCAATAAGAATTCACAACTATCATGCAATTATGATCATAGAAAAGTCAACTGTCGCAAACAATTCAAGTTATTCAATCAACTGTCGCAAATTAAACAACTTTCTATCTATCCTTCAACCTAGGAATATCAACTTTCACAAATAATCCTATTAGAACTAGTCAAAGCAATCAACTTTACACTTTCGCTTTTAGGTTAATTGCAAGACATGCCTCAACTTTCGCAAAGGATTTAAGCACAAGATAGATAGATATGATCTTCAAGCATTCAAGTCATGAATTCAAGTTTAGACATGCATGATTGTGTTGGGTTTTCACCCAACCCTAGAATCTAAGAAAACTACTCACACATTGAAAAGAAAGAAGAAGACATGATCATAAAAATAAAGAGGTCTTACAAAATTTCTCAAACTTGTCTTCCAAGTCTTCCTCTTAATCTCCAAATAACCTCCAAACAAAGCTAGCAAAAAGAGATCACCCTCAACTAGAAGGTCTAGCCCCCTTTTATAGAGAAAAAGGAGCCCTAATTACACTAGGAAACAAGATAAAACTACTTCCTAAAATAAAAGATAGAATATATCCATAAAGATCTCGAAATAAGGGAGAGTCGGCGCCCCGATCGACCCACATAGGGTCGTTCTCGACCCCCCTGGGGTCGGTCCTGAGGCTTACAATTTTGGGTGGGTCTAGCACGACCCTAATAGGGTCGTTCACGACCCCCCTGAGGGTCGGTCCTGAGAGCTTGTTCGATCAACCTTGAGTAAAACTTGCGTAGAAGATTCGTTACAACTCCGTTTGACTTGATTCTTTTTCCTATGTTCTTGTAACGAATTTCTCTATCTCTTTCCAAGCTCAAACTTGATCTTCAATAACTTTACTTGAGCGCTTAATCTCCATCTTTTCTTTTAATGCTCCAAACTCTTCTTCTAAGCTCCAAAACTCCTACAAAATGACACAAAAGGTGCGTAGCTTCCGAATCTCAAGGAAATACGAAAACTAAAGCAAAAAGACTCAAAAGCATAAAACTCAAGCACGAAAACCAACTAAATCTAATCTATCTAGACACTAAAAACCTACCTAAAAAGCGGACATCAAAATACCCCATACTTAGACTTGCTTGTCCTCAAGCAATAATCATGCAAAATCAAGACCAATAACATAATCCTCAAGCATAGCCCTTGTCAAAACATTTTTAAACATAAGTGAAAAAGTAGACAATTAATTTTAACGTCATCACATATGTATAAGTCTCAAGCATAGGCAATCACAATCCAACCTCACGAGGGATATTAATGTGTTTTACTCATCTCTCATGTGTTTAGGCTATTAAAATCAACTCTCAACTCAATCTTTATGCAACATCAACTTTATCATTGAGACTTATATCACCAATCTCTCTACCTAGAGAAGTCAAAACACATCAATAATCATAAGAACTTAGGCTCAATGAAATCTTCATAGAAGACTCCATTCGGCCGGGTTGTAATGGGGCTTTGGTAAAGACAATAAGGCGTGGAAATATTTTGGCTATGTGGTGCTAATAAAATCCGGGAATCAAAGACTCCTAAAAACTCTCACATTGCCAAAACTCTCATAAAAGATTATACCAAACTCACTCAAACATTATGCTCAAACTCACTTATTTTTTTCAACCCTTTAATATCCCAACTTATCTTGCTTACAAATACTAAGGAAATTTGGCTCATGCACACTTTATTCATTGCTCAACACTTTGCTTTATTTTTCTCCCTTTTGATTTTCATTTTTTTTATGGGAGGTTGGTACCAATCTTTTTTTCTTCTTTCTTTTTTTCTTTGCAAGTGCATTCAGGGAACCAAACTCCTTTTACATGACAAACTGCAAGATTTTTTATTACTTTTCCCAACCCATAATTACCCTACACTTGAACCAAGCAATCTCACTCAATAAAACTATCACAAACCAACACTAAGTCCTAATCCCCGGATAGGGTCAAGCTTATCTTGGCTATGGAATAATTTTGTGGAGCTAAAAATAAAAGGCTTAAGGCTCAACTTGGCTTCAAAAAGAGGATAATGTAAAGGTAGGTAAAAGAGAGGATAAAAGTGGCTTATGAAATATAAGTTCTTAATCATAATTAACATGCATGAACAATCTCATAGCGGCTTCAAGAAATAGATAACCATATCAATAACAAGAGATAATTGCATAAAGAGAGCAAATCACACAGGAAAAAGAAGAGGGATTTTTGATGTTCTCCCTTTAAGGCCAAAATTCCTCACTAGGTGAAACGTTTGTTGGATTGCAACTACTTCAACTCTAGACACATATGCGCAATTTTATTACAAGTCAATTTTCACAATCAAAAGCAATTTCTTAAGACTCAGGCTATACTATCCAAATATGCCAAAGGAATTATATGATAAGCATGAAAATTAGTTCTCATCATAGGACATCTAAGATGGAGCATTCTTCTATCCTAAAACAAACAAACAAATATTTTTTTGATTTTTTGACATTTTTCAATTTTTTTATGATTTTTTTCCGATTTTTTTTAACAAAACAAACCAACACAACCAAACAAAGCAAACAACTAACACAATCTAGCAAGCAAGCAAACAAGCAAACAATCAAAGACTCAATTATATACAACTAGTTTCTTCTTCCCCTACCCCATACTTAAATCATGCCATGTCCTCATGCATAAAAATATATGACAAAGTAAAGAGATAGGAAGAAGAAACTCACAAGCTTAATTTTGAAGCAGGACGGGTGGTGGAGCTCATCACTGTGGAGGTCGGCGACGAGAGCGGAATGGTGGATGCGCCGGTGGAATATACGCCTCTCGACCCGGGTAGTTCCCGTAGTCCCAATGCATGTAGCCCTCCGTATGAGCCCAACGATAATCATCTACTTCTTGTTGGGTCTCATAGTAAGACTGAAACTGCTGGAACTCTTGATAATGCTGATCCATTACGCCCTGGGTTTCCCTTAAGTCCTCCCTGATAGATGCTTGCCCACGCATCACAGCCTCATGTTGTTGCCGGTGATCAACCCTCATTGCCGCCATCTCCCGAGCCAAATAGTTCATATCATATACCGGAGCCTCATCTTGTTGCATTGGCTCCTCATCCCCGGGACCGGTATTAGCAGTAGAGGAGGTCCCGAACTCATAAGCCGCCCCAAAGGTAGGATGCATAGGTGGCAAGGGGACGTGATAGGGGCGTGGATGGTCGTGCGCGACCCCATAGGGGTCGTGCACGGAGTGGCGGGCAGGTTCATAGAAGACTGGTGGGTCGTGATCGACCCCCCTAGGGTCGTGCACGGACTGGCGTGATGGCTCGAACGACCCAAATGGGTCGTGCAGGGGGGTCTGGCGCGACCCAGACGGGTCGTGCTCGACCCCAAAGGGGTCGTGCCTGAGGGTAGGAGGAGGGGGTAAAGCTAGAATTTCATACCCGGGCTCTGGACTTGGATAGCGGCGGAGGCGCCTTCTTAAGGACTCTTCTTGTTCAGGGCGTTTCTTCAAATGGTATCGGTCGCTGGACCATACCTCAAACCAATTGGGTACATGAAGCAAATCTACCCGCTCTTTGGTGATGATGACTCGATGACCATGGAAAACGGAGCAAAATGTGTCGGGATCATTGGGATGCCTTGATATTAGCTTTGCATTAATGAGAAACGGAATGTCTACAAATATCGGCTTCTCCCCCGAATAAGCTTTCATGTTGACGTTAAGGTTGTGGGCTAGCCGAGCAATCATCCCTCCAAAGTAGACCGAATCCGACTTAGCCTTAAAATCATCCACACTTCTCATCCACTCGAAACCAATGTTGAGAGGCTCGGGGGAAGAGAATAATATTGTTCTCAGCATCAAGACCTCCCTTTTGTTTGGCCTAGATAACTCGGTCCTTGGGTAGACCGTGCTCCCTAAGAGGCGAAGAATGATCCGAAAGAGCGGATTGGCTAAATCCTTGCTAGGAAAATTGTGGAAAGAGCTTTCCTGTTTTCCGGATAAGTAACTCCATGTCAATAGGCGGTCGGGCTCACGCTTGGCATCGTAAATCGGGTTAGGGAACCCGAATGCATCATTAAGCTCTTGCAAGGTGAGCTTGAACCATTTGTTCCCGAGCTGAAATTGGATCTTACCACCAGTGTGAGGGCTCTTGATAGAGGTAGTGAAGGTAGCCAAAAACTCACAAGTGAGTATGGGATAGTGGTGATTTTTCCATTGAAGCAAATTCTCCCCCCTATATAGGTGAAAGCCTCCATCAAATCATCATGGATGTGCAACCGTTGCCCATCCTCTTTGCAATACCATCGCGTTCGATGCTTGAGCTCATAGCACACATTGAACGTCTTTTGGAATGTGGAAGCCAGGTTGTATTGGTCGAGCTCGGGCTTGTCACTTTTCTTTGACTTCTTGGTGGGTCGAGAAGTGGAGGCCATGGTACCTACATTCATCAAACACCAACTCCACATAATACACCCCATACTTATTCAAAGGTAAGTATTGCAAGCTTATCAATTAAGTGTGGCACAATGAAGGCGAGACGTGATATATAAAGACACGAAAGCATGGATCAATTCTCAACCTAGCATGCAATACTTAGCAAAAACCACCTAATTTTACACAACAAGAGTACTGGCACGACCCAAAGGGGGTCGTGCATGACCCCTTTGGGGGTCGGTCCTGAGTATTGGGTTTTCTGATAGGGTCGTGCACGACCCTAAGGGGGTCGTGCACGACCACCTGGTAATGTACTTTGTCTTCAACCTCTACCCAAAATTTGGATCTAGCTCCCAATGGCCCCAAGTATCATATTGTAGCCATAATACTCCTTAGATTTCACGTCAATACAAACCAAAGCATGCACAAATCGAATCAACAATTATTATGCAAGCAAATTCCATATTTCTACCCAAAATCAAAAATCCCCAAATTATGCAAATCCAACCCTAAAAATTCAATATCAACCATTAATAAGCAAAATCAAGAGTAGAGGGTTAGAGATCCATACGAAAATCCGAGTTTTGAGCAAAAAATAATGGAATTAGAGGTCGATCTCGAACTAGATCTAGTTTTGGGACGAGGGGGTGGGGGTCGAGCACGGACTGCCTGGACTCGATCCAGGCTGGTGGTTCTCGTGCGAGACTGTTGTGGCTTGATGGTGGCGGTTTGGTGGTGGTGTGGTGGCTATGGTGGGGTGATTTTGTGAATTTTGACCAAGAAGAGGGTTGTGAAAGAGAGAGCTTGAGGGAGGCAATGGAGAAGGAGTTGTGTTGGGGTAATGGAATGAGGTAGAAGAGAGGGGTATTGGATGAAAGTAAAATAAAAAAAAATAAGAAAATACATACCTTTGTGAAGAGGGCAATTTTGTAATGTCCGTCTGGGGTCGTGCACGACCCTTAGGGGGTCGAGCACGACCCCCCCAGGAGGTGGTAAAAAAATACCTTAAATTGCTCCTCTTGAAAAGTCGTCCTCTCTTGTCTTTTTGATCCGTCTTTGTAAGCATATGACTCTGCAAAAATCCCACAAAAATTCCTTCCCGAAAATATGTATGCTAACCTAGTCTAAAGAAAGTTATAAAATCTAATCTAAAAAATAAAATAAAATAAAGAAAAGAAATAAATAATAATAAAACTAATCTAAGAACCGGGTTGCCTCCCGAAAGCGCTTTGTTTAACGTCATTAGCTTGACGGCTTACCGGAGCTTAGTCCGAGGTGGTGAGAGCCCATGTGGCTCGGATTTCTTCATCCAATTCCACCTTGGCATAGTACTTCTTCAAGCGGTGCCCGTTGACTTTGAAAATCGCTCCGTTTTCATCTATAAGGTCAACCGCCCCATGTGGATAAATGTGATGAACCATGAATGGTCCACTCCATCTAGTCTTTAACTTCCCGGGAAAAAGTCGGAGGCTAGAGTTGAAAAGGAGTACTTGATCACCGGCTTTGAAGTGTTTTGGAACGAGTTTCTTGTCATGCCACTTTTTAGTTCTCTCTTTATAGATTTTGGCATTCTCGTAGGCGTTAAGCCTCAATTCTTCCAATTCTTGTAAGTCCATAAATCGTTTTGTTCCGGCCGCATCGAGGTCTATGTTGAGCTCCTTGAGAGCCCATAAAGCTTTGTGTTCAAGCTCGACGGGTAGGTGACAAGACTTGCCATACACCAAGTTGTAAGGAGTGGTGCGGAGTGGCGTCTTGTAAGCGGTGCGGTATGCCCATAAAGCGTCATCAAGCTTTGAAAACCAATCTCCTTGACCGGGACACCGTTTTCTCTAAGATGCTCCTTATTTGACGGTTTGAGACCTCCACTTGACCACTTGTTTGAGGATGATATGGTGTGGCCACTCTGTGAGAAACCCCATACTTGGCCAAAAGAGCTTCAAAGCTCCTTTCAATGAAGTGTGAGCCACCATCACTTATAAGAACTCGGGGGACTCCAAATCGGGGAAAAATATTTGATTTCATGAACTTAGCAACCACCCGAGCATCATTTGTTTTTGTGGCAATGGCTTCCACCCATTTGGAGACATAATCAACCGCTACAAGGATATACTTATAAGGACCCGATGAAGGGAAGGGCCCCAAAAAGTCTATCCCCCACACATCAAAAAGCTCAACTTCTAAGATACCGGTGAGCGGGTTCTCATTTCTCCAGGTAATGTTGCCGAAACGCTGGCACTCGTCACACCTTGTCACAAACTCCTGTACATCCTTAAAAATTGTTGGCCAATAGAAGCCACTTTGAAGAATCTTCGTCGTGGTCTTGAATCCCTTAGCATGGCCTCCCGTTGGTAGAGTGTGGCAATGGAGAATGACGCTTTCGATCTCATCATCCGGAATACAACGTCGGAATATGTGATCGCTTCCTTGCTTGAACAAGTAGGGATCATCCCAATAGTAGTGCTTGACGTCGTGGAGGAATTTCTTCTTGGCTTGAGGGGTTAAACCCGCCGGAATCTCGCCTCCTACAATATAGTTAGCAAAATCCGCAAACCAAGGGGGCTTTGACCCACGTAAAGAAAGAATAGAAGTAGAGGGAGAAGGTAAAGATTTGAGATTATCGGAACTTGAAAGAACCGAAAAGGGTGAAGAAAACTTACCTGCTCGACCCTGGGTTAGGGTCGTGCACGAGCCAGGCGGGTCGTGCTCGAAGTGTGATTCGAGGACTGGGGTCGTGCTCGACCCGAAAAGGGTCGTGCACGACCGTATGACGATCCTTGGAGGGTCGGTCCTGAGGCAGCCTACTTCCATTGGGGTCGTGCTCGAGCCCGGTGGGGTCGGTCCTGAATGCTTGATTTCCCCACCACTCTTATCTCCATAGGGCTCTTGTTTGCCTTGCAATAATGTCTCGTTGGGGCGAGTATCATTGATGGGAATTGATCCGCCGGACTCCTGGATATGCTCAAGGGGTAGTCTGGATAGGTGATCCGCCACTAAGTTCTCTGCTCCTTTCTTGTCTCGGATTTCATGATCGAATTCCTGCAATAAAAGCATCCAACGAAGCAACCTAGGCTTGGCGTCTTTTTTCGGCATTAGAAATCTAACCGCATCATGGTCAGTATAAACGATCACCTTAGAACCTACTAAGTAAGAGCGAAATTTTTCAAAAGCAAACACCACGGCGAGAAACTCTTTCTCGGTCGTAGTGTACTTACTCTAGGCTTCATCGAGCGTCTTACTGGCATAGTAGATGGCATGAAGCTTCTTGTCCTTCCGCTGCCCAAGTACCGCTCCTATGGCATAGTCGCTAGCATCACACATGATCTCGAAGGGAAGTGACCAATCCGGTGATTGCATAATGGGGGCCGTCACAAGGGCTTTCCTTAACCTGTAAAATGCTTCAAGACATTCTGGAGACATGCTAAACACTACATCTTTCATTAGTAGGTTAGTCAATGGTTTAGCAATCTTAGAAAAGTCTTGAATAAAGCGTCTATAGAAACCCGCATGCCCCAAAAAGCTCCTAACGTCTTTAACGGAGGATGGAGGGGGCAATTTCTCAATAAGCTCAATTTTTGCCTTGTCCACCTCTATCCCGCGTTTAGACACTAGATGTCTTAAGACAATACCCTCTCTAACCATGAAATGACACTTCTCCCAATTAAGCACAAGGTTAGTCTCCTCACATCTTTTAAGGACTCTAGAAAGATTAGCAAGACATGAATCGAAAGTGGAACCATAAACTGAAAAATCATCCATAAATACCTCCACTATTTCTTCAATCATGTCGGAGAAGATGGCCATCATACATCTTTGAAAGGTGGCCGGGGCGTTGCACAACCCAAAAGGCATCCTCCTATATGCAAACGTCCCATACGGACAAGTAAATGTCGTCTTCTCCTGATCATCGGGGTGAATGGGAATCTGCCAAAAACCACTATAGCCATCCAAATAGCAAAAGTAATCGTGTTGGGCTAAGCGTTCTAGGACTTGGTCAATGAAGGGGAGTGGAAAATGATCCTTCCTAGTAGCACTATTAAGTTTCCTATAGTCTATGCACATTCTCCATTTAGTGGTGGTCCTAGTTGGAATCAACTCCCCTTTTTCATTTTCAACAACCGTCATCCCCCCTTTTTTAGGAACTACATGTACGGGGCTAACCCATTTACTATTGGAAATAGGAAATATGATACCGGCATCTAACATCCTCAGAATTTCCTTTTTCACTACCTCTTTCATGTTAGGGTTTAACCTACGTTGATGCTCAATAGTGGGTTTATGATCATCCTCCATATAAATTCTATGCATGCACAAAGAGGGTGAAATACCACTAAGTTCCTCTAATGAATACCCTATGGCTTTCCTATGGGTCCTAAGCACATTAAGCAATTTATTCTCCTCTTCCATACTCAAGTTAGCATTAATAATAACGGGAACAGTAGAATTAGGACCAAGAAAAGCGTACCTCAAAGAGTCGGGGAGCTCCTTAAGCTCGGGAGTAGGCTCGGGCAGACTAACTTCTTCCTCAATTTCCGCCTTGAGTACATCCAAGACAAGACATTTCTCTTCACTATCATCCAGGAGGGTCATCCATGACCCTTGGAGAGTCGGTCTTGAGACCCTAAGATCGTGTGGTAGAGGATCCCAAGTCAATAATTTCTCCATTGGGTTGTTACACTCAATGTAATTGGAGCGTGTGCATAGCATCTTGATCTCCTCTTGATTTGACTCCTTCATGGTTGGATTGAATCGAAACTCAACCACTTCTTCTCCAATATTAAAGGTGAGAAGATTGTTCTTGACATCAATGATGGCTCCCGCTGTGGCTAAGAATGGTCGTCCGAGAATAATGGGCACCACGGGATCTTCAGGCATCTCCATCACTATGAAATCATTGGGCACAAAGAACTTCCCAACTTGAACCGGGAAATCATCCACTATTCCCGTTGGTTTGACACACGACCCATCCGCCATGTATATCCTCATGTTCACCGGTACTAAGGGCCCCATGTTGGTTTTGGACCAAATTGAAAGTGGGAGCAAACTCGTACTAGCACCTAGATCACACAAAGCTTTGAAACGGTAAGCTCCAATACCAATTGTAATAGCGAACTTACCTGGGTCTCCTAGCTTCTCAGGGAGCTCCAACGATCTTACTTCATTTGTTAATTCTGACATGGATCGCTTTCTAGATAAGATCTCCTTCAAGAATTTAGTATAAGCAAGCATTTCATTCAAAGCCTCAACGAAAGGAATGGGAAGATTTAAACCTTGAAGCAACTTAACAAAGCGCTTGAACTTACCTTCCGTTAAGTCCTTGGTTTTTTTAGAAGGGAAAGGAAGTACTTTAGATGGAGATTGAATGAGAAGAGAAGGGTTAGAAGACTTACCTGGCAAAGGGTGGTCGAGCTCGACCCTTGGAGGGTTGATCTCCGCTTCCTCTTTGTTATTAGTACTCTCTGGATCGACCCCTATGGGGGTCGTGCTCAACCCAATGGGGGTCGTGCTCGACCCTATTGAAGTTATTGTAGGGTCGGTCCTGAGAGATCCAACCTCTGTTGGGGTCCTGCACGACCCTGACAGGGTCGGTCCTGAGGCTGGCTCCTTCTCTTTTTGCTTGGTTGGCTCGGGCAAAGCTTTGCCACTCCTTAAATTCATGGCTCGGACTTCACCATTGCTTGCTTGGCCTCTAGGATTCTCCTCGGGATGGCCCGGGAGTTGTCCATGAGGTCTCGGGATTTGAGATGCTAGTTGTCCAAATTGGGATTCGATGTTCTTTCTCCATGAGTCAAATTCTCCCAATCTTTCATTAACCCCTTTCATTTGTGTGGTAAACTCGACTCGTATTCCATTGATCCTGGTCTGGACCTCAGATCGAACTCCGTTCATTCCTCCTTGCAGCCCCTGTACCCATGACGGTGGCTCTTGATAACCCGGAGGGCGGTAGGGAGAGGGACGTTGCTCTTGTTGGGGTTGCTTGTATTGGTCATAATTGGAATTTCCCCAAGATGGTTGAGCATTGCTCCTCCCTGCATAATTGTTTTGGTTCCTATAGGAACCTCTCATGTAGTTTGCCTCCTCATAAGCCTCAGCGGCTCGTACTTGCTGCAAGTTAGTGCAATTGGAAGTAGTATGGGCAGAAGACCCGCATTCTTGGCAAGATTGAGAAGATTTAAAGTAACTTACTTGCTTTTTCAAACGATTGATCTCATCCTGCATGAATTGGAACTTCACATCCCGATCAACCACCTCGGATTGTGGCTCATACAACTTCCTCTCCGTGGGCTTAGTGTGTTGGGTTCCATACATGGCATCATAGTTGGTTAGCTTGTTCAATAGCGCCCATGCTTGATCGGGATCCATCTCAATGAACCCGCAATCGGTGTGAAGGTTAATGCGATCTTTGGTAGCCGCATTAATGCCTTGAAAGAAGATCTCTTGGAGAACATAGGGAGGTTGCCCATGAGTAGGGCATTGGCGTAGAAGCTCTTGGAATCGTTCCCATGTCTCCACAAGCGTCTCGTTGGGAAGTTGATGGTAGGAGGTGATGCGCTTTCTAAGCTCCGTTGTTTTAGCCGGTGGAAAGAACTTGGTCATGAATAAATCATGTAAAGCTTTCCACGTCGTGATAGATCTTGGTGGCAAGCTCTCCAACCAACTCAAAGCTTTTCCTGCAAGAGACCATTTAAAAGCCTTCAAGAGAACATATTCAAACGAGACACTGTCAGCAGCAATAGTGTCACATAAATCAGTAAAGTTCTTAATATGCTCCATTGGGCATTCAGTAGGTTTCCTCTCAAATTGAGAACGCTTTATTAAGGATATGAAGTGAGATTTAATCTCAAAAGTGCGGTCGATCTCCGGGAGCACTATCGCCGATTCGGGCACCCTCAGTTCTGGGTGCATGTATTGCTTGGCATTCCTTGGGATAGCGTGCAGTTGCTCCTGAAATCGCCGTGCAGCTGCATCTGAAGCGTCTCGTTCCGCTTGCAAGCGCTGCATCTAAGTGCGAAGTTCCTCCATTTGTCGAGCCATAGCCTCAGCGTCGGCCATTGCTCGTTGTTCTCTCAAACGATTGTGGAAGGACCTCTCAGGTTCGCTGTAGTAGTCAATCTCAAGAGTTCTCTGGGAAGAACGAGAAGGCATATACTGCGAACAAAAAAAACAAAAAAAACAAATTAAATAAAAACAAAGGGGTAAGGGCTAGTCCCAAACCCCAAATATCAGCTAAACTAGGCACTATTGCTCACTCCCCGACAACGACGCCAATTTGTTGAAGGGTTTCTTTAACAAATAAATTTATATTCAAGACCCCGCTGAGTATAGCGGAGTCAGGTTCGTCCACGGGAATGAGATTAGGGCCAAAGATTAGTTGATAAACTAAGAAAAACAAGAAAACACAAACAAAGCAAGGGTTCGAGCACGATTTTGGGGGTCGAGATCGAAGCAAAATCACAAGTTTTAAATCAAATATATAAAAAGGCAATCCTAGGGCTAGGGCTACCAAAACAACAACCATTCATGCTTTCAACAAGAATTCACAACTATCATGCAATTATGATCATAGAAAAGTCAACTATCGCAAACAATTCAAGTTATTCAATCAACTGTCGCAAATTAAACAACTTTCTATCTATCCTTCAACCTAGGAATATCAACTTTCACAAATAATCCTATTAGAACTAGTCAAAGCAATCATTTTTACACTTTCGCTTTTAGGTTAATTGCAAGACATGCCTCAACTTTCGCAAAGGATTTAAGCACAAGATAGATAGATATGATCTTCAAGCATTCAAGTCATGAATTCAAGTTTAGACATGCATGATTGTGTTGGGTTTTCACCCAACCCTAGAATCGAAGAAAACTACTCACACATTGAAAAGAAAGAAGAAGACATGATCATAAAAATAAAGAGGTCTTACAAAATTTCTCAAACTTGTCTTCCAAGTCTTCCTCTTAATCTCCAAATAACCTCCAAATAAAGCTAGCAAAAAGAGATCTCCCTCAACTAGAAGATCTAGCCCCCTTTTATAGAGAAAAAGGAGCCCTAATTACACTAGAAAACAAGATAAAACTACTTCCTAAAATAAAAGATAGAATATATCCATAAAGATCTCGGAATAAGGGAGAGTCGGCGCCCCGATCGACCCACATAGGGTCGTTCTCGACCCCCCTGGAGTCGGTCCTGAGGCTTACAATTTTGGGTGGGTCTAGCACGACCCTAATAGGGTCGTTCACGACCCCCCTGAGGGTCGGTCCTGAGAGCTTGTTCGATCAACCTTGAGTAAAACTTGCGTAGAAGATTCGTTACAACTCCGTTTGACTCGATTCTTTTTCCTATGTTCTTGTAACGAATTTCTCTATCTATTTCCAAGCTCAAACTTGATCTTTAATAACTTTACTTGAGTGCTTAATCTCCATCTTTTCTTGTAATGCTCCAAACTCTTCTTCTAAGCTCCAAAACTCCTACAAAATGACACAAAAGGTGCGTAGCTTCCGAATCTCAAGGAAATACGAAAACTAAAGCAAAAAGACTCAAAAGCATAAAACTCAAGCATGAAAACCAACTAAATCTAATCTATCTAGACACTAAAAACCTACCTAAAAAGCGGACATCAGCATCATGAAGCGCAGCTCTTCATGAAGCGCGTCGGCGAAATGGCTGATGGTCGGATAGCCGCGATTCCTGTGCATCATGAAGCGCAGCGCTTCACGATGTGTAGGGTTTGCGGCGGTTACAACCACGCGATCTTTTATCCAATTGCACACGAAAAACAAACCTAATTCGGTCGACGATAATCAATCACGTACAGCGAAATTTTTTCTATCCACCAAACCTAATTTTTTTGATTAACAAACTCGATATTGAACAATGTCATCCAAAACGGAATTTTCGGATTCATCGTATGAAGCAGAAGACGAATCGCACTCCTTGGAAGAAGAGTCAGAGTCATCAATGAGTGTTAAGAAGAAGGGGAAGTTGAGTCTGAAAACGAGATGGTCGATCAGAGGTAATTTACGATTTAGTTGAAGTAGTAATATATTTTTCAAGATAGTACATGATTTCGATTGTTGTGTTAAAAAAATTTATTGAAATTTATAATGTGTTATTATTATTGCAAAGTATACATGTTCGATGTATTAAGATTAGTTGTGATATTATATACGTAGGTACCTAGGAAGGATTTTTCAATTGATTTTGAGAATGATAATGTGTGGGATAATAGAGAAGACATGCTAAATTGGGCTAGGCAGGTCGGTCGTGAAAGAATGATGATGTTGACAATAAAAGCATCAAACCAAACAATGGTCAGGCTTGCATGTCATAGGCATGGCAAATATAGATCTGGAAAGAAGGGTGAAGTACTCCCAATTGTTAGACCACCAAGTGTACGGACACTTCAGAGCAAGTGCAACTGTAAGTTTGAGTTGGTTGGGGTTCGAAGCAAGTCAACGGGGAAATGGGCATTAACTATTGGGTGCGGAATTCACAACCATGACCTCCCAAGTAGTTTACTTGGTTATTCATTTATGGGACGAATGACGGAAGCTCAGAAGGAGTTGGTTAGGAATTTGAGCTACTTATATGTGCCTCCAAGGAGAATAGTCGAGGAATTGAGGGCGCTATATCCTGGTAATGTGACATCAATGAAAGAAGTTTCAAATATGAGGGCAAAGTTTCTAATTGAGGACCGTGGAAATATGACAATAACCCAATATGCGCTACATTTCTTGCAACGAAACGAATATCGTTTCTTTCCGAAGAGGATGGATAATTCAGATCATATAGAGATCTTGTTCTTCGTCCACCCGATCTCGTTGCATCTACTGAGATTGATTCCATATGTTGTCATTATGGACATCACATATAAGACAAATAGGTACACTTTTCTAAACTTTGAATATGTTATTTAATCATTTTGTTTTGTTTTGACAATTGTATTAACATGTCATACTTGGACATGTACGACATGGAATTACTAGAGATGGTTGGATTCACGTGCACTAACAAATCATTCAACATCGGTTTTGCATTTATCTCTAAGGAAGACACCGATAGTTATACATGGGTGTTGAAACAGTTGAAGCGTTTGTTTTGTAGAAGTGGGGACAATGCCAAATGCGATTGTTACAGATCGAGAGAAGGCGATCATGAATGCAAAGGACGCTGTATTTGGGGACGATATTAAAACATCTCCTGTGTTGGGTGCACGTGAAGATGAACATTAAAGCGTATGCTCTTTGTATTCTAAAAGACCTCAAGGCTGCAGAAAGATTTGCCCATAGGTGTTGGGGCATATTTATGTCATCAACTGAGGCAAAATATGAGGAGAGGTTTCTCAAAGTGAAAGAGCGTTGGCCAGGGCTCATGCCATATGTTGAGAAGTCATGGCTTGGGCCTTACAAGCAGTTGATAGTAAGAGCATGGACGGAGCATTGTCTTCACTTTCAGACGAGAACAACGAATCGGTAAGTTTAGGCCTATATATGTACCTTGATTTATTAATTTATATTTAAGAAAAATAAGTGAAATTATGTTTATTACAGGGTGGAGGGCATGCACCATGTGCTTAAAAAGATACTTGACAGTTCTCGAGGAGGCTTTAACACGGTGCTTGGAAGGATTCACCATCAGATTGTGTCCCAAGTTGGTGGTTTGCGGGGAGATCTTGAGATGGCACGTACGAAGCTACCAACAGTGTTGGAGGGTGTCCTAAGGAAGTGAGGGCGATATTTGTTCGTCTATTTTATAGAATGTCAACACACTGCATTAAGAAGTTGTTGAATATGTTCTACAGACTACACAAAAAGATGGAAGAGGGAAAGATGGAGACTGAGTGTGATGATTATTGGTGGAGAGAGAGCATGGGTCTTCCTTGTCCTCATAGGATTGCTCATGCCCATAAAAGACAATGTATCCCTCTCAATTGACCAAGTTAGAATGGAGTTGATGATTGAGATGTATAAGAGAGGAGAATTATCAGAGGATCAGGTGCACGGTATATCTGAGTCATTTGTAGACATGGTCATACCCCAAGATTCTTCGTTGCTTGAGGCGATACATTCAATGCTTGTTTCATGGAAAAAGGGAAGGCCAAAGGGATCTACAAAGGGCTCATAACTAGCTGGTTTTAGGGTTTCTAATGGTTTAAGCCCAAATGTAGCATGTTAGAGTTATTAATGTTGGATACATATTGTTATGAATGTTTGATGGTATGCATTGTAGACACTTATTTTTACACGGAACTAAAGTTAAACAAGTTTCATCTTACGTTTAGTGAATTGATGTAGCTTTGAAAAAACATAGAATTGAGAATTTGACAAGTTCACAAAGAGCATGAATTTGACAAGTTCACACGGGAAACAAGAATTTACACGTCCAGTGAAAGTAGACACTAACAGTTTGTATCACCTTGTAGGGCTTGCAGCAATTTAAAGCTAGATTTGAGGGAAATTATTTGCGCTTCATGACGCGCAAAATGACGCTTCATGAAGCGCAATTTTACGCTTCATGATGCGCAATTTTACGCTTCATGATGCGCAATAATCCATGAGAAAAAAAGGGTGGCTTTCGCTCGTCCCCCGTTTTGAGCCGTAGACTATATCCTCAAACGCGTGTACCTGGACCAAGTGTGCCGCATTGGCTATCAATGTATATAGACAAGGATTTTTATTTGAACTAATGGATTTTCGACTCGGTTTGGTCGGGATTTATAATAAACATTTCGGTTCACCTATTTTTAGGGTTCGAAAAATAAAATTGTAACCGGTTCCTAACATATTGTAATTTAAATAATTTTATGGATATATAATATATGATTTTATGTATATTTGAATATGTGAACCCTTCGTATTTCTGTTAAACCTTTTATATAATCGAACCGGGATCAAATTAAATTGGAAAAATAAAATTGTAACCGTTTCTTGAAATTTCATTTTATATGGTTTAGTACAATAATTTTTGGTAAGGTTACGTTTAATGTTTAGGGTTTAGGGTTTAGGGTAGTGTTAGGGTATAGTTAGTGTAGGGTTAGGGTATAGTAAGGGGTTAGTGTTTTAAGGTAGGGTTAGGGTTTAGTAAGGGTAGGGTAGGGTTAGGATATAGTAAGGGAAGTGTAAGGGTATAGTTAGGGTATGGTTAGGGTATAGTTAGTGTAGGGTTAGGGTATAGTAAGGGGTTAGTGTTTTAAGGTATGTTTAGGGTATAGTTAGTGTAGGGTTAGGGTATAGTAAGGGGTTAGTGTTTTAAGGTATGCTTTTGGTATATTTAGGGTAGGGTTAGGGTTTACGGTTTAGGGTTTAGGGTAATTTTAGGTTACTTAGGGTAGGGTATATGGTTTAGGGTTAGGGTAGGGTCACAAGCATCATCCATTTAACATATTAATCCTCACATATATACAACATATCCATACACCCAATAACTAACAAGTAAGACTAATTCATACAATAACTAATACTCGCTAACCTAATTTGCAAGGGATGATCGCAATCCTAATTTGAAGTTCACAATCAAAAGTTCACACTACTACAAACAAAATCGTAAATTGAATTGAACAAACCCTAAAACCTATGCATTAAATTGAATATACGAATCGTAAATTGAATATACGAACAAACCCTAAAACCTAATTTGCAAGGTTTTCTTATTTTAAATTTTAAAAACTCTAATTTGGTGTTTTTTATTCTGTTTTAAATTTATATTTTAAAAACGGCAAATCTTTATGCATATAGTTTTTAGGGTTTGTTCAATTCAATAAGAAAACCTCTACTCACGATTTTTTTTTCATTTATTTAAAAGTTTTATTTTATTGAAAGGTAATAACTAGCTGAGTTAAGAGTATCTCCATCGCTGAGAAACCCATTTTTCCTTTTTGAATGAGAGATCCTCCTCAGAGGTTCTCTTTTACAGTCGCTCATCCAAAAGCAATTTTCTTTTCATTTTTACCTTTTCTTTTTACTTGAGTGACGAAATGAGAGACCTATGTTGCAGGTGTCTCTAACGACCTCGGAGTATAAAATTCTATTTCTCATATTACTAACAATGATTTATTCTATTTCTCCTATATTACTAATAATGATTTACCTTATTTATATATTACTCGTAAGTCGTAGTGAATATAAGTTGGTGCTTTGTAAAGTTTAAAATGATAATTATTTGAAACAAAGCAAACAATTAAAATGAAAATTATTGGAATGTACATTGTCGAAATTTGCTTGGTCAAAGGTGGTCCCCGCGAAGGGACCCACACGCTCACTCTGGACGTCGTCAGATGAGCCCCTCTAACCCCCAAGTACCCGGTGTGGCGATGAACGGACCAGATGGCTCCACCTGGAAGGTGCGTCCCTGACGTCGAACACGCCACTCTGACGACTTGACGAGTCGCCTCCCCATGGAAGTGCGCCTTGTTTGAGAGCAAGCTAATAAAGTGCGGGGCCCACCACCCCTAGGCACGCACATCTGAGCTGACAGGGATTCTCGATCCAAACACGGCCTTAAGGGGAGCACAAGTCCGTAGCCTTGGCTGGCTAAGTGGCTAGTCAGCTAGTGTAGTAGTAGTGTGTCTACGCTTGACAAATTATTCATGTTTGTTTGTTTGGGTATTTATTATTTAACGAGTACGTCCTTGGTAAGACGGCGTAGGCGGCTGGCTATGCCTTTGAAATGTTGATCCATCATCTTCTCGCCTTACATGTTGCTTCCTGATCCGGCCTCTTTCCTTGTTTGTTATGCCTCCAAATTTGTACAAGTTATTGCGCTGCATTTCACACAACATTTTATTGTACTACATGATCATTTTGCACAAAAGTTCATTAATCTTGTGTTGTTTCCAATTCATAACGCAAGTCTAATTAAAAATTGTCACCCAATTGAGCACGTCTAGCGTATTTCTTATAACTTTATAGACAAAATTGTATCAATATCCTTTACTAACAAGTGCTCCCTCCGTTTAGTTTTACTTGTCTTTATAACCTAATGCACATATAGTAAGACATGTTCTAATTTACAATTACCCCTATTAAATTCACATTGGAAAAAAATGTATGGTAAATCCATTAAATGTGTTTTGCTTTTGATTGGGTAATATAAAGGGTAAAATTGAGAATTTTTTGGATAAAATATCTACAAGGACAAATACAACTAAACAAAAAATTAAGTCTAAAAAAACAAGTAGAACTAAACGGAGGAATTATATATAATTGGCTTTGTACGTCTTAAGCTCTAAGCGTTGCAAAATTTTAATCTTTTCGATCAAAGTTAAAGGCTCAGGGTGTCATCTAATCTCTAGTCGTGGTTAGTGAATGCCGTTGGCTCACGAAAATTTTACACTCAGGCAGAACCGAACATGAGGCCTCACGCTAAATAAATTGTTCCACTTTTGTGTGAATGCAACAAGATCTTATACTAGTGCATCAACACATTTGGTTTGATATATCCATCATCTTTTGATTTTTTTTTAGAATAGGAAAAAATTAGGTTGACAAAATCAACCTATAGTATCCTTGCAGATGAGGACCTTAAGTCCTGAGTGTGTCTGAATTTGATGAGAACTAAAGAATGGCGTAGCCCCGTAATCAAATATGCAACCTTATTGCAATCACGAGGTACATGTGAAAATTTGACTACCTCAAACGACTACAACAAAACCAGTGTGTCTGATATTAGCATTTCAATTTGCCATGGACACGATTTATTTCCTCGTAACACTTTTATAACAATTAGGCTATCTCCTTCGATCATGATCTTGGCCAAATTTCTCCTCCTGGCTTCACATACAACCTCATACATTGTTGTAGCTTCCGATTAGATTATACTCCAGTGGTCGTTTGCAAAAGCATTCATTGAAATAGTCTGTCCATTATGATCCCGAATAATATATCCTGTTGTTGCCAATCCAGTTTGTTTTTTAGATCCATCAAAATTAAATTTTACAATTTGGATTTTACTTTTTTCGACATCAAAATTAAGTTGTACACATCCATATTCTTAAAGATCCATTCAAAGGTTGATTAAATACTACTCTGTTTCTGTAATACCATATACTCCACCAAGCTATAATTAATACATCATCTTTTGATTATTATCTCACCACTAAAACTAACTTTATTACTTTTCACTACTAGGAGTATTTAATTGTGAGGATTTGTGTGTTGTCTAGATTTCATATTCATTAAATCTATTCTATTATCTATTCGATTATTTTAATTATTGGATAGATTTTTTTATTGTTTTATTGATGAGTAGTTTTTTGTGTAGTTTAGTTTGATAATGAATCGGTCAATTACATAAGAGATCTTGATTTATTTCTATAATCACAATTAAACTTTTTGCCGCACTCTTTCTACTAGGTGAACTATTATTTACTCCTTTTTTGTTCGTATGAAAGTAATTTTTTTTTTTTTTTGAGAAAACTAAGCAATTCAATTTGAAGTGTTGGAAAAGGGCTATGTTCATGTTAGTATAGGAATCTATATCGATCAGTGGGTATAATTTTATTTACTATGTTCTTGTTGGTTACATTCCTAATCCTAGGGTTTTGTCTAAAATAAACGAATAAAATGACACTACCCTACTGTACGAGAATCAGATTTAAATTGTACTAATATCACTATCGAAGTTAGGACTTGCATCAAACAATCAATGCACTTTATTCATAGTTAACATTAGGTTACGTGTGTCTTTTATTTTAAGTATTATATACGGAGTAATTCATAAAAGAGCCACCAAAGTGGAAGATTAAATATCTCGTCCAAAAAAAAGTGTAGAATAAAATACTATCAGTAGTTTAGTAGTAACCAATCACGGTGATGATTTTTGGCAATCTAGGCAACAAACAACACTTACTAATATTCCCACTATGGAATATGGATTACGACGGTGGCATAGATTTATAACATTTTCACTTCTTTACATTTTTTTGGGGTACATGAATGGACAATATTACAACAATATAATTTCTGCATCCTACTAGGAGGCTTCTTCATTCTAATTTTTTAAATTTTACTCTAAAATAAAAAAGTAAAAGTCAAATTCTTTAAAAAAATACTCAAATTTCAACAAATTCTCTATTTTAAAGAAGGCAACATTTATTACTTTTATTTATATGTTGTAAAAATGGGTTATATAATATTTATTTAATAAATAAATAAATATTTTTTTACTAATAAGGAAATAAAAATATCATACAATCTTATCCTAAAAAACTAAATTATTTTTTATTTGACTAATAAGAATGGAGGTCATCTAATATTAGTTCAAATGAAATTAAATAAAATTTTAGAGCTAATTTTCTTATATAAATCTCATTCCTTTTATTATGTCATACACACATGCTTTGCTTTTCCATCTTTGTCTATTTGAAAATATTTTTTTGTCTAGTCATTGTTTGAAATTATACTTTGGAAATAATCAGTTCAATCCCTTTATGTTACATGCAATTCAATAATATATATTTTTGCTTACATTTTTTTAGATTTAGATACGAGCATGGAGTATTGTTCAAATAAAACAACTACCTATCTTGTAAAATAAGGGGCGTTTAGAGCCCTTAGATCATGGTGATCTAAAGGTTGATGTTCTATCTCTTTTAGGGATGCGGTGACATTTTTGTAATTTCTTGGAAATTACAAAAAAGTAACACTATCGTGAAAAAGTGCATCGTGAAATCCAAAAAGTGCATTATGAAACGAAAAAAGTGCACACAAAAATGAAGTCAACAGGACACGTGCTCTATGTTCGATTCATCGTAAAAGTGCATAGTTATCATGAAAAAGTGCATTGCGAAATACCAAAAAGTGCATTACTAAACCAAAAAAGTGCATCACCTTGGGCGTCCAATTGATTCGATTTCGATTGAGCTCAATCGCCCAAAATTGTTGGGTTAGTACTGATCAAAAAATTTAAATTCTACTCTTCAACTCCAAATTCTCCCGTCTTACATTGTCGTCCAATCATCCTCCACTACTCAGAACTCACATCACAAAAGAATTGAAAATTAAAGTGTAACAGAGCAGCTGCACACTATAGTGCTTAATTGCTCAAAAGTAACACCACGAAAGCTTCTCCATCTGCACACTCCCACTGTCATCTTCTCCCTCCACCATCGCGATTCGCCATCTTAAGTATTCTCGTTACATTTGCATCGCTTGATTGAAATTTCCGCCGTTGTCGATGTGTAGCCCGCTTTCATATCCCCGAAAATTGTCGGGTTAGTAATGCACTTTTTGGGATATCGTAATACACCTTTTCACCATAATGATGCACTTTTATAATTTTTAAAAATTACAAAAATGCCACCGCGTCCCTAGTTTTTAAGAATATTAACCCTTAGATCAAGGAGATCGAAGGATTCCAAACGCTCCTTATTTTTTAGGATAAGGAGTTGTTTTACTTGAACCAAACACTACAAGCATGTACCTTGTAAAATCAAAATAAAGTGAGAATTGGTTATTCCATCCTTTTGGTTGTATTCAATTTTGACCCATACTCACATATGCATTATAATATCAATCGAGAATTCCCTTTGTTAAGTCTCAAATGATATCAATAATTTTAAAAAATATCTCAAGTACGTATTTAACATGCAATCCAAATAAATAATAAATAGAAATAAAATTAATCATTGAATATTTCTTATATCACCATCTAAAATGTCATACTTGATCAACTAAAAAAAATTGTAATTCATCCAATATGAATTTATAATAGTATCCTAATAGTTTGGTGATTTTGTGACTGATCATAAAAACGACTTGTAAATTCAATTAAATAGAAAAATTCACTACTTTAGTGAGACCGATTAAATAAAAATCTCACTATTATCAACTAAGATGTAATTTATCTTTTTATAAGAAAACAAAAATAAAAATAAAAATAGATAATCAAATTTTAAAATGAGAATTTTCTAAATTTAGGAAGACTCATGACTTTTTTTCCCTCTCTTCATAAGAGATAATTGATAGGAAAGTTGTAGGGGTAAGAAAAATCAAATTCTCGAAATACGCAATTTATAACAAGGGTCCGACTATTGTATAGTCATGGGCACACTATAACAATACTTATATGGAAAATTATATCCAACTTATTCCCTAAATTAAAATTAATAAACACTTTTTAAAAAAATAAAATTAACAAATAATATCCAGATTTATCAAAATTAGTATTTTTATTGTGTATCCATGGACATACATTAAAAAATCTGTTATAAAAATATAAAAAACCTGTTGAAGATGTTACATCAAATCCACACTTTTGATTAAATTGTCATTTTAGTCCACAATGCCCAAAACAAAATGAGTTTTTGGATATGAAATATGAATCGTGCAGGACAACGATTTGCGTTTGCTTTATGGATTATACGGAGTGTCATTTTTGTAATTGCCATTTAAATCTACCCTAATACATTATAAAGTAGAACCCAAATCTGTTGTAAAATTTGCGCCACATGTCATTTTTGAATAAATTAATGTGAAATCATTTTTTAATAAATTTTATAATAACGTATAGTATTCTTGCTATATATACTAAATAAATAACGTTTATCTAATTTTCTATGTACATAATTTTCTATCTATGGATTATGTATTAGTTTACTACAATAGATAACATATTTATATAATTGTTATATGCATAAATTTTGTATATCTTTTTTATTTTGTAACAAGATTTGAGATCCAAACATATAATTTTTTTTATATATATATTGATAATAACTTGATCTTATATTTTTTTATATTAATAGACTCGAGCTTCAAGTATATAATTTTTTTATTTATATGTTGATAAATTATGGGGTACAATCTTAAAGATTTTTTTTTATAAATTACATAATTTTATTACGATATTATATACTAATACAAGTGTTTAAAATATTATATTAATATAATAATTTTGTATAATCTTTAGTAAAATTATCCCGTAAATATCACGGGTATTCAACTAGTTATTAATTAACACTCAACTCGATCGTGTGCTATAGCGATTCACTGACAAGTTGTGATAAACCTTCAGTGATTATTATATGCATAATTACTTTAAGATATTAAACGGTAAAATACATTAATAGACACCTAAACTTGTACACTTTTATCAACTAGCACCCTATATTTTAAAATGTTCAAATAAACACCTAAACTTAATTATTTTTGCATCTATAGACACTTTATGCCGACGTATGTGCGTGAAAGTCAATCGACACTTTAGCGAGTAGATTCACTGAGATGGAATTTTTTAAAATTTCCCTTTTTCTTGTTTATTTGTTAATAATTTAAAAATATTATTAAGAAGTTGTTTATTTTCTAATAATGTAAAATATTCCTTGATTTCTTGTTTAATTCTTCTTCTTCCATTTTTTTATTTTCTTTTTACCTTCCTTTTTATCTTTTTATTTTTTATTTTTTATTTTTTTCTCATATCTCAGATCTGGATTTCCGTCGGTCTTCAATTTCCGGCAGATCTGGATTCAATGAGATGGAACGCAACTTGCAAGTAAATAGAAGGAGAACCATAACCATGGGAAGGAACCATAACCCAGAGAGAGAACCAGAACAAGAGGGAGAAAGAATGCTTCCTCGCAGGACGGAACAAGGAAATAGAATTCAAATTCTTGACCGCTGGACGGAACTAGAACCAGAGGAGAAATAGAATTCTTCATCGCAGAACCAGAAAGAGTCAATACAGACGACGGACTCAGAGAGTCAAGACGGAACGACGGATTCGGAGAAAGAATTCCAAATTTTCACCGGCGACACAACACATACTTCATTCAACTGATAAACAACCACGAAGGAAGGAACCAGAGAGAGTCAAGACAGAACGACGAATTTTGATGTCAATTCTCTGTCCTTCAATCTAGAGTCGTTTGAGATTCCAACTGGAATTCAAGAAAAGAGGGGGAGAAGACGTACCGTCACGTACACCGAAGAAATCGAGGCTATTGTTTTACCGAAGAATGAGGAGGTTGTTGTTTTTCGGAAGAAGGAAGGTCGAAGGCCTAAATCACAGATAGTAGAAGGAAAGTAATCCTTCTTCCGCCATTGTTAAGGGCTAGATCTGGGGAGGAAGAATGGAGATTGGGAAAAAATTAGGTTATTTTAAATTGTATAAATTGATAAAATAAAAGGGTAAAGTAGTAGTTTAGATTTTGTGTCTATTTTTTCAAAAATTAAAACCAAAATTGCCTATGTGGCATTGAAAAAGCTTATGTGGCAAATTATATTTCCAAATCATAGCGCGTGAATAACACGATTTGGGTTCTCGTAGCTAGAATGTTTAACAGAGAGAAAATGGCATAGTTCAAGTGTTTATTTGAAAATCTCAAAGTACAGGGTGCTGATTGACAAAAGTGTGTAACTTTAGGTGTCTGTTGATGTATTCTGCCGATATTAAACCATAGTTGTTGTTTTTTATAGGGAAGAAATTCGATGAACCAGTTATGATCAAGAGATCTGAACAAATGGCAAACGGACAAGTCAACAAATGAGCATGAATCATAGCTAGCTATATGTTTGTTGAAAAATGATTTAAGGCCTTACTACACTTTATTTTTAAAAAGTACTTTTTTTAAGAAAGCATACTTAACTATCTTGGAATTTATAAAATGTAATTGATTTTCACAAATCTCAAGACAAAAAAGTATGCTTATTGCTAGAAAGTACTTAAAAATAAAAAGTGTAGCAAGGCCTAAGACTTATCCAACACACAAAAAAAAAAAATTGAAAAAAAATTATCCGTTTATTTATTCAAATTATAGCTCTATATTTTTTGATTGAAATATCGTTAAACTTATATACTATGTTTGTTATTTGCCTAAGCTCTAACTTATCATCAACCTATCGAACTTTATCAAGAATGTTCTTTTATCGGGTGCATTAGTTTATATGGCCTAGCCTGTTTACGAAAATATTATCAAATCAACCTCATCACATTAAAATTTTAAAGTAGTGGAAATTATTTGATAGTGGATAATGATACTGGTATAGAACTTATATATATGGAGAAGTGGTTGCCTAACTCATCACAAAAAGTAAACAATAACATCATTGTGCAACTGGTACCGTACGTGACTCAGCTCGGTGGAGTAAAGATTTCACGACATAAGCTATATAAGTTTAGTCATATCTCAACTTGTTTTTAGGTCTTGTCTTTTATATCTTTAACCGTATTTTCAAAGATGGTAATGATGTCAAATCCTCATTTCTGCCATTTTTTAACAAGGGTTTTGTGTAAAATCCGACCTAGACCGGATTGGACCGAGGGAGATTTGGGTCAAATCCAAAATTCGGTCCCTGGTCCAGTTCAGAACCTGCCCAATTCTGGTTTGTACTGACTTTTTTCTATTAAAAATAATATTAAACTTTTATAAAGACAGTTTTAGAATAAAATATTTTTATAATGTATAAATTCGATTATTTAATGTACTTGATAGAATATTATTTTCTTATAAATAATATATGTTTTTTCTTAACAAATTACTAATAATATATTTTTTTCATAAAAAATTATATTTTTAAAAATCACTCTAAAATGAAACCAAATCGAGAAATTTTAGCCTAGTCTTCAATCAAAATGTTTTAAATATCGATCTGGTCCAATCTGAATTCGGACCATTAATCCCATAATAATTGACACGTTAATTATACAAAAAAGATTGATAATTGATGGATTTTTTATATACAACTCTAACTATTTGTCAAGTGAATTTTTTTCAAGCACATGGGTATTTTAAATATGAGTTTGGTTCAAATAAAACAAACTCTTATCCTTAAACGTGAAACGAATGCAGTTTTTCTAGTTTATAGTGCACTTTTCATGTAAAAGAGCATTGCAAAACACGAAAAGTGCAATCCGAAAATGTGCACTACAAAAGTAGGAAAAGTGCACTACAAACTAGGAATAATGCATTTGTTTCAAGATAAGAGTTCGTTTCAAGATAAGAGTTCGTTTCAGAATAAGAGTTTATTTCATTTGAACCAAACTCTCTTAAAAAATATAAGGTAAATATCGAGGAATTATGATGACTATTAGATAAAAGAGTAATATTATTAGGGATGATAAAATATACACAGTTTTTTTTGTATACGCACAACACTCATCTAGAACGAGCGCTCATCCTAGTGGAGCACTCATCCTAGCGAAACACTCACCCTGAAAGAGCACTTCACCCAAATGAGCGCTTTTTATGGATGACCGCTCGTCCTATGCATTATTGTCCCAAATAATGGCAGACTAATTTTTCTCCTATTTGGTTAAATTATAACAGATGAAACAACTAGAATCATCTTCTAAATGGTCTGCTCAATCAAAATTTTACGGTCTCTATCATGGAAGAATCATAAGCCAATGCTATTAACAAATTAGAAGGTTATTGTGTTGGTTTCTTTAAAAGTTAGTTATGGAACTCAAGTCCCTTACCATTGCCCTGAACTGGGCACTATCCAAAGATTCTAATGAAATTTTCCCATGGCCTAATCATTTGGGCATTATAATTTCAAATACAGTCAATCAATACTTGATGAGGTATTTTTTATAGTAATTAATATCTATCAAAGAAACCTTAACAAACCAGGCTCAATATAGTGGTAAGTAAGAGTCGATCTCATAAAGACTCGTGTAAAAGTGTGTTTATTGTATGCCAAGTAATATAATAAAAAGGGGTTTGTATGAGTTGAAGGACTATCTAAATCTAAGATACAAATTGAAATCAAAGTACGAATGCAATTATGCTTGTAAAAGTAATATATTAGATGAATATGTTCAACTAGTTAATCTCCGTTATGAATATAACTATAACTGCTAGAATACTACGAAACAACAACGGATAGAGCCATGGAATTAGCAACGGAATTAGCCACGGATTTTGTCTAGCCACAACCTTAGCGACGGTTTAGTCAGTTCATTGCTAAACGTTGTGTAGCTATTTAGCAACGTAAAATAGCAACCAACTTAGCCACGAACTAATGTTTTGTTGCTTGCATCGTTGCTGGTGGTGACGAGCTACATATCATGCATCTTGACATTTTAGTGACATCGTTAGCAATGGTCTAAACGCGTAAGAATGTGCGTCGCTATATTCGTTGGTGTACTCGTTGCAAAGTTGGTAGCTACAAGCATCATAATTTCGTGACTATAATTTGTTGCTATATGCTTCGTTGCTTCTTTTGTCTCCATTTTGTTGACCATGTTGTTGCTGATTTCGTTGTTGTGTTTGAATCGATTTCATTATAGAATTCGTAGTTGGTGTTGTTGCAATATGTATTGCTTTATTGTTACAATGTTCGTTGATATGTGTGGTTCATATTTGTCGATATACTTGTTGTTAGTTGTACTATTGCAAAACACGTAGTTAATTTTGAAGCTAACTTGCGTCATTAATATGTATTGTTATCAAATTATTTTGAGATGCTATTGCTATGATTGTAACTAGGGTCGTTGCTATTTTGATTATTTGTAGCCACGGTAGTAGCTATTATTGTTACTTCTTTAAATGGTGGTATCGAGGTTTGTAACTAATGTTATTGTTATTTACATTGCCTTTTTAATAAGTTGTAGTTATAGTTGTTGCTATGTTAATAACTCTATCTACATTCGTATCTAATTCCATTTCTATTTACATTACTTTTTAATTGATCATAGCTATAGGTGTTGCTATTTTAACCGAAATCTCGGTTAACCGGGTTTGGATACCCCTAGTATCTATGTTCGTAACTATAGCTGTTGCTACTTAAATGTATGTATCTATGTTCGTAGCTACAGTTCTTGCTACTTAATGTATGTATCTATGTTCATAGCTATAGTTGTTGGTACTTAAATGTATGTATCTATTTTTTTTTTGATCAAAAGAAACCGGGACACCCGGAAGCAAGCGCTTAGGCTGAGTTAGGGACAACCTCCCTACTCACAGCCCTCCCCAAACAGTCAGAACACATGGCAGAATTTAAATCAGCAGGAGGGAGCGCAAGAAAGTGGAACCCGGAAGGGAAAGCGTGAGCACGCTTGGCGAGGGAGTCAGCGATGGAGTTCGATTCCCGGAAGACATGGCAGAGACGGACATCCCAGTTCCGTCTAATAAGGGCCTGACATTGGAGCACCAAGCTTGAGAGGGGGTGGCAAGGCTCGATTTTATCTTTCAACAACTGGATCACAAGGGCCGAGTCGGATTCAACCAAAACAAACCGAAATCCTTTGTCCCACGCAAGGGTGAGCCCATCGAGCACACCCCACAGCTCAGCAGCAGGAACCGAGCAATGTCCGATATTATGGACAAAGCCGCAGATCCAACCACCATCAGAGTTCCTTAACACCCCAGCGACCGTAGCTTCAACGGATTGAGAGACCGAACCATTCGTGTTGATTTTGATCCATGGGTCAGTCGGCTTCTCCCACGCCACCAGAATAGTTTCGCGCGTGCGGGTCATAGAGCTTAGAGTACGTCTTCTCCAAGCCTCAACATATTCCGTGGTACGAGAGAGCACGAACTCCGCTTCATCAATTTGATTCCTGCTGCTACCGAACACAACTTCATTCCTTCGCTTCCAAGTCCACCAAAGGGCATTCGCAAAGATCTCCGGCCATCCTACTCCCTCCGGCGACTGCCACGTCGAAAAAAGATTCTCCCGAAACCACCCTACAAACGGCAGAACACCAAAATTAGGAATAGTAGCAGGAAAACCAATCTTGGACCATAGATGATTAATGAAAGAGCAATCACGAAAGAGATGTATAAGGGTTTCAACATCGTTATGACACAGAGGACATCCATCAAGGGTCGTCATATGCCTGCGACGCCTTTCAGCGTTCTTACGAATACTCCCTTTCGCCACCATCCATAAGAACGAGCGAATCCTTTCTTGGACCGTCAGCCGCCATATCTTCTTGTAGAGGTGACCATCAGTCCAGGACAAGGAGCCCGCGCCGGAGACGAGCTCGTACGCCGATCGAACCGAGTAGCTACCATCGGAGTTGCCCGTCCATTGGATAGTATCCTGCTTCACATTCGAATCGGCGAGCCTAACAGCCGCAATTCGCCTGAGGGACTCGACAGGAAGACGAGCTGAGATGAGATTCCAGTTCCACCCAACACCCTCCGACCACAAGTCACGAATCACCACATCTGAGTCAGCCGCGTCCAAGGGGGAAATCGCCAGCTCGCGAAGGCAAACCCCATCAAGCCACTTGTCAGTCCAGAAACGAACAAGCGAGCCATCACCCACATTCCAAGAGATTCCAGGAAGAATCACCTTCTGAATACCCTTTTGCATCCCTTTCCAAACTTCCGAACAACCAGTAGAGTGGTTACCCGAGCCCCCCGTGTACTTAGCTCTCAGCACACAACTCCAAAGCCCATCCTTGTCGTGCAGAAAACGCCATCCCATCTTGCCAATAACCACCAAATTGAGGTCATGCATAGACCGAAGGCCCAAACCTCCCTCAACTTTAGGCTTACAAACCTCCTGCCATCCGACAAGATGCATGCCTCTACTCCTATCCGGATGATTCCAAACAAAGTTCCGGATGAGTTGGTCGACTTTGTCGCAGGTATCTTTAGGGATAATCACAGTTGCCATAGAATAGACCGGGATAGACGACAAGACTGATTTGGCCAGCGTGACCCTACCCGCAAGGCTCAAGTGCTTACTCTTCCAAGAGCTCAGTTTAGCTTTAATTTTATCGACAACAGGCGCGAAAGTCTCTTTCGAGACCGCCTTATGCAGAACAGGCATCCCAAGATAATTCCCAAGGTCTTGAGTGACTTCCATGCCGCTCTCATATCTCAGAGCCTCGATCATATCATTGCTAACATTCCTGGAAACAAACAATTTCGACTTTGCTTTGCTAATTTTTTGGCCTGACGCATTGCAAAAAGTCTCCATTGTATCCAAGATGGTGCGGATATGAGACACAAAAGCCTTAGCCGCCAAAACAATATCATCAGCAAAGAAGATGTGGGAGATGTGTGGGCCTCTTCTCGTGACCTTGATAGGCTTCCAAGCCCCTTGATCCACAACATCCTGAATAATATGGCTCAAGCGCTCCATGCAAAGGACAAATAGATACGGAGAAATCGGATCACCTTGACGAATGCCACGCATAGGCGAGAAGGCATCTGACATTTCCCCGTTCCATAACAGTCGAAAACTCGAGGAACTAATGCAGGTCTCTATCCAGCTAACCTACTTAGCAGGGAAACCAGCCTCACGGAGAGAATCGGTAACGAAATCTCACTTAATACGGTCATACGCTTTCTCAAGATCAATCTTGAGCACCATCCAGCCCTTACGACCACTCTTTCTCCGCATCGAGTGAACCAACTCCTGCATCAGGACAATGTTATCAGTGATGAGGCGGCCCGGGATGAAGCTTCCCTGCATGGGACCGATGATATCATTGAGAAGGGGTCTCAAACGATTAACCAACACTTTCGTAATCAGTTTGTAAACAACATTGCATAAACTAATAGGCCTAAAATGATTTATCATAGTGGGCTTGGCGACTTTAGGAATCAAAGCAACAAGAGTGTCGTTGACCCCCTCAACAAGCTGCCCCTGATCAAAAAAATCCTTGACAAAGTGGCAGACCGACGCACCTATGGAACCCCAACAACTCTTGAAGAAGGCCGGCTGGAAACCATCACTACCCGGCGCCTTGAAGTTCCCCATCTGGTTAATGGCCTCTCATATTTCGGAGTCAGTAGCCTGGTCACACAAAACATTCCACTGAGCAACAGGGATCTGAGGAAAACAGCTCGGAGGAAGCACAATATCAGTAGAATCCGACGCAGGAACTGAAAACAGGTCCTTGAAGAATTCGACAACATGAGCCTCAGCTATCTTGGGATCAGAGATAACTTTGCCATCACTAGTAAGAAGTTGATCAATGCGGTTACGTCGTCTGCGGACGATAGTCGAGAGATGAAAGAAAGAGGTATTTCGATCTCCGGACACAAGCCAGCTCTCACGAGACTTTTGAAACCACAACAGTTCCTCCTGCTCAAGAATCTGGGCTAAAGTATTCTGCAGGTTCCGTTCCATATCAATCAGCGAAGGGTTGACTCCAAGGGAAAGAGAGTTTTGGACCCCAGCAAGCCTATTGAGAGTCTCCTTCTTACGGATATGGATATTACCAAAACGTCCCTATTCCATAAGAGCAGAACATTCTTGATCTCAACCAAGGCCTCCGGAGCAGAGCAAACATCATTCCAGTTATCGCCAATAACCTGTTTAAACCCCCCATGGCTCATCCAAGCAGCCTCGCACCGAAAGGGCCGACGACTCCGATCCACAATTCTTCGCGGCTCGAGCACAAGGAGGAGGGGGCAATGATCAGAGCAAAATTTGGGTAGATGTCTCACTGCAGCATTAGGCCAGCTAAGACGAGTCGAACTACACATGAGAAGTCTATCAAGTCTGCGGGCTTTGAAGTTCTGAGCATCCCGCCCAGAGGACCAAGTGAACTCGCTGCCAGCAAACCCCATATCGATCAACCCAGAGGCATCAATCCAGTTTTGAAAAGTATCACTATCAGGGGATAGAGCCTCCACTGTGCCCATGCTTTCCCATCCGTGCACAACGCAGTTAAAATCCCCACCATAGAAGCAGGGGCCAGAGATGTTCCTTGAAAGAGCCTGCAAAGAGCGCCAAAAAGGAACGCGATTAGTATCGTTAGGAGGAGCTTAAACCACAATTAGATTGAATGCCTTACCCTTCGCGACGATTTCAACATGGATGAATCGATCGAAAGATCCAATCACCCTAAGTTGGATGTTACCATCGTTCCATAAAATCCAAATGCCACTTGCAAAATCAGTAGCTTCAACGCGATAGCAATTATCAAATTGGAGCCTATTACAAACCTGCTCAGCCCGAGGGCCAGAGATTTTGGGTTCTAGAACCGCAAACATGTCCACCTTATGCAATCTGGTGAGGTATCGAGCGGCACGGCGGAACCCGTCCTTACCGGCTCCGCGACAATTCCAAATTATGCAATTCATTAGAAACAACAAAGACGGGACGAACGCAAATCTAGGTCGAGCAGACCCCATTATCCTGGTCTCCCTCATCAACCATCCCGGTATCTTCGTTGCTCGTCTCGGCGGCAACAGCAGGATTCTCGGCAGCCATAATCTGGGCATGAATCCCGGCAATCGTATCATTAGAGATTTGCAACGGGGACGAGGACTCCGTGACCATCTCTTCGCCATTCTCCTGAACATCAGGATCTGGCTGCATCAAATTCGCAGGTTGGAGAAGGTTCGCACTATCTTCGCCTAACACCTCAAATCGATTAGAAGAAAGATGGACTTCTTCACTTCTTGGTCTTTTAGCAGGCCCAACACCAGGAGCAGGCCCACTAACCTCAATGGCCTTTTTTTCCACTGGGCCTGTAACATTAGTTGAGCCCGTTTCTTTCTTGTTGCTTCTATTTCTTCTTTTGCCATTTCTTGTCCGCACCTTTTGAGCATCACCTTTGGCCGCCCCCACATTAAACGCATCAGCAGAGGGCTCGGAGCCCGCCGTAAATACGATAGTGCTTTTCGATCCCGAGGCAGAATCATTGGATTTGTCTTGAGAAAGGGTTTTGCTTTTACTACGAGGTTTCTCGGTTCTCGTTTTAACGTTCACATCATTGATTGCATTAGTGGAATTCCCAACACCCTTTCCAGTCGTCTGACCACGATCAGACTTGTCGCCGGCCGGAGATCCAACCTCGCCGGTCCTGCCTTTGCTTTTACTAGGCCTTCTTTTCCGTTGGACTTCCATCCAGGGGCCATACATCGCAGCGGTATCACCTTGATCCTCTTGAAAAGTTGCTTGAGCCTCCGTCTGAATCTTCTCAGAGTCTTCTTTCGCCACAGCACAAGTCGGTGCAGCAGGTTGATTAGGGCATTTCGCTGCCAGGTGACCATAGTGACCACACCGGAAGCAAATGAGATGAAGACCTTCGTATTCAAGAAAGTATCGTTTATCCCTAATTGTGATCGTCCCCTTGAGGGGCTTTGTTAGGTCCACCTCGATGCAAACTCGCGCAAACCGACATCTACTTGAGAAGAGAGTTTTGGTATCCACTTTGACCGGTCTTCCTATTCCCGTAGTAGCCATCAGCAGAAACTCCTCTTCATAGTAGACTAATGGGAGTTTGGCAATACGAACCCACGCCGGAGAAGTTGTGATAACATCCGTTTCCGGGTCAAACTCAGGAGTCCAAGCCTTGATGATCAAGTAGTTCCCGAAAACAGTCCATGGACCCCCAGTCAGAGCCATCATGTAGTCTTGCTCGCGCTCAAACCTCACGACATAGTAGCCATTAGGGAGATCCGCAAGCGTCATCACACTTGCAGGCTGCCACATCTCACGAAGCTTTTTCTCCATGATGTGGTAAGGCACGAAGCTGCCGAGAACCTTAACCAGGAGTGAAGACTTCCAAGCACTCGCAAGTACATTATAGACTTCTTGTTCCATCGAGACAACCGGATCACTATTCGTGTCACCGGGGAAGCCAACACTAACCTTGCCTTCCAAGAACTCATGAGCAAGTCTAGGGCGCGTTAGACCACTGTCATTGCTAACTAAGTCTCTCCAAGTTTTCTGTTGAACAGGAGTAACCGGAGGCACAGACCCCCCAGGAGGGATCGGAGGAGTTGGTGTAGGGTTAGTAGAAACCCCCACCAGCGGAGGGAAATTCGACATTGGTCGGAGCAGGGGCAGAGAGAGAACGTTCTTCAGAGCGTACTACAGAGTACTACAAAAAACACCAGCACTTTTTTTTTGTGTGTAGGATAGCGGGTGTAAGGGTCGGATCAAACCGCAGTTTAACGTACAAATGTATGTATCTATGTTTGTAACAAATTAATTGCAATTTATTAGCATACTAATCTATATAATTATTTTTTATTGAACCTGTATGTATTATTTTCAAGTAACTTCTTTAAATCTATAATAATACTATAAACTTAAATAACTTGACAATTAATGCTCATACAAATAATAAGATAATTTATAATTTCATTCTAATCATATAATAAATCTATCTATAGTACTATAAGATTAAATATTCTCAATAATTAATGCTCATTCAATTTATAAGATTTATATACATTCATTAAAATATTATAACTTTTAGGAAAAATATTTAGGAAAAATTTAAATTTATTCAACCTATAATTAAATGACGGGATTAATGCTAGGTTTATTCCTCCTACAAGGAATCCTATGACACCATAAAATAGTATAAGAAATTTAAGACAAACATTTTGATAAGAAATGTCCATGCAATTAATGAGATATTTTATTTCAAATAAAATGACACTTTATAATACATGCACACATAACTCCATATATAAGACAATAATTAATCTAATATTTTATTCCAAACTAAATACATAAGCTAAAGTTGATAAATAAAATATATATAAGAGAACATTTATCTGACATTTTATTTCAAACTAAATACATTAGCCAAAGTCAACCTATAATTAAATGACGGGATTAATGGTAGGTTTATTCCTCCTACAAGGAATCCTATGACACCATAAAATAGTATAAGAAATTCAATGATAAAACATAAAGCCATAACATGAGAGAGATCCATCCATATTAATTGTTTGACTATTCAAATTTCTTACAATGTAACATATACGTGAATTTAATATATATTAATTTAATTTAATTTAATTTTTATAATTAAATCCAAACAACCTCTTAAATTTTTGAAACCTTCAATGACCCTATTATAAAAGTCATATCATCACTTTGACACCCTAACTGTTGATGTTGATAGGGGTGAACGAATCATTGATTAGAGGAGAGCTATAAAAGAGCCTACAAGAAGCCAAGTTGGAATCAATCTCTTTCAAAGCAAGATCAAAGCAAAGTAGGTTCTCCTTGTGTGATTTGGCATTGTTTAATCAAAGCAAGATGTATCTCTTTCATTCCCTCTCTGATTCTCCTTATACCAAATCCTAAAACATCTTTGAGAAAATAAAACTTCGATTAACCCTCTCTTTCTTTGTTTATTTATGAAGGAATGATGCAAAACAAATACCATACCGAGCTTGCAAGAATAGAAATCTATGGAAGACACTCAATATTTGATAATGTGTAAGAAAGTAGATTTATAGTACCCGATTGTATAAAATTGCAGAAATTAGTGCATCCATCTCGATCTTTAAAAAACCATTTGTATAGTTCTTGCGGTATTTTATTTTTCTTCCTCGTGTAATTTCTATTAAAACATACAATTCTTGCAATCTCCCTCATGTGCTAACAAATCCATTCAAAGACTCAATAGTTGATAATGTGAAAGAAAAACATATTTATAATACTCTATTGTATAAAATGGTAGAGGTTAGTGCATCCATTTCTTTTAAAAACACATATGTAGATTGATTATAATTCATACAATATTTCATTTCTATTTCTCATGTGATTTCTACTAAAAATATACAATTCTCTTTTAGGTGAAATAAAAACATAAGATTCCTCCAATCTTTTTTAATTACTAATCCATTTTAAAATGCTAGAACTTTTTAAAATTTATTATAAATTTAGAGCATGTACATTGCACTAATTAATTATAGTCATATTTAGAGTATTATAAGTATCATTTTTTAAATAAAAAAATAGTTTATTAGAAAACTTTATAGTAACCAATGGTCATTGGTTTAAAAATCGTCATTGTTTATTTCTCAATTATTATAAATTATCATTTCTTATAATCCGTAATTGTTTAGAACCCAATAAATAAGGATAAAATACTTTTATATAAATATAATGCTAATTAATATTATAGGGTTGGTGTTACTATGTAGTAGGAGTATAGAAATATCAAAAGGTATGAAGAAAGTAAATATAACATAAAATCCATTTATAACCGATCTATTAAATAATTTACGAAATAAATTCACTTTACCCCATTCATAATAATTGTATGACTATTAAAATTCTTACAATGTAACATACAAGTGAATTTTAGATATATTAAATTAATTAAATATATATATATAGCAAAATTCGAACAACATTTTAAATTCTAGAAACCTTCAATTAATATATTACAAAAGTCATCTCATCTTCTTGACACCCAACTGACCATAGAGAATGTCTAGCACACGTGTTCATAGAGTGAATGAATCATTAATTGTAGGAGAGATTTGAACGAATATATAAGAAGCAAAGTTGGAATGTGGATAATGTAGGAGAAATTAAACAATTACACGTATAGAATTACATGGAGAGATTAGATCCAAGTGTTAGAAGTTTGGTGTGACATTATACATTCTTTTATTTTGCATAAAAGTATTATTTGTAACACCCCTATTTTACAACACTGGGTATTACCGCCAGTGACCTCAGACTTTACCGTCTAAAGTCACCCAAGGCTTTTAGAATGATATAGAACAATTAAATGCGGAATAAAAACATATTACATAAAAAGGTGCTCCCGAGGGAGACTTGGTTCTTACAAACATATTACATCGTTGATAAATATAAAGTTATTCGAAATTTTAAATGCGAAACTACTTGTCCTTGAAACATATTGAAACCAAAACAAAATGATGAACGAAGTACATCTTGAAAATTCTCGTTCTTCCTTCGTCTTCACTTCGCTTCACGCTTTATGGGGATTCCTAGATTCTGACATAATTCGCGAGGGGCGATAGAATGCCAGGCAAACATGCGGAAAAGAAGAATTAGTCTAAGAGACTAAGCAAGAGGGAATGGAACTTCCCGAGGGTAAATTCGGTAACTTCTAATTATTTTCCAGAGAGATAAACGGGTTGTGTTTACGATGAGGCTATACGATAAGGCTTGTTTATTTGGAGCTTTAATGGTTCGAAGGAGAGTATATCTTAAGCAAAGATAACTCGAAAAGCGATAGAAGAACTACTAGATTGTAGACTTCTCTAGGATTTCAATAGAATGTTGGGAACATTTATTTATTCATACAAGTGAAAACCTCTCGCGCTTTTGAGCGGACCGAGAGCCGGAACGATCATTTGAGACCGGTCCGGTTTTTGGTATCTTAAATGTGCATACGCACTTATCTTAAATAGTGACGAAAATATTCAATCTTGTTGATGACTTTTACAAGAGAGTGGTGGGACACGGATAAACCGAGCCACCCGAAGGAGAACTTCAATTCCCCTGCACTTAGATAGAGTGCGCTCAATCCCTCCTTGCAATCGGAGCGGATGGAGATCATGATCCCGAAAGTCGTATGGACGTACGACTTAGTAAGATTATATAGAGGTGTCGACTAACTCGCACCCCTTTCTAGTTTATTCAACTTAAATCTCTGAACGAGATTGTAATCAATCAAGAGTACACACACTAGCAAATATAATCCTAGCAAGGAATATAATATTTGCTATGCTAACAAGGGTCGTTATTTCTAGCAATCGATATTTCCTAGGTTCATTTTTATTAAGCATACAAGAAGTTCCCAACATCGAGAGACATCATAAAGACGGATATAAAAGGGCACAAGGGGAAATTCCACTTGCCTTAGTGTAACGAGTTCTAGCCACGAGCTTTGACGAAACTTAGGCGATTTTCCTACTACGAGCGAGGATTCCGACCTAATGATATGGAATTTACGAAAAGGTTCAAAACACGATTCTTCTACTAACGTTCGAATCACCTCTTATAATGTTTTTATAAGAGGGTTTGAATTTCTAAATTATTATAATAATAATTTAGAAAGTTATTTTCTTGAAAATAATAATATTTTTTTATTATTATTTTGATTTTGTAATATCCTTATTATTCCGAAAAAACCTTTATTAAAAATAATTATTAAATAATCCTTTTTACTTAATTAAGTTAAATAAACTATTACTCTCGAATTTCCGATTCTTCTTGGGTGACCCTAGAATAATGTCTACCTTATCTAGACATACTTTATTAAAAATAATTTCTTAATAGAAAAGTATTTACCTACATAATTCTTTTTAAACAAAGTTGTCATGTCTATAATCCCTTTACAAGGAAGTTTCCTTAATTAGAAGTTCCTACTTTTCCTTATAAGGTAACTTGCCTAAAATACTTTTAATTTAGATTAATCTTATTTATTCTATTTCTATAACTCCTTTCACATTATATGACTTATAAAATATCTATGATCATAGTCTTATAAAATAGGGTCATGGTTTATATAATATAATCATGGCTTATAATATCATCATGGCTTATAAATATCCTACTTCATATTTATAGTCCATTAAAACAATATCTTTTCTATATCTATATGGTTTCTTTCCATACAAGTCAACCTTATGCTATATAATATCATAACTCATTATAAGATCATACTTCTTATATTAACCTAGAACTTATGTCTTGCAATAACTCTTTATACTTAGAGTTTATTAAATTAATATCTTTCTCACATGATGACTATAATTATTAATAATATTATTCTTTCATAAAAATCATTATCTAAGTCAAACTATAGTCCATGACCACAAATTTTGAAACAATAATACTTTTATAAGGTTTCTCTACCATTTTATTATTAAAATATGTCTTTAGACATTCTAACATCACTATCATATATTATAACTAAAATCATATAATAACCTAGTTTACTTTATAGTCATATTACTCATATAATAATAAAAGTTTATATCTTTTAGAAATCTCTACACCTAGAGGTAGGTCAAACTAATATTCTTATTAAACAATAGATTCATTAACATATCTAACATCATTATAAAAATTCATATATCATTATATTCTTTACACTTAGTGACATGCTACTTTATATTTTAGTAAATAATGAATTTATTTAATGTACCTAAATTCATATAATATGAAATTGTCTATATTTTAAGACATGCAACAACCTTTATCTTCTAGAAATCTTATTCCTTTTATAAGGATGACATTTTTAATATTAATAACTAATCTCATAAACTATATTTATTTTATACAAATTCCTTTAATATTATGTAGAGAGCATGCCTTTAATAAATACTATAACAATTTAAATATTTTTGATAAGGTTAATTTACCTTAGTAACTTCTAATTGTTTCTATCATGCAACTAACATGATCTTACACCTAATATAAATATCCCATAAATTCCTTATTTGATTCACTACTATTATATCTAATAATCATAAAAAGACTAATATTTATAAAATACATAAATTAAATAAATAAAAGTAGGATTTAGGATTATACTCTAATTTCTTGTGTTTTGTATTATAGAACACTTAGGAAGGAGAGCAAGGGAGGAGCCGACGGTGATGGGGCGGCGGCACGACCATGGGGGCTCCGGCGGGCGTCGGGCGGTGCTCCAGTGGGCAGGGCGGTCCGGCTGGGCTCCAAGGAGAAAGAAGGAGGGTGTTTGGTGGTGTTTTTGATGGAGAATCGGAACTTGGAAGGGGCTGATTTTTATGAACTTGAATGAGAGAAATTGCTTAGAAGAGAGGAGGATTGATGAATGTGAGTTTGAAAGAGAGTTTGAGCCCCTTTATATAGGCAAAGGAGAGCAAGGGAGTGATCCATGGCAATTGGTTTGCACCAATGGAGAGGAAGAGGGTGATCATCTATTGGTTATATGTGTGTTTGTTGATGGTGATGCAAGATGATGTAGAGAACTTGGTCTTGCAAGCAAAGGGAGACGGTGGAAGGCATGCATAGCTCCCATGTCAAATCAATTTGACTTGGTTGAAGAAGAAGACTTAAGAATTGATATAAAATTAAAAGGATGGGGTAAATGGCAAGAAAGTTTACTTGGTCTAGCGGAATAGAGAGGGGGCGTGTGGAGTGAGTTGCAAGAGGTTTCGGGTTCAAGTCCCGGCTCTTGCATTCTTTTTATTGAATTTTCAAGTATTTTTACTAACTTGTTGTACCTCTTTTTATCTACTAAAACCGAAATTATGAATTATTTTTATTTAATGCTTTTATTTATTCATAACCCTCATAATCAAATTCTTGAATTTTTTTTAATTTAATTTACTTAATAATCTCTTTTACATAGAAAAATAAATAAATATTATATTATATTTGGTTTTAAAACCTTGGAATATTGCGGATATTACATTATTATTGTAGTCATTATGAACTTTTGTGTCACCATCATCATCATCATCTCTAGCTATGACATGTCAAAAGGGCTTTGATAACAATAATCATCATGGTTGGACATAACAATGATTTTCCAAATCAATGTAAACTACAAATATGTATTTGTCAATGGTTGGAGAAGAAAAAGGTGATTAGAAATGATAAAAGAGATTATGTAAGCGAAAACAATTCAAATGGTCGTGAATATATAATCATAATTTTAAACATAAATCAATTTTTTGATTACAATATATACAAATTTTACAACTACAATATTATACCCTAAAAATGCAAAAATATGTAATTTACGGATGTAAAAGCGCCACAACGGCCAATCCAAGCATTAAGTACATGACATAACTATAACTTTTTAAGTAAAATTATATTAAATATTGTTTATAAAAATTAAAAATTTATTTCGTGCGTAGCACGGGCATCACCACCTAGTATATTTATAAGAAATAATAAAATACTAGTAATGACTTATAATGTCAAATATATAAAAACCTAAAATCATATAAAAGTTCAATAAATTATAATAAGAAACTCAATAAACAATATCTTAAAGTACTCAATTAAACAAAAACAAATCTAATCAGAATGATCTTGAAGTAAAAAAAGGGCCACAGAACAATGACGGAAGAACGCGCGACACGCGCTGTACAGCCTTCCCCCAAACAAATCCGAACCCTAGCTTCGCTCCGGCCGCCGCCTCACGAAAAATCCACCGTCGACCAGCACTGGGCCCCGAATCCGGCCCCTTCTATCCATCAACACTTAAGCTCTCACTTGGATTCGATTGTTTCGTCGAACCCCGATCGGACTCCAAACCTCCCGCTCTTTGTACGAAACCTCCTTCACTGCAGTGTGTGGATGCACATCATCTCTTTCAATCTCAAATACCATGGTTCATCAAAAATCAACACCAAGTTCTCAAAGGTGAAGCCAACCCATCCTCTTGTTCTCCTATGGCAATCTCATTCGGATGGCGATAATCTCGCATGTCTACCGACTTGCAATACGCGCTCGCCATGGTTCCATTTGAAGTGGAAGTGGAGGCTCATCTATGAATCTCGTCCCAAAGGCTTTTCCCCGATCTATACAAAAAAGGGGTCGATTCAGGAATTCGAGCTTGCTTGGAGGCTCGCTCGGCTGTGCCTACTACTGACGTTTCGCTGGATTCGTGGGCGGGTTTTGGTCCTGCGCACTTTCTGGTTGGGAGGCGGCGGGTGGTCCTCCCCCCGACGGTGGCCTAGGTGTCGGGTTCTTGGGGCGGGCCGGTTCTGCGGTCGTGTCTTCGCTTGATCTCGGTTCTTCCCCTCGCCATTCTCTGCATGTCTTGTTGCTACAACATTCCGGGTACCATCTTCTTCAAAGCTTAAACCCATTTTCTCTAGCAAGCCTAATCCCATACGTGTTTGTGTCTACCTACTTCCCATTTTTTTGACTGAAAAAGTTCTTCTCCTTCTTGTTTCGCTCCCTGGTCACCATTCTGCTGTTGGTTTGTGGTGTAATCTTGGGTGTCCTCTGTTTTTTAATCTTCTTTGGGGTTTGGGTACAATGTTGCCTTCTCCTAAGGATTTGTTTAAGTCTGCTTTCAATACAATCACTAAGCTTACTTGGGGATGTGAATATCCCAACCCCAAAATTTGTGGTGTGGATGCTAATAATCTTAGAGACCCACACTTGTTTACCATTTGTGGTATTATCACCATTTGTTACTATGTTCCCTGTGATGTTTTGCACAAGCAGTTGGAATTTGTACTGCCTTTTGTGGACACTACTATTATTAGCCTCTTTTTGGAAAAACTTTGTAAGAGTTCTGCTGAGCAAAGATTCCTACTTCTTTATAGAAGGAGACAAACCAAAAATTGTCTAGTGTATAGACCATGCCAAAAGCATATCAAATTTATGTTGTTTCTGCAACACAAGCTTAACAACTGCTCAAACCTTACAAGGAAAACTGCGCTCTTTGCTCCTTGGCGGCTCGGCCGGATATCGGCTGACAACCCGCTTAAAACATTTCGATGGCACTCGAGCATGTACACTCCTTTTGTCATGTTCGGTACAATCATCTTCTCTCCCAAATTGACTGGATATAAAATAAAGAGTAACTTACAGTCTGCAGATTGTAATAAGCCTCTCTTCAGTATTGATTTTAACGAGTATAAACATTTCGAGTTTAAACGTGAATTACATCACATTGACCCTAGGATGTTGTCCCTGCTGGCCATGACGCTGGTCTGGCTTGGTTGGAAACAACCCACCAGTAACCCTAAACTAAAAAACAAACAAAAACCAATGACAACACTAATACCAGCGAATGTACAAATACTAAAAAGCTTAGGGAAGGTTTCCAAACCTCAACTGGTCAAAAACCACACCAAAACGGGTTTATTATGAAGATTTGCCTATGGAACTGTAGAGGTACTAAACGGAAATCCTTTTGGACTGAAATCAACTCTATGTGTCGCATTGAAAATATCAACCTCATCGCTTTAGTTGAAACAAAAGCAAAAGACCCACCTGAATGTAAAACTTGGCAAAAAGCCGGCTTTGATTCTTTGGAGTTTATCCCAGCTAATGGCTTATCCGGCGGTTTGTGCGTCCTTTGGAAAGGGCACCAACTTACGAAGGAGACGCTTAAAATTATCCACAAAGATGACCGTTTTCTTGGTATCCACTACACTAACCTAGATACTTTAAATGAATTAATCATCGTCTTTGCTTACGCGCCGCCTCGGGCACAAGAAAAGGAGCAATTTTGGAAAACATTTAGCGAATTCATCAAATCACGAAACCTTCCATGCATTATTATGGGGGACTTAAATGAAATCCAACACCCCGACGAAAAACAAGGGGGTGCAGTCCCAAACCCGACCAGATTCGAGCGCCTAATTAATTTTAGGAATGATTGCGACCTATGTGATATCCCTACTATTGGGAACAAATTCACCTGGAGAAAATCTAAGAACCTAGAGAACACAACCCTAGAGAAACTGGACCGAACCCTAGTAAGCAACCAAATCCTCCAGTGGTATCCCTCTATTGTGACTAAAAACCATGCGTTTTCATCATCTGACCACTGCCCAATATCATGTGATATCCCGACTGGCAGAGTTTTTAGTGCCCAACCTTTCAAGTTTGAAATGATGTGGACTGGAAGGAAAGATTTCCAAAACATCATAAAACAAGCGTGGCGCCTTAACGCTGGCGGTTCCCACATGTTCAACATTACAAAAAAGACCCAACTGTTAAAACTCAAAGCAAAAGCATGGAACAAAAAAACTTTCGGAAATATATTCGAACAAATTAGGAAACTTGATAATGAACTCATTGACATCCAAAACGAGATCATCGAACACAAGAACACACAACTTATACAAAAGCAAGAAAGGCTTTCCAAAAAACGATCATGCCTCATTCAATTCCACCACTCATATTGGAAACAAAGAGCCAAGAATAACCACATCAAGCTAAATGACAAAAACACCAAATACTTCCATCGAATAGCAAATGGAAGGAGAAATAGAACGAACATAAAGGAGATAAGAACAACAAATGGAACCCAGATTACGGGACTTGAAAACATTAAATCGGAAGTCAGGCGTGACTTCCAAAATAGGTTTCGCTCAATTGAAATCAACCGTGAAAAACTCCAAAATATGACCCAAACAATCCAACGCGAAATTACTGAGGCAGACAATGCAGCGCTAACCCGACCAGTTACGAACGCGGAAATTAAGAGTGCCATGTTCGATATCGGTGACGACAAATCACCGGGCCCTGACGGTATGCCGGCCTGCTTTTATAAAAAGTATTGGCATATCGTCGGCCCTGATCTCACAAAAGCAGTCAAAAGCTTCTTTCATTCAGGGAAAATCCTAAAGCAAATCAATCACACGTTCATCACCTTACTACCCAAATGTGAGAACCCTAACTCAACAAATCACTATAGACCCATAAGTCTATGTAATACCATCTACAAAGTAATATCAAAAATCATAACAAACAAACTTAAAACAGTCATGACAAAAATTATTCACCCCATGCAAGGAGCATTTGTCCAAAACCGCAGTATCCACGATAATACGCTCATTGCACATGAAATTTTCCATTCCTTCCGAAATAAAAAGGGGAAGGACGGTTTGATGGCCGTAAAATTGGATATGGAAAAGGCCTATGATCGAGTCAGTTGGGAATTCCTAGCATTTACGCTCAATAAATTCGGCTTCCACCCCACGTTTGTGGGTTGGATCCGTGAATGTGTCGAAACAGTTTCCTTCTCAGTCCTAGTGAACAATGGACCAACAGAAGAATTCTTCCCTCAAAGGGGTCTTAGACAAGGAGACCCATTATCCCCATATTTGTTCATACTAACCGCAGAAGTTCTTTCTAGACAGCTCCAAATCCAAAGCGCTGAGCCGAACAATGGCATAGGTGTCCAAATATCGCGTAACGGGACAAAAATCCCATTCCTTGCATTCGCAGACGATATTATTATCTTTGCCAAAGCAAAAAGCCAAACCGGCAGCAAGATAAAGTCAATTTCCACAAATCTGCCTTCCAAGTTACCAAAAACACGAACCACAACACATGTGAGCAACTTAAACAAATCCTCCAGATTACAAACACTACTGCCTTGGACAGATACCTTGGATGTCCAATTATAAACGGAAGAGTGACTAAAAACACCTTCAAACCAATAACTCTCAAAACAAGGGCACAACTATCTAAGTGGAAAGCCAACTCCCTCTCTCAAGAGGGACGGAAAATCTTGATTAAGGCCAACCTATCAGCACAACCAAACTACATCATGCAATCATTCATGCTTCCAAAAAATACCCTAGAAGAACTTGACCAAATCAATAAAAATTTCTTTTGGAATAAAGACGGGAATTATAAACCCCTGATAAGCTGGAGCTCAATTTGCCAACCTCCCTCTCGGGGTGGACTTGGGATCGCAAAAGCGGAAAAAATGAACATAGCGCTCCAAATGAAGCTGTTATGGAAAATACTAGCAGAACCTGACAATCTCTGGGTTAAAATAGTCACGGAAAAATACTTGAAATCTGATGGTCTATTAGAATATAAGAAAAAACAAAATACATCATGGCAGTGGTCCAAACTGATGAGTCTCAAAACCCAATTCATCAAAGGGCTCATCTGGCAGGTGGGTGACGACAAAACCATCCGATTCTGGAAAGACAACTGGACAGGCTTTGGGTGCCTTAACCCGAAAGAGAACACTGAAAACATTGTTAACTGTGAGGATCGTGTCTCTGATTTCCTCCTTGAGGATAACTCGTGGAACATGGCAAAGTTGCGGTTGGTCCTAAACTCGGAGGATATCCAACGTATAAACCAAATTACCACCACACATAATAAACTCCCGGACAGGCTGTACTGGCAACCAAGCAAAAACGGGTGGTACTCTACCCATTCTACAATGCAATGGCTCCACAAGAACAACGGAGAACCCACCATCAACCTAAGCTGGATCGGAAAGCAAAATATCCCCCCTAAAATAAAAAACTTTTTGTGGAAAATTGCCCGGAACGGCCTCCCCACAAAATGTCGTCTGGCTGCCAACCATATCCCAGTGGTTCAGGGATGCGTTGCGTGCAACCACCCGAATGAGGACATCAACCACATCCTCCTCGAATGCGTACACACAAAAAATACCCTCAACGCGATTAATCCAAAAATTGCCAAGATTGTCGACCAAATTAAACCAGAAGGGAAAAAACCTGCCGAAATAAAGAGGTATTTAAGACTGACGGAGCGTTGGCCAACAATGCCGAGATTGAGGACCTCTATTTCGCCTGGTGGAGCTTATGTTTCTTCAGAAATAAAGAGGTATTTAAGACTGACGATGCAAGAGAATCTAACCACCATAACAATATCATTGACTTCATCCGAAACCAAATAAGGGTCTGGAGTTGTGCGAACAAAAAAGATGACAACGGATTGCAACACACCAACCAACTCAAAAGGCTTGAGCGTAAAAGCGCTAAATGGAAAAAACCCACATTGAATTTTACTAAGCTTAATTTTGATGGTGCAGTTAACACAGAAGGGGTGGCTTCGTTCGGTTTTATCCTTAGGGACTGCTGTGGTGAACCCATCCATATTGACGGAGGACTGGTTGGTCGACAGTCTGTACTGATTTCCGAGACCATCGCCTTGCGCCAGGGAATTCTTGAGGCCACCAGACGGGGCATTTCCCACATTCAGATCGAAGGCGATAACTTGCAGCTGGTCAAAGCCATACTTGGCGACTGGCTCTGTCCGTGGGAGATCGAGATGCTACGTGCGGATATCCACTGCTTGCTTGCTCGGTTCCGGTGTTGGAGCATTTCCCATGTCGTCCGGGAATGCAACTCGGTGGCGGATTACATTGCCGTTTCCTTCCGTCGCGTGTCCACCCTTCCACTTGCAGTTGATCCGGTTCTTAGGAACCTCATCCTTCAGGATGCTCTAGGGAAGCCGCTAGCCTGTTAGCAGCTTTCGTAATTTCTTTCCTTATCAAAAAAAAAAGAAAAAAGAATGATCTTGAAGTATGTGAGTGATGGAGGCAAAGAACTTGTTCTGATTTTCCGTCATGTGGGCAATAGCTTGTTGCATTTTTTGCCACTTTGTTTAGTCTCTTATTAGACTTTGTAAACAGAAATCTACATCTCTTCCACTTTATCCTCCAAGTTTGTCACCTTTTCTCCTAAATTCTCATTGAGTCTTTCTTCTAGTTATGTCACTTTATTATTAACACTTGCATTAATCTTCTCCAATCCAGCTGCTATTCCCAACCTAAGCTCCTCCCTAAGAGAACCAACACTATGATTTAAAGAATTTGATGGTTCATCAAACCCACCATATGGAATCACGGTTTGCAAGATATATAAACACTCTGAATCAAAACAGAGTGCTGATCATCTAGATTAGATGATCAATCAAGTAACAAAAATGAAACTGAAATGAGACGCATATTTCAGAATTTTCTGGTTGTATTGAAAAAATGTACCTAATACAGGTGAAGCTACTAGCTATATATATACAGAACTAAACAAGAGTCCTAACAACCCAGATTCTAAGTGATGCGACCTTGCCTATGCTCGTACCCGATCTCGGCTAGCCCGAGACTCCCTAGGCCTTGGCGACCCCCTTGGCGTAGGACTTAGTCATATATTATGTATTTTCCTATTTTAGCATATTTTCATTTATGTCTTTCTGGATTTAGTTATTTCTATTTTTAGTATTACTATTTATGTTTTATGGGCTTTTGGACGTTGCGCCTTGTTTGCATGCAAACCCTAGTCCATTAAGCTTGTTGCTTGTTAGGGTTTCGAGAGCCTCCTCTTTATAAGGAGCTCTCGAGCTCATTTATTATTAGCGCACACTTAGGGTTTAATAAAGTTGAGGGTTTTCTCCTTATTTTATCCTAGTGCCATTGCGCCGCCCCATTGATTATCAACAAAGCTCTCGAATATCTCATTGTTGCAATTGTTCGTGCCAAAATTTCGAATCAATCAAGCCTTCCGCCGCACTCTTGGAGACCCACTACTCAAACATCACACCGATCAGTTGCATCCCATACGAGGGACGCATCAATTGGCATCAGAGCCACGGTTTGAGTAAGTCTCACGTCTTATAAGTCATTTGAACCTTTGATCACGCTGTCTTTTTTTCCATTCAATCCATTCCTCACTGTTCAAAAGAAAATTACAAAAAAAAATTGAGTCGAGACCGAGTGGGATCGAGCAAGGCTTGATCCATTTTTTGTGTTTTAATTTTTTTCTTGCCCTGCGTTTGTGGTGTGATTGAATCTGCATTCTTGCTTGTAACTCGTGATTTTCTTCCTTGATTGCGTGTGATTAATTGATCAAATTTGATTTGCCCATTCTCTGTCATCTACTAGTTTCCATCTTGTGCGTACATAATTTTGAACTTGCTAGGACATGCGTGCATCATCCAATTTGATCTCCAAAATCTTTCCTATATTATTTTTCCAATTGGGTGTAGCCGAATTCAGAAAAAATAAAAACAACCGTACGCATATCTTCATTTTGGGAACAAAATCATATATTCACATTTCAATCCTCTGCCCACGTAAGCCATTATAATTATATTAATTTCTTTCCTAATCTTTAGGATTTGGTTGGTTCTAATTGTGTACTATCACATGCAGAGACATCCTTCCATTTCTTTTGTTTCCATACATCCCACATTAAATAAATCTCTTAGTTTTTTATTTCTTTCTCTCCTATATCCTCTTTTTATTTTTGCAATATCTTTTCACTTCTTTATCTGCATAATAACAAATTTGCAGGTGATCTAGTTAGCTTTTTTATTTCTTTTTGCAAGTTGTGTTTAGCCGACTACCCCCCCAAAAAAACAATCTTCTCGTGTTTGATCAATTGTTTACATATCGTGGTTGAATTGCTTGTTCTTACGGGTTGTTTATTCTATCGCCACATATCGTGTTTAGCCTTAAGCCGTCCTCTCGGCAAGCCAAATTAGCCTTGACCTTGCGTGTTCAATTGTTTGGATGCTTATATTGATTGTGAGTCTCTATACCATTGGTTCGCTTTTACTCTCGTCTTGTCATGTCTCATACAGGACTTCACCGAAGACGCTTTGCCGGGTAAGTGTTGAGAGGGTTTCTCGGCCAACAAATAAATTTGTAAGTCAAGACCCCGCTGAGTACAGTGGAGTCAGGATCGTTCCACAGGAAGCAAGGTTGTTTGTCTATCAATCTAATAAAAATCAAATAAAATCAAACACAATCACTCACGAGATGCCTCGTTAACGACCTTGTCAGGATCGTTACCGAACCACCGAACACAAAAATACTAACTAACGACCTAATTAAATTCTAATTAATATTCGGTACCGAGGCAAGTATTCAGCAACGAAGATTTACCAGAAATAATTCAATTAAAACAAAAATCTAGGATAAGGGACACCACAACATAGCCAAGCATAAGAATTTGTAAGAAGATAAGATCATGCCTTTAAACAGATAGAGTCATCAACTTTCATTGACTTAACAAGTAAATTAATCTACTTTCATAAACTAACTCACTCAATTGCTTGTTTTGGATCTAAAGCTTGAAACTTTCGTTTTCAAACAATATCAACCTTCAAGTTACTAACTTTCTCTTTCAATCAAGTTAAAACTCAAATTACCTCAACTCCCGTTTCGGTATTAAGCACAACAAACAATCTCAATAAAGATAAAAGGCATTCAACACACAATCTTACTCATCAAACATGCTCAACTATGCCGGGCTTAACCCCGACCCTAGAAAAATAGACTACTCACTACTCTTGATTAAGAAACTAAAAACTTCAATAAAAACAAATATTGAAACAAAACTCAAACTTAAATTACCAACAAAAATATCGTCTTACAGAGATTCAGAAGAAAACTAAACAAAACAATCACCGAACCACAAAACTCGATCAACGAACCTCGGAAACCGTCGTCACCGACCCTCGTCACCGACTTCCAATCCGGTTCTCTCTCCTTCGGCCTTCCTCCAAATCTTCTCCAAAAATTAGCTCTAAAAATTCGACTCCCCTCGTCACCGACTTCCGATCCGGTTCTCTCTCCTTCGGCCTTCCTCCAAATCTTCTCCAAAAACTAGCTCTAAAAATTCGACTCCCCCCTCTATGCTAGATAGAAGGGTATTTATACTAGAAAAATCCTAAAAAACTAAAAAGGCTAAAAGATAAAAACTTTCCTAAAAAGATAGAAACAATCTCTAAAAGATAGAAATAAATCCTAGAAAGATATTAAACCCTAAAATACATATTCTAATAACCCATAAAGATTCTAAAAAGATACTCAACCGATACGGAAATAAATTCCCGCTCAGGATCGGTGAATAATAAAAATAATACTCTGAAATCTTTCTCTTCGTGGCCTCGTTAACGACCCTTCACAGCCTCGTTAACGAGCCTGGGCTTTGTTTTCTTCAACACCTCCTCTTGTACTCTTGAGGTTTTGACTTCTTAAATCTTGCACTCTCCCATCCTTCACTGTGATGCTCCAAATTTAGCTCCATTTAGCTTCTTTTCTCACTAAAATCTGCAAAATACACAAAATAGCGTAGATTCCACTCTTTTCGTAGATTTATGCAAAACTAACTCAAAATACTCAAAACTAAACCTAAACTAGACAAAACTAAACCTAATAAACAAAGAAAACCTATCAAAAACTATACTAAAAATGCGAACATCAAAATACCCCATACTTAGACTTGCTTGTCCTCAAGCAATAAACAAGATACTAACCAAAACCAAAACAAATCATGCTTATCAAGACATAGCCATCTTCCAAAAAGCAACATCTACACATAAGAAAATTATAGCAAAAGACTATTAACATCCTCACACATACATGCACTTAAATAGACATAAAATAATACAATCCAACCTCTCAAGGGATATAATGTGTTTCACTCAACTCTCAAGTGTTTGGGCTTATAATTTCAATCTCTCAACTCATCCTGTATACAAAAACTCATAGAAATTGGAACTTATATCACCAATACTCTCCACCCAAGATTTGTCAAAACAAGCAAAGAATCATCAAGAGAACTTAGGCTCAATGAAAAACTTCATAGAAGTTTCCATTCGGCCGGATTGTAATGGGGCTTGGTAAAAACAAATAGGCGTGGAAATATTTTGGTCATGTGGTGCTAATAATATTCGGGAATCAAAGACTCCTAAAAACTCACATCTCCAAAAACTCTCATAAAAACATATACCAAACTCACTCTTCATATTATGCACACTTATTTTCACTCACCCTTTATCATCCTAGAAAGTCTCATAACAATAATAGAAGAATCTCTTGATATTATCTTTAAACACAAATGCACTTCAACTTTTCCTTCTTTCTTTTTTTTTTCCTTTTTTTTTTCTCCTTTTTTTTTTCGCTGCCTCATTAACGAACCCACATCCGGGTCGTTAACGCTCCACCGTATACATTTCTTTCCTTTAAAACTTTATTTTGTGCATCTTTTTATCAAGAGACCTTTCTTACATGTAATAACAAGAGACTTCCAATCTACCCTTACCAAATACCCTTCAATTCAAGCAAATATAAACTCTTTTCTTTTCAACAAAGCACAAAACTTTTACCTCTCCAATCTAAGTCCTAATTCCCGGATAGGGTCAAGCTTATCTCGGCTAGGGAATAATTTTTGTGGAGCTAAAAATAAAAGGTTTCAGGCCAGAATTGGTTATCAAAAGAAAGAATAATGTAAAGGTAGATAGGGGATAATAGGGCTCATAAAAATAAGTTCTCCATCATATGATTTTCACAAGTAATGAACTAAAAATCTTATAAGGGTCTCAAGAAATAGATAACCATCACAATTCCAAGAGATAATATGCATAAAGAGAGTAAATCACACAAAAAAGAAGAGGGATTTATAAATGTTCTCCCTATAAGGCCAAAAATTTCTCACAAGGTAGATTTTGTTGGATTGCATCATCTATGCTATAAAGTATATGTGCTCAATTTCATCTTAATGCTATTCTCTTCTAAAACCAATAATTTCAATTTTAAGAATCCGGCTACACTTTCAAAGACATATTTGCAAGGAATTATATGATTAAACTAGTGATTGCTATCATAGAACTTTTAAGAAGGGATATCTATCAATGCTAAACTCTTTTTGGATTTTTAAATTTTTCAATTTTTTTGGTTTTTTCGATTTTTTTCTATTTAAAAAGAAATAACAACTATAAGGGATATCTATCAATTCTAAACTCTTTTTGGATTTTTAAATTTTTCAATTTTTTTGGTTTTTTCAATTTTTTTCTATTTAAAAAGAAATAACAACTATATAGAACACAGAAATACCTAGGACATAATTTTTCTACTTTCTCCCCACCCCATACTTAAAATTACAGTGTCCCCACTGTAAGGAAAATAAGAAGAAGAGGGAAAAGAAATAGAAAACAAAACAAAAAATTAAAAAGAAAAAGAAGAACATAAAACTTACAAAAGTGGAAACAAGGAAAGGAAACTTCATCTTGAGCTTGATCAATGGTTCGGTGGAGGAAAATAGTGCTCAAAGTTCCCCATGAAGTCGTACATCGTCCTCCAACGCTCAGCATCCTCTGCCTCTCTCTGACGCTGCCTCTCATCTTCCCTCGACATGCGAGCGGAATAGACGGTTTCCCATCTATCCATCCTCTGATGAATGTGATCGGTCTGGAGGTGAAGCTGCTGCATCCGTGCAGAAAGATCCTCGGCCCATGGTGGTGGTATGCTCGATCCTGCGTACTCGGGCTGAGGAGGTGGTGGGTAGTGAGGCTGGAAATGGTCTTGATACATCACCGGGTTGTAAGGCATTAAGCCATATGCATGAGGGTCGACAGGAGCTGGTGGAGGGTCGACAGGAGCTTGCGGCACCTCGTTAACGAAGCTGGTTGCCTCGTTAACAGTGTTGGGTGGTGGCTGGAAATGGTCGTTAACGACCCTGGTTGGCTCGTCGACGAAGATGTGGCCTCCTAATTCCTCCGTCTCCATGTCTTCTTCTGTAAAGTTGAGCTCCTCAGTGCCGCCCTCGGTGTCGGCTTCCTCGGTGTCATTGCCTACTACCTCGGTATCCTCTTGCTCATCTTCTTCTTCATATTCATCCACGTCGTCTCGCTCAAACCGGGTGTGACAAGGCCTAAGCGAGAGCTCATCCTCCGGTTTTGGCTCCAATGGGAAAGGCTGGCCCGTCCACACTTCGTACCAATTCAGTACATAGAGTAGCTCGTACATGTCGAGGGAAGGTATGACTAGTTGATCTCGAACCTTCACCTTGTAGCCTCCCGTGGCTTGCACGAAAATCCCGGCACTATACCAATAGTTCTTGTTGAGGAGTTGAGCGTGGGCCGGTGTGTAGCGGGTGAGATCCACTCCAAGATTCTTAGCCAAGAGGCTAACCAAATTGCCACACCACACCTCCTTGGACTTGGTGGACTTCTCGACATAGTAGAGCCATTCGTACCCCAAATTCAAGGGGTCGGGCTCCTCGAAGAGGATGGTGCAGAAGCAAGCGACTTCCGTTCTTGTAGGCCGGTTCAACTCTTTCTTCGGCCAAAATGTTGCGGCGAGGACTCTCAAGATAATCCGGAAGATGGGGTTGACGATGTTTGCCCCGGATAGTGTCGCGGTAGAGGATTGAACCTCTCCGGTGATGTAGCTCCAAGTGCGGGTCACTCGGTAGTCCTTCAAGCTATAGTCCCTTGTCGGGTTTGGGAGCTCCAAGATTGCATTGAACTCCGCCATGGTGAAGTCACGGCCCTCGTTACCGAGCCGGAACCGAATGCGTCCCGCCGAGATCTTCGACGAGAAATTGGTCTCCAAGGTGGCCAAGAACTCGGATGTGAGGGACGGATAATGTGGCAAGCTCTCTTGCTTCAATAAGTGTGCGGCCCCAAGGATGATGAAGGCGTCCTTGACATCCGTGTAGATGCCCGTAGAGACGGCGCTAGACTTCGAGAACCATCGGGTGTAATGGTCCTTCTCCAAAAAATCTCGGTAGCGTCGTACTTGGCTCTGACTGCTCAAAATCACATCGTCCACACGGGGTGGAGATGGAGACCTGTGGGTCCTCCTCTTCTTCTGGGCTCGGGTAGCGGGTCTGCTTGAACTAGCCATGGATCCTACAAAATAATCAAAAATTTCAAAGATAAGATCCATTCAAAAATAATAGGTACGAGACCCCATACTTGGTCTCAAAATTAACCTCGGATTTGTTCATAAACTACCCAATTGGGTTGTTCACGAGTCTGGGCTCGGATCGATCATTGATGAAGTGCAGGGTCGTTAACGAGCCTGGGTGGGTCGTTAACGACCCGCCGAGAGCAAAACCAGAAATTTCCGAAATTAAATCTACCTCTAATTCAGCACAAATCAAGCATGCAATCTTCTATTATTTTCCACAAATCCTCCATAGGGTAAAAGCACCCCATACTTACTCAATTACCCATCCCGAACATGCTAAGAATTACCCGGAATTTTGACATGCAAAGTTCGAACTTTTTTAGATCTAGAACAAGAAAAATTCATGCTTTCCTAACTAGAGAATTACAATAGCTAATCTAACATGAATAATCTTTCCTAAAACATGGACAACTAGGCACAATCAAGAATTTTTAGAACGGAATTTAAGCATGCTCATCGATCTCCCTAATAATCATGATTCAAGATATGAAATTTAACCCTGTAGATAATCAATCATGCAATTTCAAGCAAGGGTTTAGAAATCGTACCGGAGAACCGAGAATTTAAAGAACAAGGGTCGGAATCGGGGTAGTTAACGAGCTTGTCGTCGACGGTGTGTGGCCTCCGAACTCCGGTAACGATGGCGTCTCCGGTGGTCGTTAGCGTGGGAATTCCGACTCGGTGGGAGAGAAGGGAAGGGGATTGAGAGAGTTTTTGGGTTTGAGAGTGAATGTTGGAGGGATTGTGGTAGAATTTTGGGAGGGGTAGAAGGGTTTATATAGGAGGGGTAAGGATAGAAGGGGTGGCGGCTAGGGTTAAAGAAGTTAACTAGGTTAGAATTACTTACCTGCCCCGTATTGGGTGGCGACGAATCGGGTCGTCCGAACCGGGTCGTTAACGACCCTGGAAGGGTCGTTAACGAGCCGCCGTGGCCTTTCTGAGTGGATTTTCAACCCTTTTTTTCTGAAATCTTGTTAGCTCAAATGATCTTATTTCTATCCTAATTAAAACTAAAAATAAAAATAAAATAAAGCTAAGAAATAATCTAAAAAGAAAAATAAAAATAAAATAAAATAAACCTATTCTAAAAAAGCGGGTTGCCTCCCGTAAGCGCTATGTTTAACGCCGTTAGCCCGATGAGCTCTCTTGCTAGTCTCATGGTGGTTCATGTATGGCCGTGTTGGGGTCTTGAGATACCCTGCTTGTAATCTTACTGCCTCTGTGCACTTGAATTGCTAAATTAGGACCTTCTTCTTCTATCAGCAAGCTCGATATCCCTGGATTGTTAGTGTAGTCCGAAAGCCAAGGTGGATTGGACTTTTCTGAAACCTCTGTATTAGGGCCTTGGTTGAACTCATGCACGTGAGAATCAATGATCGGCAGATGTGGCTCGGTAGGGACTGTGGTGTCGAGTTTGGGTTGAGTCAACTCTAGTTGTGCCACTCCGATTGGGTCGTTGGCTTTTTGATCTAAATTGAATTCCACCCGTTCCTCTCCTATATCAAAAGTGAGGAGTCCCTTTCGCACATCAACTCTTGCTCCTGCTGTGGCTAAGAATGATCGCCCGAGAATTATGGGGACATGAGGGTCTTCAGACATGTCAAGGACAATAAAATCATTCGGTATAAAGAATTTCCCGACTTGAATAGGGTAATCGTCCACTACTCCTGTGGCCTTGACACTTGACCCATCTTCCATGTACAGATTCATGTCTACTGGTTCTAGTGGTCCCATATTGGCTTTAGACCATATTGAGAGCGGAACAAGACTAGCACTGGCACCAAGGTCGCATAAAGCTTTGAACTTGTGGTTGCCTATGCCGATTGTGATTGCAAACCTCCCGGGATCTCCAAGCTTTTCTGGAAGAGCTATGGATCTGACCTCGTCCTGCAGCTCTGTAATGGATCTTTTCCTGCTAAGAATATCTTTTAAGAATTTTGTGTAAGCCGGCATTTCGCTTAGGGCCTCAGCGAATGGGATGGAAATATTAATGCCCTGAAGAATTTTAACGAAACGCTTGAACTTACTCTCAGTAGAGTCCATAGATTTCTTATTTGGAAATGGAAGAGTTTTCACCATTCTCGGAACCAAGTTAGGCTCGAGAGGTGAGAGTACCGGGTCGACATTGGGGTCGTTCGGTGTCCTCGGCGGGTCGTTACCGACCCTGATGGGGTCGTTAACTACCCTGGAATAGAGAGGAAGGCTCGGATTAGTAGACTTACCTGGGTTAGGATCGTCAAGAATTCTTGGAGCCTCGTCATCCTGGCTTGTAGGCTCGGTACTAGCTCTCGCTGGCTTGTTAACGAGCTGTTTTGCGAGATCCTTTTCCTCCTTCTCTTCAGCTTGAACTCTCTCCGGTAGTGTCTTCCCGCTTCTGAGGTGTACCGCTTCTATTTGGCCTCTAGGGTTCTCCTCGGGGCGGCCCGGGAGTTGCCCTTGTGGTCTTGGAATCCGTGCAGCAAGGTCTCCTAGTTGGGAATCAACGCTCCTCTTCCAAATATCGAACTCTCCCCATCTTTTATCCTATCGGTTCAGCTTGGCTTGGACGTCATCAACCTTGTTGTTCACTCCGTTGATGCTCTCTTTAATCTCCAGAACCCATGATGGCGTCTCCTGATGGCCTGGAGTTCGATATGGTGCAGGTCGTCTATCTTGTGGGGGCCCTGTGTAATTGTGATTTGTATTTTGATTGCCCCATGGTTGATAGTTGTTTGACCTGTCATTGTAATTAGGCTGGTTCCTGTAGGGTCCTCTCATGTAATTCATCTCAGCTATCGTCTCAGCGGTTCTAACCTGCTCAATGTTAGTGCAAGCAGAAGTACTATGCGCAGAAGAACCACATTCTTGACATGATTGAGAGGATTTCAGAAAACTTACCTGTTTCCTCAAACGGTTGACCTCATCTTGTAAGAATTGATTTTTAACATCGGGGTCAACTTCATCTCGGTTGGGCACATAAAGATGTTTTTGAGTTTGTGGAGCCTGCTGGGTTCCGTACATAGCATCGTAATTTGCCAGCTTGTCCAACAGTTCCCACGCCTCTGTCGGGTTCATCTCTTTAAAACCGCACGCAGTATGCGTGTTAATGCGGTTCTTGGTCTCCGCGTTGGTACCCTGGAAAAAGATTTCTTGCAATACATATAAATGTTGCCCATGAGTAGGGCATTGTCTAAGCATTTCTTTAAATCTTTCCCATGTTTCAACAAATGTTTCATTAGACAACTGGTGATAAGAGGTGATGCGTTTCCTTAACTCCGTTGTCTTAGCAGGAGGGAAAAACTTTGTAAGAAATTGATCATACAAAGCTTTCCAAGTCCTGATAGACTTATAAGGTAGGCTCTCTAACCAGTTCAGGGCCTTTCCAGTAAGTGACCATCGAAAAGCTTTTAACAGAACATATTCTAGCGAGACACCTTCAGCAGCTATGGTGTCACATAAATCAAGAAAATTTCTAATATGTTCCATAGGGCACTCAGCAGGTTTCCCTTCAAACTGAGCCCGTTTAATTAAGGATATAAATTGAGACTTGATCTCAAAAGGTTTCTCTATCGCAGGAAGCACAATAGGAGATTCTGGCACCCTCAGTTCCGGATGCATGTATTGCTTGGCATTCCTTGGATAGGCGTTTAGCTCTTCTTGCAGTCGAGCCTTGTCTGCGTCGGCGCCGTCCTTCTCGGCTTTCAGTGCCTCCATCTGGGTCCGGAGGATCTCTAACTCTCAGGTCATCTCTTCAGCTGTGGCCATGGCTCGGTTTTCTCGGAGTCGTCGGTGCAGGGAACGTTCGGGTTCTGAGTAATAACTGGAGCTATCAAACTGAAGCCTTCTTCGTCCTACCGGCATACACTGAGAAAACAAACAAAGAAAACAAAAATTAATAACAAAAACGGGGTCGGGCTATTCCCGATCCCGAAGATAAACTAACAACTCGTTGCTTCCCCGGCAACGGCGCCAATTTATTGAGAGGGTTTCTCGGCTAACAAATAAATTTGTAAGTCAAGACCCCGCTGAGTACAGTGGAGTCAGGATCGTTCCACAGGAAGCAAGGTTGTTTGTCTATCAATCTAATAAAAATCAAATAAAATCAAACACAATCACTCACGAGATGCCTCGTTAACGACCTTATCAGGATCGTTACCGAACCACCGAACACAAAAATACTAACTAACGACCTAATTAAATCCTAATTAATATTCGGTACCGAGGCAAGTATTCAGCAACGAAGATTTACCAGAAATAATTCAATTAAAACAAAAATCTAGGATAAGGGACACCACAACATAGCCAAGCATAAGAATTTGTAAGAAGATAAGATCATGCCTTTAAACAGATAGAGTCATCAACTTTCATTGACTTAACAAGTAAATTAATCTACTTTCATAAACTAACTCACTCAATTGCTTGTTTTGGATCTAAAGCTTGAAACTTTCGTTTTCAAACAATATCAACCTTCAAGTTACTAACTTTCTCTTTCAATCAAGTTAAAACTCAAATTACCTCAACTCTCGTTTCGGTATTAAGCACAACAAACAATCTCAATAAAGATAAAAGGCATTCAACACACAATCTTACTCATCAAACATGCTCAACTATGCCGGGCTTAACCCCGACCCTAGAAAAATAGACTACTCACTACTCATGATTAAGAAACTAAAAACTTCAATAAAAACAAACATTGAAACAAAACTCAAACTTAAATTACCAACAAAAATATCGTCTTACAGAGATTCAGAAGAAAACTAAACAAAACAATCACCGAACCACAAAACTCGATCAACGAACCTCGGAAACCGTCGTCACCGACCCTCGTCACCGACTTCCAATCTGGTTCTCTCTCCTTCGGCCTTCCTCCAAATCTTCTCCAAAAACTAGCTCTAAAAATTTGACTCCCCTCGTCACCGACTTCCGATCCGGTTCTCTCTCCTTCGGCCTTCCTCCAAATCTTCTCCAAAAACTAGCTCTAAAAATTCGACTCCCCCCTCTATGCTAGATAGAAGGGTATTTATACTAGAAAAATCCTAAAAAACTGAAATGGCTAAAAGATAAAAACTTTCCTAAAAAGATAGAAACAATCTCTAAAAGATAGAAATAAATCCTAGAAAGATATTAAACCCTAAAATACATATTCTAATAACCCATAAAGATTCTAAAAAGATACTCAACCGATACGAAAATAAATTCCCGCTCAGGATCGGTGAATAATAAAAATAATACTCCGAAATCTTTCTCTTCGTGGCCTCGTTAACGACCCTTCACAACCTCGTTAACGAGCCTGGGCTTTGTTTTCTTCAACACCTCCTCTTGTACTCTTGAGGTTTTGACTTCTTAAATCTTGCACTCTCCCATCCTTCACTGTGATGCTCCAAATTTAGCTCCATTTAGCTTCTTTTCTCACTACAATCTGCAAAATACACAAAATAGCGTAGATTCCACTCTTTTCGTAGATTTATGCAAAACTAACTCAAAATACTCAAAACTAAACCTAAACTAGACAAAACTAAACCTAATAAACAAAGAAAACCTATCAAAAACTATACTAAAAATGCGAACATCAGTATGATGACCCCGATGCGTTTTTAGATTGGGCAAAGCACATGGCAACCTACTTCGGCCAACGAGACTACGACAAGTTTGAGCGTTGTGACATCGCCATTGGTTGCTTCACTAGCTATGCTCGAGATTGGTTTGAGCGTTTGGAGGATGATCGATGGTATAGGAAGCGTCCCCCAATTGAGACATGGTGCCAACTTGTGTGCCACATGGCTCAACACTTTGCTCCTAATGTGGATGCCATAGCCTTTCAAGACTATCTTATAAGGCGGATGGTCAAACAACTAGAGATGTACAAGTTCGGCACGATGAAGGACATAAAACGAGCACCATTGGACAAGGGTCGTGCTACGTCGACACCATTGCCAGTCACGCCTCCTATGGTTGTGATCAAGGCCTTTGAGGCGCCATCCGAGCCTGTTAGCATTCCCATGGCCGTGCCACATGTGGCCGTGGTCGAGTCCACCGAGGAGCCAACCATGCCTTTTGTCTCGCCCATCACCGCGCCACATATGCTTGTAGCTCAGGCTACCGAGGAGATAGCCCCTTCCATTGTCACACCCATGACCGTGCCGATCTTCGAGTCCCTACCCGAGTCTGCTTTGGCACCACAGCCGATTCCAGCGTCAAAGTGCATCGAGGCCACCACGCCTTCCGTTTCGAGTCCCTCACTTGAGCTCGAAGACACGCCACACATCTGTAACCGCATCGACAACTTCCTTGGACTTGTCTTCGATGTCGGATTGGCCACTTCCCATGGCCTTACCTTCATTGTATGGCGTCGAGTCTGAGATCCAGTTTGAGCGTACATCAACCCCATGCATATTGACTTTCGAGAAGACCGATGTTGATGACAAGCTCCACTTCTTTGTTGTTTTGGTTGCCTTTGCCTTCACCAACTCGAAGTGAGGACGCTTCGAATCTAAGCGGGGGAGAATGTTGCGACCTTGCCTATGCTCGTACCCGATCTCGGCTAGCCCGAGACTCCCTAGGCCTTGGCGACCCCCTTGGCGTAGGACTTAGTCATATATTATGTATTTCCCTATTTTAGCATATTTTCATTTATGTCTTTCTAGATTTAGTTATTTCTATTTTTAGTATTACTATTTATGTTTTATGGGCTTTTGGACGTTGGGCCTTGTTTGCATGCAAACCCTAGTCCATTAAGCTTGTTGCTTGTTAGGGTTTCGAGAGCCTCCTCTTTATAAGGAGCTCTCGAGCTCATTTATTGTTAACGCACATTTAGGGTTTAATATAGTTAAGGATTGCTCCTTATTTCTCCCTTTGTGCTTGCGCCGCCCCCTTCAAACATTCAAAGCTCTCGTGTTTCCCATTGTTTTCCATTGTTCGTGCCATTGTTCAACAAATCAAAGCCTTCCGCTACGCTAAGTTGAGACCTAATACTTAAGCCACCGATCGATCCGAGGCATCCCATACGAGGGACGCATCACTAAGCTACACAACTAACTAACGGACTAGAAACAAGACACGTGTCCCATAAGTGACACTAATACAAACCATGTGTCCCATAAGCGACACCAATACATATGCTCTATATCCCCCCCCCCCTCAAGCTGTACATGAGAACTCAAGTCCTAGCTTGCCAGACAGAAAATCATGTTGTTGAGCCCATAGAGGCTTAGTGAAAATATCAGCCAACTGTAAACTAGATGGCACATGAACTGTGGAGAGGAATCCTTCTTGAACCATGTCACGTACAAAGTGACAATCAATTCGCAAATGCTTGGTTCTCTCATGAAATACTGGATTAGCAGCCAAGTGTTGAGAAGCCTTGTTATCACAATGAAGAGGGATTGGTAAAGACACACCAATATGAAGATCTTTGAGCAAACATTCCATCCAAACCAATTCACTTGCGGTGTAAGACATACTCTTGTATTCACTCTCTACAATAGACTTAGAAACCGTTTCTTGCTTCTTAGTTGTAATATTCGGGTTCGTTTTTCCATTCCGTAAAAAAAAAACAAGTTTCTTGATCTACAAACCATCGAGTTTTCTTGACCCGCAAACAATCCGGTTGGTTAATCTGGTTTGACCAATCACGTGTTTATATATATATGTATGACTAAATTCTGTCCTTTCAAAATTATACATGATCGTAATATTTGTTTTCCTTTAGTTAAATCCGGATTAACCAAATCTTAACCGACAGACACATCAAAATTCTTATCTCTAACCACTTATTATAACCCTCAACCTTATATATATATATATATATATATATATATATATATATATATATATATCCTCAGCCTTCATAAATTATTTATGTGATTTTGTTCTACCCCCTCGCTCAAATAAACCATCGGTAGCCAATCTGAGATTTTCGGATCAAACGTTCTCCGCCTCGTCTCTGATCGTTCTTCCTTCCTCGCCGGTAAGTTCGTTTTCGCCGCTCCGATCGATCCTTTCTTAGTTCTCGTCCGTCCGGTTTCACAAACTGTTTCTCAGGTAACCTAATCCGGCCTTTTGAGATCCGGTCTCGTTCGCCGCCGCCGTCAAGACCACCACTGCGCGTTGCTCCGGCCAAACCTGCATCGGCGGTAAGCCTTCCGATCTTCTTCTCTCGTTTCTGGTGGAGGAGTTCCAAAGTTGGGTTAGGGGTAGGATAGGTGAGTCGGGTGCGAAGTTCACTGGTTAAACGGGGTGACTTTTGAACGCGGGTCGGTCTCCGATCGCTTGTAGGAGAGTGGCTGAAGAGTGCCATTTGAGAGTTCGGTGTACAGGTTCCATCATGGCACTAGACTAGATTTGTCAAAGATCAACCGAACCTAGTGATCTAGTTTGACCCTGGATGAGTTGTTCTTCCTTTTATTAAAATGGGTTAACTAATAATATCAAGTATAGATGTGTTAATTAAGGGTGTGTTCTTTCAAGGGATGAGTTGGTTTTGACGATGGGGGTAAGTAATTGTTTTAGGCTGCAATTTTCGGTTTTCATCAGAATTGTATATATATAATTTAGATAGCCATCTCTTGGTTATTAAAAAAAAGGGGGGGGGGGAGAGCTGCATGAACGAATGGGTGTTAGTAGATTAATTTGGAAATGAAGTAAAGTAAAACCAGTAGAGTTGTGTTTACAAGGGTCGTTTAGTGTAGGACGGGTCATACCTATTGTAGTCTTACGCATTAATACTTTATTTTTTTTTAGGAAATTTTTTCCGTTTGCGCTCTTAATTCCGTCTACTACACAGGATTTCTAGTTTTGAGGTAAGTCGTTTTTCGACTTGCTCGGTTCTTCTCTATCTTGTTAGATTGCATACCGTTATTGTAGGGCGGGTTTTGGGAACTAGTCCCGAATACCTTTTTAAATTGTTTTAAACTTCTTGAATTGTTGTGTGCGTAAAATGGTTTTGAATGTATTTTATCGGAAGGATATTTTTGGAACGTTTTCTTTGTGTTGGTACTGTTTCCGACACGGCCCATCGTAGCTGGCGTTGAGGAAGAGTTGGCTACGTTTGACCCGTGTGACAGAGAAACCGTGCCCCTTCAAAACGAAAATTATTATCTGTGTGTTTTTGGGCAAGTGCTCCGGTGGAGGCTTAGCCGGGGTTAGAAGGGAGATTGTGAAGTGGAGTGAGAGGGCATGCCTCTGCACTCGGTGCGGTGATGAGCGCCTTGGAAGTCGGATTGTGAAAGAGGAGGATTTGCATTATTATGAGGTTGTGATTGTAAATGTGTATGTGGCTATGTGTGACTGATTATAACTAATTTAGGTATTGACCTTTAGAGTTATGATTGTGATTGTGGATTTGTATGCTGACTTTGGAAATGCTTTTAAAAACGTTCTACAATTTCCGTATTCTCTCTAACTTGGTAGATTAGAAGCTGACCCTTCGGGGAATATTTTTCAGTTCCAGGTGTGAACCAGGGAGCCGTGCTGGAACTGAGGCTAGATGGCAGGCCGGAGCGGTAAAGAGCGCGTGTCATAGTGGGAAGGGTTTTTACGTTAGTTTATTTACGACTTTCTAGGATGTTGTTTTATTATTACGTTAGAGTTGGTATTATGACTTGTCTTCTGTTTTCATCAAATGATTTGGTTGTTGGTGGTGATTCGTTGGATTTGGGATATTTATATTTAGGGTTTCGGGAATTCATGCATAACTACGTTTTCTATATTTTCAGTAAAAGAAAGGTTGGATGTTTTTATTTTGTTTTCTCGTCATGGCCGCGTTGCAGGATCCTAAAGTGTAGTTGTCAACCTATATCTAATAATACCTAGTAAGGTCTATTACTAAGTAGCATCCCGTCGGAAGTCGGGGTGTTACAAATTGGTATCAGAGCCAGGTTGACAGGGCACAAGGAACTGACCAACGAGTGTACCTGAGGTCCAACTTAAAACCAAATCCGGCCGGTGTTTTCAAAATGTTTTCACTGGTTAGACATGTTGCATATAGGGGGGTAGGTGACACGTCGCGACTCCGCCCCCATCAGCGGAAGGACCTCACGTAGAGTAGTAAGAATACCGTTAGTAAATAGGATGTTTAAATTTTGACCGTGGGACTTTCTGTTATAGATGGCCCCACCAACCAGAGCAAGAGCTGCTGAAGCCAATGGAAGAGGCCGCGGAAGAGGCCGCGGTAGAATCCGAGGTCGGTGTCGTGGCAGGGGTAGAGGAGAGGCTCCTGCGGATACTGAGCCAGAGATACAACATAATATTCACCAGGAGGAGGTCGCTGAGAGTCAGGATGTGGCTGCTGCTATTCATCAAGAGGACAGTGCATCGGTCGTTGGAGGGGTTCCCCCAACAAACGGGGCTCCTGTGGGAGGAGGAGTGGCCCCAGAGGTGAACGCTGCAATCCAGCTGTTATTGCAGACTTTGATGGGTGCGGGGGCTACACCTAAGGAGGGCACCAGGACCAGACTCTGTTTTGGCTGCCCAACTAGGAGCAATGCCAGATTCGCGAGGACCAGTGATAGCTGATCATGTGGTCGAACCGAGGAGACAGTATCGCGAGCCTCATCTTGACAAGTGGCTCGCGGAGTTTAGGAAGACTGGAGTGCCGAACTTTGTTGGAGCTCAGGGTTCTGACGTAGAGCAATGGTTGAGGAGGGTGAAATCTGCGTTAGACTCCATTAAGGCACCGGAAGAGCGGAAGATGTCCTTAGTACAGAGTCTGCTACATGAGAGTGCTTTTGACTGGTGGGAGTTGTGTAGGGAGCACCGGAATGAGGTGACTTTCGAGGAGTTTGAGAGGCGGATTCGAGGTGTGTATTGTCCTCCGGTGGTGAGGGCGGCTCGGGAGGCTGCTTTTCGGGATGTTGGACCCGAAAATATCACAGTATCTGAGACTATTCTGAAGTTTCAGCAATAGTTGGCAGCAGTGCCAAATGCTGCCCCTACTGAGGAGTTGAAGATTGCGACCTTTCTAAAAAGGTTGCAGCCGCATTTACGTGCTTATGTGTCTGGTCTCCGACTCGCGACATTGGCAGACGTTCAGCAGTCTGCTTTGGCTTATGCTATGGCCACGATCCGACAGAGTCAGCTAGAGGTGCATACCACTGGGAGCAAGAGGCAGAAGTTGTCTGCCCCGGCAGAACCTAGGAGAGATAGTCGTCCCGGCTCTTCTCAGCCGCAACGATCAGGGTTTCAATCACAGGGTCGTCAGACTCAGTCCACTGGAGGGCTGAGAGAGTGCTTCAAGTGTGGAAGCACTGCTCATTTGAGGAGTCAGTGTCCGAAGCCAGTCAGGAGTTGCTTTAGTTGTGGGAAGCCTGGCCATTTACAGCAGTACTGTACTGTTGGAGCACCTTCACAAGGATCTTCACCGGGAACGGTGAACCAGATGCCTCGTCGTCAGCCTCAACAGTTTCAACAGGCACCGAGCTAGGGCAGAGGACGCGGCGCAAGAGTTAGTACTACTGGGGGCAATCAACCTCGTATTTTTGAGATGAGGAGGGCTGACGCCTTACACGCAGTCGACTGTTACAGGTACGATATGGATTCAGTCTAAACCTGTTCATATACTGTTTGATACGGGTGCTACCCATTCTTTTATGTCTTCTGCTTGTGTGGCTAGACTAGGACTGACTTGCACTGAGGGGGTGTCTTTTGTTGTGGGGCTGCCTGACGGTAGTAAAGTGAGAGGGAATAAGGAGATTTTACAGTGCCCTATTAGAATAGGGAATAGGAATTGTTATGCGGATTTTATAGTAATGTAGTTGTCGCCAGACGATGACGTGATTCTGGGGATGGACTGGATGATACGTTACCGAGCAGTTTTGGATGCACACAAGGGTACAGTTACAGTGACCGCAGATGATGGGACCAGACATGTGTGTCAGTAGTTAGAGTAGGAGGGGCCCGGATCGGTGATTAGTATGGTAAAGGCCGCCAAGTTGCTTAGTGATGGATGTGTAGGATATTGGTGTTATATCCTACAGGGGGATAAGGAGGGACCGCACATTCAGGACATACCAGTAGTGTGCGAGTTTGAGGACGTTTTTCCCGAGGAACTTCCAAGATTACCTCCTCAAAGAGAGGTAGACTTTGGGATTGAGTTGGAGCCTGGGACGAGGTCGATTTCGAGAGCCCCATATCGCATGGCCCCGATGGAGATGCAGGAGCTGAAGGCACAATTGGAGGAGCTGTTGGAGAAGGGTTACGTACGACCGAGTGCGTCGCCATGGGGAGCTCCAGTCCTATTCGTGAAGAAGAAGGATGGTTCTCTCCGTTTGTGTATCGACTATCGGGAGTTGAATCGAGTTACCATCAAGAACAAATATCCGCTGCCACGTATTGATGATTTGTTGGATCAGTTGCAGGGGGCTACTGTGTTCTCCAAAGTGGATTTGAGGCCGAGATATCACCAGCTGAGGATACGGGAAGAGGATATTCCCAAGACGGTTTTCCGAACGAGATATGGACATTATGAGTTTGTAGTGATGCCGTTCGGAATGACGAATGCACCCACTGTTTTTATGGAGTTGATGAATCGGGTGTTTATAGACTACTTGGAAAGATTTGTAGTAGTATTCATCGATGACATTTTGATCTACTCTAGGAATGAGGAGGAGCACGTCGAACATCTTAGACTGGTGTTGGGAGTATTGAGACATCATCGGTTGTTTGCTAAGCTGTCCAAGTGTGATTTCTGGCTGCCTGAAGTTACCTTTTTAGGTCACGTGGTATCTGCCCAAGGAGTTGTGGTGGATCCTGCAAAGATTGAAGCTGTAAAAGCATGGGAACCTCTGAAGAATGTGAAGGAGGTGCGGAGCTTTCTGGGATTAGCAGGGTATTACAAAAGGTTTGTGGAAGGGTTTTCCCGGATAGCCCAACCACTTACCAACCTGCTTAAGAAGACCACTCGTTTTGAGTGGAATGAAGCCTACCAGCGGAGTTTTGACGAGCTGAAGGGGAGGTTGACTTCGGCTTCTATACTTGCTCTTCCTCAGGGGAATGAGGATTTTGTGATTTACATTGTGATGCAGAGGGACAGGGTGATTGCTTATGCCTCCAAACAGCTGAAACCGAATGAGTAGAATTACCCCACTCATGATTTGGAGTTAGCAGCTGTGGTACATGCTCTAAGATTGGGCGTCATTATTTGTATGGGAGTACCTGTAAAGTGATGACAGATCATAAGATCCTCAAGTACATCTTCACTCAGAGGGAGTTGAATATGAGACAGAGGAGATGGCTTGAGTTACTAAAGGACTATGACCTTGAGATCCTTTACCACCCAGGGAAAGTGAATGTGGTCGCTGATGCCCTTAGCAGGAAGACGCCTCAGGAGAGTATGTTGGCTCATCTGAAGGCTCAGCCAAAGTTACAAAGAGAGCTGATGAGGTACGGTATTGAGGTGCAGATTCAGCATTATCAGGGCAGTCTGAGAGCCCTAGAATGTCGGTCGTCCTTACTTGAAGACATAACATGAAAGGCATGTGAAAACTGATCATCCGATAAAACATCCGTTCCTGGCAAAGGAATATGATGATAGTCTTTCAGATAAACAGGTGCTTTTAAGACTGTAGTTGACCTTCTAGTAATAGGTGCAATATGTATATTAAGATCAAAAGAATCAGAATGAGTAGAATTATCCTGTATAGCAGTCTGCTTTGAGCTGAGAAGGAGCGGAGAAGATTGTGCAGGTGCAGAATCAGAAATATGAGAAGGAATCAACTCTGTGTGTGATTTACTTTGAGAAGATGCACCACCATGTTAAGAACCAGCTAATTCTGGAATAACAGGTGGTGATGACTGTAATCCAGATTGAGCAATATGAGAAGGAAAAGAATATTGATCTGCCTCATCAAAAGAAACTAGTGGCAAAGACTGTGTAATACTATCACGAGTAGATGATGATACAGACTTAAAAGGAAACTGATGTTCTTTGAAAGCAAGATGCATTGCAACATAAACTTTCTTAGTTTCAAGATCAAATACTTTGTAAGCTTTCTGTCCCGGAGGATACCCCAACAAAACACACTTGTTGGAAACTGCTTCAAATTTACCTCGTTGAGACTTTGGTCGAAGAACATAACACAAACAACCTATAACTCAAGATTACCATAAGTTGATTGTTTGTTGTATAGAAGCTCAAAAGGAGTTTTCCAACTCAACACAGAAGAAGGTAACTAGTTAATCAAATATGTTGCAGATAAGATACACTCACTCCAAAACTTGATTGGCAATCCTGAATGTAATCGAATGGCTCTAGCAGTTTCAATGAGATGCCTATGCTTTCATTCTACACGACCATTCTATTGAGGCACCCCTGGTGATGATCTATGATTAATTATACCCTTCTTCTTTAACAAATCAGATACAAATCCATGTACAAATTCAGAGCCATTATCTTTTCTCAAAATTTTAATCTTTGTTTCAAACTGTGCTTCCACATAAGCAACAAAATCAGCAATCAAACGAGGCACTTGTTGCTTATTGTTGACCAGAAAAGTCTAAGTAGCTCTCGAGTGATCATCAACTAATGTCAAAAAATATTTTGAACCACAATATGTTGGTGTTCTGTATGGACCCTAGAGATCCATGTGGACAAGCTCAAAAATCTTAGAAGCATATGACAAACTATTATCAAAAAAATCCTTGTGTAGTTTAGCTAAAACACAAGCATCACAATCCAGACCTTTTAGTCTTCTACAATCAACTGATGTTAAATGTTTCATTTTTGACACTGAAACGTGCCCAAGTCTTGCATGAAACAAAAACATATCCCCTTAATTACAAACAACATTCAAAGATCTGTTCCCTATTACATGCTTTTGAATAGTAGACCACTCTATAATATCTACTTTTGCACCAGAATCTGAAATTCCATTTCCAAGAATTTTGTAGAGACCTCCTTGTTTGTGTCTAACAACAAGCACCTCATTAATCGTAAGGACTTGTAGCACACAACCACGAGATCCAAATAAGAAACCACATTGATTATCTGTTAATAGCTGTGAAACAAATATCAAATTATGCTTGAAGGAAGGCAAATACAACACATTTTGCAAAAACAGAGAAACTCTAATGTTATCATGATACTGAACAAACTGGTAAGAACCATCTGGTAAACCTATTCTTATAGGTTTTATCAAACTCCTCATTTCATTAAACAAACTCTTATCATAACAGACATGATCAGATGCACCAGAATCCACTATCCAGATTATTTGACTCATATCCTTAATAGAAACATTAGAATGTTGATAAACATTACCTGCAAAGCTTATGGAGTTGACTTGACCATGACTAGACCCTTCATCCATACGAGCTTTCCCTTTCATTGCTCGCATAACTTCCTACACAACAACATTAATCAAAACATCATCTGTTTAGTTAGTCTCAACCCTGTCATTGCAATCAAGAGGTGTATCAAAATTAACATCAACATCTTGAACATATGCCATTAATTTTCCACTGCCTTTCACCAGTCTGGATATCCTACTAACTTGAAGCAATTTCCTTTAACATGACCAATTTCGTGACAATGATCACATTTCCTGTCAGACTTATCATACTTGTTCCTTTTATCATCCTTGCCATATTGATAACCATCATTCCTGCCTTCTGTCTTGTATTGAGAACTTTGTCCATGTCCATACTTCCCTTGTCCACCATAAGTCTTGGATCGATTTACTACTAAAGCATCATGATTCTGACCATTACTTCCAGTGATTTCTTACTGCTTTTCCACTCCAAGCACTGTGTTAAAAGCTTTGTTGACATTTGGAAGTGGATCTTGAGACAAAATATGACCCTTAACACTCTCATAAGCATCATATAACCCCATGAGAATTTGCATCAACTTTATAGTTGCATCCTTCTCCATAATTCTCTTCATCAATCCACAAGTACACTATTTAAAAACACCAAAATTGCAGATAGGAATCCCTTCTACATCCCGCAACTCATCCCAGACCTTTTTGAGTTTACTGTAATACATAGTCACACTCAAATTGTCTTGTCGAATGTTACTCGACTCTCTTTGCAATTGGAACATCAACGATGCATTAGATTCAACAAATCTTTCACTAAGTTCTTTCCATAACTCTTAAGCAGAATGCACAAACATGAAGTTTTCAGCAATCTCACTCACCATAGAGTTGATGATCCATGACATCACCATGAAATCATACCGTTTCCACTTCTCATAATCTACAAATTCTCTATCTGTTTCTCATACATGTCGGTTATAAATCCTAGCTTCATCTTGGCCCCTAAGTCCATTTTAACACTACGCCTCCAACTAGCAAAATTAGCTCCATTGAACCGCGTAGCAACTAATTGATTTCCAGGATTATCATAATTTGAGATGAACAATGGATCAAAAGCATTCGAATTACCTCCAATCGGAAGTCCGTACTCCTTCTCCCTTCGTCTCCTAGATGAAGGAGATCGAGATCTATAATTGTGATCTCTGTATCTCTTCATGACAGGCAAGTATATTGATCTTTATAAACTTTGTTCTTGTATTTCTTGCGAAAAGGAGATTGTGATCGCCCTCCCGTCACAAAATTTTGATCTTCAGCCATTATTACCTTCAGAAGTTGCACAAATCGTGAATGCAGACAAAAAACAGAGTAGCGCTTCCTTCAGCGAATCAAAACCACTGTGATCCAACTCAGATCACTTCAACACACCAAAACCTAGATTCCGAACACCGAAAAGTTCACTACTAGCTCAAACAAATGATCAATAAGGATCGTCACCGTTCACTCTAATACCATATAAACACTCTGAATCAAAACAGAGTGTTGATCATCCAGATTAGATGATCAATCAAGCAACAAAAATGAAACTGAATTGAGACGCATATTTGGTAATTTTCTGGTTGTATTGAAAGAACGTACCTAATACAGGTGAAGCTACTAGCTATATATACAAAACTAAACAAGAGTCCTAACAACCCAGCTTCTAAACTACGCAACTAACTAACGGACTAGAAACAAGACACGTTTCCCATAAGAGACACTAAATACAAACTATGTGTCCCATAAGCGACACCAATACATATGCTCTATAAGGTAGTTTGAGATTCAGATTCCATGCCAGGTACTCTTTTTTTCTTCACACCTCCAACTGCTTCGATCCATAAGCGTTCATAGTCCATAATAATTGACTCGTCGGAAGCGGCTTCTTTAAGAGTTTTTTCGACCAAAGTGTCCTATTTCTCCTACAATATTAAAAAATCATGAAAAATACATTTAGTCAATTAACATAGAAAAAAATAAAATTATTATGAGGGTTCTAACTTACTAGAATCACCATAGCTCCAGGCGCCAATGTACCATCCTTTCTTGTATGACACTCTATGTACGTGTCCCTTAATGATGGATCTTTTTCAAGATTTTGTTTCTTTTAAAACAATGAATAAGGAGTTACATAGTGAAAAATATTATAATATTATGCATTTTGGGGAATTGAAAAATTAACAATTATATATATATATATATGTTTGCATAAAAATACAACCACATTCAATATTTCAAACAATATCAAACTTAATATATAATACGACATAAGGACTAGGGCACAGAAGCAACTAACAAGCAAATTAAATGAATAAAATACATAAGCAATTAACTAACCAATAAAAGCATGTTTATGGTTTCCAACTTCATGCAAAATTCTAAATCTAAGTATCGTGGGATTATAAAAGTTATGAATGCATAGAAATTATGTTATGTATCTAGAGATAATTACCCATGAAAATATTATTGCTATGCAAGATAATTTGGAATTATCGATGTTGTTGTTTCCAACAATGCTAGCAACGTTTTAAATTTTGTCGCTATTACCGACAAATTTAGTGATGGCTAGAAAACATTTGTAGCTAAATTACCCACGGAAAACCTTATTTGTTGATACTTTCGTGGCTATTATAGCAACGCTTATGTTTCGTTGCTAATCTCCATTGCTATATCGTTTTCTAGTAGTATATTAATCATTGATTCTTATGATTCTCACTTCACTTTAATAATCTACCATGGGATTCTAATTCAAAATCACTTTTAGTTATTAGAACTACCCGTCTAACAACCCTAATCATTTAACAACCGAAAAGGCCTTCTAGATTCAAGTAAACACCAGCTTTACGATTCAAGTGTCGATAGAAACAAGCACTTAGATCAACCAGACGTCTAAGTGAATTCTGAATTTATCCCATTCTATGCATGATTATCCCAAACGAGTCTAAACAATTATAGATCGTACTTCATCTAATCAATTTCGACTGATAATTAATCAGATTAGTTGTAAATTACTCTAGAAATCTTATTAGGTGGCCAAACCAACAAAACCCTAGACACACTTTATTCAATTAAGCAAAGGAATAAATACTCAAGATTATTGAGAATTAGCCACATCTCACGATAACAAGAAATCCATAACTTCAATTAACTAATCAAACACAAAATGATTTAACAATGCATGATTGAAATTAAAACTTACAACTTAGGGTTTCAAAGCCTCCCTTGGAAAAGCTCTCAAGAACAAAAACCTAATCCAAAGTTGATAATGATAAAAGATAATACTAACTAATCATAATATTCCAAAAGCAAAATCCTGAAAGAACACCTAAAAATACATAAAACAACTATAGCACGGACTATTCACATCAGCAAAAGTCCTTCTGCAACATGCGCCAAAGCGTGGTTTGGTTCGATAAAAGCACGCTCGCGCTTTAGTCACTCCTGCTCGCGGTTTCACCTTTGATTCCATTGCGCGGCTCACTCCTCAAATTCTCGGCCTAGCACTCCTTCGCCCAAACCGCACACTTCACAATCCTTAATTTTTTGTATTGATTCCTCTTGGTTTCTCCTTGGTCCACGTCCTAGATCTAAGCTATTCCAAACTTTTCACTTTTCAGCATGATCAGCCGGTTCCCGTCCCGTCCACACTCGCTCATCATCTAATATGCAATATAGCATCAAATAAGTGTAAATTTCGAATCTTCTAACTAAACAACTAAACTAAAGAAACTTAACTAAAACTAGCTAAACCATGCAAAATAAGTCTAAACATGCTCTCTAAATACTATCTATATGCAACCTATCATACTTGCATTAAGTCAAAACTTGAATATGATGGAAAATAAAACTTAACACATTACTGATGAACTTTTACTTGTTCAAACTAGTTCAACCAACTCAACTTAACCACATCATCGATGATTAAACACTTGTAAAACAACTTAAATTGTGTTGTCATTCTAAATCCTCATAACTTGAAGAACTACAAGATGTATGGAAATCCAAGTTTGGACACTATCGAATCCAATACTGAACCAACATATTCCTTTAGATCAATATTTTGATTTAATCAATGTTTGATTACCAATAAGCTCTCACCTTTGTCAAACTATAAAAGGAATAGTACATGATTTCCTTAACTCTATACTTAAAAGTCAGAAGTATAAAAGTTGAAGAAATTTTTCAAAAGTAATCCTTTTCTTTTCAGGATTATCACATAATCTTACAAAACCATATCAAATCTTACAATGACTTAAACACTTCAAAAAAATTTCAAAACTCAAAATTGAAAAATAGAAGTTCCAAACTCATAATTTCTGTTTCAATGTCTTCATATTCCTAGATAAACGAATTATAAAGTTTTGAAATTTCAAAGGAAATATTCTTGTAAAAATTCCTAACCTTATAATTTCAATAACATATAAATTTGCCTTAAAATTACTTTTTAGAAACATTACTTTGACTTTTAACACTTGATTTCAAAACCTCACAAAAAAATTCCAAACAAAGTGGATGAGGAGATGAGGGTACATACACTTCAAATTCTTGAGAAATATCATGGAAATTATTGAGAACTTAGTCTAAAACCAGTTCAACATCAAGAACTTTCACAGAATCTCCCTCTGAATTTTCCTTGGAATTCATTTCCATCTCCGAGGTTAGCAAATATCCACCACAAGACCTACTTCAAAGAAGTCATTACAAATTGTTACATCATGTTTTTAATTTCCTTTTCTTCATCTAGAAATCTGACCTCTAGCCTTAACCATTTTCTATAAATGGTTATAAGACTACATTAAAATAGAATTTCCATGATTCTATATAAGAAGAGAAAAGTCTTAAGAATTTTTTAAAAATTTTATAATAAAATTCCAAATGTCTAATTCCTTATAGCTTTTTAAAGAAGTCTGAGAACTTTTAGCTCCGATGCCATAACTGTAACACCCTCCGAAGGCTCTTCAAAGAATGTTACCCGCTAGTGACCTCAGATTAAAAACACCAAAGCCACCCAATGCTATTAAGGTAATGAAACACAATAAAATATAATGATTTATGTACAAAATGTATTTATACAAATTAGAAATATAGCAATGGAAGATAATAATACTTTGTAAGAAAAACTTTATTATATTTATTAATAAATCAAGCTTTAAATTTTTTAATAAAATGTATTTATACAAATTAAAATATAGCAATGGAAGATAATAATACTTTGTAAAAAAAACTTTATTATATTTATTAATAAATCAAGCTTTGAATGTATTCTTCAGATATAGAATGGTAAGCAAAGAATCCTAACTTGACCAATCTGAGTAGAATGGTAAGCAAGGGTTGATCCCACAGAGACTCGTGTATGAATGTTATTACTTAAGTGCCAAGTAACTAATATGGGGGGGTTTTGGAATTATTAATCTAACCTAATATGCAATAATAAAACTAACTATGAATGCAAAAGTTGATTGTAAATATATATGAGAGAAATATGTTCAACTAGTTAAATCCATCATAGATATGCTTATTGATCATCGATTCTCCTGATTCTCAATTCCCTTGAATAATCTATTGTGGATTATACTCCTACTAAGGATTATGACCCGAACTTCATAAATAGTTGAAAGAACTAACAGTCTAAACAACCCTAATCATTTAACAACCTAAAACAACGTCTAGATTCAATTAAACGACAGCTTTACGAATCAAGTTATCAATAGAAACAAACACTTAGAGCAAACAGACATCTAAGTTATTGTGGATTTATTCCCTTTTACAACTGAATACCCGGAACGGGTCTAAACAATTATAGATGCTACTTTATCTAATCAACCCCGAACGGGACTTGATCAGATTAGTTGTAAATTAACCTAGAAATTCTATTAGGTGATCAATCTAACAAAACCCTAGAATAATTCTGATTCAATTAAGCACAGGGAATAAAACCTATTCAAGTTGATGAGAATCAATCAAACCTCACAATATTATGCAATCTATGATTTCAATAACTAGTCAAACACAAAGAATTTAGCAATGCATAATTGGAATGAAATCAAACTTACAAGAGGTTCAAAGATTGCTCCTTTGAGAAAACTCTCTCCAAAGAAACCCTAGCCTCCAAAGTTGATCAAAAGTTATCTAAAAATAAACTAACCTAAAGTATTTATATGTCTCTAAAAATAACCCTCATAAGATATATTAAACCATACAACTCGGAAATCATAAACCCATAAATCCAAATGTCAAAGCCCAACATCAAAACTCGGCCCAAATCCAACGCTCGTGAGAAACGCCAGATTGCGCGGCTTCGACATGCATTGCGCGGCCGCGCTTTTGCCTCCCCGCTCAATTGGCTCTCAGACGAGATTGCGCGGGCTTCTACGCGGCTTCAACCCCGCGCACTTGCTTGACTTCTTGGCTCGATCTTTCTTGCCTTGGCTCATTCATCCTAGCACATCCTAGCTTCCTTAGCCTCGTCCATCTCGTCCACTACCACCATGATCCATCTGCACTCGCACCGCTGTTGCTCATGAACCTAAAAACCTGTAAAACCGAGTAAACCAACGCATAATACCCGACAATACAAAAACCTAAAAACTACATAAAAACTAACCAAAACCTAACCAAAACATATATAAAACATGCATCTAAACTACTCCTATATGCGAACTATCAAGATTCCACCCATTCTTAGCCTCTCCTTTCTTGATTTTAAGTTTTGGGTACCTAAACATGACCTTTGTTCAAATGTAGTATTTAAAAAAAATCAACTTCTATATATTTGATCCTTTGGATCCATTCTTCAATTCAACTCCCAAGAGCTTTTGATGTGTTGCATACAGAAAATGGAAACCATCCTACCTTGCATGGGAATAAGGTTTCCGAGTTAGTCTAATGAAAGACTAATCAAGTGGAGAAATTAATTGGTTATTATGGTCATAAACAAATTTGTTGGCATCAAAATCCAAATGATAATCGATCGATGATCCAATAGTTAGTGGTCCTAATGGAAGAGAAAAACCACGTGCATTTTTAAGAGGTAGGACACAACATTTGTGATTTCATTAAGGTGTATGAACAATTGTTTGGGAACTTATATTAATCACACATACATTTTGAAAAGCCTCCATCGACTAAACAAATCTATTAAATCATTTGATCGATTTAAAGAACTTTCTTAGCCAGATTAAGGCTGTTTTTCCATATTGTACTAACCATCTTGGTATATTAATTAATGCGTCTAACACTATCTTACATTACTTTCAAAACTTGTACAATCAGGTTGGTAACTTTCATTTAGCTTAAAATATTGTCGTTTGACTACAATGCTATACCAAGAACAGATGACATATTTTATCCATGAACATCAGATCACATAGGTCCCGGTGCTGCTAAGATCGGAGGGCTTTTTTCATCCATAATCATCTACAAGTATACGATAATAATTACACTTAGATAGAGTGCAAAAACACCCCCTCAAGCATTTAGTAGAGCAAATTCATGACCCAAGTATTAGGGTATATGTAAATCCTAATACAATCTTTTAAAAATATCGTTCGAAGACCAAGCTCCCATCCCTAGAACTATCTTAATACAGAAAAATCTCTTAAAACGAGACATATTTCAGTTTATTTCACAAACAAGTTTTTTCCCAATGAAATATTAAATGAGATTCAATTCCTCATTTAATAGGATTACGCAATGAGAAAATTGTCCATTTACCTTATACGAGATAATTAATTTTAAGGTAAACATTTCCAATCTCGAATGACGTACAACCAAAACTCGGACTGGGGTTGTACCAAAAAAGAACAAAGAAATAAATTATAATCAATATTTTTTTATTCAAGGATTCACTAATACAAATTATTATTCCTTTATAATAATTTGGACATAACTTGTTCGTATTAACTTGACTTTATAGCTTAACCCTTTCAGATTTCAATAGGAACATTATAACGAAATATAGTGTAAGTATATATAACACCAATTGTATACATTATTAATTTTGTTAATTAAATTTGTAGGAATAACAACAATTACCATAGAAATGATTCTAAATGAAATGGATTTATACTAGCATACAAATCGAAATGTCAATCACGACAAGCAAAAATGACAGTATGCAAACCAACAAACAAGTGGAACTGATGACAAGCAAACCAAGGTGGCCCGACCCACCTTGACACCTTCCTCTTTTCCTTATTCTTTCTTTGATAGCCCAAGCTAGGCTAAGAATTACCTGAAACGTCCAAACCTTTCAAACCTTCACAAAATCGTACAAATATTTATAACTTTGTGCATACGCATCCAAATTCAGCAATTATCCCATACTCATAGAAAAATTCCTCACCTTAATTTGGTGTCCAAACTTTCAAATAATTATGGATTTTGCTCAAAATTTCCAAAAAATGAACGAAGATATTCTTAGTATCACCAAATCACTTAGCCATCCTTTCCGGTACAAACTCTCCTCCTTCCTTCTTTCCTCGCTAGCTTTAATGGTCTAACTCTCCATCCCTCAGTCCAGTTCACAACTTCATTCTATCTCCCTTTGGCCCATGACCCCATTGTCCTTCAACACAACACTACACTACCCACAACCAAACCAGCTTCCTCCTCAGCTCACACATCCATGTCCCAGCTAACATCTAGCCACCGACCTTCCTCCTCTTTTTTCCAGGCAAAGAAGCACTAGAGAAGATGGCGAGGAAAAGAACCGATTGTGGTTACGAGTAGAGCGAAGTGTACTCTTATACAAGTGAATGTTGATAAAGATGGTTGGTGATAAGGTTCACAACGCTTGTACATTGAATATAACCGAGACACTACGACATATAAGGCAATGATGTGGTGTGGGGATTAAAGGACAAAGATATAAGGACCCGTATACTAACGAGCACTTTTATGTCCTGGTAAAAGCGTTGTCAAAGAAAAATCCTAAGTTTCGAACCTAAGTATAGTGAAAGCAAGGGTCGTATCCACAGGGACTCAGATTTCTTGTGTTTAAATAATATTACTAAGAATAAAAGGAGATTTTTAGAATTCAAACTATTAATCTAAGTAAATTTTTTGGTAGAATTAATCTAAGTAAATAAAATAAAGCAAGTAAAATAATTGGGTTTCGAATAGAGGAAAAGCGTCCAACTAATTTCGTATCCATTGCATACATGAGTATTGATCCTTGATATATCATTCTTATTTCAATTCCCTTGACTAATCTATTAAGAATTCATGGAATTCAAGCGCAAAGTGGTTATCAATATGCACCGTCTTTAATAACATTTTAACCAATTAACCTAGAAAACCTTCTATGTCAATTTGATCATGCAAATTAGTTCAAAGCATTCAATAGAAACATAGTTCATAAATTCCATTGTCTATTCATGAAGTTTTGTGATTCAATTCTCCTCCTTTGATTAATCTTATTCCATCATTTATAAGTCTGATCAAAGGATTCGTCCATGAACAACCGAATTCCACCGTATATTAAGTTATTCTAGTTGTGATTCAACTTAGAAATAGAATAGGTGATCAATCTATTATAATCCTAAGCAAAATCAATCAATTAAGTATGGAGTAACTCAATCTAGTCAAGGAAAGTTGAACTAATTCAAATCTCACAATCAATCATGCATACAACTTCAACTAACTAGTTGGACATGGGAAATTAGCTAGAATATGACATTAAAGAAGAAATTAAACTTACAAGAGTTAGATCTCTCTTCAATTGTGCAATCTAGGATTTCTTCCCAAGAGTTCTCTCTAGAGTTGAAAATTAACGTAGAAATAATAAAGCATACGTTCTCAAATAAAACCCTAAAAGAGTATTTAAACCACTGTCTAAAAGCATCTTAAAACAATAAAGTCGGCCCAAAGATAACACGGAGGCCCGAATCAGCGTCAGATCAATGCGCCAGAGCGCGGTCAATCCCCACCAGAGTGTGGTCGCGCTCCGGCCTACTCTGCCCGCGCTCCGGCCTCAACAACTCTAGTAAAACTTTAGAGGCTGCTTTGACCCCCTTTGAGTTGGAATTTGGACTCGGAGTAAAAATATGAATTGTAGCTCTTCAAATTAGCTTTCCAATGATAACAAATTCAACTCCATTAGACCACTATAGCTCCCAAACCAATCATTGCAAGATAGAGGTGTCAAAACAAGACTCCAATGCATGACCCGGGTTTAAGCGTTTTTATCCCTCAAGCTCTTAGGCCTTAGCTCTTCTAATCTTCACTTGCACCACTTTAACTTTCATTTTGATCCTCCACAATCATCTAAGATCCATCCCGTCCACGCTTGTTTACCTAAAGATCTGCAAAAACGAACAAAACAAGAGAAAGACTCGAATTTCCTAGAAAACCTAAAAACCTAAGAACTAAACTAAACTAAGCTAAAACCATGCAAAATAAACATAAATATTCATCATAAACACTACCTAAATGCAAACTATCATATACATATGCTTAGCTTATATATCTCACGTCCTTTATATTAGATAGGGAAGTGTGCCAATCACACAATTGGTGTTATTCTTTTTTATTTATTTAACTATCTCTATGAGATCCCGCTAAGTATACTCTTATATACTTGGGTTGAGCTTTGAACACGTGGGTAGATTATATAACGATTATATAACTCACTAGCATTAATTATTATGAGAGCATAATAATTACCAAAATATCCTTTCATAAAAAGACGAATATTAGTCAAATAACTAAAATGAATTGAACTGGTATTTTAACCAAATTCAATTCCTTGCATAAAAATGCTTCTTAAAATTTGAGATATCTCATTCTTAATAAATAATCAACCGAAAATTATTTAATCTAAGAAAGATATTAATATATAACATAAATTTACTAATCATTATAGCATAATAAATAAATAAATTATTATGAACAAATAATAGTTACCGATTTACCATTCCATAAAAGAGATGGTTATTACATGGATTGTCAATACTTGTTTGTCTTCTTTTTATATTGGAGTATTGGTGTTCCTTTTAGGTATTTTAATTGATTATCTTGACAATAGTCTGTTGGGTTCTTCAATTATTTCTCATATTAGTTTCATTTATAATGCTTAGTTCATTTCTTGGGGTTTTCTAGTTTTCAACTCATCATCCGAGGCGAATTTACATATTTAGTCCCATCCTATCCATAGTAAAGGTTGTCATGGTCCAGTTTGCGATGAATAGCAATAGGCAATAAAAAAAACTCTATATGATGTTATTTCACTAATTTAGTCGGGCAGTAAGGTTGGATTTGATTAAAGAAGTTTATAGTTAGAGAGAAATACTAAAAACCACCCACTCAAATTGCCAATTTTACTTAACTTCCTAGGTTATTCATATTTACTGAAAACCACCTATATACAACGCTTTGTTACATCGATTCCACTCAATCTCGAGCTTTCATCTTCTTTCCCATTTATTTGTAGAAAGATTGTCCCCCTTATTATATTTTAGTGAAATTTTGGGGTTATTTTACCCTTTTTTCATAAAATCAAAACTCATACCCATCATGTAACCCAAGTTTATTTATAAGATGGAAAAAAGTGGGATATGACTCTTGTGAAATTAAAATAGGACAATCATAGGGAGGAAAATCAATCTTCAAACCAAAGAGCAATATCAAAAGAGGATATAAAGGCTAAATTGAATTAGTAGATTTTCGAATCTCAAGCAAGGGGTCAAAAGAAGGAAGATATGAATTCTAGGTAATATATTAGGGATCGACACCTTCTATATTTGCCACTAGATTTGGTCGGCATCAACTCTTGACAATGGTAAAATCAAGTAAGAAGGTAGATACAAACATCAACAAGATTTGCAAGAGAGTAAGGAGGGAAGCCGATCAAAACCATATGGATGTGATCAACTATGAATGGCAAGTCCTCAGAAACATATGTTGAGAAACGAAAGCTAGTGAGATGAGATATGCAACCTTCGCATTCTCGCCTAGAATCTTCGACTCCATTGATGACCTTCGACCGAAATTTCGACTCGGTTTCAAATGAAATTAATTTTTAGTCACTAAATACATAATAAAACAATTATTTACCTTCCAAATTCCCCCCTTTTAGTGTATTTTATCCTCCAAATTCTCTTAGATGTTATTTTTGGGGTTTAGGGTTTAGGGTTTAGGGTAAAATCATATTTTAGAGAGTTTGCAAAAAACACAAAACCACCCCTTATTTTTAATCATATTTTAAATGGTAAAATACACAAAACCGCCGTTTATCTTAGCGAGTTTGCAAAAAACCACCCCTTATTTTATTTTTTACGGAAAACCACCCATTATTTACATTCCGTTTTCAAAACACCACCCTCACTCATTTACCATCCTTTTCAACGTTAAATTAGGGTCAAATACAATAAACCATAAATTTAACACCGCCATTTCCCCTCCCTCCCCATCTTCCCGGTGGATCTCCCCTCACAAATTAAATTGTTATGCTTGTCATCGGCTCATCGCTCTCGACAAAGTCTACGCCTCTCGTCGATCTCTGCATCCTCAACCTCCTCTTTCCTCAACCGTTTATCACCTGGCGCAGCCTCGACCCCCACGACCTTGCTGTCCGCGTCGCCCTCGTATCGTCCACCTCTGCCTCCCTCCTCACCTACACCGCCCAAGTTGCCCTCGTATTGACCGCCTCCGCCTCCCTCCTCACTAATTGCACCGCCTCCGTCAAAATGACGATGTGTTGTCCCCGCCCCCTTCCTCTTCGCCCAAGTCTCCGGCGCCAATAACGGGTTTTCCGACACCCCATCGAAACCAACATAATCTCGTGATTGCTCTTAAGGGCAAGATTTCGTTCCCTGATCTCTTGAAAGGGCTTCTCCGGGTGACCGCTGTCGGAGTGTTTGAAAATGCCCGGAATGTTGTCGTTCTCTATAGAAGCAGCTTGGGCTGGTGTCTAACCTAGGGTTAAATGGGTATTTTGACACTAATTTAACGTAAAAATGGATGGTAAATGAGTGAGGGTGGTGTTTTGAAAACTGAGTATAAATAATGGGTGGTTTTTTTGTAAAAATTAAAATAAGGGGTGTTTTTTTTGCAAACTCCCTAAGATAAAGGGTGGTTTTGTGTATTTTACCCTATTTTAAATGTGATTATCAATTCTATATTATTATACAATATAATGAAAATTATTCATATCATAAAATTATTGTAGCTATGGGAAAGTATAAATCGAAATTTCAGTTAAAATATATAAAAAAGGATAACTTTGTCAATTTCACAAGACAATGGGGAGATGTCAGACTAATGATCATAGGTGGTATTAAGATAAAGAAGGGTGGTTTGCGGGTGGTTTTTCAGTATATATGAATAACTTGGGTGTTAAGTGAAATATGGATATTTGGATGGATAGTTTTAGGTATGTATGTCTTATAGTTATTATGATTGATCAATTAGGTAGTTTATATTGAAATATTAATTGCCTTTCTAAAGCTTTTACAATATAAAAAACAATTTCCCTAATGTGAGACCCCAAGCCGGGGTTAGAGTGAGAAACTCTAACCTCTCAGTAAAAAGAAAAATGAGAAAGTATGAGAAATTTAGAATGCAGTCGATTGTTTGAGGTTTGTCATACATGGAGATTTATCAATTTTCCTCCTTCTAAAGTTGAGAAATCTGAAGGTTGGAACATACCTACTAATTTCAATAGTTGAGGAAACTGAAATTGGTGTTTTCTTTTGCCTTAGAGACTTTTTTTGTGAGAAACTTGTGATTAATTATAAGGATCATTTCAGAATTTGTAGACTTGAATCTTGTCCTTTTGGGTTTCTTCATTTCTAATTGATGTTGAGATCCATCATAACTACATTTGTTCCATTCACATATCTATTTTTAGACTTCATTCTTTCTTGTTTTAAGAATTTGGGTTTCTCCTCCTTATTTGTGCCTTTGATCGTTGACTCTTTCGACTTGGCCGATGTGCGTTTGGATCTAGTGATGTGGCTTTATCGCGTTGATGGTTCCTGATCCCGTCAATTATGTTGTGAATTTGCCCAGTTCGCTGGGGAAACGTCTTCCGTTTTGACTATCGACTTCGTCTTCTCCGACTTTCTCGCCGCTTTGTTCCGATTGAGTTCTTTTGATCTGCCTAACGTGGATGAATATCCATCATTTGTATTTTTGTGGCTTTGGTGAAACGTTGATGTTAATGGGCCTACCTTTTTGGATCTTTTGTTAGTGGGCTTGTGGTTTTTCTTGGGCCTTCTTCTTTGTGGGCTTTTGCTTTTTCTTTTCTTTGTTGTGTGTTTGTTTGTGTTTCTGGTTTGATCCTGGTAAAGGTTGTATGACTATGAGATTTGGTTCTGAATTTGGGTGTGGTTCAATTATGATTGGCGTGGTCGCTTGGATGTATTCGAGGCTGCTGAAGATCCTTCATTCCGGTGGAGGCAACATCAGCAGTCCACTTTCATCTTTCCTGATGTGTCCGTTTTAGACCCGAATGATAAAGGTGTTAGCTCTCTTTAGCCCCGCACTATCCCCACTACCCTTCCGTTCTAGTTCCAGCGTTTCGCCAGTTGTACTCCTTTACGTGTTGTTTTAGTTGTTTCAGTCTGTTCTAGCCGGTTTCCCGGCTGCCGTGTTAACGGCCTCTCGGTTTTACCGGGCCTGTCCGGTTAACAGAATCCTTACCTTTTCAAAAAAAAATCTCTAACGATATATCTTTGAACAAAGTTTAGAATTTCTTTTCAACATAAGAGAATAATATAGTCTCAAGAATGATTCTTTGATTCATATAGCTGACACTATGGCAGGGGCATTTTACATACTCGGGATAGAAGTCAAATTGTTGGGATTCAACTACTATAAATTCAATAGCAAGTCGACAACAAATTCAGTGGATATTATTGGTGGTGGGTGGTGTTAAATTAAACATGAATGGGTTTGTCAAGAGAATACCACATGATGCAGGGGAGGTGGGGTATTTCGTGACCACATAGCTAGGCCAATTTCTTTCGGCCTATTCCTTCACTTGTGGTTATGTACTCCTCTAAGAGCTGAACTTTTAGCCATATTGTCTTAAAGTGGCCTCCTTAATGAATATTGCTAATCTCACCGTATAATGCGACTTATTAGTTGCTTGTCAGTTGTTGGGCCTCAATGTCATTACGACCTATTCAGAATTTCATCTCATTTATGAAATCATTGTCGTGAGGCACCCCATCTTTGCATCTCTATCATCTGTTATACAGGCCGACCTCTTAGTCGGATGCATTGTCAAGAAAGCCTTAGAACAAGATGAAAACATTATTGTTTTTACCCATCCCCTTGATTTTATTTTACATATAATGAATGTTGGACTTGTCCATCCTATTAGGGATGACTTTTTGTTGTTGTGTGATTTATCTAATTAAGGGCATTAGCTCCCCTTCTCAAAAAAAACATAAGAGATCAATATAAAAACATTCATTTAAATGGTTATTATCAAATTAAATTACAATGATAAATACTATTTACATAAAGAGGCAATACAAAGACAAGTCATTGCTTTTATGATATCCTTCAACAACTTCACCTCCTTCGAACCCAAAACAAAATATTTGTTAGCAAAATAGGAACATTCGATTGAGTTTTTGTATACTCTCTATTGCTGTAAATAATTGTATATCATCTAGGTTAATTTGACTATTAACTTACTAATGAGCCATGCCAATTTTGATAACAAGTGTGCAAATCGGTCTATTCATTTTCCTTCAACTGCTTCTCTTACTTATTAGACAATCTATTTGTCTTACATCCACAATTATTTGTATACATAAAGCCAAACATGAATAAAATCCATGTGAGAATCAAGAAGATTGGATAATAGAGCAAGCTATTGCTTGGGCCCAATGTCTCAACTTGGTTTTTACTTGCTGAGGATCATCCCCTACCAAAATAAACAAGCAATCAATTAGTAAGCATTGAACTTGCACACAAATTGTTTTTTAGCATTGAAACGTAAGAAAATAAAATGTGGCCAATAAAAAAGGAGATTCCAAAAACGATGAAAGGAGATTGAGCTAACCTGGACCACAAATCTTCCAAGAATCTTGGTCGCTCCTAGGGCTATTGAGGGAGCTCGTCGATGAAATCCTGCTTAATGGCTTTGGCAGCGGGCGTGGCGTTGACACAGGGCTAGGTGCGAGCCTCCGATTCACAGCAAAGTAGAGATCTAACGCTGGTAATGTATTGCATAATTTTTGTCCATCCTCTTCATTGAAACCAAAACCTAGCTCTATAGACCCCTTCAAATCATGCAAATCTGCATCGGTCAATTCCCCTCCATCTGGCGCTCCAACAAGCGTCTGATATGGATCCACGTTTGGCATTACAACGGATATGCTATTCCTCCGCTTCTCCTTGTGGTATGTTTGCCTTTTCCGCTTCTCCCATGCGATGTCCCTTGTCGACGATGTCTCAGACATTGAAAGTTGCCTCGTCATCTTTCTTTGGCTCGGTTGCTTGTGCATAAGGCTCTCCAGTTTCTCAACCTCCTCTTTGCCAAACTCTGTTTTATTCGGCTTCTTTCTCGACGCTTGCGCCATCCTCCTGGTCGGAGCCGGAGGCGGAGGAGGAATCGGACGTGCCAATAATTGCGGTCGTGGTGAACGCGGTATGTTGCGTCGGGAAGGTGATGGTATGGCGGAGGAAGAGGTGGATGGTGATGTGAGTGCATTGTTGCCATATGATGCATCATATGCCCTATGTCTTGGATCCACCGGAATGGTTAGCCCTAATTTGGCCTTGTTTCTAGGAGGCATTTTTCTAGATTAATTTAATTTTTTTGTTTGATTTGAACTACTTGGAATACAAACGCTGGTTGTGGCAGTGGATGCATTTGCCGACGACGGTGATAGCCAAGGTTCGGCACGGCTACCTTGGCCAACGCCGTCGGAAAACCTCAAATTATCCTTGGTGATTTTTTGTAAGTAATTTTTAAAAAATATAATTAATGTTAGCTACATACATTGGGTTTTTACTTTGGAAATTGGATTTTTAAAAGGCCAATAGATTGGTAAAATCCCAATTGCATGGGTTAAAAAGGGTAAAAAAAAGAGAATTAAAAAACAGCTAATCTTGCAAGAGAAAAGAGATTTAAGAAGGCTTATATTAGGCGATGCGAGTGTTACTCGTGATCATTCATTGAAAGAATGGTAGAGGTGTGGAGGGAGGGTTTTAATTTTCATTGTTTGCACTTGTCATTCATTTTGCAATTGTGTGCTTGCGTATTTGGTTATTTTAAGGTTTTTCAGTTTCAAAAAAATGGCTCTCTAGCGTGAGATGAAAAAAGCTATTTTTAGAGGTCGATAGTTGTCTTAACGTTAGACAATAATAATTCTCTATTGGAATAATTTTGGTAATGTAAGATCTAATTTTGAGAGAAAATGGATATTATATATTATATATCAAGCCCTACGAAAGACAATATATGTGCACATGAGAACGAAACAATTGCTCAAAGGCTAGCTCGAGGCATATTTAGGCTACATGATAAGCAACAATATTTCTCAATCTAAATACATGAGTACAAGTATAAAACATACTAATGTTGTCTAAAAATGCCATCTAAATAAGAATAATTTGATGATGGATTGATAACAACCGTGACTAAACTTAGGAAATCAATCTAAATTTCAATTTGGAGGCACCCCCAACATATGTGAAATGGAGAGACCAAACTTCAAAGCTAATGCTTCAGCAATCTGAACTGAGAAAGAGACTTGAATTTTACCGTACAATGATAGCCACCACAAAACCAAAGGAGTTTCTCACCATGACACCTAAACAAATTTCACATGTATGGAGAATAAGTGCATCTATATTGGCTTTAAGACAGGCTTGGAGCGGTGATGACCAACCATTTTGATGTCAAAGGGTTGATGATGATTGTGTATGTGTTACAACAGCCCAATCATACTCTTTAAATAAATTAGCAAAGCATGTAAGTATAGTCACACCATTACCATGATGTCCTTGAAAAACAAATTGATTTCGAATGGTCCATGACACCCAAGGGTGCAACAGAAATTCAATTAAACCATCTTGACCATAAGTTGTCAAAATCTGAAGAGATAAGCCTAAAAATGTGCCATTTATTGTAGACATCTAGTGATGGTAAAAAGAATTGGAGAACCACAATGTGTTTGTTGTTGGATAATGAAAAAGAGCATGCCATATAGTTTTAATAAAAGCTGAACATTGAGAACAAATGGCATTTGGTACTACGTGTTGAGAAGAACATTACATTTTACACTTAAAATTCCAATCATGCACGTCAAGTAAGCATTCTAAGCTTAAAAGCAATCTTTAGGGACAATAATAAACTCTAGAATTTACCATCTATAAAATTTATTGATGCACCAACAAAAGTACCCAACACACCAAGCCAATACCCTAATTTGATATTATACATTCCATTGATAGTAAGAGACAAAACGAGTATCACGGGTAAGTTGGGAAGATAAAGGAATGCCCAAAGTAAAAATAACATCATCTGAATGGCAAAAAATTGCTACAACAACTAAACATTTCATTCATGTGTTTATGCCAACTAACTTTGAACCATTCGAAAATTACCAGCATTAGGAATCCATTTATCTTAACTAAAAATAATGCTATCACCAACACTAACTCTCTAAACTAAACCCTAAAGAGGCAATGATTTAGGACCCCACACACTACCCAAGTAAAACTTAGTGTAAGTGGGTAAAATTAATCGCCACAATTATTTTTGCTATTATTCGCCATAATGGTATTTTTTATTCATTATGTTTTTTATCTTTAATTATTTTAATATAAAATTAAATATGATGGTTATTAGTTATGATGGACGATTCTATCTTAGTTTAAAGATAGTTGTTTAATATATGGATATATATTTTTGGTCAACCTTAATATACTGGTATTGAAAGTATTATTTTCTCCAATAAACTTATCTAAATTTTAAAAGTTGTCTTTTTCTTGTTATAGTTGCTTAAAAAATAATATTTTTTAAATAAACTTTTTATATATTTTTTTAAAAATATAACTTTAACTCTCATATGTAATGTATAATTTTTTATTTTTTTTTTTTAAAACCGGGAGCACGTAGAAACACGGCTTACTCGAACCACCCAGAAGAAACGCTTCATTCTTTTCTTCTTCCCTCCCAAACTCTCAAAATTAATTTCGCAGACTACAACTTCAACCAGCTAGGGTTTCCTTATTCTCCCCAGAGCCAGGGTTTTCATATTCTTCCCAGAAAAAAAGCAGGAAGACCTTCAGATATGGCCCCCGATGCATCTGATGCCCTCGCTGTGAGGCAGAAGGTTCAAGATTTCTTGAACGCTGCTCTCACCGGAAATCTCGATTTCTTCAAGAGTGAGTTCACGCTTCTTAATGGATTTGAAAAAATAATTTAATTAATTGTGTTTCTACTGATTGGGGCGCTCCTCATGCTCACTGGAGATGGATTTAGCCTTTATATCAATTTTTATGCATTCTAACTAAATTCAGTTATTATTGTCACATAGCTGAATTTCGGTTTTTTTTGGGTATACGGGTACATCCTCCTGACATGTTCAGGTTATGGGTGCCCCATCTTGACCCCCAAATTCCGCTTGAGCGGGACTATACTTGGCGATGATGTTGATGTTCGTGTTTCTCCTGGTGTGGTTTGAAATTGGTTTCGCTTGCAGAAATGGCGAAGCAGTTGGATGATGGAAAAGGCCTGTCAAAAACGGTGGAGGATGTCAAGGATGCTAACGATCGCGGGGCCCTTCATTTTGCGGCCAGAGAAGGACAGACTGAGATGTGCAAATACTTGTTGGAGGAGCTTAAGCTCGATGTTAATGTCAAAGATGCTGATGGAATGCCTTTCTTCCCTGCTTCTATGATAGAGCAGACAAGTTGCTTAGTCTTTTTTAGAGTGGGGCTTGAAGCAATAGGGTTGGATTAGTAGGATAGTATAGTAAAGCATCGGACTAAGGTGATGATATTGTAGAATACTCGTAAGGGCTTGTTTCATTTGTCCAAATTCCCAAAGCTCAATTTATTGGAGAAGATAACTTTTATACTGCAACATCTCTTATGCAATTTTCCCTGGGCTCAACATGTGAAAGGAATTATGACCTTTATTGCTTTACTAAGTAATTAATTTTGTCAAGCTTTTTGAAAACGTATGTCTGTCCTGTGTGTTGAAATTTGCATATATATGTCATGTAATTTTCTGTCCCTGCATGACAATACCAAGATGTTTGAGCTTTGTTGGCCGCTACTATGATGAGCCATGAGTGGGTTAATGGTCTTACAGAATTGGAATATCTTTGATCTTTGTTGGTAACATTGACAGTTTGTACTTGTCATATGTCTCACAATAGCCGAAAGATAATTAACATTCAATTTGTTATGCTTGTCATTGGTTGGATTGTTTGTCTTATTGTAGGTGAGACGCCCCTTGTCCATGCAGCTCGGCAAGGCAAAATTGCTACTGCCATGTACCTTCTCGAGCACGGAGCAGATCCTAATGTTCCAAGCAATTTAGGAGCCACAGCCTTGCACCATGCTGCTGGAATAAGTAAGAATGGTCATTTGAAAATTGGTTGATGTCATTTGTCACAGATAAAATCCTGCTTGAAGTTGCATTTGAATTTTTTTATTTTGTTTCTTGAACTTTCTATTAGGTGAAACTAAGGAGTGGTAAGATGTTCTAGAAGTACTAATTTATTCTTTTGATATTTCATGTACTTATTATTTCAAGTAGGAAACAGTGTGCACTCTTTTAAGCTGTAAATTAATGCAAAACCTTTTTTTCTCTGCAGGGGAGATCGATTTACTGAAGCTCTTGCTCTCTAAAGGTGTGAATGTTGATTCAGAAAGTGATGCTGGAACTCCTCTTGTTTGGGCTGCTGGTCATGTACAGACCGATGCTGTAAAAGTGCTGCTAGAACACCACGCTAATGTAATCAAACAACTAGTCTTCCTTTTAAACCCAATATTCCTTTTAAACCAAATAGTTATGAATTTAAGGGCGTGGATATGTATCTACCTGCAGCTTTGTATCCTCACTATCATGTTGTTTAACCAAATGCCAATTATCTGTGCCCCCAAGCTTAAGATAATTTTTATCCTTTTATCACGTTCTGCTCTGCCTTTTAGCTGACTTATCAATCAGCCTTGTCTTCTTGTATCTTTTGTAGCCTAATGCTGAAACAGATGATGGCATAACACCCCTATTGTCAGCGGTTGCTGCCGGCTCAATGGATTGTCTAGAATTGTTGCTTAAGGTTAGTTCTGATGCCTATTTTCTAGTATCTTGTAGAGATTTTGTGTGCAATAGTAAATGTTCACTGTTTTTTGTCATTGATTATCTGTGGTACTATTAGATCTCATGGGAATGTGTATTACTTGCTTAGGAAAATCAATTTGACAAAATTTGTGCAGTTCTTTATCTTCCTTGACTTTGGCCATTTGGTGATGGTATCTTATTGGTTATAATGGACTTGCCTTTGATTTTATCTCTGATTAGTGGTCTTAAGCGACTACATACAAATTTTTACGTACCATTCTCAAAAGGAGCTTTTCTTGTTTCGTTCAGGCTGGTGCAAATGTGAATATAACGGCAGGTGGAGTTACTCCATTGCATGTAGCTGCCGATGGTGGTAATGTTAACATAATCAATTGCCTAATAAATGCCGGAGCTGATCCCAACGTGATTGACGAGGTTTGCTTCTTAGTACTTGTGTTCTCTGGTTCTTGTTTGTTTTGTCTTGCTTATAGTTTTTCTATTTTGTGTGGTATTTTTGTTTACAAGGTGCAACATTTTGGCAAATCTTTAATGAATATGTCCAAATGAAAAACATATGACCTGACAGATGAAGAAGAAAAAGATATTATTTAAGTTTTTTGAGGCTCATAGATGTTAATTTTATGTGTTTTTTACATTCTAAAGATTTAGCCTAACATCTGCTATGTATTTTAGCTAAAGAGTGAACACTAACTCTTGCATATATTGTAAAAGGAGAGGGAAATTCCAACTAATTAGTTTTTTGGTAGAACAGTATGGGAACAAGCCGATACAGATTGCGGCTGAAAGGGGGAATCGTCAAGCTGTCGAGATTCTTTTCCCTGTAACATCACCCATTCAATCTGTTCCAAGCTGGAGTATTGATGGGATTATAGAACACATGCAGGCTGAAACTACCAGAGAACAGGTATTTATTGTTGAGTAGAAGCTACTTTTCAGTTTTCACTTGTATGATTTTCTGCTTATTCTTGTTGATTAACTTGATTTTGATGCACCAAACTTTAAGGAACTGGTTAAGAGGTTGGAAGAAGTAAATGTGACAAAAGATGGCAATTTCCTGAAGCCAGATTTGCCTGAGGTACAACACTTTCACAAGTTTGTCATTTTAATTTTTTTTTCTTGCTGAGACACCTTTTTCTATTTGCTACACTAAACCTACGCTTTATATTGTCTTCTTGACATAGATAACTTTCAAAATATGTCAATTTCCTGTTTTGGGTTACAATAAAGCTCTTGGCAATTCTAATGAATTTTATTTTGTGAAAAACCGTCTCATCTTATGTGCTATCTCAGATTTATTCTATTTGAGTAGATGAGAGAGTATTTTGTAGTATGATATGTGAGATGTAATCTTATTGACTTATGTTGATTCAGAATCATATGTTGAGTATGTGCGGTAATTTTCGACTATTATTCAGGTGACCCCTGAGGCAAAGGTTAAAGCAGGTGAAGCAAAGTCACGCGGAGATGATGCTTTTAAGAGGAAGGATTTTCAATCAGCTGTGGATGCATATACCCAGGTAATTCAGATCCTCTATGAAAATGGAAAGAGAACTAAGATAAATTATTTGGACGAGTTGTTAATAGATTCATATATAAGTGCAAAATTTTTTATGAGACAACATGAGCATTGATCAGTAGGTGGGAATCACTCATTGGAAGCCCATGGGTAATATGCGAAAAAGTAAAGGAAATTAAAAAAAACATTAGAAATATCGCACGGAAAATGAGGGAGGATGGAAATTAGAGATAAAAATTATAAATAATGATATAAAATTAGACAAATTTCATTTCCCAATTCCATGATTTTGAACTAAACCGGTCTAACGTTCTTCCTCGTTAGAAAAGCAAAATCCCAGTTAACCTTTTGTCGGTGGACTTTACAGTTGGATTTTTGCTTTTATTGCAGGCAATTGATTTTGACCCTACTGATGCGGTATTATTCTCGAATAGAAGTTTGTGTTGGCTTCGGATGGGACAAGCAGAGCAAGCCCTCGATGATGCCAAAATGTGTAGAGCTTTGAGACCGAATTGGCATAAGGCTTGCTATCGAGAGGGAGCAGCGTTGCGTTTGCTGCAGGCATTACACACTCTCTCTATCCCTCTCTCTCTCTCTCTCCCACACTTTCACATGCCTGTGTTCGGTTAAATAACTTATTAACATGTGAATACTTAGTTCATAATAAGTAGCTAAACTGCTTCGCGTAATTTGTTTCTACAGAGGTTTGATGAAGCAGCAAATGCATTCTACGAGGGCGTGAAGATCGAGCCTGAAAGTAGGGAGCTAGTTGATGCATTCAGGTCAGTTGAAAAAGTGTTCTTGCTTTTCATCCATGGTTATAACTTATAGATGCACACATATATTTTTTTCCCATGTAAAAAATATAACCGGAGATGAAGAATTCGGAAAGCAAGTAAGCTCCTTTGATTCTTCTGCTGACATTTTTGCGTGCATATATATGCAGGGAAGCTGTGGACGCTGGGAGAAAATTCCACGGCAAAGATCAACCCAATTCATAGTTGAATCTCACCTGAGAGAGATAAATCTGAGGGTTGCAGTTTTGGTAAATTGAGATGGGATGAAATTTATATTGGTCCGTTTTCCAGTGAATCATGGATTGTCTGACGTATTTTCTGTGTGAAGATCAGTTTGCTTTATCCAATCGAACTTACATTTTTGTATAATTTAATCAGTTATGTTTTAAGGGCATCATTAAAATTCCAAAAAATTTCTTTAATGTACAGATTATTAATTATCAACTGAAATATACTCTATATTTTTTAAAATGGTGTTTGCTGAGACAATTTGAAATTTCAGAATTCCCATGATATTTGTTGGGAAGAACATTTTAGGGCCCGGTAATGCTATTTTCTTTTCTTAAATAAGGCAAGAATTAGACAAACCTTATGAGCAAAGCATGCTTAGAGCATACTTGGCAGTGTGATGCAAATTATTTGACAATATGGTATGATCTTTGCTTTGCCGACTTGTCCCGGGAACGATGACGTGATATTATTGTTCGTGGAAGATAGAATCTAAAACCCATTATCTCGATTTGATGCTATCAAGGGCCCCACAGCCCAAAATACCCGGCCCAGTCGGACCATTTCGCTTGCCGACCTCTCCACCGTTATAGTCCGTCCACCTCTTCCCTCCCATGTAGCTCCCGCCTTCTCCTTCTCTGCAATCTGGATCCACTCCAATGTCGGCCACTTCTCCCGCCAACTACGGCCGCCTTCCAACCACCACGACTACCGGCGGCCCCTCCTCTTCCCATCCCTTCGTCTCCCGCCTCGCTCGCCAGGCCCGGACGCTGACTCACACGCGCCGCCCATGGCGAGAGCTCTTTTCCCCCTCCTCCCTCTCCCTGCCTCTAGGTTATCGCGACGCCATGTCCCGATTCCGTCGCAATGTCTGCTACTATCGCTATAACTACTCCCTCGTCGTTCTGATCATCCTATTCCTTTCCCTCCTGTGGCATCCGATCTCCATGATCGTCTTCCTCGCAGTATTCGTCCTCTGGATCTTCCTCTACTTCTCCCGCGAGGACGCGATTGTGTTCTTCGGCCTCGAAATTGATGATCGCCTGGTGCTTGTAGCGCTCAGTGTTGTCACGATCTTGGCTCTAGTGCTCACACACGTAGGCTTGAACGTTTTGGTTGCTCTCGTCGGCGGCGTTTTCCTGATCGGGATGCACTCAGCGTTTCGGAGCTGCGATGACCAGTTCATGGACGAGGATGAGATGGCCGGTAACGGTGGTGATGGATTGGTCTCCTTTCCCGGCGCCGGCAGGCCGTTGAGGTCTTATGGATGAGCAATTTGAGACAAGTGCTCTTGAAAGATGGGGCTTTTTGATTGAGGTATATTGATAGGGCGATTCTGGGAGCATGATTCAGAGGTAAGAGATAAGATTGTGTACGGCTCAAATTTCGTTCAAGGCATTGACATTTTGTTGGCTGATTTGATCCTCAAATTTGTGAGTCTACTTGTGCTGCAGAAGACGATGTACTGTTGAATTAATTGTATCTGCACACTTGGGGTGGACCATGGATGGGGTTGGGATACATTTTTTGTAAATGAAACTATGAGAGTGAAGAAATTTGTCAATTTTGCAAATTCTGTTTGGAGTTTAGAGCGATTGATTGTGAACTTATTCTTGTCATCTTTCTTAAACGCCTGCTGTTTGCATACGCCATCATTAGAGCAATTTCTTCCATTTTTTAAATCTTAGGTTCTTAGGATGCCTGGCTTCTTCTGATGGAGAGAAGTTTCAGATTCATGGTGTTTGAGGCATTATTATGTCTTGGCGTTTCTTTCTCATCTTGATTGGCAAAAGATGGATCACTACATTACAGGCAGTGAGTGACCTGTATGAGGCTTTTGTTGCTGCATGTGATTTTCACATACTTTGTCTTTGTTTTCACGTGTCTGTATTGGATCCTCTTACCTGGTTCTCTGAAAGTTATTCAGAGACAACGTGCATTCTAATCTCTTCCAATTAATTGTTCTGTCTAATTAGTTTGGCTGTCTGCAGATATGGATCTTGTTCAGCTCAACTATGTTCATTTAAGAGTATTACAGAAAATAAAAACCCATTGCATAGTCAGTTTGCACAATACCACTTGTAATCAACAGTAGTTTATTTTTGAAATCAAATGAACAATTAAACTGTAATTCTGTCTATAAAGAGTGATTTCGTGAAAAATGGTACATTGCGGGTGGTTTTGTATAGGGCTTCGTTTATTTAATGTTGGGTTGCCGTGGACAAGACTGATGAATCTTAATGAGTACCGCATGTTCTATACTCCATAAAAAATACTCCAAATCTGCATCTGGAAGAGATCAATCATCAATTGCATCACGTGTAATATGTAGTGATCTTCACCTTCTTCTCTATATAATTTCTACCATTTTATGATTATTTAAATATATACCCATAGAGTCCTCCGAGTGCATCTCAAATAAGCATAAAACTCAACCTCTATGCATGATAATAAGAACTCGCAAATCATCATTATGTGACACTATTCGAGCAACCGGATGAAAAATAGTATTCTCACCCCTATGAGCATGACAATTCTATTAAAAAACAAAAGAACTTGAAAGCAAATTTCTAATGTCATAACAAATTAGACTTTCGGGCAAAAAAGGAGCAAATAACGTTTTTAGAAGAATATAAGATTCTTATAAAATGCTTGTGACCAGTGACCACAGTCAAGCAAGGCATCATGAATTCATGATCGATCCCATGATTCCTAGAATATAACCTAAATCATCGCCCTTAGCGTAAAAGTTCTTTAACAAGTCAGGGAGGAAGAATTTTGATAACATATCACACAAATATGACAATAATACTATGATTTATACAAACAAATGTGAGAAAACTATACAATGTGGTTTTTGCAATGTGCAGAGGACCACTGAACTGAAAATGGAGTACCCAAAGATGGAATAATGCAACAAAAGCAACATGCATCCTTCTAGGGGTGTCATAAACTGCTTGTACAGGATTATTCTTTCAAGTGTAGTTTGAAGCTAAGGAAAGAGTAAACTGGAGACATTACTTTCTAACTGCTGTTATTTTCAGGCGGTTGCTGAGCTTGAGCCTGGGCTTGGGCTTGAGCTTGGGCCCGGGCCTGGGCTTGAGCCGGGGATTGAGCCTGGGCTTGAGCCTGGGCTTGAGCCGGGGATTGAGCCTGGGATTGAGCCTGGGCTTGGGCCTGAGCCTGGGATTGAGCCGGGGATTGAGCCTGGGATTGAGCCTGGGCTTGAGCCTGAGCTTGAGCCTGTTCCTTCCTCGAATAAGTCAGAACCATCACAAATTCCTTTCCTGAGCTGCCCACACTCGTTTTTATGCGCCTTGAGGCGGGTGCAGATTTAAGCCACATATCCAACAACTTGCGGAGCTGAAGGCTTGGAAATAAGGCTTGCCCTTGCAACATTATTTGCACCTAAAAAGTGTCGTAACATTAGAACGGAAACTAATCATGTGCTTAATGTTGAGGTAGCAGGAACACCAGACCAAGCAGTAAATGTATATTGCTTATTCTTAGATGGGTTATTACGTGTAAAGTGAAAGATATTGGACAATGCAAAAGACCTTCTCAATCTACATATACTAATTGCAGATGACATGGCTTACAGCTTATAGCTAAAGCAAAGCTTGTCACGACACATTTAGCATCCTTCAGAGAAAAAACTTATTCTGCTGAAGACGCAGCTAGCATGCTACATATATTATGTACATTTTTGTTAAGCTACCAAGAAATTTTTTGGTTCTATTCAAGTCAAATAGTACACCGCAACAAGATTCTCAAGGGTGTGCAATTTGTCAAAGACAGATCCTTGAGGTTTGGCATATGTGAATTTGATTGAAGTAATGCATAAATGAATAAAAAAAGCTTACCTCATCTTCACTGGCGAGCTCAAGTTTCTTTGCAATGTACTTTTGAATGGATGAGACAGGCATATCACCATTCCTGCAGAGGGGAAAAGTTACAGCGAAATTAGTGAGATACATATCTAAAATAGAAAAAAAGATCCAAAGCTGGAAAGATGCTGTCTTTTCTCATTTCGAACATCAATAGGCCAGATAGGACGTAAGCATGTAAGAGATCCAAATTTGACTTTAACCTTAAATAATGTAAAATTTTTAAGGCACAATGCACATTGAAAATTACTAAATCTAATATCAACAGGCTTGAATTAAATGAAACTTACTGGATCTAACCACATTACGAATCTGTCAAGCATTTTGTGCTTTCTACAGCCTCTTTTATGTACAATGGAAATTATTTTTACCCCTTAATCACTAGAATGGAAAGAGGTAGTCGATTCTTTTGAAGGATGCAAGTAATCTCATAAGTTGAGCTAAACTTTGTTCAATTCTATCACCTTCAACTCGTGATACTCTCTACATTCTTCAACAAAATATGACAGCTTACCAAGCTCTTGCAGTCTTGCTGAAGAAATTATAAGAAAACTATATATTACACTTGATTCAACCAAGTACAACCAAGAACTCTTCATTAATGCACTTGATCACTCTCTTAGCGATACTGAGCCACCTGACTTAGAATATCTTACAAGTGCAATTAGGCTCTATACACAAAATAAAGATTAGGATGCCTTTAAAAGAGCTTCAGTCACACTAAGTGAATATACTGCATGAGTCAACAATGCATCTTTATAAGTGAATTGTTTAGTTTTAGTTTCTTACACTATCATATCTTAAGAGTTTAGCACTTCATAAAAAGAGAGATAAGAATGATATTCTCACAAATATTCTCAACAAAAAACCCAGAGAAACATATTGCTAGTCCATAGATTAACAAAATTTCAGAACTTACTTTATTCGCAAGAAACCAGAAGATATCTGAGGCAGAGGAGCAGCTCCATCCCTGAATCATTCAAGGAAAGCATTCAGAAAATCAAGTATGAGCATAGGCTCAAGTAAAGATTCCTATAATACATTTACCAGTGGCCATGAATGGTAGTCACTTACTGGTCTTCTGAAGCAAACAAAGAGAACCAAATAGGCATATTCTGCCGGTGATGTCTCATGCCATCCACAAGATGTGGTGAGTTGGACGAATCCCCAGACGTAACTGCTGTACTTCGGCTGGATGGGCGCAGCCTTTTACGCTTTGCTGGTGAAGGGACACTACTTGTATCATCCTGGGCTTCTGCTCTGTGTCCATTTTCCTTAAATCCAGGTTTAGGGGTACGAGTATCAGCATCTTGGGCAGAGGACTGTTCTGCTTTGATATGAGATGGCCCCGCTAAGTTAGACTTTGGAAACTTGGTTCTGTTTGCAGCTTCAACAAGACAGTTTAAGGGCTTCCACAGGTCAACCTTCCCATCAACACTGGACTTTCTAGTTTCTTCATCAGGGATTGGATCATTGGGAGACTTGGGTGAAGATGAAGCCTGCAAAAAGTCTCAAGGAAAGTCAATAACTGGATTTCATTCCAGATGTATTATCATTCCATTAAAGTAGCATGTCAAAATAAGTAATTTCTCCTCCTCTTACCAGCTTCTTATTTTGTATAATTTTATTTAAGGTCTCAGGAGAACTTGGTCCGTCCAAATTATCTTCTTCTGAATCTTCCTCTTTGCTAGAAGGTTCTTCACTGGAAGGACTTGATCCTCTTGTAGCAGAAGACTTTCTCAGAGAAGCTCTTGTCCTCCTTCCAGTTGCACCAGCATTCACTGATACTCTAGGCGTACTAACAACCAATGATGACAATGAACGCTCCTTCCTTTTAGCTGGAGGTGAAACTGATGGTGCAGCTTCAGAAGCCTCCACCTTTCTTCTTTTCATGGGGAAAATCTTTGCCCTGATATCCTGCAAGTTGTGGTCAGGCCTGCAGCATGTACAAGAGTGAGTATGTCAACAGCATCAAAGATTAGATGAGCAACTATATTTCAGAGAACTGCAATTAAATAGGATCATATGAGTAATCAAGAAAGCAGCGTTGATCAAAACCTAGTAATTCATTTGTGGAAAAGTTTGACAAGTATCTCAAGCAAGGATAGAAAAGGATAGGACAGACCTGAGTTTATCGACAGGATTACATCCAAGATTGATGTCACAGACAGGGCATGTATCATAATCATCATCCGAGAGCTTCTCATAGATACACTTCCTGCAGACTGTTTCATAGTTTAAGGTAATGTATCAGTCTTTGTTTTAGTAATAAAATAATAAATCATTTAATTCATCTGAATGCTTTTTGGTGAACTACTAATGATGCCAAACTACCACAAATTAATTAATTCATCTTCTATGCTATCTCCAACTTTTCACTCGTTAGAGGTACGTCATAAATCTTTTGTAGAGCAATTAAGATATCGTCACATGCCATAGAATCTGCAGTGACTCCTGATTATCTTCACATATTACATGCATAATTGGAACATCTGATTGTGGACATAATTTTCAAGTTTTATCTTGAATCGGCTGGTGCAATGGTGATAATATTATCAAGATCTAAAGCATGTTTTGAATTAAGCAAGCAAACCCAATCTTTAGATCAAATATCAAACAAACATGTATGCATCAAAGGAGAAAATATATAATCAAATTACATATACTCCTTCCGACGTAGAACATTCATAAGTCAGTCTTCAGTATGGCTACCAAAAACTCTCCACTTCGTATTCTTGGTATATCAGCCAAAATGACACATAGTACATACAGGCTATAGAGCATATCACATCCTGATTAGGGCTTTGTTTGTACAACAAGCTGAAATGGGACTTTTAGCCAATTTAAGAGCATAAGCTTAAATGGTGAGAGTCCTTTTTGTCCCAGGAAGACGAGAGTAATGTCCAAAAACTGCTTAAACTCCTAAAATAGCTCCCTGACAAACAAAGGCTACATCTACCAAATGCAGATGTTGATGAACTGTCACTCTGTCAGCAGAAGTGAAAACTTCGGATAGAAAGAATCCTCTCTGTAATGTGACAACCGCATTCCAAGATTGATCCTTTTCATAGTAAACACATGTCACAATGGTCCTCTTACTGTAGGTGTATAGCAAATTCTTACCCTGAAAGGATGGCCTGGCAAGAGAAAAGTTTGTATTCCTCCGCTAGATTATCCAATATAACAACATAACTAACAGCTATGGAAAGGCTCAATCTGGTCTTATGGAAGAATCCTAAAATAGAAAAGCTGCCCATTTCAGGTTCCAATGAATCACAGATTTGGATTACAAACCTAAATTTCATCAGATTGCCAATTATAATAACTTATACTACAACGCAAAAAGCAACCTATGAATCGGACTATCGTCCAGAAGCACTAGAAAGGGGGGCCTAGAGATTTTTGAAATTAAAAAAAAAAATTGTTCCTGGCATCAGCATAGATTGCATTATGTAAAGCTAGAGAAGAAATGCCTGATTATTATAAAACTATAATCAGCGATGAAGAACCTGTAGGATGAATTAAGATAACCTAGCTTAAAATAATCAAATTACGTGGTGTTTTGACCAGAAATTTACGTCCAAAATCAAGGAAGCCAAGCACCAACCCAACAATCGGAAATCAGGAAAGATTACACCGGCAACAAATCCAGATCGCAAACAATTCGACTCCAGAGACATTCAAGGAGAATTGAATTCAGCCGCGTAAAGGAAACACTGAAACCAACCCCGTCAGAAAAAAAGGGCAAAGAACAAGTCAAGCAGTTCATCAGAACGGCGAAAACAAACACAAAATCCAGATCGAAACGTCGGAGAAGAAGAGTTGAGGAGAGGGAGGAAAAAAACTCACAAGTATGGAGACAAAGTGAGATTGTGGTAGCCTCGCGGAGAAGCCTATCGCAAAGGGGGCACGTCATGCATGCGACTATGTCGGCTCGGCGCACCTTCGCCAGCTGATTCGGCATTTTCCTCCGACGAAGCAACAAGCAGTGGCTCCGATGGCTGGAGAGAGCAATGAGGGATCTGCGAAAATCGAATCGCAAAGGAAGGCGGAGAAGAGAAGTCCGAAGCTTGAAACTGGGAGATGTGTATTTTGATTTTGTCAAGACAGAAACACGAGGCAGGAATTCATTTCTACGTGGGAGGGAGGTGCTTCGAGTTTGAAGAGTACACAGAACGAACGAGCTTCTTTCTGGTAAGAGGGATTTCTACGAGTTCTGTGTTCTCTAGTCGCAGGCGAGAGAGAGGGGTTTTGTAATTGTACTGTATTGTAAAATTTGTAGTTGTAAAATAGTAGTACTAAAATCTGTAGTTGTAAGACGCACATTTATTAAGAGAATGCGTGACAAGTGAAAAACTATAGGCCCCTCACAAAATAGCCTAATCACGTTTATAATTGGTTTGTTGGATAGACCTCAACATCCAACATCAACCCACATAGCTTGAAGTGGACCCATATAGAATATGTTTAACACTTGATCTAAAAAAAAAAATAGAATATGTTTAACACTTTAACATGTATTATATTATTTTTTTTTTTCCAAGAATACTTGTCGTCCTAGCCTGATTTTTTATCAACTCATTTGCAAAGGCGAATCTCTGGGGCGGCGGGCGCCTCACATCGTCCAGATGAGCGATGATTTTTACATAGGGAGCCTAGAATCGATTTTTTTTTGTAATTCTTCCCCCACAGTGATGCCCGACGCGATGCCAATGATGAGGAATAGTTGGAAAGTCGAATCGTTGGAGCATATGGAAGCTTGATTTAAAAAAAAAATCGTTCATGGAGGTCCTGACTGAAATTGGGCCGCTGTGTTTTACAAGGAAGAAGAAGACTGTGATAAAACGTTCGTTTTTAAAAAAAAGGCTACTGATTTATTTATTTTTACGTTAGAGATGTGGGGGTTGGTCATTTAAAAAAAATTGTGATCTAGCAGCTATTTTTTTTAAAAAGAAAAGGTTGTAACTTAAAATAAAAATCAAAACGCATCACTTTGATTTGGGATTTCTCATCTGAATTTTACCCTAGTTGAGCACTCACGATTGCGACAACAAACGGAAGTTACTGAGTTCAAGTCGCGCATCGGCAGCGGGGGTCGGGAGAGCAGCTGGTGCGACATTAGGGTGTCGTCGCGTCGGGCGAGTTGTCGGTCGCGGCTTGAGTTCAGTCTTTAGTCTTCACGTCTTGGCTGGTGCAATGGCGCCTCATGTCTGAGGGAAATCACCAATTGGAGGAATTTGGGCATTATGGATTTAGGGCTACAATTGAACCAGTTAGTAATTCAATCCAAATTTTTCCTATGTTATTTGCAATTTGAGTGTTACATTGTGTGTGAAATTGATAAGTGTGACCTTCATTTTGAGTTTGTGCGTGGAATTGTAGATTTGTTATTTTGCAACTTTTAATTCAATTAATTTGATAATTTTAATCTGAATTTCTCCTTTTTTATTTGCAATTTGAGTGTGCAATTGATAAATTTGACCTCTATTTCGAATTTGTGTGTGAAATTGTGATAGGAAAATTGATATGTTATTAATTATTTTGATAGGTTGATGTGTGTTGTTGATATTGAATGAAATGGAGAGATATTTTCCTAAAAGGCCAAGAAGTTCAATTGATTCACATAGTGTCCATCAACCACTACAAACATCCAATGTAAATTTGAATGCAAATGTTGAGTTGGAAGTTAATCCGAATGACGTTGAAATTGATGATGTTGAAATTGATCGATGATGCTGAAATTGTTGCCAACCCTGGATTACGCAAGCCTATTGACAGTTTTGATACTAATATTAGAGATCATATTCGGAGAGAATATGTAGCTAAAGGTCCTTGTCAACCCAAAGGGCATGCTTTTTCGAAAAAGTTGTATGGGAAAGATAATAGAAGCTTTAGGGATGCTTGGTTTGATAAATTTTCTTGGTTGGAGTACTATAGTATTGAGAATGATGATGCATATTGCTTTTGGTGTTTTCTATTGACGTATCGCTTGGTTGAATTAGCTTAACTCCTTCTGGATGCTACTGCATCTATTGAGAGGGCATTTTCTAGCATGAAGCTTGTGAAAACTGATTTGAGAAACAAAATGGGGATGAATGGTTGAATGACAACTTAGTGGTATTTATCGAGAGGGAGATTTTTGCTAGTATTGATAACGAATTTATTTTGAATCGTTTTCAAAGTTTAGATACTCATAGATGTCAATTATCCCATAGCAAAGAATCACATGTATCTTGATTTATATGTCCTATTTTTATGTCAAACATAACTATCTTTAATTTAATTATTGTTTACAACTTAATTTATACTACCTTATTTGTCTAAATACTAACTCGATGTTCAAAGTCCGCCCCCTTCCAGACAATCATGGATCCGCCCCTGCTCATTTTACATCTTTTATCACTCCTTTTTCAATATTATCTCCATTAATTAAAAATAATTACGTAAATATATTGTAGAAGTGAAAAAATCTTAACAAGATCGAGGGTATTTAAGTCAAATCATATAGCAACTTAATTTCTGAGACAAATTCTAAAACAACATGTATTTTTGAACGAAGAGAGTATTACTTGTATGATACAAGAAAAGTGATTGATGTCTAGATAGATAAAAAAAAGCTTAAGAGATTGATTAAATTGATAATTGGGTAAAAAGCTTAAGAAAATGTCACAAAAATAGCTGAAAGTAAAAGAAAGACAAACTATCGAAAATGGAAAGCCATAATTTTGGATGGAGTGATAGATTAAACCAATAAACAAACATCACGCACATTGGAACGCATGTATGCTAGACCTTAGCCTAGAACTACCACTGGGTCCATCATGTAGGAAAATCTTCACCATTAAAGAATGCATCTCAATATAGTTGAATGAAAAACGACCAATTTCAAACTAAATTGAGTAAAGAAACCGCTCACAATCCAATGTTTATTCACAAATTAGACGTTTGTCAATCATGTACTTTATGATCTGTTTGGAAAAATGAGTTGTAGTTGGAGCTAAATATGGAGGTAGAACTGAAATTGAATTTAAGGAAAAAAAGCTAGTTGGTTGTTCGGCATCTTAAGATGAATAATGGATAAAACTACTACAAGGATATAGTTTGTCTTTTCTTTTTTTCTTCTTCCTAATATTAATTTTATTTTTCTACGCACTATCTTCTTTCTCTCTTGCAAATCTTAAAATTGAACCACTTTCCAAATATGAAAATTTCTTACCCCAATTTCATTTTCTTCATTATCTTCATTGAAATTTCTTCTTCATTTGTACCCCTCCTTCTTCCTCCTATATTTATTTTTAATTTGAAAGTTTCACAAACAGATTTGGTGCAGGTTGAAAGCGAAAATGGAGTTGCAAGTGAGGGGTTCATCAACAAGTCTGGTGGAGGTCAGCGATGCTGGAGTTGTGGGGTGCGGGTTTCATCAATGGATCTCATGGAGGTGGACGACTCCGATGAAGTTGCAGGGGGAGTTCATTGACATATTTTATGGAGGTCTACGACGACAATAGAGTTGCAGGTAACCGGAGGTTGGTTGAAGACGAATTCAGTTGATTGGGTTGATATTGAAGTGTGAAGAGGAAAGAAGGTATCGGGGAATAATAGATCCATATTTTTTGGTTAAGATCCTTAAGCTACCAAAAGCTTGAGGGTGGAGATGGATTTTTCGGCCAAAATTCAACCTCGTTCAACTTTGCTAAGCAACTCCAATTTGTCCACAAACTGTACTGTCGAACACCTGTTCACAAGCTTGGAAAAAAAACTTAACTTCGTTCGGGTGTGAGACTGGGAGAAATCTAGTTGAAACAAGTTAGCGAGGACAAGTTAGAGAAGTTTGGGGAGGAGGGGGAGCTTATCGGGGACAAGCTAACAAAATTTTGCCGTCGGAAGTAGTTCCCGCTAGTCGACAAGCTCGTTGCCGAGTAGGGAAGAAGGAGTTTGATGCCTAGCTTCAAACAAAATGCTCTAGCTATAAAATTTTCATTAGTACCAAAAGAACTTTTAAACTACACATCCAACTGTGTTAAGCTACCACCGAACAAAGCCTAGTTTCTTTGTACATCTTATTGTATCACATTTAATTAATATTTTTATAATATAAATAGAAAAAGAGTCTCGTGCGAATGGGCGCCTGTGTGAGAAATAAGAATAAATCTCGATCGTTCATTCCAAAAAATCAACGTCCTTGATTAAACATTCATTAAAAAAAATAAAATACGGCACGGGCGAATTTTCTCGTATTATTCGCGTATTTTTCAATAAAATACGACACGGACGAATTTTTCCCGAATTATTCACGAATTTTTCGAAAAATACGTTTTTATGAGACGCGCCCAGTTTGTTCATCAGAAATAGCGATTTGTTTATCAATATTCACAAATTGTTCATCAATACTAACTAATTGTGCATTGAGTTTTTGATAACATTGTTCATTGATTTCGAACTTTTTTAATTTTTAATTTTATTTTTTAACCTTATTTATGTGTAGGAATACAATATTATGTAGTTTTTTATGCACATATAATTAGTTTTGATATACCCATATTTGTTCATTGATATACTCGTATTTGTTCATTGATATACCCATATTTGTTCATCGATATACCCATGGTATACCATTATTTGTTCATTAGTATACTTCTTTTTTGTTCATTGGTATACCATTATTTGTTCATTGATATACCCTATTTGTTATTTGTTCATTGATATAACCTTATTTGTTCATTATTATACCCTTATTTGTGAATTGAAATAAACTTATGTTTTATGTGTCAAGGCTATCAACTTGTACATTTAGGACTATTAATATCATCAACTTGTACATTTATGACTATCTATTTGTTCATTTTTGCATTTATTTTCTGCTTTAAGGCTATCTTGAATTCAAAGTATAATACGAATGAAGTGTTTTAAGGCTAACTTGTCAATACGAATGAAGTGCTCAATATAGTATCAAATTAAGATAAGTTTGATGTGAAAACTTGAATGCAAAAGATAATAGATAAAGAATTTGACTTTGCAATAATATGGTGTATGCTAAGAGAACGAGATAGCAACAAATCGAAGAGGAGTGTTTGTGCCTTATTTAGCTATGAACAAATTGATGTTATTAATGAACAAAAATGCATATAGCAATGAACAAATTGAGGTTACTAGTGAACAAATATGCATCTAGTAATGAACAATTATATGAAAAAGGCAATGAATAAATATGCATAAACCAGTGAACAAATTGATGTTACTAATGAACAAATATTCACAAACCGATGAACAAATATGCCAAAACCAATGAATAAATATTTTCATTTTTTATGAACAAAATCACAATGTTAATGAAGATATTGCATGTAATTTTGATACACATTTGTTCATTTTTTATGTACAAACAATAGATTTTTGATGCACAAGCAATAGTTTATTTATGCACAAAATCACAGTTTTGATGAACAAATCCACATTATTGATGAACAAATCAACAATACTGATGAACAATATGGGCGCATGTCCTATTTCTGTTTTTTTTCAAAAATACGCGAATAATTTGCCAATAATTCGCCCGTGCCGTTTTTTCCCCTTTTTAAGTGAAACGATCACCGCCTTTGATTTTTCTTGATCCAACGGCTCTTATTCTTTCTTATTTCGCACATGAGCGCCCATTCGCACGTGAACCTGACCCATATAAATAACAGAGATTTAAATTAATGTGTTGGAGGCCCCCACCAACTTATTTATTTATTTATTTGGTAGAAACCCACCAACTTATGTATACTACTCCGTAATATGTTTTCCGTGGAACTTCCCAACCTCCACACATATATTTTGCAACACTTGATGAATTAATTGGTTGACCACATGTGGTAGTTAGTTTGACTATCTTGCATTTTTAGTTGCTTAAACTCTTTTGTAAACCTAATTACTTGTATAAATCGTGGTTAGGTACACTAGTCTTAATTAGTTAAAAATTCCCAATTTTTTGGATAAAAAAAAATTCCCAATTTTATTTTGTAACGGCCATAAATCTTTCTAATTCCAAATCTATGAATTTAGGAATGTTTAAATCTCTTACATGTTCAAAAAAATTTAAATTAGAGCAATGTTTTTTAGGACTTTAAATAGAAAGATCTCTCTACCAACAAGCATGTAGCGTAGTGGGAAGGATTACGCTTCCCTTCGTTGAGGTCGAGTGTTCGATTCTCAGTGGATGAGAAATGAACTTGTTGGGAGAGCAGATCCCACCCAAAATAAAGGGGCCTTCGCGAGACTCGAACTCCAGACGTAAGCATTTGATGGAGCAAAGCTCTCCGCTGAACTGGGGTGGCAATGACAAAAATAAATAAATAGAAAGATCTCTCTTTTTTCCCTCTTTTTTATGTTCTTTTTTTTAACGAGGAACCATCTTGATGGTAAATCCCATGTTCGTGAATTAGTAGATAGAGCGCACGAATCAGGTATATCGTCTTGCACCGACCGGCTCGACCTAATGATAGGAAGAATAACGAGACTTGATTTTTCACTTAAGTGAAGGGATAGAAGCAAAAATTGAATTTGGGACCTCCAACATATTTCGTGTCTCTTATTACTAAACCACCCATGTAAAACAATGCATGTTCTTTTGATCATTTAGCATATGCCATAATATTGGTATTGTATTTGATGGAGTGATGCATGTATTATACTCCCTCCGTCTAAGTTTATTTGACCTTTTAGACTCAATTAGCTATCAAATTCTATTTGGGCTTCTAGCTGTTTTGTCCAATAATTTACAGTTTTACCCTCAACTAACTAGGTTGGAATAATAAAGGAGGAGAATTAATTATATGTATTGATGATTTAAGAAGGGTATTTTAATAAGAATAGTGTTTGTCTTAATATTTGTGTAAAATACTTAAAAGATAAATAGACTTAGACAGAGAGAGTATTAATTGTCGTATTAATTGTTGATCGACCAATCACAATTCATGACTCCTCGAGGTTTGATAAGCTATAGTTTATAAAAGAAATGTGTGATTCGTCAATTCTTTCGGCTACAGCATACTTTAAAAGAAGATCCTCTTTCAATTGAGCACAACAAAGAGGAGGTCATCTATGAGGAGAAAGAGTACAAAGAGGATGTAGTCTCCCTGCATTGGGCCTACAAGAGCATTCATAAAATTGCTTGGGATGAAATCACAAGGCCTAAGAATGCAGGGGGTCTGGGTATTAAAACGATGAGCGACTTAAATACTGCTTTGGTAGCTAAACTTGGGTGGAGATTTATGCATGATGAGGAGGGGTTATGGTCTGCTGTGTTGAAGAAAAAATATGTTGATTGTGCTTTGGGTACTTCAAATGCTTGCTCACATATTTGGAGGGGAGTTCGAAAGGGGTTATCTGAGGTGATTTTCAAGGGAATTAGATGGAATTTGCGGAATGGTGAGACTATCCGCTTCTGGACTGATTTGTGGATTCTTGATAAACCCTTAATTAGGGTCGCGATTGGGGTTATTGATGATGAGATGCTGCAAGCTGGGGTGTGTGATTACTGGATCGAAAACTCTGGCTGGAATTGGAATTTGCTGTCGTCGCTGCTCCCTTCGTTGGTTGTTATGGCGCTTGCCTCTGTTGCGATTTTACAAGAGCCGAGTACTAAAGGAGATTTTATTTGATGGGTCCACAACGATGATGGAAATTATACAGTATGTTCCAGTTATGATTTGATTCACGGGAATCTGAATAGGGCCGAGATTGATGGCATTATCCACAACAAAATTTGGCAATTGAAAGTGCTTGAGCGAGTCCGATGTTTTATTTGGTTGGCAATCAAAGGAGGGGTCTTGTCTAATTTGAAAAGACGGAGAACGCATATATCGAACAATGTTGAATGCGGAATCTGTGACACAAACAGGGAGGAATCTTATGAACATCTTTTCAGAGATTGTGATCAAGTTAAACCTATTTGGTTAAAGCTTCAGGTTACTAATTTGATTCCTTTATTTTTTCAGAGTTCTTTTGTTGAATGGATCAGAACTAACATTGAGATCCAGTTGGGAGAGTATGAATTGGCCCGGACTCTTTGCTACTACCCTATGGTGAATTTGGAAATGGCGGAACACTCGGATTTTCAATGGAGAGTCCATCGTCATTGATAAAGCAGCGTTCGTTGTTAGCACGGCCAAGGAGTATTTGAATGCTTCAGGTAGGTTTTCTTTGAATACTTTAAATACTTGTAAGCGTTTGCAGGATATTTACTGGAGCCGGAGGTGTCATTAGGGACGACCATGGTCAATGGATATGCGGTTTTGTTCACAATATTGGTTCGTGCTCGGTTCCCATGGCGGAGCTTTGGGGGATTCATGATGGGCTGAAGATGGCTTGGGAGAGAGGTTTTCGTCAAGTGATCGTGGAATCGGACTCCCAGATTAGTATTAGGATGTTGAGTTCGGGGGTGAATAGAAGTCACCCCTTATATAGCCTGGTACGTCAGTGCCAAGGCTTTATTCGTAGGGATTGGACTATCCAATTCCGTCATGTGTACCGTGAAGCCAATATGGCTGCGGATTTCCTCGTGTCTTATGCTTTTAATTTTCCTTTAGGATTGCATGTATTGCTTGCCCCGCCAAAGGGGATTACATTACTGTTGCTTGATGATGTTAGGGGTCGGGCTATCCCCCGTTTGATGACTACTTAGACCATTTTTAATATTAATAAAACGCCCCCTTGAGGGGCCGAAGAGTACCGCCTTTTCTTCGACCAAAAAAAAAAAAGGAACTTTTATTTAAAATTAATATGCAAAGAAATTAGTTCCCAAAATTAATTCTATACACAAGACATCCAATCTAACAAGAAATGAATTAAATCGAGCAAGTCGTAACAACTTGCCTCTCAAGAAGAATTCCCGTAAAAATCGATCAAACAACTGAGCAAGGCGAGGTCTTAGACAAAACGATAACAAAATGCATTTAAAAAAATAAGACTTTGCGAGGAAAGCAAAACACACCATTATACTTTCCATGCAGTTGTCAATTGCTATATATAGGTGATATAGAGAATAAGTATGTACTATCATATTACGTTTGGCGACCATTAGAATTATGGTGCGAACATAATTAATAATTCTACAACTTCCAACCGACTTATTATGAACCACAATGATTAGTTAAATATCTTTATGAAATGTAAAACCAATGCAATCTCAAATGTAGCAGTTATCAATTTCTCATCATTTTCAGGGTTAGAAACTCATATCAAACGTGTACCGAAATAAAAACACACAAGAAATTCGCTTTATATGGCACAACACATGTTGTATAATAGTATAATATATTCATTATTCAATACAATTGTCCCAGAAACATTAGGTGTGAATACATATCCATTCGAGTGGTGCCAATGATGTCGTCATCGATCAGACTACCGCTTATGATTTATTAATATTAATCGTGCAACGCAAATACATTAATTAACTATCACACCGTAGTCGATCCATTCTTGTATATTACTAATCATACATATTTAATTATTTTAATTTGGTGCTTAGTCAAAACTAATCCATTAGTCGCCGCAGTCAACAAATTGGTAGTTGACAGTAAGGTGGCCCTGGGCGTAGCCATTGCGGTCGGTGTCGATCTGGTTGAACACATTGACGTCGAGATCGAGACCGCCATTGCTGCACTGGTCCACGATTCTCACCGTCGCTTGGGCTCCTGTCCTCGTGTTCGTCACCTATGAAAATATATCCATAATTTCATAGATTTTAAGCTTAGAGATCGGGTTGATTAATCAAATCTACACTAATTAGGGTTGCTTGTAGAAGTGGTGTTTACTTTATTGCTACAATGCGTGATAAATAATGCAAACCTATATAACCTATTGCAATGTACGATATTTGTTGAGCATACAATTGACTAGGTTGGGCTAGTATGGGATGAGTAGGTAAGTGTAATGCAACTAACGAGCTACTTATACAATGTTGGCCTATGAAACAACTAGTATAATAATAATAATAATAATAATAATAATAATAATAATAATAATAATAATAATAATAATAATAATAATAATAATAATAATAATAATAATAATAATAATAATAATAATAATAATAATAATAATAATAATAATAATAATAATAATAATAATAATAATAATAATAATAATAATAATAATAATAATAATAATAATAATAATAATAATAATAATAATAATAATAATAATAATAATAATAATAATAATAATAATAATAATAATAATAATAATAATAATAATAATAATAATAATAATAATAATAATAATAATAATAATAATAATAATAATAATAATAATAATAATAATAATAATAATAATAATAATAATAATAATAATAATAATAATAATAATAATAATAATAATAATAATAATAATAATAATAATAATAATAATAATAATAATAATAATAATAATAATAATAATAATAATAATAATAATAATAATAATAATAATAATAATAATAATAATAATAATAATAATAATAATAATAATAATAATAATAATAATAATAATAATAATAATAATAATAATAATAATAATAATAATAATAATAATAATAATAATAATAATAATAATAATAATAATAATAATAATAATAATAATAATAATAATAATAATAATAATAATAATAATAATAATAATAATAATAATAATAATAATAATAATAATAATAATAATAATAATAATAATAATAATAATAATAATAATAATAATAATAATAATAATAATAATAATAATAATAATAATAATAATAATAATAATAATAATAATAATAATAATAATAATAATAATAATAATAATAATAATAATAATAATAATAATAATAATAATAATAATAATAATAATAATAATAATAATAATAATAATAATAATAATAATAATAATAATAATAATAATAATAATAATAATAATAATAATAATAATAATAATAATAATAATAATAATAATAATAATAATAATAATAATAATAATAATAATAATAATAATAATAATAATAATAATAATAATAATAATAATAATAATAATAATAATAATAATAATAATAATAATAATAATAATAATAATAATAATAATAATAATAATAATAATAATAATAATAATAATAATAATAATAATAATAATAATAATAATAATAATAATAATAATAATAATACAATAAATAAATAAATAAATAAGTAAATAAATAAATAGGTGGCCCACAAAGGATTTGATCTAATGTTTAAAATTGGTAAAACACAAAATTTGTAACAGCAGATAAGATAATTTATGTACAGGTAGAGAACCCCCATGATTTGGCCAAAGATTCGAAAGCATCAAAATTAACTAAATTTCTTCATTAAATCCATAAGAAAGACAAGCAGTAGAAAAAAACTCATTTTTTTTGGAACAAGGTAAGAATTTCGTAAGCAGTCTGGTAAACCGAGAGGCTGCACAAAGCGGCAGCCGAGACCAGTGAGATAGAGACGTACAAAAAAAACTAAAAGATCAAGCAAGAGGAAATAAACAACCAAAACAGAAAAAAACTCAGTTATTCGGTCTTTAACTCCGTTTAATGGACAAAAGTCGCTCAATATCCTAACGGAATATTATGGGGCTCATTTAAGGGGAACACACTCAATTTGAAAAGCCTCAATGGATTAATATATGTCTAGTTCGGTTATTCCATCTAGGCTCTAGCTAGGGTTGCACATCAGTTCAAAACTGAATGACAAAAACCGAACTGAATTGGTTCGGTTTCGGTTCACTTTGGGTTTTGTCGGTTTGGGCTGAGTAAAAGGTTATTCTTTGAAAAATTTGAACCGAACCGAAATCGAAATTTGAGAAATTCTTAAACCGAATCGAATAATCAGTTTCAGTTCGATTCGGTTTAAACCGACCCATACTTAACCCTAACTCTAGCAAAGCAAACAATAAAGGGTATCCCAAATTGTAGAGAATATATTGTTGGTCAATAAAGAAATAAAAATAGAAATGAAATCCAAAGCAGGCTGAGAGAGTTTGGGCTTTTACCAGGAGGCACTTGCCACAAGCAGCTTGGCCCGTAGGCCCAGCAGGCCCACAGAAAGCAGTCCAACCGTACTTGCTCCTCCAAGCATACGACTTGTCTCCGTCCCACGTAGAGCAGTACGCGCTCACCGCGTACAAGCTATACCCGTTGTTCTGCGGGTTGTACAAGTGATACGTCGCCCTCACGTTGCTCGCGCTCGCTCCGCTTCCGCCGCCGCTGCTCCCTCCGCCGCCGGCGCAGTTGCTCTGGCAGCCCTTTGAAGTGGAGCAGTAGTCATCGGTGGTCCCGCAGTAACCGTACTGGCTACAGCATAGGTTGTTGGCGCACGTCTGCCCGCCGGCTTGGCTCCCGCACTGCTGGGCCGCCGCTGGCCCCGCCAGGCACAGCCATAGTAAGATGACGGATCCTGCCGGTAAGCAAATTGATCGCTTCATTATGATTTCTTCTCTTTGGTGTTTGAAATATTGGTTATGTAACGAGTGGTTTTGATGATTCTACTTATAGGACGACGGTATCATGGATTTGATCATTTGACTTTTCTAAGGTTCGATTTTTCTCCCCCAAAACTTAATTTATGTGGATATGGACACGGCATGGATCGAGGGGTTAGTCTATAAAGACGGCTGATAGTCTTAATTAGCATACACAGCTGGATGGATGGATGGGTCGGAGATTTACTTATGAAGAATGAAGACCTTTTAGAGTTTCTTATGAATGAACGAGCAATACTTAAATCAAATCTCTCTTTGATTAAATTCTTGATAGGAAGATTCTTATTTCGCATCACCGTCAAATTAAGTTACATATGAAATTTGTTATTTCAGGACGATCTCTAAACAACTATATATATAATTTGGAAAGTGCAGAGTTGAATGGGCGTACGCCACTTAAAAATAAATAAATTAGGCGTACAAAGACCGTTATAGAATTAGGCACCAATAGTATAATAAATATTGACGTCGGTCTAAACTATCCACCTTTCACGAAAATGACGATCATTATAAGAAAAATTGCAGAAAACAGCTTTACTTTAGAAAATAATAACTTTAAATTACAGGACTTCCAATTTTTTAAGCTCATGTTTGTGTGGACGAAGCATTAGTTTAAGCTAGTGTTTGTGTGGACGATTGTAAGTGGGGTTATTTAGGCTACATATTACAGGACTTCCAATTTTACTGTTTCATCATGATTTGCGATGTACCTCCATCTAATTAAGTACATGGCTAAGAGAGTTTTGAATTTCTTCCAATGTCTTTCCTTTTGTTTCCGGCATCAAGATTGCAGCAAACAAAACCGTGAAAGCATTAAGCCCGCAAAGTATGAAGAACGTTCCTGCAAAAATATAAATATAAAATAGATGGATCAAGCTGAGATGAGAGATTTCAGCAAGATTTGATTTGAAGTCAAAAGGGAGGAGAGCAAGAGCAACCTGGATAGCTCCATTCTGTCATAAAGTTGAAAGTATAAGATGAGGCCCAAACGCTCCCGCTTGAGACCACTGATGCAAGGCTTCCAGCTGTTCCTTTTACATTCATGGGAAAGATCTGACCATTCATATATAGAAGCTTGGATTCATCATCATCATCATACCTCAGACAAATACGTACGAGAAGCTAAAACAGAAATTGACCAACCAACCTCAGACATAAGGACAAATGGTAAAGCTGCAATGCCTAAAGTGAATGTTGCAGCATACCCCTGTATAACCAAATTCAATCACTGGACTAATTACCACTTGCTCCAACCAATTTTCTTTCATCACACGAGCAGTAAGTTACAGGTGTATATGATCTTACTTACTTACTTACCCATAAACCGAGTACAATCAAGTAGGTACTCATACTCGACAAGCAGTCATTTTCCTTAAGCAAGAACATTAGCCCCACAAGAAAGCAACAAAAGCACATTCCACCTGAAGACAACTATATATGACAAAACAAAACATGGTTGGTTCATTAATCATTAAGAGAGAGAGATTTGGTGAACTAGCCTTCATTGCCTTACATACAGAAACTGTACCATTAGAAGGGGTCGTCTTCCACATTTATCTATCAAGTACATGCCGATTGCAGTTGATGGAAGCTTCAGACAAACACTTATCCCGTTTAGGAATCAGGAGCAATCAAAAATGATCATAGAAGTACAAACTCTATATGAACAATCACCAAGTAAGCTCACCTGAAGGAGAGCCATTACTACTGACCCAATAGAACTTGAAAATCCTGCACAAAGTAAGATGTTACATAGACAGCGATTGCAAAACCATGATTGGTTGAATAAACAGCGATTCACGCACCAGCTGATTCATAGACAGATGATGCATAATATGTGACCCCAATGGGCCCTGCAAATCCTGCAAGTGCCATGAGTCCGAATACAACCTGATTGAGCAAAGTAAATATGAGGATCAGCCAAACCAAACAGTGAATGCATCCTTCTATCGAGAGGTTTTAATTGCAAGTCTAAATGCTGTATCGATTTGTATGGCTCACAACTAAAGCGCGTGCATATCGCCTCTGGAACAAAGCCATAAAGCTGACTTCTGTTGTTTGCTGAAGGCGTTCAGTGAACTCCTGGAAAGTAGATAGTCGGTTGCATGTCTACTAAATGTTAGAAAGTGAACTTGAATCTTGTGATACTATAACATGACAGATGAGTTGGAGTAATACTTTGATTTCATCTGCTTCTTGAGATATGTCATTGTTATTTCCCCTGAGACGTCGTAACACAGCCTCCTCAGCCTTATTGTGACCAAGCTTTGCCTACCAAAATTCATGCTGCAAATGTCCTTAATTTGATAGAATCTAATTGTGTATGACTGCCATATTCAATGTATTCATAAAATAGGAAGCTTTCCAACTGGATAGACTATGAAATAGACAAACTGACCAAGAACCTAGGTGACTCTGGGATCAAGAATATGCCCAAGAGTTGCAGCAGGGACGGAATGATGCCTGAGTCATGATGTTCCAAAATATTACAGTAATTAAGAAGCAATCGATCTGTTGTAATTAAATTTAAATTTAAATTTAAATTTAAAGAGAGAGAGAAGAGAGAGAGAGAGAGAGAGAGAGAGAGAGAGAGAGAAAATCAATGGACCTATCAAAACTAGGATGCGCCAAGTTATCAACGATCCGGCAAAAAACATTACTAGAAGTCCACAGGATGTCATCAACTGCAAGCAATACACAATCTTGAATTAAAAGAGAATTGTCATAGTTGACCTTTTCTTTGTTTCTTTCAAAATCCTCAAATCCAATAAAATTGAGCACATATAAATGTTAACATTCAGCTTAATTACTTTACCTGAGTCAAAGATACAAATCCTCCTCGAATATTCTTCGGAGTTATCTCTGCTATATAAACAGGAACCTAAAAAGTGCATCAATGTAGAAAATCAAGATGTGGCAATTCAATCTTGCTCATCCAAATTATATAAAATCTAGAGCCATTACCACATAAATGGTAATTCCTATTGAGATTCCTACGAGGAATCTACCCAGATCAAGCAACCATGCTACCTGTTATCACCAGATGTGAAAAGAAAGAAGATAATTTAGTGTAACCTTAACGGAGGATGACAACAAATTGAAGAAGATAAAAAAACAAGGAAGCTTAACCTGTGAGATTGATATTACAATCCAACCAAGGAGGCTTAATGTAGCTGAGAGTCCCATTGCCTGTACATAATTAATTAATCTACTAGAGTTAGTTATTCATTGTAATTAAACAGATTATTTACACATAAACATGGATGGCAATGTAGACACGAAACTTACCCCTCTTCGACCAATGAGGTCAGCTATCTTTCCACTAAGTGAAGAGCCTAATAATCCTCCGACTGTTAAAAGTGATCCGAAGAGTGAATACTGAACATTGCACAGAGAAGCCACTCAGATTTCTTACTTGACTTATGATTATGGTATTTTATTGAATCATATATCAATTGATTAACATGTTCTCTTGGAAAGTTTAATTGATCAGTGAGCAAATCACAGTAGTCATTCAAGGAATTTGCTGTGGATCATCAAAATATTTACTTGAGCAGTTGAAAGGCCAAGGTCGTCCATAACTGCAGATTCAACTGGCGACGAGTAACCCACCTACAAGGTACAAAGTACAAACAACACGCAGGCAGTACATTTGCGAATTGAGGAGGTAGTTCATAATCATAAGAAGATCAAACAGGAGAATACATAAAAGTGTACGTAAAACACACAGCAGAGCCATAGGCGAAGGATCCGGAAACAGCAACGAAGACGCTGAAGAGGAGAAGTGGAGTGATGGCAGAGTCGCCAGCTGGCATCCCGCCATTATCAACCGCTGTTTCTTCTTCGTGAAGCTGCCTTGTCAATAGTGCCTCTCGCTCTATCCCATTCCCCTCCATTCCTTTTTTGGAAAAAGTCAACAAGATTGAAGATGCTACAAATGGAATAAAGCAAGTTTTGTTATATTGTTGTAAACAGTTCTGGACATCATACACGATTCTTTGTTTTTTTTGGTTGAATGATACTCGAGTTTCTTTTAAATTATTATTGCTGTATTACACACGATCTCTTCTTTAATTATTTGGCCAATTATGTACCATATCGTGCGCAAGTATGCAACCAACATATTATTTTACACCTTTTTTATAGCCCAATCGACACGAAATTTTCTTTTTCTTTTTCTTTTTGTAGATTTAGCGTAACATTACCACGTTCATAGCCCTTCTTGCTCTAAAGATTAATATAAAGAAAGTATTCACTACAAAAGACTACTACCCCCTCCGTTCGAAAATACACGTTATTATCATAATTTTTTTATTCAACAATATTTTTCATTTGACATATTTTACCACATATTTTCCGATATTATCCTCATTAATTAAAAATAATTATGTAAATATATAATAAAAAAGAAAAGACCTAAATAAGAATGAGATTATTTAAGTCAAATTAAGCGGGTTCAATTTTTAAGATAAATCTTCAAACGACTTGTATGAAAAAAGTGTTAGTTAAATTATCATTTTTTTCGACTCTCTAATTTTCTGTGTTTTTTTTTTGTCATTGTTTGGTTAATTGTCTTAATAGGTTGGTCCATTAACTTTTGATTTTATTTAAAAAAATCTATAAAAACTGAAATCTCAAGAGTGAAGATAATCAACTTTTGTAATGGGCTTCCGCTAGCCCATTAGCTAGCTTTTTATTTTGGTTTTAGAAAAAACCAAAATAGCCTTGTTCTTTCTCTATCCCTCTATTCCTGTATGCCTACACACATTAGAGATGCCGCCATCATAGTTCACTGTCGGACGGGAGTGGGGGCACTGGCCTCTACTGCCCCCCACCTTGGTCCGTCTCTGCGGTGGAGGCAACGTCAACAGTCCACCTCTTTACCTGATTTTTCTGCTTTGACCTGAATGCTAAAGGTGTTTGTTCTCTTTAGGCCTTCACTTTCTTCATTACTCTTTTCGTTCTAGTTCTGGGTTTTGTGTCAAGTTGTACTTACTTTATGTGTTTGTTTCTTGGTTGCCTCGGTCTGTACTAGCAAATTTTCTTATGGATGTCGTTTTTATAGCCTCTTGGGCTTGTCCGATAAATCGAATATTTACCTAATAAAAAAACAAGCCCCTCCAATTATATAAGTTTTAGAATTTTTCTTAAAAATTGAAAAAATCGTCTAATTTAACTTGAGTATCCTCAATCTTGCTTAAGATATTCCATCTTTTATTATGAATTTATGTAAATATTTCTAATTACTATAGATATCATTGCAAATATGGGTTAATATATGTCAAATGACAAATTTGGTTTAACAAGAAAATTAGTCTAGAATGACAAGTTTATCTAAACGGATGGAGTATATTATGTTGGATCGAACTGTGTTAGTAAAAACTAATAAAGCAGGGAACTAGCAATGTTCCCTGGGCAGTGGAAATAAGCGTAAACAATTAAGAACACGATATTTAGAGAAGAAAACTTTCTGTCTGACCAACAAGTCATAGAAAGAAAATCTTCTACCTTTGAGACACCTTATCAGAGGATTTCAATAGAACACTTTATATTAAGTTTCAACGGTTACAAGGCAAGTCAAGTTCCTTGTTAACTAAGGCACCCACCAAAGTTCAACCAACTAAACTTCTTTTAGACTAAACATAAACCCAAACAAAAGTGAACCACCGACATGAATACTCATGCCAATGTGGATTCTTCACCGGAAAAAACCACAAGAATTCGAACACTTGAAAAGCTCTCTCTTCCCGTTAGTCGTCAATCACTCTTAAAGCCTAGCTAAACCTAGCCTTTTATAGGGCAACTACCGAGTCTGATCTCAATCACAATTCTTACCTAATTATGTTGATATTCCACTCGGCAGATCCCACTAAAATAGGAGTGAGTAGATAAACGATTATTCTAATCTTCAATCAATTTGATCCTTTCCATAATTGATTGATTTCGGATTTCCTAGATAAGACTGTCCATATTTGATCTTATCTCATCCTTGATCTTCTCACAAACAACCGAACAAAGCTGTCAAATCTTCATAGAAGATCGTCCGTAAAAGAACAGGTAACTTTCTATAAATAGAAAGTCGTATATTCTTCGGGTTAGCCTTTCCAGATTATCACTCGTTCCCTCCATTATTCCTCACTATGTTCCTTCACTCTTGACGATGTACTTGTTTTCTTGAAATGCTAACATGGAAAAAGATATTATACCATCAAAGTTTCTCATCGTCAAAACTAAAAGAAACCATGAAACAACGAATGTTCCAACAATTTCCCCCTTTTTGGTGATGACAAACTTATGCAAAAATGCACATCTAGAAACTAATATAAAATTCGGAAAAATTGGAAAATTATTCATGGTTCCCCCTCTAAACGGCCCAGAGAGAAATAGCGTGATAGTTGAAGTGGAAAATAGTTTTTGTAATAACCTCCCTTTTCTTAGATGGATATATAGTAAGTCGAACCTAGTTTCAGGAACGAAACTATTTTTAAGGGGTACTATTGTAATAACCTTCTTTTTCAAGAAGGACAATCATGTAATTTCCTTTTTATTTTGTTTAATAAAATAAATTGTGGCAATATTCTCATAATAATGATATATTGCTTACCTAAGTTATTTTATTAATTGAAAGTTAAGAAAGTAACTTCTAAAGGGTTATTTGAATTAATAATGGATCTTACCCATATATTAAAGGAAGATAAAATAACTAAAATTAGAATTTTAAGAGAAAGATATCAAAATTGTTTAAAAATATTTTTATAAACAAAGAGAATCATTATAAAAATATTTTTGAATTAAAAATTTTATTCTTTAAAAATATATTAAGGATATTTATTAATATCAAGGGCATTTCTTGTCCATTTCTTAAACTAGAAGGGTTGTTTGTGCAAATTCTTGAAAATAGATTCAAATATGGGGGTTGTTCTTCCCCAACTTGTTCTTAACTTCAAACGAGGAAATTGATCTCGTTTCTCAACAGAAATGGATTCCGTAAAAGCCTACTTGTCATTTTTTTAACCTTGTACAAGTTCCCTCAATTAATTTGGGAGAAATCAATCAAACTCATCCCGAAAATCTCGTTCTAGGTCAAATTGCAACGTTTTTGGAATCCTTCAAATTAAATTCGAATTGAAGAGGGATAAGGTCGGATTTAATATGGAAAGGATTGGAAGGAGTCAAAAGACGGATTAGAGAATCAATCCCGATTCAATTACAAGATAAATCATCCATAAATGGGCGAAATGAACGGGATTGTGTCTAAGGCGTTAATGGAGGATTTCAGGCTCGTTTTTGGAGCGTTGAAGCTCATTCTTGGCCCTATAAATATCTCATGACATTGCCTATCTAATACTAAGCATAAAAATCCCTTTACAATCAGGATTTGGACAAAAATCGATCTATAAACCCACACAAAAATTCAGCTCTATTTTAGTTCGAACTCACCGGAGCCGCCTATTGAGCGGTGTTTTCCGGCCACCGCAGACCACATAAGATGCCTATTATGCCAACAGTTGGTAGGGTTGCTCGTCCGGGTTCCAACGACACCTCACACGCCTCGAACCGATTCCAAACGAAGGAGAACAAATCTTATGAAGTCGGAGAAGCGTTTGACTGCCTCCTTACCAAGTTTTACCTTATTTTATGTATTTTTATAAATTAGGGTATTTAAAATAAAATAAATAAATTTAAATCTTAATTTATAAGATGTTAAAAATATTTTTATGTGACAAAAACAGAAAATATATTTTCTTATAAAATTTGCAAATAGAAAAAATGATGAATACTATTGATTTTTTGCCTTAAAAAAATAGGTACTTTGCAAAAAGATATGTTTTTATTGAAATAATATATGGATAAATATTTTTAATTAATATGTATGCATAAAGATAAAGAAATCTACTATATGCAATACAAAGAAATTCAAAGAACCTACAATAATAACGAAAGATTTTATTAATGTTAATAATATAAGTTTATTAGAAATATAAACTTACACGTGTTATAAGAATTCAAATTGCAAGGAAAAGTTGAACAAAATAAATTGCTTATAATTTATTTTGTATCTTATGTATGAATCAGGAAAAGGAAATCATCGTTGGATTGCAAGCTCGTCTAAGATAATTCTCGCTCGCCTTCGAATCAATGTAAGTGGTGTTCGCTCTCATATTTTATCATGGATACTTTTATTCATGTTTGCATGTTGTGTTGTGAATGCTTGTTTGAATAAAATGAACTTAGGTTACTATAGAACTAATGACCATGTGGAAACATATAAATGAACTAGGGTTTATTATGCATAGAAATAATGACCCATGATATCTTATTGTTATTATTACTATTATACGCTAGAAGTTATATATAGGTTGCAATGTTTGTGCACCTGTTTGTTTCACGGTCTCATTTTGAGATTCGTTGTTTTGGACTAGCGTAGAATTAGGGGTGGGGTTTCAATAACCCCTGAACACTTTTTTATAATATTTTGCATTAGGGTGAACCTAGACCCTAATGCTGGTCATGACCGAGCTCGCTCAACCGCTTTGAGGAGTGTTTGACACCTAGCTAGTGCCTTTTATTGAGACTTAGGAACCCTTTACGCCCTTTGTGGGAATCTATACCTTATGGCGTATCGCGTTGCCGTCTTAAAAGTTACCAACTTGAATGCAACGTTTTGTAATTAAATAAGAGAAGTGTTAGTGCACACCCATTAAAACGTGTTCAGGGTGGTAACTACAACTTGGAAAACCACTATAGCTTCCGGCTTTGATTAATCTACTTTCCAATTTGAATTCGGATAACACGCATTCGGTGAGGTTGGTTGTAGATTTGATAAGTCGACGGAGGCTTTTTGAAATCTTGGTTGATAACTAAAGTTCCCAACATAACTTTTCTCGTTCTTGAGGAAACATATCCTTGTAGTGTCCTAATCGATTTTCATCATATTTCTCATTCCGTGAAATTATTTAGGTTATGCCATCGACCGACTTCCATTCAGAGACTGATGGTCATAATGCAACGAAGATCACAAGAACCTCACATAAAATTCACTTGCGTAGTCTTTCATTAGACTAACCGACCGCTTTATTTCTTTTGCATGGCCGGCTGGTGTCAACCTCCCTATACGAAACATCAAGGAGTAAAGTAGTGATAATCGAGATTGAAGAAGTTGAAGACCTTTTTAAGTTTCTTTTGGAATAATGTGTTTATCATTTTAAGGTCAAGATCCTTGATCTGTAAGGACCGCCTTCAAGAATTTTATTTTCGCTTTGTTCAAGAATATTTATTCTCATTTTCCGCACGTATTTGGATTATTCAAGATCGTGAAAGTCGAACTTTTTGTTTTAATATTTATTGATTTATCATTATTATTTATATCTTGAATACTGTGAAAGCCTTGGGTGGCTTCGGAGTGTAAATTTCGAGGTCACTGGCGGTAATATCTCCTAGGAAAAAACGGGGGTTTTACAATTTTTCGCATTGGAAATGAAAATGAAACAAATTTAATTCAATTTTTATTAAATATGAGGGTCAAAGTAGGAAAATGCTGTACAATATATGTAAGAAGACAAGTTTTTATAAACATGATTTTGAATCTAAAAAGTCAATAGAACTAAAGAGAGGGAGTAACAAATATGAATGAAATGACCAAAATGACTTCCTTCTCAGTCGCTACCTCATCGTAGTTCCTTGGCTTCGAGATTGCTTCTTCACCTTCGAGATGATGCTTTGCTCTCTCGAAAGCTCTCTTTCAGATTATTCTCTGTGTAACCACATGCAATTTTCTCCTAGAAAGCCTATGTATTTATAGTGTTCTTATGGATCTGATATTCTATCTTTGCCAAAAATATAATTTTCATCTATAAGATACAATCTATCCTAATACATATCTTTCCTAAAGTAAAACTATCTTATACTAGTCGTCCCCGTCGTGCCATGCACGACTATGACTCAATATTTTTTAGATATACTATAAAAAAGATATTAATAAAAAAATATAATATAAAATTTAATGTAAGTAATTTATTGATTGTAATATGTATAAAAATTATTTTTTTAAATCAAATAAAACAAATTAAATTTAGATTATTAAGTTTAAATAATGAAAATAATATATACAATGCGCATAAAATGTTATGGTAAATTTTCAAATTGTGAGTTGCAATAAAAGCAAGGTATTTTGACCAAAATTCTCATAAGGAAGTATTTTGATTAAAAAAAGCATAGATTTATCAAAATATATAGACATATAATTATCTATTTATATAAAATATTTTTTATAAGGAAAGCATTTTTTATCATTATAGTTAAATATGACATGTAAGTGACGGGGTGAAAATAATACGATGTGGCATATGACGTGTTAAAAATTACATGACATGGCTTAAGGAAAAGGCGACACACGGCAAAATCCGATGTGGCGCATTTTAGAAGCGACACGTGGAAAAAGCTGACGTGGCGCAACGTGGAGGCTCCAAACCTTATTGCTTTTATATATATAGTAGATTTATTCTTACGAACTAGATAAAAGATAAGTTAGAACCAAATCTCCAATTTCTACGATCTCCCCCCCGCCCCCCGCTTAATTGAAGATTGCTTCTAAATGTTCACCAACGCCTTTGACTATTCAACGATAACACCGACTCTATCATGGTTTATTATGAATAATATTACAGTCTCTCTCTCTCTCTCTCTCTTATCATAAGCTTTGTTTTTCTTTCACAATTCTTGTTCGTCATTTAGTTCCTGAAACTCTTAGACAAATAAAGCGTGAAATCCACATTGATTTGTCAATTCTCAAAACGAGATTAGATACAGTCCCGAACACTATTCCAACACGTTTGAATAGACCAAAATAAAAGACAATAGTACAAAAGGATGGTAAAACGTTAACAAATACACATAATATGGGTATTTTCTTTTGTATATTTAAGGTAACTGATGATTCATTCGAAAACGAGGATGACTAAATGTAACACACAACCCCTTTAAAAATAGTCAAGCTTATATATATGTTTGAAAAAATTTGTGGAGCCGTAGAGGAATCAATCATAGGTTATCCCTTTTTTTTCTTATTAATTTCTTCACCTTTGAAATTCATTCTAACACAACACATCTGTTAGAGGACTCTTGTATTTCTTCCAACGTCTTCCCCTTTGTTTCTGGCACCAACTTTACGACGAACAACACCGTAAGAGCATTAGCCCATCCGAGTACGAAGAATGTGCCTGGATAACTCCAATCTGTCATCATGTTGAACACGTACGAGATAATCCATGTCGTCAATCCTGTTACTACTACTGCAAGGCTTCCAGCTGATCCTTTTACATTCATGGGGAATATCTATCAATGACATACAATTGATAAAGGGCTTGAGTTAATTGGAATTGTTAATTATAATTACTATGAAAAGTTTAAATTGAATTTGAACTTTAGAGTTTAGATTAGAATGTGTACCTCAGACATGATTAGGTATGGTATTCCTGACATGCCTAAACGGAACGCTGCAGAAAATCCCTAAAGATTCCAAAAGATTCATTTTTGTATCAGCAACATATATACATTGGTTCAACCTATATATGTTTTTATGAGAAAACATATATTTGTCACGTACAATTAGAATAGAAAGGAGAATTGCAAAATTGATCACACATACCCATAAGCCGAGTACTATAACGTAGGGTGCAATGTTTTCCAAGTAGACTTTGTCCTTAAACAAGAACATAAACGCCACAAGAAAGCAACATAAACACATTGCACCTGCAGAAATCTACACAAGGTATAGAATTGGATTGAAAATTTTGGTATCACTAATATATATATTGTATCACCTAATATAAATTACAATTTCTTGCATCTAACCATTAGAAGGGGTCTTCTTCCACATTTGTCTATCAAGTACACACCGATAACAGCCGATGGAATCTACGTACATATAAACAAATCTTGTTCAGAAAGATCATTCCATAACTTTTCCAATAAAAGATGATGATGATGATGATATCGATTTACCTGAACAAAAGCCATTACAATTGACTCAAAAGAGCTTGAAAATCCTGCAAGCAACATAATATTGTGAATGAGGTTTGGGTATTGCAACACCAAAACTAATGTACGTACATAGCATCCATTGATCGAGTATCTTTGTTAGGAATCCAAATAATCAAATTAAGAAAGGGCCTTTAACTTGTGTATACCGGCTGCTTCAAAGACGGAGGATGCATAATAAGTGACCGCTGTGGGTCCGGCAAATCCCGACAAGGCCATGAGCACCAATACAACCTGAACAAAGTATCAGCATCAAATATCACAAAAGGCCTTGACATCATCAGCATATATATATAATTGGGAAAGAGTACAAGTATAATTAATGTTGGATCCATACAACTAAAGAATGCGCGTAGCGTCTCTGAAACAAACCCCATAAGCTAACTTCTGGAGTTTGTTTAAGGCATTTGGTGAACTCCTGAAAAAATAGCAAGAGATCGAATGTCTAGTACATTTTCGACAAATATGTGATTTGATTCGATCTTCATGTAATAGAGCGATTAATATAACATAATATATCAGTTGATCGATGTAGTAGTACTTCAATACTGGCTGCTTCTTGAGATATATCAATCTTATCTCCCCTAAGACGTTGTAACACAATCTCGTGTGCCTTGTTGTGACCCAGTTTCGCCTATACACAAGTTCATATCCCAGTCAAATTTCTTCAACTTGATAGGGCCAGGCTATGAAAATAGGCAAACTTAATTACCAAGAACCTAGGCGACTCTGGGATCAAGAATATTCCCAAAAGTTGCAACACAGATGGAATTATGCCTGAGAAGTTATATATGTAGGGAAATATCATTTTGTTATGTGTTTAGATTTAGAGAAAAAGAGAAGAAAAATATAGATACTTACCTACTAAAATTAGGAGGCGCCAAGGAACTATAGATCCAACGATAAACATTATGAAAACTCCAGAGGATAGCATCACCTGCAAACTTATGGAGGAGTCAGTACAATCGACCAAGTGTATACAATCTCTGATATCATATATATATATATATGAAGGTAGATTAGATAATCATATATCATATGTTATGTAAGTGTTACATTTATAAACATAAACAACTTGGTTTACCTGTGTTAAAGATACTAGTCCTCCTCGAAGATTCTTTGGCGTTATCTCTGCTATATAAATTGGAACCTAAATTACATTAAAATACAAGATCAAGATATGTGGCTTTAATCTTAGTAGCCCAAATTAACTATGCGACGTTTACAAACATTATTACCACATAAAGACTAATTCCTGTTGAGGCTCCCACGAGAATTCTGCCTAGATCAAGCGACCATGCTTTCTGTCATAACCAGACCGTAAAAGAAGATTAAATAATTTTAGCTTATTCGTCTTAAAAGTGTGTTTTTACCATAACCAATTAAAATGTCATGTTTAGACTAAAAGACATATTTAGACAGGTTTCTAGTAAAGTTTTTGTATATGAAGATTGAATGACATCAAATTTAAAAGTTTAGACCAAAGAAAGCTTGACCTCGGAGATGGCTATTGCTATCCAACCAAGAATGTTTATGGTGTTTGCAAGTGCCATTGCCTGATCGAATATGTCACGAGACCAACCAATTGAGGCAGCAATAATAATTAGTACATAAATTTTACTCCCTCCGATCCAAATTAAGTGTCGTTTTAACTCTTTATATTTGATCCATTTTATGTGTCGTTTTAGGTTTTCTAGGCAATTGATTAGGAGTGAGTTATGAAAATTGTTATTGGAATGTGTTTTTATTAATTAATGTTATTCATTCATTGGTTAAAAAAGGTATTGAGTGATAAAATTTATACAAAAAATTACATTTTCGAGTTTAGTTAATACTTTTCTTAAATGTTGTGTCGAAAACTAAAACGATACTTATTTTGAATCGGAGGGAGTATGAGTTAGAATAGTAATTAATTGTAACTACGTACGTACTTGTTGAAGCTAGGTAGGTTAATCGGAAATTAAATATACTTACCCCTCTTCGACCTATGAGGTCGGTAATTTTTCCACTAACTACAGAGCCTAACAATCCTCCCACGGTCAAGATTGATCCAAAGGTTGAAAACTGCACACATTAATCGAACCAACAGTCAACACACACTACGTACTGAGATGGAAATAGAAACACGTACACTAATTAACAAATTGAAGTGATGCTCCCTCATTTTTGGATGGAAAAGTTAATGCAAGTAATTATTACCTCGGCAGTTGAGAGGTCAAGGTCATCCATAATTGCAGATTCAATCGGTGATGTATACCCCATCTGCAAAAAATCAAGCCCGTGAAATATAATGCAGGCTGTCGACATGGAGGAATTTGATTGTCTTAATTACCTTCATTATTTTAATTACTTTCATTATTTTGTTAAAAACAAAAAAAAAATGTACTGTATTTCTGAACGGGAGAACTATTGAGTTTTTTTTTATTTTTTAATTTCCGTTTAATACTAATTAGTATTTTCAACTTTAATTACTCTTTTTTGGTTTATTTATTATTTATTAATATAAATGACTCCTTGAATTTTTAGTTGCGAGTAAAAATCTGTTTGTATTTATATGAGTTTATTTATTTATTTTGTAATTAGTTGTTTATAAGGTTAATCATGTTTCTTCGGTTATTTTTAACTAGTATATATATCTGTTCCAAATTAAGTAAACAGCTAGTTATAAAATCAATAAACAATCATAAGTCATAGCTACTAGTACAAAATAAATAAAAACTCATTAAAATTAATAGTAAAATAAAGTAAAGTAATTAGAGTTAAATATGAACAAATACATAATATCACAAAAAAAACTACTGGAGTAAGACAAGGGATGCACCAAAAATTTATGGGGACAAGCCCGCCTTTAATGGAGTAGATATTTCCTGATTTGGTTGAAAATGGGATCAATGTCATATCCTCAATTGGAAACCCGTGGGAATAGGAGACTCTTATTCCCCCAAATTCTTTATATATGTACTCAATATAATTTTTATAAATTATGAATTTAATAAATTTTAAATATAATTGTAGTTTTGTCGGTCCGGAATGCTTGAATTAAAATAATAATCTGACAAATTATGAAATTTAAATAGAACCAATTCAATCCAAATTGTAAAATCAACACATTAAATGGTAAATGAGTAAATGTGACTCGGCTCTGCTCTCTTTTTGCACCAAAAAAATTTTAAGTGACGAAATTAATTATAAATTTTTTGAGGGAAAATAGTCTTATTTTATAAAATAATTATAAATTTTAGACATAAGTAATTTGATATTCATTTATTGGTAAGATATTCTTAAACGATTTTGAGTTATTAGAAAGCCCTCGTATTTTTTTATTTTGAGAGGAGAAAGTTCGTATAGTTCATGTTCTACTTCTAGAAAGTAGAGTATAATTTTGTAAAAACATACTCGTACTAATTCAATTTTAAAATTTTAAAATATAAAAAAATTATTTTCCCCCAGAAAGTTAGTTCACTTATTTCAAATCGCGCACATAAAGTAGATTTACCCTAATTTGGATATTGTAAAGTTAATTATATCCATGATTTGAACAAATTCTAAGAGCAAAAAGGAGATGCTGAGAAGGAGAAAGGTATAGCATACAGCAGCGCCAAAGACGAAGGAACCACAAATTGCAATACAGATGCTGAAGATGAGAAGCGGAGTGATGGCGGAGTCGCCGTGGTCACAACCAACGGCTGGATCTTCTCCATTTTCATTTACATCTCCTATCAATGGCGCCTCTACCTCTTCCCTATTCCTCGCCATTTCTTTCACTAGCTAGCTTCTTCCTTCCAAACTAGGGAGTATTGAATTGAAGCAGGCAAAATAATAGACCAAAACCAAACTTGTTCGTTATAATATAGCAAATATGAATGAAATGACCAAAAAGCCTTGTAAGGTTAAAATATCAGAGGATGACACGTGCCTCCCGGTGGATCTCATGCATTAACAATCCTGATAGTAACATGCTCTGGTAGCTAGTTTTTTTCCCCAAGTTAATAACAAGTACAGTATAGATTAGTTAAGAAAGGTGTTATATGCTAGGGGCCGGTGTCCAATAAAAGCTAGGCACGACGTGGCATGGGAGTAATAATCAATCAATTTCAGTGAACTATATATTCAATGGCGGAGCCCTTGAAATTATTACCAAGGAACACAATTGTCTAAAACATATTGAAGAAGTGAAAAGGGTGAAAAATACACTTAAGTATCGAATGCATAACCTATTATAATTTTTTATAAGGAAAGGGACTAAGGGAGGTCATTTGGTCTAGACATAAAATGTCGGAACGGATCAACTTGATCTCCCAAGGAAAGCTCTAGTCACCTTGCACGACATTAACAAGTTGGAGGTTGTCCCTCTCGATCGGTAGATGGAGCAAGGGATGTCATGTCGGGTGGCCTAATGAATTCCCTAGATAAGAGCAATAGCTTCGGACATCAACATAGAGAGGTTGCCAAGAAGCATGCCGTCGAAATGGATTGTTAACCTATGTGCTTGATCACGAAGGATGAAGTCGAAAGTAGACACACCATTCGATCAAGTTAACCGCTCCATCGAAGTTTAATTTAGTGAAGTTTTGTGTGTGTTTTCTAGACTAATTAGTAGTATATATACTTTGTAAGCACTAATATTAAAAAAAATTCACACTAAATATGGGAAGTAGAGGGGGCAACGGCCCTCACTGACCCGACCTCCCTCCGTCCTTGTATATATTGAAGCTATTGAAAGAGTGGCTATGATATTTGATAGTGCAGTTTTTCGGATAGCATGGCGCAACCAATTCGGTCGACCGCCCGTGGCTTCTTTCGAATTCATTTTTAGGGATTTTGGTGGCTCTCCCATCCATTTTGACGGAGGACTGATTGGTCACTAGTCTGTTCTGATCTCCGAGATCATTGCCATGCGTCAAAGACTTCTCAAGGCCATTCGCCGTGGCATTTCCCCGATCTAGATTGAAGAAAATAATTTGTAACTAGTCAAGGCCGTTCTAGGTGATTCGCGCTGCCCGTGGGAGATTGAGTTGTTGTGGTCGGACATCCACTGTTTGCTTGCCCGGTTCCAAGATTGGAGTATTTCTCACGTTTTCCGTGAGTGCAATTCTGTGGCGAATTTCATCACTGGTTCTTTTCGACGGGTGTCCTCTATCCCGCGTGCAATTGACTCGGGTTTGCATACTCGATTTCATCCGATAGGATGCCCTAGGGCCTAGGTCGACGATTACCTTGTTAGTGGCCACCCTAATCTCTTTCCTTATAATAAAAATATACTCCTTTAATTTCATAAAACTTATATTTTTAATGATTTATACATTATTTAAAAAACACTATAAAAATAATAATATTCTCTCATTTACTACCTTATTTTTTTACTTTATTGAAAACTGCTACTAATAATTTATTATTAATTATAAGAATAAATAAATAAAATAGAGACTAAAATAACTAAAAAACTTGTAATATAAAAAAAAAAGACTAAAAAGACATATACAATAGCACGCACGCATGTATTATAGTATTTTGATAGGTGTTCAATAAATGTAAAACATACATTTGTTCTAATTAATATTAACATTTTTATAACTACATTTCCTCCCAAATGGCTAGTTGGCCATTCAACTCCCACCTCCACCACAAATTTCTTCTCCGGTTTAGTGTACACTTTACAATATACTACATCGAGTTTGGTTCACTTATCTTAAAACATGATAATACACTTTTTTTAGTTCATAGTATATTTTTACATATAAAAATACATTGTAAAAAAAAAATGTAATCCAAAAACGTGCACTATAAAAAGTATGACAAAGTAAAATTCTTATCTTAAAACGTGAAACAAATGCACTTTTTTTATTTCATAGTGTATTTTTGCATACAAAAATACATTGTAAAATAAAAAAAGTGCAAAGCCGAAAAAGTGCACTATAAGAAGTATGAAAAAGTACACTACAAAGTACGAAAAATGCAAAGCCGAAAAAGTGCAGTTTGAAATAATAAAAGTGTACTACAAACTAGGAAAAATACATTCATTTCAAGATAAGAGTTCGTTTCATTTGAACCAAACTCCTACAAAAGAACAAATTACTTACGAAGATCACATCACTTGTTAATTGATAATCATCAACGTCACATTTTTTTCTTTTATAAAAAATATTTTTCTATTTTAAAAAATATTTGAACACTCTATATTAGGATATATGAATTATAAAGGAACAACCAAACCATTGTTCAATCAAAAAAGTAACAATGATATAAAATTAAAAACTTTTCTTGAACAAAACTGGGTGGTATTCCACCCAGATTGTACTGGCAACCAAGTAAAAATGGGTGGTATTCCACCCACTCTGCTATGCAGATGCTTCACCAATCAAGAGGAGAACCCAAAATTAACTTAGAATGGATAAATCGACTAAATATCCCTCCTAAAATGATGAATTTCATGTGAAAAGTAGCCCGTAATGGTCAACTAAAACTAGGCTTGCAGCGAACCACATTCCGGTAACACAAGGCTGTGAAGCATGTAACTGTATGGAGGAGGATACGTTCCATGTGTTACTCATTCCCTCTCACAAAGGCAACCCTTAACTCATTAGACCCAAAATTAAGGGGGATTACCGAACAAGTTACCCAGGACGGGAGAAAACCACATGAGTTTCTAGAGGAAATTAAGAATAAGACAACCAAAGAGGAATTCGAACTCCTCATTAACATCTGGTGGAGCGTTTGGTTCTCGAGGAACAAGAGGGTCTTTAACTGTAATGCTGGCACTAGCTTGACCAATGCCGTTCAAATCGCTGAGTTTGTCCGTAACCAAATTAAAGACTGGAAACTTGATTCCGCTGCTTCCTCCGGTCCCCGTAACCATAATTTACGGGGCCGTGTTGGGAGAAAGCGAACCAAATGGGAAAAACCCAAAAGGGATTTTATAAAATTGAATTTTGATGGTGCAGTTAATGCAAATGGTGTGGCTTCATTCGGGTTCATCCTCAGGGACTCAAGTGGCTCCCCCATCCACTTTGACGGAGGACTGATTGGTCGACATTCCGTTCTGATGTCCGAGACCATTGCCTTGCGCCAGGGACTTCTCGAGGCCACTAGACGTGGCATTCCCCGGATCCAGATTGAAGGCGATAATCTGCAGCTAGTCAATGTCGTGCTCGGTGACTGGCGCTGCCCGTGGGAGATCGAGATGTTGCGTGCGGATATCCATGGCCTTCTAGCTCGTTTCCAGGATTGGTGCATCGCTCACATCGTTCGGGAGTGCAATTCTGTGGTGGACTTTATCACTGATTCGTTTAGGAGCGTCTCATCCATCCCACTTGCAGCTGATTCGGACCTCTGTACCCTCATCCGCCAGGATGCGCTAGGGTGACCACTAGGTTATTAGTGGTCATCCTAATTTCTTTCCTAATAAAAAAAAACTTTTCTTGAACAGGTAACATTGTACTCTATGTCTATTGATAATTGTTTTTGATTAACTTTTCCAATATAATATATCAAATGGCTGGATGTTCACTTACATTTTACATCTCTCAAAAAATCACTTTAATTTTACAAAGATGTCTGCAATAATATTTTTAGAGAATATTTGTATTTTACATAATATTTGATAAAAGTTAGAAGAGAAAGAAAATATTAGTGAAAAGTTGTCTCTTTTATATTTCCAAGAAAAATTTAGTCATTTTAAAACTAAAATTAATTAGATATTTAATTAAAGTAGATGTTTAACATGTATCATAATTTTGTGTTGGTTTAAGATTTTGATTCTATTTTTCATGTCAACAAATATCTACCCTAGTACAATGCAAAACAGATTTCATTCATTTTGAAAGAATTACATCACATGGCATAACCCAGAATCAACGTCGTTCACGATTGTGAAAAGTTGAATCGAGATCGTGACAGTGGATGCTCATGACCGTGACTTAGGTTCAAATCTGCTTTATGGTCTTGATCGAGTCTCCTGGCACACCCTCATGACTTCATTCACAATCATGGATGCTCTTATAGCTTCGATATGCCCTTCAAAAGTGACCATAGTAACGAGCCCCCGACACCTCCTTAGATTGGCATGATATTGTTGCTCTATAAGGCCGACATCCAAGGAATGGTCGAACAGGCCGAAACATGCCTTATGAAGGTAATAAGTGCTTTGACATCTTCTTCGCTTTAGACGTCGTATCGGATTGAAGCTTCTCCAACTCTTGAGCGGGTGTCGAGGCCGTATCAACGTCCATCATTCCTACAATAATAGCATTTCACATTAATTAGACATATGTTTCTTTCTTTAGATTACATATTACTATCCTTATCCCTCTTCTTTTTAGGGTTTTTATTCTTGCCTTTACCTTTAGCCATCACAAATTCATACTTAGACTTAGTCTTATTATATGCCTTAGTACCATTTTTAACTTTATAGACTTTCAGAGAGTCATTATTTTGTATAATAGCCCCCAATAAGCTTATTAATAGCAAGGTCATCTCTCCCATATAACTATATTGAATCATGCCTTTCAACACATCAAATTGAGAAAGCAAAGCATTGAATAGAATAACATCTTGGTGTTCATATGATCCATGTTTCTTCTTTCTTGACAGCTCATATTTCTTCCTTAATTAATAATAATCAATTTTAGTCGTCCTTGAATCTTCTTGTTAAAACTCTATAGCTTATTGACCTTTAGAACCACTTCCATTCCCTCGATTACTTCTCATAATCCCGATCACATTTGCATAGGTTAACTATCTACTTAAATGTTTGAGTTTAATTCCTTGATCACTTCCCATGATCCCGATCAGTTTAAAACTTCTTTTTGATTCTCTTCCGGTCATTTAATTTAACCTGGCTTTACTTTAGCATGCTCTTAGTGCGTATCCGTCAATTAAGTTCAGTGTAGTCATAGCTTCTATGGCATCTTAGCAAGTTTTCATACATTTCTCTAAAGTACAAGAACTCCAACCCATAATATTGTTTTCTTAGTCTAAAACAACTCAATAAGCACATCACATTGTATGTTTGTGGTCATCAAAACTCAAGGAATCCTATTAATATACAATGACTTGTTCTGACTTGATCTATAATATTAATTGTCATGAATCCACCATATTCAACATATATAGACCCAAAGTAATTTGACCAAACTGACCCGATAATAGTTTTAAGAAGTTTTTTAAGTCCTAAATGGACGGAGACTGTGGAGCTAGCAGGGGCGGAACTATATGGCATGGGGGCTAGAAGTGGCATGGCCCCTCTAATCCAATTTTTTTAGTATATGTTTTACTTTCATTAATAGCTTCGAATTGATATATCATAAGCTCCAATTTGATATCCGAGCAAAAAATTATGATCGTTTGAAGTTACAAGTATGCAAACCACTTTCACATGTCATTTACTTAATTAGAATGCCTTTTTAAAAAAAAATTATATCTTCATACGGTAATTGATCTTGAGAACTTTAATAAAATATGTTATGTTAAAATACTTGACAATCGTATCATAAATTAAGAGTGCATGATTTAAGTACTTATTTTAGTGCATTGGGACACCTACTCAAGCGGATATGATTTTAACGTAAATACATGAGGTATACGTTTCGGCTCTCATGAAGAGTCTCCTTGATCGAAAAATTTGTTATTCTAGTTATGCATTTTTACCTTTTGAGGTTTTTTTTTGTGTTTTTTAGTTGCACCAAATTTTTTTTTGGCCCGTACAAGAAATATTCTAGTTCCGCCCTGCTATATAGGTTTCAAACTTCCCCCAAAATTAATTGGAGTATATATTTATGAAACTAAAAAAAATGTATGTAATTAAGGGGAGATTTAGCATTGGGAAAGTTAAAAAGAGTGAAAACTACGTTAAACCCATTACAATTTTAAGAAGTAATCTCTGAGACAACCTTTTTTTTTTTTTTTTTTAAAGGTAGAGATTAGACTGAGACAACTTTTATGTTTGTGGAACAACAAGCGTAAGTATATATGATTTTTCTTCTGGTGTTTGAATTATTAAAAGTCTTGTGTGAAAATGTAGATGACTTGATGGGTGCATGTTCTCCTTCGCTGTTAAGCTCTGTGCATGTGCATGCGTCCACTGGTGGTGTTCCACCAAAAATAATAAAAGGTCGTAGGTGAGGTTGGCCTGGCTCACTGGCTGTGTTGCGCGCGCCTTTTCCATTTGAGAGAGACAGTTTCATAAATGCCGTGTGGAGACTAGAAAAGATGATTAGTTATTTCGACCAGGATGAATAATTTTAGAAAAATTACCCCATATAAATAATTGTCAGTTTAAATAATTTTATTTTTTAAGAAAATTAATAAATAGATATATGTATATATCTTTATTTATTATTTTATTTTCTAATATCACTACTAACAATTCTTCATTTACTTATTACAAAATAAAAATAAATACAATGATATATATAGGTGTAAAATAGTTAATAAAAAGTTTATAATGCTAATATTTTTTAAACAAAAAAAAGAATTACAATAACAATAATTTTGAAACGGAAGGAGGGAGTACGATGTGTGTTAGCACTTAATAGTTGAACTTGGGTGCAATTTATTTCCTTGATCGATATCTAAGACCTTAGCTGTTGGGACGGTGTTGGGACCTCTGGTTCTAAATATCGGAACAACGATACCGTTCTCTAGTTTTGATAATGACAAACACCATATGGGAACTAATATGCTTTGTCCAAGTATTTCTAAGGAACAGTACAGGTTCAGTAGAGAACTCCAATGAACGACCAAGGAACACAGGATTTCACGATGAAGAGTTTCTCTTAAAGGAACTCTGAAGAAGACAGTTCCCATTACATGGGAACTCACATCTGAAGACAAAGACCGTTTAGCGCAAATTGCGGGATCCTGTCATGGACAGAACGAAGTCACAGTCTGAGGAGCAGACTGTCACGAGTGATCCAACGGTCCGATTAATTCAAGAAGTTTACCTAGTTCAAATCGAAGTCACATGTGTAGATTGTACACTTGGGCTGCAAGCAAAGGGCATTTCGGACAACATGAAAGATGCGATTGAAGCCCAAGTACAACTGAGTATAAAGCCAAATGAATAGTGCTAGGTTTAGGCACTTCTCCCAGAACTCACACATACTCCCAGAGAAAGAAAGAAAGAAGAAGAGAAGTCCCCGACGACGAGTGTCTGATCTCGACGACGGAGAAGCTGAAGTTCCCAAGAGCAAGGGAACTGAATTGTCAAGGTGTAAGCTTTGACTTTCTTGTTTTTAGTTGAGTTGTTCGCTTAGGAACTCAGTTGAGAAGATTCACTAGTGTTACTAGAGTTAGGTAGAACTCGTAGGAACAGAAAAGTTTGAATTTGGCTGTTTGTAACTAAGGAACAATCAATAAATACAAGTAAATCATTCAAAATCCTCCAAGCGGAGGTAGAGGTTTACCCACACAACTAGTTGGTTGTCGTGGGGTTCCTCTATAAGGGAACTGTGTTCTTTCAGCTTTTAATACTTGCGATATTGTCTCTTCCGCTGCCTTGGGAACAGCTTAACAACTAGTTACCAAGCTCTCGCTAACCGGTTACGATCCAAAAATTGGTATCAGAGCAGGCTGCTCTAGATTTGTGTTAGCATCGCAGGTTTCAAAATGGCTCACGAACTCACCCAAGTCAGTCACAACAACAGCAAGCCACCAAGGCTCATCACTGGTAGATTCGAAAGCTGGCAACGCGACATGAAGGATTGGATGCGTAGTCAGGACTACCAAGCTTGGTACGTTATAGAGAAAGGGAACTTCAAAATTGATTCAGCTATTGAGAATGGTCTCACCAAATGGGGACCAAATGAATACAAGTGCATGGAGGCCAACTTCAAGGCCAAACAGTACCTCAAGAATGCTATGACGGTGCAAGATTGCGACAGGGTGGCAAACCTAGACACAGCCAAGGAAGTGTGGGAAGCCATTCAACAAATGCATATTGGGAACTCAAACCTTCGAGAAGATCTTCAGATGAATGCGAGAAGGAAGTTCTTCAAATTCCAAATGGAAATGGGAGAGTCTGTCGACAGTTACCAATCCCGTTTCGAGGGACTTTGCACCAAGATGGTTGGCCTAGGGATCACTAAAGAGGAAATCACTGACAAAATGAAGGTTCAACAACTCTTCAACGGACTGACTGGAGAGTGGGCAAATGAGAGAACAATGTTCAAAGAGAATCCAAAGAACAGAAGCCTCATGCTCCACCAGGTCTTTTGAAAACTAGTGGGACATGAGAAAAGAAAGATAGATGACACGGAGCAAAAGAGGGCACACCAAGGGATTGCCCTCAAACTTGAAAAGATGCTCAAGTCAATTCAAGAGCAACATGAAGAATCTGAAGAAGAAGAGGATGAGGAACTGGTCTTCGTAACTGTTGGGACGTTGTTGGGACCTCTGGTTCTAAGCAACGGATCAACGATTCACTCCTCTTTAAGTTTTGATAATGACAAACACCATAGGGAACTAATGTGGTTTGTTCAAGTATTTATAAGGAACACATGTACAGCAAAGAACTCCTATGAATGACAAAGCCACTGCTAGCCACAATGAAGAGTTTCCATCAAGGGAACTCTGAAGAGGAAAGTTCCCATGATGTGGGAACTCCCAGAAATAAACAAGAAAACACAAGCTTACAACGATGAAGAGTTTCCATCAAGGGAACTCTGAAGAAGTCAGTTCCCATGAAATGGGAACTCACATGTGAAGACAACGACCGTTCAGCGCAGATCGCGGGATCCTGTCTCAGACAGCCAGAGGGAACAGTCTGAGGATCAGACTGTCACGCTTCATCCAACGGTCCGATTGATTCAAGAAGTTGACCTAGTTCAAACCAAAGTCACATGTGAAGAAAGTACAACTTGGGCATCAGGCAAAGGGCATTTTGGACACAAACGAAAGATGCTACTGCCCAAGACAAATGGACTATAAAGCCAAATGAATAGTACTCGGTTTGAGTACTTCTCCCAGAACTTACAAAACACCCACATCTGAGAAAAGAAAGAAAAGGAAGAGAAGTCCCCGCCGGCGAGTGTGTGATTTCGACGACGGTGAAGCTGAAGTTCCCTGGAGCAAGGGAACTGAGAAGTCAGCGTAAGGTTTGAGTTACTTGTGTTTTGCTGTTGTGAGCTTAGGAACTCAGTTGAGAGGATTTACTAGTGTTGCTAGAGTTAGGAAGAACTTGTAGGAACAGAGAAGTGTAAATCTGGCTGTGTAACTAAGGAACAAAGCAATCAATATAAGTAAGTCATTCAAAATCCTCCAAGCGGAGGTAGAGGTTTACCCATACAACTAGTTGGTTGTAGTGGGGTTCCTCTATAAAGGAACTGTCCCCTTAACTGTTTTTAGTACTTGCGATTATTTACTTCCGCTGCCTTGGGAACAGCTTAATTGCCAGTTCCCAAGCTCACTGCTAACCGATTACGATCCAACAATTGGTATCAGAGCCAGGTTCTCTAGATTTGTGTTAGCATCGCAGGTGTCAAAATGGCTCAGGAACTTACTCAGGTGGGGAACAATACCAGCAAGCCGCCAAGGCTTATAACAGGAAGATTTGAATGCTGGCAACGAGACATGAAAGATTGGATGCGTGGCCAAGACTACCAAGCCTGGTGCGTCATCGAAAGGGGGAACTTCGAAATCGATCCAGCTATTGTCAACGACCTCTCAAAGTGGGGTCCCAACGAGTACAAGTGCATGGAGGCAAACTACAAAGCCAAACAGTACCTAAAGAGGTCTATGTGCGTACAAGATTGTGACAGGGTTGCAAACCTTGACACAGCCAAGGAAATGTGGGAAGCCATCCAACAAATGCACGTTGGGAACTCAGATCTCAGAGAAGATCTTCAAATGAACGCAAAGAGGGAGTTCTACAACTTCCAAATGGAGATGGGAGAGTCCGTCGATAGCTACCAATCCCGGTTTGAAGGACTTTGCACTAAGATGGAAGGATTGGGGATCACAAAAGAAGAAATCACCCACAAAATGAAGGTCCAACAGCTCTTCAATGGATTGACTGGAGAATGGGAAAACGAGAGAACGATGTTCAAGGAAAACCCAGAAAATCGAACACTTATGCTTCATCAAGTGTTTGGAAAGCTAGTGGGACATGAGAAGAGGAAGATCGATGATAAGGAACAAACTCGAGCTCATCGAGGGATCGCACTCAAGATCGAAAAGATGCTCAAATCAACCCAAGAACAACATGAAGACTCTAAAGAAGAAGAGGATGAAGAGCTAGTTCTTGTAACAAAGGCTCTTCGAAATTTCTACAAAGGAAAGTCTCAACGGAACAGTGGGAACTGGGGAAAGGGACAGAGTTCCCAAAGAAAGCCCACAGAGAAGGATCTCTCAGAAGTGACTTGCTACAAATGCAACAGGAAAGGACATTTTGTGAAGGAATGTCCACAAGGAACTGAAGGCAGAAAGCAAGGAAAGAAGGCCTACATCGCTACTTGGAGCGATGATGAAGACGAAGATCCTGAAGCATGGGCACTCCCGGACATGTGTGGCATGGCCATAGGAGAAACCACTGGGGAACAACCCAGTGAGGTAACCACTGAAACTGTTCTTGATTCCTTGAGCAATTATGAAAAACCTGAACTGTTGAAAATCCTTTCAAGTCTTGTTAAAGATAACATAAAACTGCAAAACAAGTTGGAAAAACAGGAACACATAAATTCTCAATTGGTTGGTCTTGAGCCCTGTCCCAACTGCATATCCCTTCTAGAAAAACTCAAGTCCCATGTGTCTCACATCGTAGATCTAGAAAGAGAAATCAAAACTTTAGAGAAAGATGAGAACACCCTCCTGCAAAACCTGAGTAAGACTCCCGAACACCCTGAAGCCTCTAGTTCCCAAATCAAGTTCGTCCCAGCCAGACATGGCATAGGATACAAAGGTGAGTGCTCCAAGAACAGAAAGTCACCCCTGAGCGAACATGAGATCCATGAGTGTAGGGCCTTAGAACTCCAGTGCGAGAAACAGAAAAATGCTCATCTAGAAGAAAAAATCAGGGTCCTAGAAAGTGGAAACAATGGTGAGAAAGACTACTATACTGGGAACTCTGGACATAGAATCTATGTCAAAATTGCTAAGGGAAATGGGTCTCGAGTGTACAACAAAGAAACCATGGATAGGAACCGTATCCAGAGACCACACCCAAAATACTACCTGGGAGAATACTACAAGACATGTTGGCACTGTGGTGCTCATGGGCACTACAAGGATGCATGTCCCAAGAAGAGAGCCCAAATCCCTAGAAGCCATGAGTTCCCAAACAGACAAAAACGTCATGCTCATCACCAAAGGAACTCCAACTCTCAAAATTCCAAAGACATCAACATTTCTGACTATATCTTAAATGAAAATGTTTTCCCTTGCAAGGGACCTGGCAAGAGTCATCTTGCCTGGGTCTCAAAACACTAACTTTTCCTTGTAGGTGGCTGTGAGAGGGAACAGTACATGGTTCATAGATAGTGGATGCTCGAACCATATGACAGGGAACAAGGATATCCTCATCTCACTCCACACTCATGCCGAAGGAGGCCACGTCTCATTTGGCAACAAGAACAAGGGAGAAGTTATTGGAAAAGGAGAAGTGTTGCTCAATAGATCTATTAAAGTTAGCAACGTAAATCTGGTAAAGGATCTGGGATACAATCTGCTCAGTGTCTCCCAGATGTGTGATCAAGGGAACAACATCGTCACTTTCGACTCCGATGAATGTCTCGTCATCAACAAGAAGACCAACAAAGTAATTCTGAGAGGAAGAAGATACAACAATGTGTATGTGGTGGACACCAACTTTGAACCACCAATGAAGTTGTGCCTTGCGAGTTCCCAAGATGACACGGAACTCTGGCATCGAAGACTGGGACATGCTGGTGTAAATCAAATCCTGAAGCTTTATCTACAGGATCTGGTCATTGGTCTTCCACGGATCAATCTCGAAGGAGTCAAAATGTGTGAAGCATGTGTTCGAGGGAAACAGACCAGGACCTCCTTCAAACCGAAGAAGGTGGTAAGCACAACCAGGTCCCTGGAGTTGATTCACATGGATCTCTGTGGTCCCATGAGAACAGCCAGCTACGGTGGAAAAAGGTACATGTATGTCTTAATTGATGACTTTTCAAGATTCACCTGGGTTGTTTTCTTGAAGGCAAAATCACAAGCGTTTGAAGAATTTGAGCCCTTCATCAAAAGAACTGAAGTAAGCTTGGGGCTGAAACTGAAAGCAATCAGATCTGATCACGGAACTGAGTTTCAAAACTCGGAGTTCCTAAACTTCTGTGAGCAAAATGGGATCTCTCACAACTTTTCAGCTCCTCGCACCCCTCAGCAAAATGGAGTGGTCGAGAGAAAGAACAGAACTCTGGAAGATATGGCTAGAACCATGATGATCGAAAGTGGAGTTCCCGAGTACTTCTGGACTGAAGCAATCTCCACAGCTACATACATCCTGAATAGAGCCATGACAAGGCCCCTGATCAACAAGACTTCCTATGAGCTCATCAAAGGGAGAAAACCAAACATCTCACACTTGAGAACATTTGGTTGCACATGCTTTGTTCACAACAACGGAAAAAACAATCTTGGCAAATTCGACCCCAGAAGCGACGAAGGGATCTTCCTGGGATACTCATCACAAAGCAAGGCTTACAGAGTCTACAATAAAAGAACCAAGAAGATAGAGGAAAACATTCATGTCGTCTTCAATGAAAAGTCTGTAAAGATAGGAACCGAGTCCCAAGGGAAGGGAACTCTGTTCAAGCTAGTCAGACATGAAGATGATGATGATGACGAGGATGAGCCAAGGAAAAGGGATGAAGACTATCCAAGTGCAAGCCATATCCCACAACCAGGGAACAACGACGAAGGTCCAACCCTCACTGATCAAACCTCCCTTGAGGCTCCCTCCTCCGAAGAACTACAAGAAACCTCCAACTCTCTCGAGGTCCCCTCTTCAGGGAACAACTCTGCTGTCCCCCAAGACAATACACTGCCAGAATCAAGTATTCAAGGGGAACAAAGAGGGAACCTGCCAGAAATCTCTGAAGAAACATCAAATGAAGAAGCTGAAGATGAGAGTTCCCATGAGGATAATACACATGCAAAGGAACTCACTCATGCAAGAACCTTTCAACAAAGGAAGGACCACCCCCTTGAGAACATCATCTCCCCTCTTGATAAAGGTGTTCTAACTCGCTCCTCTCTCAATAATTTTTGTGCTTTTAACGCGTTTGTTTCAATGGTGGAACCCAAAAATATCAAAGAAGCATTAAAGGACCCGGACTGGATTCAAGCCATGCAAGAGGAACTCCACCAATTCGAGAGAAACAAAGTTTGGAAGCTAGTTCCTAGGCCCAAAAACAAGAACATCATAGGAACCCGATGGGTTTTTAGGAACAAGCTCGATGATACTGGAGCTGTAGCAAGGAACAAGGCTAGGTTAGTAGCACAAGGATACAGGCAAGAGGAAGGGATTGACTACGATGAGACCTTCGCACCAGTTGCCAGGATAGAGGCAATCAGACTCCTCATCGCCTATGCTGCTCACAAGGGATTCAAACTTTATCAAATGGATGTGAAAACAGCCTTTCTAAACGGACATCTCAAGGAAGAAGTGTATGTGGCCCAACCTCCAGGATTCGAAGATGAGAAAATGCCCAACCATGTCTATTTCCTGGAAAGGGCCCTTTACGGACTCAAACAAGCTCCCCGAGCTTGGTATGACAGGTTTGCTCAATTCCTCTTGTCCCATGGATACCTTCGAGGTTCCATAGACAAGACTTTGTTTTTAAAGAAAGAGTCTAAAGACACTTTGATTGTGCAAGTATATGTTGATGACATTGTTTTTGGAGCAACTAACGAAACTCTTGTAGAAAAATTTAAGGACCTCATGAGCAGTGAGTTTGAAATGAGTCTCATTGGGGAACTCACGTTCTTCTTGGGACTTCAAATATCCCAAACAAAGGAGGGAACAAAGATCCATCAACAGAAATACATCAAGGAAATGCTCGTGAAGTATGGGATGGAACATTCAAAGCCCATTGACACTCCCATCTCACCAAATTCAAGGCTAAATGCAGATGAAACAGGTATCAGTGTGGACCAAAGGAACTATCGAGGTATGATCGGGTCCCTTCTCTACTTAACAGCTAGTAGACCTGATATCATGTTCTCCGTATGTCTTTGTGCTCGTTTTCAAGCTAACCCTAAGGAATCACACCTGAAAGAGGTGAAGAGAATTTTCAGGTATCTCAAAGGGAACAATAACTTGTGCCTTTGGTATCCAAGGAACAGTTCCCTTGAGCTCATTGCATACACAGATGCTGACTTTGCAGGGCACTTGGTTGACAGAAAGAGCACTTCAGGAATGGCCCAGTTCCTAGGATCCTGCTTAGTTTCGTGGGGATCTAAAAAGGAAAACTCAGTTGCACTCTCCACAGCTGAAGCTGAATATGTGGCTGCCGCATCATGCTGTTCCCAGGTTCTATGGCTTAAGTCACAACTCCAGGATTACGGTATGTCTTTTGGCCCAGTTCCCATACTCTGTGATAACACTAGTGCCATAAACATTTCCAAAAATCCTGTGCATCATTCTAGAACTAAGCATATTGATATAAGACATCACTTTCTACGTGACAATGTTGAGAATGGGAACATTTCGATGGAACACTGTAGAACTGAAGAGCAAATTGCGGATATTCTTACCAAAGCTTTAGACAGACGTCCCTACCAGCGTTTTCGAATGCTTCTAGGGATGATAACTCTAAACTAAACAAGTCCCTGTTTATCTCTCTCCCAATGCCTGACTAGTTTATCTAAAATTGCATGATAAGGAACTTGGATTCATTGCTTTCACTATGCCATGATTACTAGTCTAGAGAAAAAATGTGTACAAAGGAACTCTATTTCTTTTGGCCCAAAATGATCAACCAGAGTTCCCTTTATCCCTCATTACAAGCCACCATGACGGTTGATCATATGACCCACCTTAAGCTAGGGATCAGACAAATGCTTCTCATGAGCCAAAACATTTCCTTTATCGAGTTGCAAATCGTCTGGTTCCCTTTGAGTTCCCTAGCCCCACAAAAAGATGAGTGTGAAGTTCTCTCAACCACTTCACTCTCCCTGACCTTGAAAGGATCATGGGAACTGCTGCATCTACAAAGGGAACACTGACTAATCTTCAAAGAAAAACCGTCACTTGGGAAGCGGACTTTCGTGTCAGAAGCTCTGAAGCGTTACAGGCCAAGTATTCAAAATTTGAAAAGGACTTCCCAAGAGATTGTGACGCGTGTCCAGAAGCGTGCTTGAGAAGTTGAAACGGCGCCCCACGTTCATTGGGCAACGGTTATCGAGGTTATTCCACTTCCCCTTCTACCCTTCACCTCCTCTCTCCTTTAAAACCCCTCTTTGCCATTTTTAGGTCCTTTACTCCATCTTTCATCCCTGTCATTCGTCTTCCCCAAATCCCTTTCACTCTCTTTTCAAGAAACCTCCAAAACCTCCCAAATTCTTACAAAAATGGCCCCTCAACACACATTCGCACAAATCAAAGAGTGGGTACTTGCCAATCCTCGCACTCTCTTCATCACTCAACTGAACGAGATCGAGCAAGAACAGGACCCAACCATGAAGGATGTCCTCATTCAAGGGCTATACAATCAAGTAAGCCCTTTCTTGCCCCCTCCTCCTCCTCAGGTTGATGAAACCGTCTCCTGGACCTCTTCCTCCTCCGAATCTCTTCCTCTTCCACCTCCAACCACCAACACCTCCTCCGGAGTTGTCATCGTTGACAACTTCGGAGATGCTCGCCCCTCCATCAATGAAAAACCCCATAAATCCAAACATCGCCACTCATCCAAACATCGCCACTCATCAAAAGATCCCTCAAAATCCAAAAAATCCAAACACTCCCACGACCCCTCCAAATCCAAAAAGCGTAAACACTCTGAGGCCTCTGAATTCTCGGAGCCCAGAAAGAAGGTTTTCTTCCGCTTTGAGGACTACCTGAACTGCTCCAAGGAGAGTTCTTGTGCTCCCAAACCTCCCTACCTTTTTCCTTCCGACGATGGGAACTCCGAACCCCAGAGTCTACTTCCCTCTTCCTCCTCCATCCCTCCTCCTCAAATCAAGGGACCTCCTCCGCCACCTCCTCCAGTTCCCGCCACGATGGGAACTCCAACATCCCAACCTCCTTCACTTCCTCGCGTTCCCATCACTACGGGATCTCCAACTCCACCTTCACCTCACAAAACGCCTTCTTCTTCCTCCCCAAAACACATTTCCACCAACCCCATCTCCACTCAACTCACAACCCCTATTCCTTCTTCTCCTCTCCCCTCTTCCATCACGTCTCCCACCACCACCAAACTCCCCTCTCCCTCACCATCCAAAAGTACCGTCGCCCTCTCCTCAGACGACGACGATCTTCCTCTTTCTGTGGTCATCGGCAAAATGACCAAGGACCCTCCTCCGATCATCATGGGAACTTTGGAGGAGGAAGCCCAGCTCAAGGACATCGAGGAAGAACTCAACAGGGGTCCCTCTGAGCACACATTCTCCCAAGGGACAAAGTCCCCAGAAAAGGTTGCTCCTCAAGAGCCAACAGAGACAAGGGACCTCGCACCAGCTGGAGGTGCTGAGGCAACAACAAGTCATCCTGGAGATGACGCGGAGGGCTCGGGTTCGAGCTCCTCCGAGGAAGAAGGGACCTCCCATGATGAGGTCGAAGAAGAAGAAGAAGCTCCAGCTTCAAAGGAGCCAGCACGCATCCCTACACCTGGACACCAAATGGTGGTGTCTGCGAGTTCCCGACAACCAAAAGACCGCGTGCTCATGATCGAAGCGGCTGCACCCCCTCAGCAGAAAGGACCTCGCACGGTCTCTAGGGGGAACAAATCCAAAAGCAAGTCCAGAAAGGGGAAGGGGACCACCAAGCATCATGTCAGTGAGCGCCGCAAGCTTCTCCATCACCTCATAGTTTCCCAAGAAGCGCTGACTGAAAATGGTCTGGAGGAACTATGGGAACTGATCAAGGCCCAGGGCTGGGAGAGACTCTGCCAAGAAACTGTGAGCGTAGATCCCTCACAAGTGCGTCAATTCTACAACAACTTCACTATCACCAACGACGGCACTCAGGGAACTCTCTCCCACGAAGGCGAAGAGTTCATTTTTACAACGTCTACGATCCGCCTTCAACTCCAGGTCCCTGGTCAAGGGCTTAGCGAGTTGCCCAGCAAGCTCTGGGGCGACTTCAACAACGCCGAGGTGTACAACACAATTTTTGAGGGTCGGGTTCCCTCTAAGGTCCACTCGACGCATCATCTATCCTTGGTTGCCAAGCTCGCTCACCAATTCATTATCAACGTGGTGGTCCCACGTCAAGAAAAGCGCCTGGTTGTCAACATCCCCGACGCCATCATCCTCTACCACTTCCTCCTCAAGAAGCCCATAAATCTTCCCCGCATTATCCTTGGGCACATGGAAAAGTGCATGGCCTCCAAGTCCCATTCCCTTCCCTACTCCGGGCTGATCAAAAAGCTCCTACAAAAAGAGGGTCTCTACGATGCCTCTAAAGAAGAAATCGAGCTAGGAAGGGAACTGGACATTCAAGTTGCCCAGAAGATGAGGCACTCGGAGCCTGTAGAGGAGGCGGCTCCCCTAGAGTCTGGTACACAAGAGGGGATCTCTCCAGTGTTGCTCCGCATCGCCAACACCCTCGATCAGATTGCTAGGGACCAGGCAGTATTGGCCAGAGGACAAGAAAAGCTTACCCAAGTCCTTACGCGCCTTTGTGACGCCTTGTTTCCTCAGAGCCCATGATCTCTCCCTTCTTGTTCCCTTAATCCAAAAATGACCACAAAATTGTACTTGGGTTCCCATTGTACATATTATCTTAAGTAATGAAATGGTCTTTATTTTGATTGCGTGTTCCATTCTTTCCTAATATTGCTTTGCTTGATTTTCGATGATGTCAAAAGGGGGAAAGATAAAAAATGTGAGATGAGTTCAAAGTTTAAGTAATCACAGACCACGCATAAGCTAAGGGGGAACAATTGCATAAAAAGCCTAATAGGAACTATGTGTCTCACCAGAAGTGGCTCCCTAAATCTAAATGTCTCACTAAGAGTGATTTCCCAAAATCATACTTAGGAACTCATCAGCATATCATTCATTGAAATATTTGCATTTTTTTTTGATGGGTTTGTCATCATCAAAAAGGGGGAAATTGTTGGGACGTTGTTGGGACCTCTGGTTCTAAGCAACGGATCAACGATTCACTCCTCTTTAAGTTTTGATAATGACAAACACCATAGGGAACTAATGTGGTTTGTTCAAGTATTTATAAGGAACACAGGTACAGCAAAGAACTCCTATGAATGACAAAGCCACTGCTAGCCACAATGAAGAGTTTCCATCAAGGGAACTCTGAAGAGGAAAGTTCCCATGATGTGGGAACTCCCAGAAATAAACAAGAAAACACAAGCTTACAACGATGAAGAGTTTCCATCAAGGGAACTCTGAAGAAGTCAGTTCCCATGAAATGGGAACTCACATGTGAAGACAACGACCGTTCAGCGCAGATCGCGGGATCCTGTCTCAGACAGCCAGAGGGAACAGTCTGAGGATCAGACTGTCACGCTTCATCCAACGGTCCGATTGATTCAAGAAGTTGACCTAGTTCAAACCAAAGTCACATGTGAAGAAAGTACAACTTGGGCATCAAGCAAAGGGCATTTTGGACACAAACGAAAGATGCTACTGCCCAAGACAAATGGACTATAAAGCCAAATGAATAGTACTCGGTTTGAGTACTTCTCCCAGAGCTTACAAAACACCCACATCTGAGAAAAGAAAGAAAAGGAAGAGAAGTCCCCGCCGGCGAGTGTGTGATCTCGACGACGGTGAAGCTGAAGTTCCCTGGAGCAAGGGAACTGAGAAGTCAGCGTAAGGTTTGAGTTACTTGTGTTTTGCTGTTGTGAGCTTAGGAACTCAGTTGAGAGGATTTACTAGTGTTGCTAGAGTTAGGAAGAACTTGTAGGAACAGAGAAGTGTAAATCTGGCTGTGTAACTAAGGAACAAAGCAATCAATATAAGTAAGTCATTCAAAATCCTCCAAGAGGAGGTAGAGGTTTACCCATACAACTAGTTGGTTGTAGTGGGGTTCTTCTATAAAGGAACTGTCCCCTTAACTGTTTTTAGTACTTGCGATTATTTACTTCCGCTGCCTTGGGAACAGCTTAATTGCCAGTTCCCAAGCTCACTGCTAACCGATTACGATCCAACAGTAACAAAGGCCCTTCGATCCTTTTACAAAGGAAAGATCAAGAAGGAAAATGGGAACTCATAGAAAGGACAAAGCTCCTAAAGAAAACCTGTTGAGAAGGACCTCTCGGACGTCACATGCTACAAGTGCTACAAAAAGGGACACTTCGCAAAGGAGTGCCCACTGGGAACTGACGACCGTAGGCAAGGGAAGAAAGCCTACATTGCTACTTGGGACGATGAAGAGGACGAAGATCCTGAATCTTGGGCATCCTCCGACATGTGCGCAATGGCCATAGGAGACACCACTGGGGAACAACCCAGTGAGGTAACTACTGAATCCGTTCTTGCTTCCTTGAATAATTATGAAAAACTTGAGTTGCTAAAAATTCTTTCAAGCCTTATCAAAGATAACATTAAACTGCAAAAGAAGTTGGAAAAATCGGAATACACCAATGTTGAACTGGTTGGTCTTGAGCCCTGTCCCAACTGAGTGTCCCTTCTTGAAAAACTTTAGTCCTATGTGTCTCACATCGTAGATCTTGAGAATGAGTTTAAAACCCTAGAAAGTGATGAGAACACCCTTCTACAAAACATGAGTAAAACAAATGGGAGTCCTGAAGCTTCTAGTTCCCAAACCAAGTTTGTCCCTGCCAGACACGGAATAGGGTATAATTCTGAGTGCCCTAAGAATTGGAAGTCACCTCTAAGTGAACAAGAAATCAACGAGTGTAGGGCCTTAGAACTTCAATGCGAGAAACAAAAGAACGCTCATCTTGAAGAAAAAATTAGGGTCCTGGAAAGTGGAAAAAATGGTGAGGAAGACTACTACACTGGGAACACTAGGCATAAGCTTTATGTCAAGATTGCCAAGGGTAATGGGTCACGAGTGTACAACAAAGAAACTATGGATATAAATAGAATCCAGAGACCTCACCCTAAGTACTACCTTGGAGAATACTAGAAGACCTGCTGGAATTGTGGTGCTCATGGGCATTACAAGGAAAGCAGTCCCAAAGCTAAGACCCAAACTCAGAGGAACCACGAGTATTGGAACAGGAAAAATCAAAGGGGAAACAAATCTGCTAGAATTCCCAGTGATAGGAACTTCGCCCATAACAAGATACTCGTGACATTAACATTGCTGATTATGTGCTATTTGAATCCGTCTTTCCTTGTAAGGGACCAGGCAAGAGTCATCTTGCCTGGGTCATCAAAAACTAACTTCTCTTGTAGGTGGCAGTTAGGGGGAACAACACATGGGTCATTGATAGTGGATGTTCAAATCATATGACTGGGAACAAAGACAACCTCACCTCACTCCACCCAAAAGCCGAAGGAGGTCATGTGTCCTTTGGCAACAAAAATAAAGGAGAAATCATAGGAACGGGGGAAGTACTACTCAATAAATCAATCATAATCAGCAACGTCAACCTGGTGAAGGACCTGAGATTCAACCTCCTGAGCGTATCTCAGATATGCGATCAAGGGAACAACATTGTTACATTTGATTCAAGGGAATGTCTAGTGATCAACAAGAAGACTAACAAAATCATCCCGAAGGGAAGAAGGTCCAACAACATCTATGTGGTGGACACAGACTTTGAGCCACCAAGAAAATTGTGCCTAGCTAGTTTCGTTGATGAAACGGAACTATGGCAAAAGAGACTGGGCCATGCAGGCATTAGTCATATCCTAAAGCTCTATCTACAAGATCTGGTCATTGGCCTTCCTCGAATAAACATCGAAGGTGCCAAGATGTGTGAAGCTTGTGTTCGTGGCAAACAAACCAGAAGCTCCTTCAAACCAAAAAGGGTAGTCAGCACAACAAGGCCCTTGGAGCTAATTACATGGATCTTTGTGGTCCCATGGACACCGAAAGCTTCGGAGGAAAGAGTTACATGTATGTTTTAAATGATGATTTTTCAAGGTTTACATGGTTTCTTTTCTTGAGATCAAAATTAGATACCTTCAAAGAATTTGAGACTCTAATCAAGAGGATGGAAGTTGGAATGGGAATCAAGCTCAAGGCACTCAGATCTGACAATGGGACTGAGTTCAAAAACTCAGAGTTCCTAAGGTTCCATGATGCTAGAAAGTGGAGTTCCTCCAAGTTTCTGGGCCAAAGCCATCTCCATAGATACTTACATCCTAAATCGAACCATGACAAGGCCCATGATCAAAAAGACATCCTACGAGCTGATCAAAGGAAGAAAGCCCAACATCTCTCATCTAAGGACCTTTGGATGCAAATGCTTCGTTCACAACAATGGGAAGGACAACCTCGACAAATTTGACCCCAGAAGCGATGAAGGGATATTCCTGGGATACTCTTCCCAAAGCAAGGCGTACAAGGTCTATAACAAGAGGACCAAGAAGGTAGAGGAAAGCATTCACGTCATCTTCGACGAAAAATCTGTAAAGATAGGAACAGAGGCCCAAGGAAAGGGAACTCTGTTCAAGTTGGTCAGACAAGAAGAAGAAGACGACGAGGATGAACCAAGATAGAGAGATGAAGACTATCCAAGTGGGAACAATGCCCCTCAATTAGGGAACAACGAAGGAGATCAAAATTCCACAGATCAATGCTCCTTTGAAGTTCCCTCCTCAACAGAAGAGCCACAAGATGCATCGAACTCTCTTGTTCCCCAAAATGAAAATGTACCAGAATCCAGTGTTTAGGGGGAACAACGAGGGAACCCTGAAGAGAATCCTGACGAGAGTCTCAAGGAAGAAGTTGAGCATAACTGTTCCCATGAAGAAGAGGAGGATCAAGATACAAATGAAGGGACAAGGTAACAGGTTGATGTCTCACATATCCGAACGAGGAACTACCATCAGAAGAGGGATCACCCCATAGATAACATCATCACTCCCTATGACAAAGGTGTACAAACTCGTTCCTCTCTCAATAATTTCTGTGCTTTTAACACCTCTGTCTCATTGGTGGAACCAAAGAACATCAAAGAAGCTCTAAAGGGCCCAGACTGGATCCAAGCTATGCAAGAGGAACTCCATCAATTCGAGAGGAACAAAGTGTGGAAGCTAGTTCCTAGGCCCAAGAACAAGAACATCATAGGAACTCGATGGGTCTTTAGAAACAAGCTTGATGATACTGGGGCTGTAGCAAGGAACAAGGCAGGACTGGTCGCACAAGGGTATAGGCAAGAAGAGGGAATTGACTACGATGAGACCTTCGCACCAGTTGCACGAATCGAGGCAATACGTCTCCTCATAGCCTATGCAGCTCACAAAGGATTCAAACTGTACCAGATGGATGTGAAGATGGCCTTTCTCAATGGGCACCTCAAAGAAGAAGTATAGGTAGCTCAACCCCCAGGATTCAAAGATGAGAAGCTACTTAATCACGTCTACTTCCTGGAGAGGGCCCTCTACGGACTCAAACAAGCTCCTCGAGCATGGTATGACAGGTTCGCTCAATTTCTTTTGTCTCATGGATACCTTCGAGGTTCCATAGACAAAACCTTGTTCCTAAAGAAAGAATCTAAGGATATTTTGATTGTACAAGTATATGTTGATGACATTGTTTTTGGAGCAACTAACGAAACTCTTGTAGAAAAATTTAAGAACCTCATGAGCATTGAGTTTGAGATGAGTCTCATAGGGGAACTCAGGTTCTTCTTGGGACTCCAAATATCTCAAACAAAGGAGGGAACAAGGATTCATCAACAAAAATACATCAGAGAAATTCTCGTGAAGTATGGGATGGAACACTCCAGGCCTATCGACACTCCCATCTCACCAAATTCAAGACTTAATGCGGATGAAACAAGTATAAGTGTGGACCAAAGAAACTATCGAGGTATGATTGGGTCCCTTCTCTACTTGACTACTAGGAGACCTGATATCATGTTCTTCGTATGTCTTTGTGCTCGTTTTCAAGCTAAACCTAAGGAATCACACCTGAAAGAGGTGAAGCGGATTTTCAGGTACCTTAAAGGGAACGATAACTTGTGCCTCTGGTATCCAAGGAACAGTTCCCTTGATCTCATTGCTTACACAGATGCAGATTTCGCTGGGCACCTTGTTGATAGAAAGAGCACATCGGGAATGGCCCAGTTCCTAGGGTCATGCTTAGTCTCGTGGGGATCCAAAAAGCAAAACTCAGTGGCACTCTCCACAGCTGAAGCAGAATATGTGGCTGCCGCATCATGTTGTTCCCGAGTTCTATGGCTTAAGTCTCAACTTCAGGATTACAATATGTCCTTTGGCCCAGTTCTCATATCTGTGATAATACTAGTGCCATTAACATCTCCAAAAATCTTGTACATCACTCTAGGACTAAGCATATAGACATTAGGCATCCTACATGATAATGTTGAAAATGGGAACATCTCTATGGAACACTGTAGAACGGAAGAGCAAATTGCGGACATTCTCACTAAAGCTTTAGACAGACGTCCCTACCAGCGTTTTCGAATGCTTCTAGGGATGATAACTCTAAACTAAACAAGTCCCTGTTTGTCTCTCCCTCAATGCTTGACTAGTTTAACTAGAAACACATGATAGGGAACAGTAGGACTTAGTGCTTTCATTTTGCCATATTACTAGTCTAGAGCTTCCTTATGTACAGTGGAACATCATTTCTTTTTGGCCCAAAATGATCAACCAGAGTTCCCTTTAACCCTCTCTACAAGCCACTATGACGGTTGATCATAAAACCAACCCTAAGCTAAGGGCTAGACAAACGCTTCTCATGAGCCAAACTCTTGATCCCTTTTATCGAGTTGTAATTGTCTGGTTCCCTGTTGAGTTCCTTAGCCTCACAAAGAAATTGAGTGTGAGTTCCCTTAACCTCTCCACTCAATATGACCTTTTGAAAGATCATGGGAACTGGTGTGCACAAGCAAGGGAACACTACTTTCTGAAGAAGCTAAAACGTCGCTTGGGAAAATGGGAAATAGTGTCAGACTCTGAAGCATTTTGGGCCAAGCATTCGAAAAGTCGAAAAGCCTTCCCTAGGAAGAAAATGACGCGTGTCAGAGGCGTGCTATGGAAGATGAACCATCCCTCTGCATTCATTGGCCAACGGTTATCGAGGTTATCCATCCTTCCCTTTCTACCCTCGTCTCCCTTTTTCAAATAAAACCCCCTTTGCCATTTTTGGGCCCTTCTCCCTCACTCTTCTCTGCAACTCTCTCTCTCTGAATCTTCCCATCTACCCAATTCCAGCAAACTTCCAAAACTCTTCTCTATCCAAACCTTTCCATGGCTTCAACCCACTCCTTCGAAGAAATTAAAGAGTGGATCCACAAAAACCCTCGAACTTTCTTCCTTTCCATGTTAACCGACATCGAGAAAGAGAAAGATCCTGTCTTTCGCGATGTCCTAATCGCAGGGCTCTACAATTATGTGAGCCCTCTCATGCCTCCTCCTTCTCTTCCTCCTCCTCCGGCAGAGCAAACCCTCGCAATGCCTTCCTCCACCGCCACTTCCTCTCTATCTCTTCCACCTCCTCGTCCAACCACCGCTGTCTCCTCCGGCACTGTCATTGTTGACAATTTCGGATCCGATCCCCCTCCAAATACGAAAAACCCAACAAATCCAAACACAAACATTCTTCCAAAGACCCCTCCAAATCCGAACACCACTCCTCCAAATCCAAACAATCCTCCTCAAAACGCAAACACTCCCAGATCTCTTCTCCTTCCACTTACTCGGAATCGAAGAAGAAATCTATTCTTAACATGGAGGAAGTCCAAAATCTCTCTAAACCCACCTCCTTCGCCATCAAATCTCCTCTCGTTTTTCCCCTCGTACCCGCCTCTAGGACCTCACAATCCCAGAATCATCGCCAACACCACCTCCTTCTTCGCCTCTTCCCTTTATTGAGGGAACTCCTAATCCTCCTCATTCTTCACACCAAAAGACCCCTCCACCGCCCACCTCCCCCATCACCAAATCTCCCTCATCACCAAATCTCCCTCCAATCCAAAACCTGCCTCTGGGAACTCTAGTCCCAAGGCTCTCATCACCACTCCTCCTCATTCCACCTCAAAGGTCCCAACCCCACACACCTCCCCTGTTCATCCGTCTTCTTCACCGCACTCTCCCTCCACCATAAAGCTCCCTTCCCCCTCTCAGGACCAACAGACCTTCACCCTCGACTCCGATGAGGATGAGCTACCCATCGGAGTCATTGCTCGTAGAAAGGCCAAGGAGCAGCTTCCCATTGTCATGGGCACTGCCGAAGAAGAAACCCAGCTCCAAGCCCTCGAAGCCGAATTCCGAAAAGAGCTAACTAGGCCCTCCACAGAGCAAGGGAGCCCGTCCCAGAAAAATGGGAACCCAGCACCGTCTGATGTGCTGGGCTAAGCGATCGCCATCCAGAAGGCGACGATGAGGAGGAAACCGGCCTGACCTCCTCCGAAGAAGAAGGGACCTCCAACGATGACGCTGAGGAACACGGCGAGGTTGATGTTGAGAAAGAGCCTGCCGTCATTGCAACTCCTGGACACCAACAGGTGGTGTCGGAGGGTGCCCAAGACACAAGGGATCCTCCACTCATGCTTGAAGCGGCTGACTCCCCCCAGCAGAAACGAAAGGATGTCGCCTCTAGGGGGAACACGACAAAGAAGGGGAAGAAAACTGTCTCTAAGAGGGTTCCCGTCAAAAAGGATCGCAAACTAATCCCTCCCCTTGTTCTCAATGAAGAAGAACTCCAAGAGAAGGGCCTTGGGGAACTCTGGGATCTCATTAAGGCCCAAGGATGGGAACACGTCTGTGACGCAGCTGTGACCGTGGACCCCGCTCAAGTGCGCCTCTTCTACAAGAACTTTGCCATAGAGGGCACCAAGGGAACTCTCTCCCTCCAGGGCGACGACTTTGTCTTCACCGCCTCCACTCTTCGCCACCAACTCCAAGTCCCTCTCAAAGGCCTCAACGCTGTTCCTATCAAGACTTGGGGCGAGTTCAACAACGATGTCATCTACAACACCATCTACAAGGGTCGTGTTCCTCGGACTGGGACACCAAATCACAATCTGTCCCTCATCGCTAAGTTGGCTCATTAGTTTATCATCACGGTGGTGATCCCAAGGCAAGAGAAGCGTCACCAGCTCAACATTCAAGACGCCATCCTTCTCTATCACTTCCTCCACAAGATGCCCATCAATCTTCCCTACATTATCCTTGGGCACATGGAGAAGTGCATGGCCTCGACTTCCCATTCCTTGCCTTATGCTGGCCTGGTCAAGAAATTGATGCTCAAGGAAGGGCTCTACGAAGCCAATAATGAAGAAGTGACCATCGGAAGGGAACTGGACCATTCTGTGATCCAGAATATGCGTCATTTAGAACAGGATGAGGACCACGAGACGCTTCCCTCTGGTGACGGCACCTAGGCTGGGAACACCCAAGTGTTGATGCACATTTCCAACACGCTGGACATGATTGCAAGGGACCAAGAGAAAATGTTACACGTGGTTTCCCGGTTGTGTGATTGACGAGCACTTTTACGTCGCTATAAAAACACTGTCAAAGAAATACCTAACTTCCTAACCTAAGTTTAGTGGAAGCAAGGGTCGAACCCACAAGGACTCAGATTATTCGTATTTATTTAATATTACTAAGAAGAAAAAGGGGGGTTTTATGGTTGTAAACTAAAATCTAAGTAATTAAACTAATTAATCAAAGCAAGTAAAGTAAATTGAGATTCTAATATGGAGAAAAGTGTCCAACTAGTTTCGTATCCATTGCATACATGAGTTTTGATCATCGATTATCCTTATTTCAATTTCCCTTGACTAATCTATTGTGAATTTATGAATTCAAGCTTATTGTGGTTGTTAATATACACCGTCTTTAACAACCTTTTAATCAATTAACCTAGAAAACCTTCTATGTCAAGTTGATCATGCAATTAAATTCAAAGCATTCAATAGAAACAATATTCATGAATTCCACCGTCTATTCACGAAATCTTGTGATTAAATTCTCCGCCTTTGATTAACCTTAATATACACCGTCTTTAAGTTTAATCAAAGGATTCATCCATGAATAATCAAATTCCACCGTCTATTTAATTATTCTAGTTGTAATTCAACCTAGAAGTAGAATAGGTGGCCAATCTATTACAATCCTAACTGAATTTAATCAATTAAGCATGGAGAGATTTAATCTAGTCAAGGCAAACTAAAATAATTCAAATCTCACAAAATAATCATGCATACAACTTCAACTAACTAGTTGGACATGAGAGATTTAGCTAGAAATCGACATTAAAGAGAAATCAAACTTACAAAAGTCAAATTGATCTTCAATTGCAAAAACTAGGGTTTGTCTCCCACAAATCTCCAAATTGCATAAAACTCTAAAAGATAGCATAATCCAATAATAAATCTAAGGAAAGTATTTATATCAAGTTAAAAATATCTAAAAGATCCGAAAATATCCAAATAAACACTTATAAAGTCGGCCCATAAGATCTCGCGGAAGCCCAAATCCACGCCGCACCGACACCGTTGAGCGCGGTTTGTGACGCCCCAGAGCGCGGTCGCGCTCCGCCGAGAGTTGCCCGCGCTGACGCCGCAACAACTTCTCCACTCGGCGCGGTCTTGACTTGTGCTCCGCGGTTTGGTCCCTTCATTCATTTCTTGTAGTTCTTGCCTCGGGTCTTCACTTCCAATGCTCCTTACACGTCCCGAGATCCGTCTTAAGCTTTCCATCTACCGTCTTCCACCATCCGACCTGCAATTACGCACAAAGACGCGTAGATTCCGAACTAAACGAAAATAAAACCTAATCTAAACTTAGTATGAAATCCTAGCTAAAAATGCATAAAACGAGAATAAAAACATGCTCTAACAACTACATCTATATGCTCTATCAAATTCCCCCATGCTTGAACCTTGCTTGTCCTCAAGCAAGACATAGAAATCAATCACACCACAAACAAGCAAGTCATGACTTAATTCATTTTCAAGAAGCACAAACTTAACCATGAAATATTTGCATACATATATCGAAAGTTTCAAACCAAGCTATTAATCCATTCCAACCCTCACTAAGGTATATGTGTTTGCACTCAACGCTCAAGTGTTTAAAGGTATGTGTTTTCTCTCAAAAATCATCTTTGAATGCCAACTACTATATGCTTGCATCAGTGCACTAAATCTCCACCACGGATGTTCAAATGCACAACATAAATCATGAGGTCTTTTTCAAGGTTGTAATGGGGCCAAGGTATAGACAAGTAGGAAGGGATAATTATATGGCCATGTGGTGCTAAATCCGTGAACGAGAATCAACTAATACCCAAATTACATCAACACTCACTCTCAATAACTTCCCAACTTGTATTCCCTTTCTTCCATTACTTACTTTTAAGCACTTCTTTCTTTTGTTCAACTTTTGCTTCTTTTTTTCCACAAACCCATTTGAGATTTGTTCTTTCTTTTTTCATTCTTCTCTCACAAGAATACTTTGCAATTTTACACATACAACTCATCTCAATCAACCTTTCAAACCAACTTTACTTATAAATTTTTCACTAAACATTCCCAACATCCTTAACTTTCCAACACTTTTCATTTTGGATATTCCCTTCTATTACACCTTTTCATCTTGCCTCACAAACCCCAAAATATATCAATTAACCCACAAAATTCCCCTAGTCAAATCCTAATTCCCGGATGAGGGTCAAGCTTATTCGGCTAGGATTAATTTTTGTGGAGCTAACAAACAAGGCCAAGGCTCAAAACAATGGGGCTACAAAAACAAAGGTATAATGTAGGGTGGATAAGGATATAAATGAGCTAACAAAAATTTGCCTCAATCACTTTTATATCATGCATTCAAAACATATAATGTGGTCTCGAAAAAGAATCTAAACGCAAGTTCTAGAGTTAAGACAATCAAAGTGATACACTCAAGAATATCATGCAAAATTGACATGTAAAGGCTCAAAAGAAATCTCACAAGGCAAATTTTTTGGTTAGAACTTCATAACTAGCTCAAGTTTTCACTTTCATGCATACTCCTTCATAATTAAGCAATTCTTATTTAGAACTTCCATCATAAACTTAACAAGTTATGGGATATGAAATCATGCTCACTTTTCAAACAAGTGGTTCCAAGGGGAAAAATGAATCCTAAATGCAAACAAAACACACATTTTTTTTTTAAATTTTCATAATTTTTCAAATTTTTAGTGGATTTTTCAAACTTTCAATCAATGCATACAAATAAAAATAAACATGCACATGCAAATATATGATCTAACTAAACCAAGTTCTCATGACAAAATAAATAATCCCCTTCCCCCATGCTTAAACATTACTTTGTCCCCAAAGTAATAAAAACATAAGAGTAAAAGAAAACTGACCTCATCACAAGAACTTGTCAAACTCGGGAATCTACTCTGATGGTGGTGGTGGGTACCCCGAGTATGGCCACTCAGGAGCTGGATATCCAGGATACGGCTGATAAGCATACGGCTGATAGCCCTGCTCATGCGTGTAGCTGTCCATCCTCTGATGCAAGTACCGGGTCTTCTCATCAACGTAATCAAAACGGCTCGTAGCATAACCCCGGAAATGGTTGAAATCAGCCGCCATGCCATCCATACGAGTGTGTAAGCCACTCACTTGTGTAGAAAATCCACCCATCAATTCCACCAAATGATTGTATTGAGTGGTAGACATGTTACCACCTAAACCTTGTTTCTCAAACTCTTGAATGGGTGGCACTTCATTGTGCTCATTATCATCTTCATCATCGTCATCTGCAATATCCTCAGGAGCAGCTTCAAACTCCTCATCTTCGTCCTCCTCATCAACATCCATATAAGCGCTCGCTTCCTCATCATGACCCCTTGCTTTCTTCCTTCTTCTTATTCCTCCAATCACTTCCGAAACCGGTAAATCACCTTCTTGTGGGTGAATGAGCCATGTGCCAGCATTGTCCAAACCAACCTCTATCTTCACCCTCTCTGGATTAGGCAACTTCATAGCAAAAGAGCTATTGCCTAGCACCCAGTAGTACCGATTGTTCTTCACATATAACACCTTCATCTTGTTGTAGAAATGCAAGTTCATCGGGAGAGGATCAATCCTACCCACACATTGCTCCAAATCAATTCCAAAGTGTTGGGCAAACTTGGTGATGATACCACCCACAGCGATCCGACCGGTATTTCTCTTAATCATAAGCTCCATGTTGCCCTTCCAGAATACCTCGAAGGAGAAAAATATCCTTCCTAGGGCAATTATTCTCACCCTCTCCTCTGCCTGTAATAGAGTGAGCAAAGAACCTCTGAAGAATTCGGATTATTAGATGAGAAATTCTAGACGCCTTGGTTCTAGAAGGCAAGTACTCATCAGTCCCAGAAAGAAGAGCCCACTTTTCATCATCCATAAAAGTGGAGCGGTTTTCCCATCTATCAACATTCATATGGTATTGAGTAAATCTGAATAGCTTGTTGATATCATTAAGAGTCATGCTTCTCATCACCCCACCTAGCTGAAAATTGCACCGCCCTTCATTAGCAAATCTCCCCTCTAAGAAATGAGCCTCCAATGTGCTCAAGAACTCCAACATGAGGCTTCAGTAAACAGGCAATCTCATGCTCAACACAGTCAAATTGTGATTAAACTCTACCTTCCTCAATTCACTAGCCAAACCCAACTCCTCCAACAAATCCCAGTCAATGTATCTCGGAGCTTGGATTTCACGCCCTTTCAATTGATCAAACCGGTCTAGATGCCTCATGTCCCGGAATTGAAGACCATAAGTTGCCGGTGTAATCACATTGCTTGATGAAGAGGCTCTAGGTGTAGCTCGGGATCGAGAGGAAGAGGGTGCAACATTTGGAGCTCTAGTTGATGTTGCTCGGGTTGCTCTAGTTGCTCTTTGAGGACGACTAGGTTCCGATGAGAATGCGTTGGCGGGAACCTTGGTTCGACCCATGATGGTATTACCTACACAACAATCAAAAACACCAAAAACAAGCACAATTCGATTGCTCCGGCAAGAGCAATCCACCAAACAAGTAATAATAGACAATAATTGCTCTCAACCTAGATTAATTAGCATGAAAATTAATTAATTTCGAAATTATGTATTTTTCAAGTTCTAAACATGAAACTAACTCATAAACATGCTAATATTGTTGAATCTAGACTTAAATTGAAAAAATTTGGCCTAAAAATCCCTAAAATTAAGGTTTTTATGCAAACCTAACTTAGTAAATTTTTGGGTTGAGATCTTCAATTTGGGGATGAAATTTGAAGAGAAAAGTTAGAAATCTTACTTGTTTGATGACTAGGAGTGCAAATCCGGGCTTGATTTGGAGTTTTGATCTTCAAAGGAGCTTGAATGAGGAGCTTCAATGGAGAGGCTTCAATGGGGGCTGCGTGGGTTTTAGGAGGAAGAAGATGAATGTGGAAAAAATAGGAGGGTTTTCGGATTTATTGCGCCGAACCCGGCCTCAGCGCGGTTTGGGGACCTTGAGAGCGCGGTCGTGCTCTCCTGGGTTTTCCCCGCACTGAGGCCGCAGTATGTTGGCCCTTTGGGGCGCGGTTTCAGCATGGGAGCGCGGGGGCGCTCTGAGTGGTTCAACCCGCGTCTTGGCCGCAGAAGCTCGGCCTCGATTTGCTCATTCCCGGGTTATGAATGTAAGGCCGTCTTGACCTCCTCGTACCGCGTGTCCCTGTTTTCCGACTTTACCTATAACTAAGAAAAACAAAAACAAACCGAAAACCACACAAAAACAAACCAAAAACACAACTAAATCTAGAAAATAAAATTAAAAAAATCTAAACAAAGCTTGGGTTGCCTCCCAAGAAGCGCTTGTTTAACGTCATTAGCTTGACGCATTACCGCTCATGTGTTTGGTTCGTTCAAAACCATTTCTTCAAGAATAGCATTGCTAAATCCTTCAAAATACGGCTTCAAACGCTGGTCATTCACCTTTTGTAGTGAATGAGTGGCTTCATCATAAATTTCCACCGCTCCATGAGGAAACGTCTGAGCTACTACGAACGACCCCGTCCATCTCGACCTCAGCTTACCTGGAAAAAGTTTGAGTCTAGATTGATATAGCAAAACTTTATCACCTATCTGAAAACTTTTCCTCCATATTTTCTTGTCATGCAAAACTTTTGTCTTCTCCTTGTATATGGCCGCGTTGTCATAAGCTTCTAACCGTAATTCCTCAAGCTCTTGCAACTGAAGCTTCCTCAACTCACTGGCTTCATCCATCTGCAGACTACAGTTCTTCACAACCCAATAAGCTCGGTGTTGGATCTCCACCGGAAGATGACAAGCTTTACCAAACACCAACCGAAAAGGCGACATTCCAATCGGTGTTTTGTAAGCCGTCCTATACGCCCATAAAGCATCATATGAGCGAGTACTCCAATCCTTCCGGTTTGGCGACACCGTCTTCTCAAGAATGGCTTTGATCTCTCTGTTTGACACCTCATCTTGGCCATTCGTTTGTGGGTGGTAGGCCGTAGAAATCCTGTGTGTGACATGATATTTCTTCAAGAGCGCACTGACCGTTCGGTTACAAAAATGGGATCCCTTGTCACTAATTAAAGCTCTAGGAATCCCAAATCTGGAGAATATATTCGCCTTCAAGAAATCTGCCACAACTCAGGAATCATCAGTCCTGGTGGCCTTCGCTTCCACCCATTTGGAAACGTAGTCCACCGCTAATAAAATATAAATATTCCCGTAAGAGCTAGGAAAGGGGCCCATGAAATCTATACCCCAAACATCAAATACCTCACAAAAGATAATTGAAGTTTGAGGCATTTCATCCCTGCGGGATATATTTCTGACCCTTTGGCATCGGTCACAGGATTTGCAAAAGGCATACGCATCCCGAAAGATAGTAGGCCAAAAGGATCCTGCATCCAATACTTTCCTAGCGGTTTTCTTAGCACTAAAATGCCCCCCACAAGCATAAGAATGACAAAATGATAAAACTGAAGTTACCTCATTATCCGGAAGACAACGCCGGATTACCTGATCGGAACAATGTTTCCAAAGATATGGATCGTCCCACACATAATACCTTGCCTCACTCTTGAGTTTATCCCTTTGAGCCTTGCTAAAGCTGGGAGGAAATACACTCGAAACAAGAAAATTTACCAAATGAGCATACCAAGGTTGAAGTACACGTACCGAAAACAAGGTATCATCTGGAAATTCTTCTCTAATCGGTGTGATTTGAGCACCTCGTTCCCCCTCATGAACTAAGCGACTAAGATGATCCGCCACCACGTTTTACGCCCCCTTTTTGTCTTTGATCTCAATGTTGAATTCACTCAACAATAAGATCCATCTAATCAACCTAGGCTTTGCCTCCTTCTTCGTCAACAAGTAACGAAGGGTTGCATGATCCGTGTAGACGATCACCTTTGTACCTAGCAAATAAGACCGAAACTTTTCCAAAGCAAACACCACCGCCAAGAGTTCCTTCTCGGTGGTGTAATAATTTTTATGTGCTTCATTAAGAGTCATAGAAGCATAATGGATAACATGAGAAGCCTTACCAATCTTTTGGCCCAAAACTGCTCCTACCGCATAGTCGCTTGCATCACACATCAGCTCAAAAGGTAGGGACCAATCCGGGGGCTGAATTATTGGGGCAGTGGTGAGGAGAGCCTTCAACTCATCAAAAGCTTTTTTACAAGCTTCATTAAAGTCAAAGGTCACATCCTTCTTGAGTAGCTCACAAAGGGGTGAAGCGATCTTGGATAAGTCTTTAATGAACCTGCGGTAAAAACCTGCATGACCAAGAAAAAAACGTACTTCCCGAACATTAGTAGGATAAGGAAAGGATTGAATTACTTCAACCTTTGCCTTATCAACTTCAATCCCTTTAGATGATACTATATGACCTAACACTATGCCCTGTTCTACCATAAAATGGCATTTCTCAGAATTAAGACAAATGTTAGTTTCTTCACTACGTTTTAGCACAAGTGTCAAGTGAGTTAAACAAGAATCGAAATCATTTCCATGAACTGTGAAATCATCCATAAAGACTTCAATGAAGTTCTCTATGTATTCAGAGAATATACTGACCATACACCTTTGGAAAGTGGCGGGTGCATTACATAGACCAAATGGCATTCTTTTGTAAGCGAATGTGCCAAATGGGCAAGTAAATATTGTCTTCTCTTGATCCTCGGGTGCAATTGCTATCTGAAAATAACCTGAATACCCATCGAAGAAACAATAGAAGGAACGACCTGCAAGTCGCTCAAGCATTTGGTCAATAAAAGGTAAAGGAAAATGGTCTTTACGGGTTACCGTGTTGAGCTTTCGGTAATCGATGCATACACGCCACCCAGTTTGAATGCAGCATGCTTGTCATGTTCCATTTCAAGTACGTAAAAATCAGCAGGGAAAATCAACTTATCAACCATAACAAGCACATCTTCTATTATCCCCTTTGGGTAAACGTTAGACCTATCAGCCAATTGAATAAGTACGGTTGTTGCATGCAATGGACCTAGCTCAAGAGACTCATAAATTGAATAAGGCAAAACATTGATAGAAGCACCTAAGTCTAGCATAGCCTTTTCAAATTTTCTCTCAGCTATGATACAAGGGATAGTGAACATACCTGGGTCCTCGCATTTTTGTGGCAATCGTCTTTGGAAGACTGCTGAGATTTGCTAACTGACCTTGATCTTTTGCTTCCCTTTTTGCTTTTGATTCCGCTTGACCGTACATAACTCCTTCAAAAACTTAGCATAGCGGGGAACGCTCTTGATAAGCTTGAGTAGCGGAATATTCACCTCACATTTGCTAAATGTTTCGAAGATCTCTTTATCGTTCTCGATCTTACGGGTCTCCTTTAAGGCTTCGGGAAAAGGTGGGGGAGGTTTGAGAACCGACGTCGAAAGAATCAGAGGTTCTTCGGAAATTACCGCCGGCGCGGTTTGGTCCTCCGGGAGCGCGGTCGCGCTCTGCCCGGTACTGCCCGCGCTTAGGCCGCAGTGTCTTGGTCCCTCGGGGCGCGGTGTAGAGCTTGGGGGCGCGGTTTGACACCCCTGGCTGGGCTGCCCGCGCTCAGGCTGAACGTCCAAGTCCGAGGTTTTGCCTCCCTCGATTTCTTCATCAGGCGATGTTTGTGGCTTTCCGGCTTTGTTTTCCAACACTTTACCACTACGGAGAGAGATTGCATTCACATTTTGTTTAGGATTGAGTTCCGTCTGAGAAGGTAACCTGTTGGAATCTTTAGCTTCAAATTTGTTCATTTCCTGTGCAAGTTGGCTCATTTGATTTTCCAAGTTGGTGATGCTTGACTTGGTATCTTACTGAATTTGGCCCATAGTTTGTTGCATCATGGTCATATTCTGGGTAAGAGCACGGATCATATCATATGTGGATGAGGATGGGCTTTGATTTGGTGCTTGATTCTGAGGTTGATGTTGAAAAGGAGGTCTAAAACCAGGAGGCCCGTTTTGAGGTGCATGCTGTTGATTCTGATTTCCGTACCTCAAATTGTGATGATCCTTCCAACCTGGATTGTACGAGTTTGAATAAGGATCATATGCTGGTCTTCTTGGCCCATAGCCTCCAAGTGCATTAATTTCCTCCTCTTGAACATGAAGAGTAGGACAAGCATCCGTCTTATGAGTAACATCAGAGCAGAAACCGCAAGGCTTGACTTGTTGTGATCCCTTCAGCATGAATTGCCTGAACATTGACTTCAACTCATTCACATCTTCATGTAAAGCTGTAACATCAACAGAATTGGCTGCCTTCATTGAAGCTCTTTCGCTGAATTGACGAGAGCCTTCAGAAAGTTCGTGAAATAGTTCAAAAGCTTGTTCAGGAGTCTTGTTTAGGATGTTCCCTCCACAGGCAGCATTAACATGTCGGCGTTCTTCATCCAATAAGCCTTCATGAAGGTACATAACAAGATCCATCTTAGAGTAGCCATGATAGGGGCAACTTGAGATTAGCTTCTTGAACCTCTCATAATACTCATAAAGCGATTCATTCGGGAGCTGTTCAATGTTGCTTATGCTCTTTTTCATACTTGAGAGCTTTGTGGCTAGGAAATACTTCTCAAGGAAAGCCTTTTTCATCTCCTCCCAAGTCTCGATACTGCCAGGAGCCAAATAGTAGAGCCAGTCATTCGCTGCATCCTTCAAAGAGAACGCAAAAGCTCTCCACTTGATTTGGTCATCAGTGATTCCATTTGGTTTCATGCTAGTGCAGACAACATGAAAAACCGATAAATGCTTGTTGGGATCTTCACCCGCCTTCCCATAGAATTGAGGGAGGAGGTGAATCAATCCTGATTTCAGTTCAAATTGAAAACCGTCTGGGAGTGCAGGTATCTTCACCGCCAATGGTTATTGTGCCAAATCTGGTGCAGTTAACTGTCTCAATGTCTGAGCCATCTCTAGTATTTCAGGAACACTATCAGAATCAGAATCAAAAGAAGAAGAGGAAGATGCCAGATTGAACGGTAGTTCTCGAGAATTCGCACGAGCTTGCCTGCGCAACCTAGAGATTGTCCTTTCGATTTCTGAATCAAATGCAACAAGAGATGGATTAGTAACACGGGTATGAACCATACAAGTGGTTCACACCCAGAAAGAAATAAAAAGTAACACTAGATAAATACAAATAATTTACCGAGTCTCCGGCAACGGCGCCAAATTTGACGAACACTTTTAAGTCGCTATAAAAGCACAGTCAAAGAAATACCTAACTTCCTAACCTAAGTTTAGTGGAAGCAAGGGTCGAACCCACAAGGACTCAAATTATTCGTATTTATTTAATATTACTAAGCAGAAAAAGGGGGGTTTTATGGTTGTAAACTAAAATCTAAGTAATTAAACTAACTAATCAAATCAAGTAAAGTAAATTGAGATTCTAATATGGAGAAAAGTGTCCAACTAGTTTCGTATCCATTGCATACATGAGTTTTGATCATCGATTATCCTTATTTCAATTTCCCTTGACTAATCTATTGTGAATTTATGAAATCAAGCTTATTGTGGTTGTTAATATACACCGTCTTTAACAACCTTTTAATCAATTAACCTAGAAAACCTTCTATGTCAAGTTGATCATGCAATTAAATTCAAAGCATTCAATAGAAACAATATTCATGAATTCCACCGTCTATTCACGAAATCTTGTGATTAAATTCTCCACCTTTGATTAACCTTAATATACACCGTCTTTAAGTTTAATCAAAGGATTCATCCATGAATAATCAAATTCCACCGTCTATTTAATTATTCTAGTTGTAATTCAACCTAGAAGTAGAATAGGTGGCCAATCTATTACAATCCTAACTGAATTTAATCAATTAAGCATGGAGAGATTTAATCTAGTCAAGGCAAACTAAAATAATTCAAATCTCACAAAATAATCATGCATACAACTTCAACTAACTAGTTGGACATGAGAGATTTAGCTAGAAATCGACATTAAAGAGAAATCAAACTTACAAAAGTCAAATTGATCTTCAATTGCAAAAACTAGGGTTTGTCTCCCACAAATCTCCAAATTGCATAAAACTCTAAAAGATAGCATAATCCAATAATAAATCTAAGGAAAGTATTTATATCAAGCTAAAAATATCTAAGAGATCCGAAAATATCCAAATAAACACTTATAAAGTCGGCCCATAAGATCTCGCGGAAGCCCAAATCCACGCCGCACCGACACCGTTGAGCGCGGTTTGTGACGCCCCAGAGCGCGGTCGCGCTCCGCCGAGAGTTGCCCGCGCTGACGCCGCAACAACTTCTCCACTCGGCGCGGTCTTGACTTGTGCTCCGCGGTTTGGTCCCTTCATTCATTTCTTGTAGTTCTTGCCTCGGGTCTTCACTTCCAATGCTCCTTACACGTCCCGAGATCCGTCTTAAGCTTTCCATCTACCTTCTTCCACCATCCGACCTGCAATTACGCACAAAGACGCGTAGATTCCGAACTAAACGAAAATAAAACCTAATCTAAACTTAGAATGAAATCCTAGCTAAAAATGCATAAACGAGAATAAAAACATGCTCTAACAACTACATCTATATGCTCTATCAGTGATGCCCTGCTCCCACCAAGCCCATGATCTCTCTTTCTTTTTTTTCTTTTTTTTCCTTATCCTCAATGTCCCCACAAAATCTCTTGTGTTCCTATGTACATATTTTTGCGTAAGTAATGAAATGGTTTTTAGTATGATTACGTGTTCCTTTCTTTCCTATTTATGTGTTATTTGTTTTTGATGATGTCAAAAGGGGGAAAGACAAAAAATACGAGATGAGTTAAGTTGAAAAGATATCACAGAATATGCTTAAGCTAAGGGGGAACAATTGCATAAAAAGCTAAGTACGAACTCAGTGTTTCACAAGAAGTGGCTCCATAGGAACTTGCATAGGAACTCATTTGCATATCATGCTTTGAAATGCTTGCTTATTTTGTGATGGGTTTGTCATCATCAAAAAGGGGGAAATTGTTGGGACGGTGTTGGGACCTCTGGTTCTAAACATCAGAACAACGATACCGTTCTTCAATGTTGATAATGACAAACACCATATGGGAACTAATATGCTTTGTCCAAGTATTTCTAAGGAACACAGGTTCAGTAGAGAACTCCAATGAATGACCAAGGAACACAGGATTTCACGATGAAGAGCTTCTCTCAAAGGAACTCTGAAGAAGACAGATCCCATTACATGGGAACTCACATGTGAAGACAAAGACCGTTGAGCGCAAATTGCGGGATCCTGTCATGGACAGAACGAAGGCACAGTCTGAGGAGCAGACTGTCACGAGTGATCCAACGGTCCGATTAATTCAAGAAGTTTACCTAGTTCAAATCGAAGTCACATGTGAAGATTGTACACTTGGGCTGCAAGCAAAGGGCATTTCGGACAACATGAAAGATGCGATTGAAGCCCAAGTACAACTGAGTATAAAGCCAAATGAATAGTGCTAGGTTTAGGCACTTCTCCTAGAACTCACACATACTCCCAGAGAAAGAAAGAAAGAAGAAGAGAAGTCCCCGACGGCGAATGTCTGATCTCGACGACGGAGAAGTTGAAGTTCCCAAGAGCAAGGGAACTGAATTGTCAAGGTGTAAGGTTTGACTTTCTTGTTTTTAGTTGAGTTGTTCGCTTAGGAACTCAGTTGAGAAGATTCACTAGTGTTACTAGAGTTAGGTAGAACTCTTAGGAACAGAGAAGTTTGAATCTGGCTGTTTGTAACTAAGGAACAATCAATAAATACAAGTAAGTCATTCAAAATCCTCCAAGCGGAGGTAGAGGTTTACCCACACAACTAGTTGGTTGTCGTGGGGTTCCTTTATAAAGGAACTGTGTTCTTTCAGCTTTTAATACTTGCGATATTGTCTCTTCCGCTGCCTTGGGAACAGCTTAACAGCCAGTTCCCAAGCTCTCGCTAACCGGTTACGATCCAACATTAGCCTTGCTCTTCGCTTCCATTAACAACACTGCTCAAAATCCCTCTCCAATTCCAAGTTCGGTCCAACCACAACCCCTTCTCTTGCTCGAAGCCCCAAAATCATCAAATTCCCAAGAACCATCTCCAAATTCACCACAAATAGAACCAAACCTCTTGAATATCTCCCAAGAAACACAAAAACACCCCTTTCCTGCTCCATCTCAAAATTCTCCACAAAACGATCCTAATTTTAAGGAGAAATTAGAGGAAAGAGAGGAGCTTGAGACAAAAATCGGTTATGATAATCCCAACACGGAAACCGAGAACATGCAAGGGGGTTTGATTCTTATAATAGTGTAGTACATTCAGCTACGAAAAATCACCTTTTTGTGGTCTATACTTCTATTCCTAGGCACGTGGTTGATTTGGTCATATTAACAATGGCTCCTAGAGTGAGTGCTGCGACAGAGACTATGGTAAGGAGGTTCAAGCTGTTAAAGGGGTTGTCAAAACTAAGCTAGAGGCTACTGGGTAGAAGAAAAAAGTTGCAACTAACAAGCGCAAGAGAGTAAAAGTGTTCAACGTGGGAGATGAGGTGATGAAGTTCAATTCCTAGGTAAGGAAAGATTTCTAGTTGGCACTTACAAGAAGCTACAACCCTGCAAGTATGGTCCTTTCAAGGTGACCAAGAAGATGGCGATAATGCTTATGTTGTTGCTCTTCCTAAGTCCATGACCATATCCAACACTTTCAACGTAGCTGACATATATGAGTACCGTGTTGATGAGGTTATAGATCTAGTAGAGAACTCAAGGTCGAGCTTTTCAGAGGTGGAGGAGACTGATGTAGACAAGTTTTCAGCGCACATAAAAGAAGATCTTGATCATCAGTAATCGCATTCTCGATAAAAGTGATCTTGGTCGTCTGATGTCCATTTGAGCTTCACCATACTTTTTCGGATAGGGAATCGGCTCACGAGTCAAACTCAGCGCCTCACCCTGAATAAAGGGCTTTTTCGAGGATTCCAATTCGTTTCAAGGCCTAATTTAAGATTTTAATATTTTTCGGATTTTTCTGCAATTTTCAAAATTTCTATCTTTTAGGCTTTATATCTTTTATAGGATTTCTCTATATATACACATATATAGCCTTGAAAACATATCAATCAAATTATTCATAACTAGTTGAAGTCCCGTGATATTCACGGGATAATTTTACTAAAAACTATAGAATTTTACGATATTAATTTAAAATACTAAATATATTTATATAATTTCATAATAAATTATGCAATAGACAATTTTTTTTAGATTGTACTCCATATTTTAATTGAATATATATATAAATATGTTTTCGTTATTTGTGGAGATCTTGTCCAAATTTAGATTGAAATTATTAGAATATTGATTTTACTTTTTATCTAATATTTTTAAATAATATTTTCTTATTTTTTTAGACACTAATATGTATAAAATACTTGGTTTTTTTATAAAGATAATAATAATTAGGATAGGTTATCTACAAAGCATAATATAATTTATTAAAATATTTTTTTTAATTATTAAAATTATTAGGGTTCTTATCTTTTACTCTATAATAATAAGAATGTTTGTAAATATGAAATATACGATATAAATATTAGTATAGAAGAGAACATTGTCCTTGATTTAAGAGATAAAATATAGAGAAAATTATCTATGTATTATTTTGCAAAATTCAATCCATCTATAAAGTTGCTTTCCATACTAAATTTACATAACAGATAAATAAAATATAAAGGAAATTAATGTACATGAAAATTTACAAAATTAATGTATTAATCAAAATATCATCCATATTAAATTACAAAAAACATAGAGATAAAAAAATTTAAATGTAAGGCGGGGCTAGATAAAGAAAATATTATGTATTTACATAAATAAAATAAAAAGGAAATTAAGAAAAATGTAATGTAGGTTTTTATCAAAATTCAATTTAAGCAAGTATTCATCAAGATTTGTAAAAAATTTTTTTATCAAACTTTGATTTAAGAAAATATCTTTAATATAAATGCATAAGAAGATAAATAAAATCTAATTTTATTTATTTAAATTAAAATTCGAATTTTTTTTGACATTTACGAATAATCTTAGTCATCAACATAAATTTTATCTCTTTCTCAAAATAAAAATATATCAACATAACAAAATTTATTATTTAAAATTATATCATTATATAGATATAAATTTTATACTTGGAGCTCAAGCCTTATTAAAAGATAAAAAAAATATTAAGACCCTAAATCTTGTTAAGAGATAAAAATATTAAATTAATATGGAAAATATCATATCATAGGAATTTATGTATATAAAAATGTTATCTATTGTAGTAAACTAATACATAATCCATAGATAGGAAATTATATATATAAAAAATTATATAAACATGTTATCTATTTAGTATATATAGCAAGAATACTATAAGTTGTTACAAAATTTATTAAAATATAATTTCATATTAATTTATTCAAAAATTCCACGTGGCTCAAATTTTACAACAGACTTGAGTTGTGCTTTATAATGTATTAGGGTAGATTTACAGTTTTTCTCTTTCAATCAAGTGGTTTCCAGTTTATCGTGTTTATTATTTCGTACTTGCGAATCTCTATTGTCAAAGGCTCGTTCTTGCTTGCCTTTCAAGCTTTCCTATTGTGTGAAGCAAGCTTACCGATCTTAATTTAATTTAATTGAACTCCAAATTAAACGTCTAGCTTGAAGCTCAACAATGCGATCGATACTCGGTAAAATACAAAACGCGGAAAGGGTATTATTTCTAGCTCCAAATGTATACGTTCATTTCAGAGATTCGAGTCTCTCGATCTAATTCCCTTTTTCCTCGGTCATTTAAATTTCACTCTAATATTGTCGTACTATAGACTTGTAGTTCTTCTAGGGTCCTTCCTTTTGTCTCTGGCACCAATGTTGCAGTAAACAACACGGCCAAAGCATTGATCCCAGCGAATATGAAGAATGTCCCTGTATATCAAAAAACATATCGCATTTACAAAATGTGAGTTCAACATTGGTACCAGAGACAAAAGGGAAATGTTAGTTCAGTCACTGAAAGGAGATTACCTGAATAGCTCCATTGTGTCATATAGTTGAATGTAAATGTGACAATCCAATGACACACTGTTGAGATTACTATTGCAATGCTTCCAGCTGAACCCTTTATATTCATGGAGAACAACTGCATGCACGGATACCATATATTTCAATAACATACAATCTCGATCACGAGCTCGTTCATTCTCACAAAACTACGCAAGTTCAATATATCGCCTTCAACTTGTATTAAGTCTAGTGGGGTAAAATCAATTGGCAATAGGAAGACATATATATATACTAGGTTAATTGGTTTCGCTCTATATTTCAGATTATGGGATGGGCTATATTCTTAACAGGTGTGGTGTACAAAATGATACACAAGGTGCATGTATATTTCTGTAATGAAAATGAAGCTCACGTTTGACAAAAATATGAAAGTGGTTCACACGCACATATGAACCTGTATATGTACATTTGTACACCCTGATTTCATTTGCACGATCGCATTATATATAAGACCAACATGGAGCTGAACCTAGCTACTTTAAATAGAGAAGTGCACCTCGGCCATTATGATGAATGGTATTCCTGTCATGCCTAAACGGTATGTTGCAGAATAACCCTAAACACAAAAAATTAAATTCCATCAATATATATAGCTCAAATATAAACGGTCGGATAACCTGAAGATGGCTATTGATCTTAGGCAATTAATTCATTACATAACGTATATATGTATGTACGTAAACGTATGTACTATATCTTTATGTAGATGGTGATCTTACCCATAAGCCAAGGACTATAAAGTAGGGACAAGCATTCTTCCACGCGTCATTTTGCTCAAGCAAGAACATCAACCCCACAACAAAGCAACAAAAACACATTCCACCTGCAGAAATCTATGCGAACGCAAATGGAGGTGAGAATTTTTCTCTATTGTGTAACCAAATAGTAATATACTTTTGACCTAACCATTAGAAGGGGCCGCCTTCCGCATTTGTCTATCAAGTACGCACCGATCAAAGCTGATGGAACCTATAGATCATTAAACACAAAGCCACATTCAATAACAAAATCAATTAGCTAGATCCTCTAGAAAATGTTCCGAGAATATATACTATATATATATATCAGTCATATACCTGAACGAGAGCCATTACTATTGACCCAATAGAACTTGAAAATCCTGCAACAAACATAATCACCATTTTAATTTATTCTCTCCAAGCTACTGCATAACCCCAACAATTACGTGTATCATATGTTTGAGATCGATCATTTGATTTGCAGAAAAGGGTTTGTCATGTACCAGCTGATTGAAGGATCGATGAGGCATAATATGTGACCCCATCAGGGGAGCCTAAACATGATAGTGCCATGAGTCCGAATACAACCTGAAAAGTGATCATGATTAATCGTAAAACAAATTAATTATTATAACTCGATGATTCTTGTTGGTAGAGAGTACAATTGTACAAGTATAAATTATTAGTATTAATTTGTAGGACTCACAACTAAAGCATAGGCATATTCTCTATGGAACAAACCGAGAAGGTTGACTTCTGGATTCAGTTTACGGCGATGAGTGTACTCCTGCAAAGTAGTAAATGCATGGCGTTAATCTTATAGATTTATGATATCTCATAACAAACGAGTTGTTGGGATAGAGTTGGGAACTTATGTTTTATGATATTGGAACAACGTTCAATCTCTCTAGTTTTAATAATGAAAAATATCATTAGGAAATTAAAATATTTTATTCAACTATTTTAAAGGAACTACAAGTCTATCAAGAACTACTAAGTTATATGCCAGCATTGCCAGCAAGGGAACTCAAATACCACATGTTCAAAAACAAGTGAGCGTGAAATGCGAAATCATGTTCCTGACAGAAAAGAGGGACGATTTGTTGGGTTATGGAGCCTGATTCGAGATTAGGCGGAATAGAAGACAAAAGCGGAAGGAGACGTTAGACACTAACCCGAGCAGGAGAGGTGCGACCGCGCCAAAGCGAAGGGGTCGCGCCTACGGAAGATACACCGCTAGGGAAAGGAGACGCGACCGCATCTCGGCATAGAAGCCCGCATCTACGGAAGTGAGGCAAGACGCATTCCGGGAAGGGAGAGACGCAGAGGGGATAAATTCCGAGAGCTAGAGAGGTTAGGTTAGACTAATCAGATCAGTGTAGATCAGGAAGATCAGGTCTTGTAATCCTTGTAATCCTCATATCTAGTGGAAAGTCTTTGTTTTGGTAATGCCCTTAGACGTAGTCATTCTGATGAATTGGGTCAACAAATTCTCTTGTTCTTCTTTCTTGTTTCATTCAATCTTCTCTTGTGAGTCTGTTTGAGTCCTACCCTTACTATAGGGTGTTGAATTTGCTAACAACTGTTATTAGATCTTGGTTCCTGCAATTGCAATGGGAGAAGGAAAGATTCATGTGGAGAAGTTTGATGGAATGGATTAGGCTTTCTTGAAGATGCAGATTGAGGATTACCTCTATGGTAAAGAGCTTCGTGCACCTTTAAAAGAGAAGCCTAAGGAGATGAAGGATGAAGAGTGGAAGCTATTGGATAGGTAGGGGATAAGTGTAATTCTCTTGTCCCTATCCAAGCGTCGCGCACCACGTGGTTAAGGCGACTACAACAAAGGGTTTGCTTGCGATATTGTTCGCGATGTATGAGAAGCCATCATCAGTGAGCAAAGTGCATTTGATGAGGAAGTTCTTCAACCTGAAGATGAGAGAAGACACAACGGTATCCAAGACGATTACACAATTGCAATATGTGAAGATTGAATTTGATGATGAGGTACAAGCCCTAATTCTATTTTCTTCTTTGCCTGAGAGTTGGAGCGGAGCTGTTACTGTTGTTAGTGCTTCTTTTGGGAAAGAAAAACTTAATTTTGATGATGTGAGGGATTTGATGATGAGAGAGGAGATTTGCAGGAAGGAGCCAGTTCCTACATCTAGATCAGCTTTGAATGTAGGGAACAAGGGCAGATCTTGTCATGGTGGGTCAAAGTCCAAAGGGGAGGAGCTAGAAGACTACCAATGAAAAGAGTAAGATCAATTGATGGAATTATGGTGAATTTGGTCACTACAAAAGTGAGTGTCAAGCATCATTAGAGGAGTCAGAAGATGGAGAAGCAGAGTATCTTGGAAATGTATTGATTACCAAAACCTCAAGTTCAGGTGGGAGCAAAACAATAATTCCTAGTAGGCATGAGGCCTTGAAGGAAGAGCCATGCACTAATGGTCAAAATATCATTGAAGAATTGGATAGAGATTCACCTTCTAATTTCTATCTGAAGTTTGATGAGTTAGTTGAGTTAGATGACGACTATGCAAAGGGCAAGAAAGTAAGATGGGCTGACATGATGGAGGAGGAAGCTTGCAATGAGAAGTCCATATGACAAGTGTCAAGTGTGGTGGGAGAAAACCTTGCTGACAAGCTGAAGGGATTGAAGCCTCACAAGGCTTTAGAGAGGCTTACGTAAGTTGAAGGCTCGACATTACCAAGATTGAAGGACTGCTGAAGAAGAAGACAATTACAATTGAAATCAGTCTCTTGGTGGGAGATTCTTCGGTTATGGAGCCTGATTCGAGATTAAGCGGAATAGGAGACAAAGGTGGAACGAGACGTTAGACACGATCCAAGCAGGAGAGGCACGATTGTGCTATAGCGAAGGGGTCGTGCCTACGAAAGCTACACAGCGAGCACTGGTTGGGGGCACGGAGGCGCTACCGCATCTCGGGAATACAAGACTGTGTCTAGGAAACTAAGACAAGACGCGGTCTGGGAAGGGAGAGACGTGACCGCACCTGTCCCGCGTCGGTGCGAAGCTGATTTGAAGTATAATAGGGCTTAGTATAATTGGGCTTTTTCTTCGTAAAGCCCAAAAGAGGAATAGCCATTTTGAAGTAGGTACAAGCTTGCTTAAATGAGAAACACATCGTTTTTGAAGCTTCTAGGTAACCTAGCTATTTAAATCTTTGTATCTTCTTTGGAGCTCATTTGTAGCAACTTCGTGAGAAAGAAAAAAAATCTTAGAAAGAGAAAGAAGAGAGAAGAGAAGAGATTTTGGTGGTTGGTGGTGGAGCATTCAAAAGTCTGATCCATGCTCGTGGAGATCTAAAGTGGGACTATTCCTCAAGTTTGTTCCTTAGATTTTCGACAACCTTATTTGTTTGAAACCCTAGCTTCTTCTTCTTCTACCCTTGTTCTTTTGTTCTTCTTGTTTTTTGTACGATCTTGTTGTAACGTTGTTCTGGTTTTTTGATTTGCTTCTATTAACATTGTATTGTAATCTCTTTGAAAAGCTTTCTAAACTTAGTGGATTTTTAATGAGTCTCCCCAAATGATCGAGGCTTTGAGGACTAGGCTAGGCTCCATCGAAGCACGTAAACATCTCTTTTTCTGTCACTCGCTTTCGATTCCTTACTTTATAATTTTTATTACTCATATCGAATCATTGCTCGTTTGATCTTCATGATCTGCTAATCCCTCATTTAATTTAAATCACATAATCTTTGATATACGACACATGTATAATAAAAAAATAAGAATCAATCGTTCTTATCGAGTTTAAAATTGAGAAAAGCTACCCCCTCTCGAGCATTATACGGATGTAACAAAGTGGATATCGGCAATAAATTGTGAATCCACCATGTGCGGACTCAGTTCCCGTTGTTTTCCTGTGGCCGGGGTTTAGCATAGTCGATCTAAAAGAATAAATCTTACTCTATTTGGCCAAAATAAAATACAATCTAATCTATCTACATACAAAAGAAGAAGTCTTTCTAACAGATGTCAACCTTTTATTGAATTCTCCTACGTGTCGATTTTATATTCAAATTACATATGTGGTGCCATATCGTCAAGACTCTTAGAAAACAATAAATAAATCTATATCTACTCGAACATTGAATTCCTCTTAAACTTATACATTTAATTAATTATTTGTATATTATCCTTGGTTTTTTAACAAAAAATATAAAAATAATAACATCTTCACGTAAACCAAATTTGTACATTGTTATGTTAATTTCCTATATTTACTAAATTTGTAATATAGTACACCAGAATTTTTTTAAATTTCAAAATTATTAGATCACACATTTAAGCAATCGACAATTTTTATTCATATTCACTTAAAATAATAAAATATTTTAAAATTAATTTATGTTAAATATTTTATTTTTATTTAACAAATTTGTACATGGTAATGGTAGATATGCTAGGATATAACTACATAGACGACAAAAGTAATGAAACTCACCACAAACCTAGGCGACTCAGGGATCACGAATAGGAACAAAAGTTGCACCAATGATGGAATGATGCCTGAGAATTGAGTTCCAAATATATTTTAAAGCATGTACATAAATGATCATATCGACATATTCAAAATAGTACGTTAAAAAGTCACAGGAAGGTCTACCTATCAAAACTAGAATGCGCCAGGGGATTAGAGATCCAACAAAATACATCACAAGAACTCCACACGACATCATCACCTGCGTGCAAACTTATAGAGTGAAGTCGATTCAATGTAATTCAATATCATTTAAATCAAGGGATCCGATGCAATTTGTAACTAAAATCTTCTAAAACTCAATAAATTCTAATGAGCTAATAATATACAAGCAAAGACACCAATGTATCGGCTCGATCTTGGACCGTGGCTTAGCTAGTTTGACATTCTCAAAGCAACAACACTCAGAGTGGAGCTTGATTTACCGTTGATAAAGATCCTAGTCCTCCTCGGAGATTTTTAGGTGCTATCTCTGTTATATAAATTGGAACCTGTATTCAATGTACTTGTTTTAGTTTAGTGCAGAATGAAGATATGCTATTATGTACTAATCAATATGATAACATAAGAATCATCCATGCAATACCACGTAATATTGTAGTCCTGTAGAGACTCCTATGAAGAATCTTCCCAAGTCAAGCGACCATGCTTCCTGTTACCAGGAGATATACGTTCTCAATGAGTACATTGTTACCTTAGCAAATGCAAGTGTGACGATAAGACTATCATTACAATCGCAAGCATTAAGTTAACAAAACTAGAAGAATGGAACTTTGACCTGAGAGATCGATATCGATATCCAACCTAGGAGGCTTATGGCATCTGAGAGTCCCATTGCCTGCATATATATGCCGCGAGAAAGTAATTAACGACAATCAGTTTTTAGAAAGTGGATTAGTATGTATGTAAATGTACATAAAGTTAATTGACTTACACCTTTTCGACCTATGAGGTCTGTTATTTGTCCACAAAATAGGGAACCGAACAATCCTCCAGCGGTTAACATTGATCCAAATAGCGAAAACTAGATGTAGAAAATTGGAAATTAGAGGCTAGCTAGAGCAATGATGTAAGACTTCTGGTTTAATTAAGTTGTGTTATTCATTTCTTAATTATATGGTACAACAATTTTAATTTGGGGTTCATCAAATACAAGATTCTTGGACATTTGGTGAAATGTTTGGAGTTTGGGAGAGAGTAAGCTAGAGAACTGCGTCAACCGAGTTGGAGAAGTCCGGCATGTAAGATTATTTTAATTTTATATGCAGGCCTACATATTATATATAATTATATTAAATGCTTAAATAATTAATAATTTTATTTAAGTGATTCAATTAAGTAAAAAAAGACTTTGATTTCTAATAAATGGTATGGGTCCGATTGTTGAATACCGGAATTGGCCCAATAGCTAGGCTTAATGTGATCCTTTCTTACCAAATACTTAAAGATTAGGTTATACTCCCTCCGTCCCCATTTGTTTGTCCAAAAGGACGGACTTCACGGCTATTAAGAAGAGTATAAAGTAGTATTGGTAAATGAAAAAGTTCGATAATGGTGGTAAAAAATGAGATTAAATGTGATAAAGTAGTTGATAAAGTTGAATAAAATGGGTAAAAAATGATATTGGGTAGGAGTAATATAGTAAGAAAGTGTAGATATAAAATTAAAGTAAACAAACAAAAGAGGACAATGGAAATGGAAAGCAGACAACAAATGAGGACGAAGTGAGTAGTCTCCAATATGTCAATTCATTCAGTGATTTTCTACGATACTTTTCCCATTAGAGTAAAAGGCAAAAACCATATACTTGGTTGAGGAAGACTACAAACATGTGGCTATCATTAGTTATTGATTGAGATTCCGCAACAAATTCGACCTCTACCATGGATTCAGGTATGTTATTAGTGTTCTTAATAACTTGATATGATTGATCGTGGCTTTTCAAGAGGATTAATTTCCTAACACGGTAGACATTGAAAGAGTCTAAACGCTAGACTATAATTTTACTCAATAATATTTATTTATTTTTTTCGAAAATTTTAGTATTTATTGGGATATCCTTTCTACATCTGAAGTTGATATATTAGATTAACTAGTATATAGATTTACGTATTACTCCTATTAAGACACAATTTTAAAAGAAAATCCTCAAAAATTTGTATATGCGTGACCCCAAGTCTATTGGCAACTAAATGTAATTGTATTATTTCATGATATTAGATCATGTAAAGGTAACCTCAAATGAAAACAAGAAAAACAGGAATAGAACATCCAAGGCTGAATTCGAGGAACAAATATGCTCTTGGTGGAGTATTTAGGGCTTCCGTAACAAAGCTGTATTCGTACCTAAGTCTCCAACTATGATAGATGCAAAGGACAACTTATGCGATTTCATTTGCAACCAAAACAAGAGTGGCATAACGCCCACAATAAAGCAAAAATGAAATCAACCAATGACGGACAACGGACTCGTTGTAAACGTTCTTGTGTCAAGTGGAGGAAACCTCTAACAAATTTTATTAAACTCAACTTTGATGGGGCAGTCAACACTGACGGGGTGGCTTCGTTTGGTTTCATTCTCAGAGATTCCAAGGGCGAGCCCATCCATTTTGACGGAAGACTAATCGGTCGACAATTTGTTTTGAAACCTAAGACCATCGCGTTACAACAGGGAATCATTGAAGCCACGCGGCGTGGCATTTCCCATATCTAGATAAAGGGCGACAATTTGCAGTTGGTTAAGGCCATACTTGGTGAATGGTGTTGTCCGTGGGAGATCGAGATGTGACGTGCGGATATTCACTACTAACTTGCCCGATTTCGGAGCTGGAGCATTGCCCATGTCGTCCGGGAATGCAACACAGTGGCGGACTTCATTGTTGTCTTGTTTCTCCATGTTTCATTTGTTCCACTTTCAGTTGACCCGGTTCTACGGATCTCCATCCATCTGGATGCTCTAGGGTGACATCTAGCTTGTTAGCGGCCCCTAATCCCTTTCCTTATAAAAAAAAAAGTGGTTCTTCATGTCCCTTTTTTTTAACTTTTTTGCTTTTCCCATACTATCATCATTACTATATACTAAAGCGGAGGTTAAAATAATATATAAAATGATTCTACATTGAACCAAATCCTCTGTCTTAATAAAAGTAATCTGATTGGTTGAAATTTATTTGATTATTTTTAATTAATTATATTTCTATATAAAACAAAATAATCAATATATTAGTTTCATTTCTGGATAGGATAGGTTTTTTAGATAAGATACATATAGTTTTTAAAAATATCTTTAGATATATTAATTTTTAATAATTATTTTTAAAAATAATAGTTTTTTTCTAGATAAGAGATGTACTTATAGTTTTTTAAGAATAGCTCTACCTCTATCAATTATTTAATAACTATTTTGGAAATGATAATTCTTTAAAATAAAATCTGTATTAATAGTTTTTAAAAAATATTCTTACTTGTATCAAATTAATAAAAAATTAACAAATATAAATAAATAATATAAAAATTTTATAAAAATTTCATACAAGACACAGGAACTACGACTAGTGTTCCTCTTTAAAAACATGGGACATTAATTAAAAAAGAAATGTGCCCATTTGAATTTGAGATTAACAATGTGAAGAATATCATTGTGGATCCTTTTTTATTAAAAGGAGGGTCTTATCCCATTTTATTTAATAAAATCATAAGAACCATTCCATATTTTGACTCATCCATAAATTAACCTCTAAATAAGTAATTAAGCCTGCAAGTGGCTCATTAAAAACATGGAATTCTTCCACTCTTCCAGCATTCAGCTTGGCTAAATAATCAACAACTTGGTTCCCATTTCTATTGATATGATAACTTTAACCGTCCAACCATCACTAGCAGTTAGAGCCTTGCAAATGGAGGTGATGTCCCATTGCTGAGTAGGCCGTGCATCAGGAGCAGTCATCATCTTCACTACTTCAATTGCATCTACATCTACTTCCAGCAGCATAATTCCCATCTCCTTAGCCATTTTCAGTCCCTGAAGCAGAGCCAACAGGTCAGCTTTAAGAGCAGAATTCCCACCAAACATAGCAACAAATCCTCTCATAAAATTCCCCATGTGATCTCGAATTAAACCACCATTTCCAACAACCTGCTCGCCATCGCGATAAGCCCCATCCGTGTTAAGCTTGCACCAGCCTACACGAGGACTCATCCAGCAGGTAATGCTTCCATGGTCATACTAATTCTTCTCAGTTTCAGAGCAGTTCGAATACTCTTTGGCTCGCATAATGATGAATTCATGACGTGGGATAGCAACAGCTTGCACTTCTCTAAAGACCCTCTCATTCCTCCATTTCCACAACCACCACACACCATAAGCAAAGGTAGTTGGCCAAGAACCCGAAGCACCTAAATTCTACTGCAATCAGATTGGAATATCACCATTGAAAAAAGAAGCTCTTCTGCTGTCAATCAAAAATTCTTTCCAAACCTCTCTCGCAAGCACACAGTCACGAATAATATGGAGAGTTGTTTCCGGCATTCCATCACATTCAGTACACCCATCATCATTACATAAATGTAGCCTTCTTTTGTTAATGTTGCACATAATTGCATCTTGTGGAACAAGCCAAAGAAAAGTCTTCACCCTTTCAGCAGCTTTAGTCTTCCAAATCAGCCTCCAAACTTCCGCATTGCCCCTATCATAATCTCCTCTAATTATTTCCAAAGTTGAAGACAGAGAAAACAAACCCGAGCTAGAGGATTACAGTAAAAATTATCTCCAACCCCTTCAACATCAATTCTGTGATTGTCAACCTCCTCCAAAGCAGCAGCCGACAAAAGGTGAGCAAATTCCTCCCACCTCCAGCCATCAATCCCCTAATATTCAGCAACCATCTTCCCTAATTCTTCCTCACTCACTTCCCCAACCGCCACCTCAATTAAGGCTTGATCTGTTGCCCAAGGATGATCCCACAAGAGTGTTTTCATGCCATCCCCAATCCGTGATTTCACACCCCTCAGCATAGGTGTCTTCACCTTCACCACACCATTCCACATACTAGACGCCCCTGCCTTAGCAGAGAACATGTCCCTGTCCTGCCTCCCTTGACAATACTTCCCTCTAACTACTCGAGACCACAGTGAATTCCCCATCTTTTCCATAAAAGCCATATTAACTTGTCTCATACTTCTCATTCCTAATCCATCTCCATTCTTTGGCTGCTTGAGTGTGTCCCAATTCACCAAAAGAATTTTTCTTTTTTCATCCGTAGAGCCCCACACGAAGCCCCGAGTTCTCTTCTCGACCTCATCATAAGCATGGAGGGGAAGACTCGCCTTTTGCGTAGAGTAATAAGGAATGCTAGCCAGGGTAGACTTCACTAGAGTAATTCTCCCAGCCATGGAGAGAGTCCGAGCCTTCCATCCCGCAAGCTTACTCTTCACACGATCTAAGATATGGCTATATGTCTCCTTAGTAGCCTTTTGCTTCGACATCGGCATACCCAAATACATCCCCAAGTCCTCTATTAAAGGAATATGCGCCTGTCTACTAATCTCCACAGCCTCATCATGAGGACTGTTTGAAACACAAATTTTTGATTTCTGAAAATTAATCTTAGCCCCTGAAGCTTCACATAATTTTTGAAGCCAAAAAGTCATGATCTGCATTTGACTTGTGGAAGCTTCAACAAACAGTATGAGATCGTACACGAAGAAAAGGTGGGAGATCTCCGGTTCTCCTTCCGACAACTGAATAGGTCTCCAAGCTTTGGCCTCAACAACCTCCTCAATTATGTGCCCCAAGCATTGTGGATCCTTTAAGATGGCTTATCTAGACTGGAAAGAGTTTTTGTCTTGATTCTAAATTTGGAAATGAGGCAAAGTTCAATACTCCTTCCGTTTCTTAAAATGCCTTTTTAGTTTTTTTTTTAATTTTATAACACATGTCTTTTTAGCACATTTTTTTTTTCAATTTTATTGTGTTTTTTTTAGAACAATTTTATTGTGTTTGTACTAGAGCAACAATATATTAATAATTTTTTTAAAAAGGGTATCACACATAAATTTCTAAATGTAAGAATATTTCGGGTGTAAAATTTATTCCTTAATATATGTACATGCAGAGGCGGATTTAGGATTGTGTGGAAGTGGAGGTTTGGACTTTTGAACTTTTGAACAAACTAATAATTTAATAATAAATCTTTCGTTAGCTGTCAGCTTTTTCGAGCTCTTGCGAGCTCTTGCGTACTCTTGCGTACTCTTGCTTTTCAATTCTAAATGGCAAATTGGGTACACATGGTTTAATGAAAAAACCTAAACCTTTAGCGATAAAGTCATTTTAAAAAAAAAGAAATTAGGGTTAAAAAGTCGCCGTGTTATTTTCGCCCCCAATCTTCTCTGATTTGTCTTCCTCCTTCGTTGAATCACCAACAAACTTACGGACAACCCTCCGCCTCTTCCTCCTCCAGTTCTTATTTCCTTCCTCCGCTCACTTCCACCTTCGCCTCATCCCGGACCGCCCTATGGGGACGAAGTTCCAAAGACTTCCTCCCTTATCGAACCCTTGTGTAAACTCATCAGTCCTCCAACTGGATGTGGGGGTGGCCGCCCCCGCCCCGCTTCCCCTAGATCCGCCCATGTGTACATGGGTTGAAAACACATTTTAAGAAACGGAGGAAATACTTTTTAGGCCGCATCAAATAAATGTGTCGAACTAACTTATGGTCCTCGAACCACCACAACAATGATTATATGTTCTTGGTGTCTAAACTTAATTTCAGACTTTAATATTCATAAATTTTGTTGAATAAAGATGTTGATATACTAATTTATCCCTTGAGTTTTGACGATGAAATTTTTTATAGATTACGTATATATACTTGAAAAGTGTTTCAATCATGAAAGAACAAAGGTGAGGGTATTTCCCCTCTTGATCCCGACCTGTTATTATCCCTCATTAACAACATTAATGTTACAAATTATCTATTAATAAATTGAGATTAATGTCTCACTTTAAATTAAATACATACTTTTAGTGGTGGACTCAGGCGGGGGCGGCTGTTCCCGCTCACACAATATAATTTTATTAGTAGTTGTATTAAAAGTAAACTTCTATCTACCTAGTATAATTATAAAGCAAAATCAAGTCATTGTTAAAATTTGAGTCACTTAGCAATTTGAAATATTTTTATTTTTTTCTAAAATACTTTCATTAACCCACTATCTTAAAAAAACACCTCTCAATAACAAATTAATATTTTATAATTTTTACTAAGAAAATAATTTAAATTTTTTTTAAAATCACTTTCACCTTACTCATTTTTTTCACTATCCCAAAAACCACCACCAACTAACAAATTAATATTTTGTAATTTTTTAATTATAAAAGAAGTATGGTTTGTGAAAATATGTTTGTAAAAAAAATTTAAGAACAAGTAAAAAATAATTTATAAACAATTTTTATATTAAATTCATACAAATTACATGAATAACACTAAATTTGAAAAGTTTACTGCTTTCTTTTTTAAAATTTTCCTCTCTTTGTTATTCTAGACGGGCTCCATCTAGCCATCTTACCGCACTCAAAACTGTAAAGTTCAGTACTTTGATCAATTTTTTCTCCTCTCTACCAAAACAGAACCAATTTTTTCTCCTTTTTTTTCTTTTACTAACGTGAAAGAATAAAAACTAAATATGATAAATTTCTAAGGTTCTTAATATTTAGTTATATATTTTTTTATTTTAAGTATTTTTGTTTAATTAAAATGCACATAACTTTAACAAAAATTGATTACATACTTTGTTTTATTTACTACTGAATATGTAACGATTGTAAAATTAAAATATACTCCATTATATTGCATTTTTCTTAATCATTTTATATGCGTAATTACTAATTTCTATCTTCTATTACTACATATTAATTACTATACATCAATTAAGCCTATGAATAAATTAAATGTAATTTTCAACCTGAGACTCTTGGCTAATACTCTCTCTGTATAAGTTTACTTATCTTTTTAAATTTAAATTTTGTTCAAAAAATCTTGTCCTTTTACATATTTGGACCTAACTTTCTCACTTTAATCCTTATATTTAATAAAAAAGTGAATTAAATTTGCTCCATTTTCATTTTCAATGCATAAAGTAAACATTTAATTAAGGCTATTTTTGTCTAATTCAAAATTTTCTTAATATATATGTCCAACTCTAAAAAAACAAGTAGACTCCTCCGTATAAAGCAACAAAAGAATTCTTTGTTTGAAAATTAATATAAAAATAATTTAATGATTAATTTATTTCTTATATAATTATATATTTCTTTTTACTAAGGGATTTTTTAGCTCATCGGTCTTCACACCTTCTCTTGTAAATATATCTCATATTTGGAGAACTATATTTGGGGTTGCCCCCCTTTCGAAAGATACTGGCCCACTACGTACTTTGTATTAGACATGAAGTAGTTTGGGTAGAAATTCACTAAATTTAGGGATGGGCAAATTCCGACCCTGACCAGATTTTTGGACCGGTCGACCGGACTGAGGATATACCGGTCCGGTCTTTGATCCATAAATTTTAGAATTTCGTACTGAACCGGACCGATTTTGGACCGTTGCCCATCCCTAACTAAATTAGCCATATATAGACACCAAGTATTAATTTTTTAGCATAGGGGCACAAACTTTCGGATGGCCCATGCTGTTCTTCGACATACAAGGTTCAATTCTGTTAAGTTTAATTTACGTATCTTTTATTAATTCTTACTTATTTCTTATATACTACGTACTAGATTAGATGTATTAAATTATACTCCGTCATCAATAAACGAGGGATAAAATGGTAATTTCAACAGAAACTTCGCTACCCTAGCTCGCCCGGTCGCCCCCATTATATTGTTTGCAAATTGCAAATTAATTACAAATTACAATGTACGCGCGTACATGTACGTGTATAGGTGTATGGGTTACGTACCTGTGCAGTCGTAAGGCCAAGCTCATCCATAATTTCGGATTCAACGGGGGACGAATAGCCGATCTGCACTCAACCATGGATTCAATATTGATCAAAATATTTGTGATTTTAGCCTAATTTTTTTAACAATATTTATCATTTAATATTTTCCTTATTCTTTAAAAAAATTACATAAATATTTTTAATAGAAAGTAAAATATCCTTACAAAATTATAAATATTTAAATTAAATTATATAAATATTAGTTGGTTTTAGAAACAAATCCTAACATAACATAAATTTATTAACGAAATTATTAATTATTAATGAACTTAATTTTATATTACAGCGCATCCAGCGGCAAAGGGGCCACAAATTGCGACGAAGACGCTAAAGAGGAGAAGCGGAGTGAATGAGGAGCCGGAGCCGCCATCAGAATCAACGGCTCTTTCTTCTTCCACAATCGGCTGCCTTCTCAACAATGGCTCTCTCGTCCTCTCCATTTATTTCTTTAACTTTTTGTTTGAAAACATTGAGCTGCAAATTAGCTTTAGTTATATAAATTGGACCCCATTCCATTTACTGTTCAATTGTAATAAAATAGAGTAGGTTTACTAACTCTTAATCAATTCAAAAAATATGTCTGGAGTCTCAGAAATTAAATCTCTCATCATTCACAACCAATCATTACTGTTCCAATTGTAATAAAATATGGGGCGGAATGTCGGAATCATAATTTTACTTTGTAGGCCCAAAATTTATCTGATATACCTAAACAAATTATTTTTATAAGAAATATAAAATGCTGAAAAGTATTCAAAAATCTCAAGATTATAATGTGGAAATAAAATAACCATTCTTTAATTAAGGAGCCTTCTTGATATGAAGTTGTTTCTATAAAAGAATAACATTTGATAAAATTGAGCATATATACTTTTTAGCATGAGTGATGCAATCCAACAAAAATTTACCTTGTGAGTTGTTTTTGGCCTTATAGGGAGAACATTAAAAATCCCTCTTCTTTTCTAGTGTGATTTTACTCTCTTTATGTATATTATCTCTTGAAATTGTGATGATTATGTATTTCTTGAGACCTATATAAGATTTATAGTTCATTACTTATGATAGTCAGATAATAGAGAACTTGTTTTCATAAGCCCTGTTTATCCATATCCACCCTTACATGATCCTTCTTTTGACAACCAATTTGAGCCTTAAGCCTTTTTATTTTTAGCTCCACAAAATTATTTCCCTAGCCGAGATAAGCTTGACCCTATCCGGGGATTAGGACTTAGATTGGAGAGGATTGTTTTGGTGTGTGAAATGTTATGTTTGCTTCGAAATCAAGGGTTTTGGGAAGGGTAGATTGTAAGTCTCTTGTTAATTTGTAAAAAGATCTCTTGGTAAGAAAAGATGTACAAAAGAAGGTTGTTGTTGAAAAAAAAAAAGAGAACGAGTAGACGTTGAAGCTCGTTAACGACCTAGTTGGCTCGTTAACGAGGCTATTGGAGCAAAAAGTAAAAGAAAAAAAGAAAAAAAGGGGAATGAACAGAGAAAAAGAAGGGAGAAGTATGATGTGCATTTGTGTTTAAGATAAGCCAGAGATTCTTTTGAGTTGTTTTATGAGACTTTTTAAGATATATTGGGTGAGTGAAAGTGCATTAAGAAGTGAGTTTGGTATTTGTTCTTATGAGAGTTTTGGTATATGTGTGAGTTTTTAGGAGTCTTCGATTCCCGGATTTTATTAGCACCACATAGCCAAAATAAATTTCACGCCTTAGTGTCTTTACCAAGCCCCATTACAACCCGACCGAATTGAAATTTCTATGAAGTTTTTTATTGAGCCTAAGTTGTGTTGATGATTTTTGCTTGTTTTGACAAATCTTAGGTGAAAAGTTTGGTGATATAAGTTCCAATTTCTATGAATTTTTGCATATAAGATGAGTTGAGAGATTGAATTTATAAGCCTAAACACTTGAGAGTTGAGTGAAACACATATATCCCTGGGGAGGTTGGATTGTATTTTGCTTATGTCTATTAAGTGCTTATATATGTGTGACGACGTTAATAGTCATTTGCTATTTTCTGCTATGATTTGATATTGCTTTTTAGTTGATGGCTATTTGCTTGATAAGCATGATTGTTTGGTTTTGGTTAGTGTTTAGTGATTGCTTGAGGACAAACAATGTTAAGTATGGGGCATTTTGATGTTCGTATTTTTAGTCTAGTTTTTGGTATGTTTCTTAGTTTGTTTAGTTTAGTTTTGGTAGTTTTTAAAGTTAGTTTTGTGTGTTTTTGGATGAGTTTGCATATTTTGTGACAAGTATGGAAGCTACTCCGTTTTGTGTCTTTTTGTAGGGTTCTGAGCAGAAAAGAGCGCTTTTTGACCTAAGTTGGAGTGTTATGGTGGAGGATGGAAAACTTGAAGTTAAAGAAGAAGATTACGTGAGAAGATCAAGTCGAAGTCCAAGTTAAAGTCCAGAAGAAGTCGAAGAAAAGCAGAAAACAGAGGCTCATTAACGATCCCGTGAAGGTCGTTAACGAGGCTAAAAGATAGAATTTTTTGAGTAAAGTTTGTGATTTCTACCGACCCTGTGTGGGGTCGTTAACGATGGATCCGTGTCGGTAGGAAGCTTAACCGACTTTAAGGTTGTTATATCTTATATCTTTTATCTTGTTATCTTTTTAGGGTAAGTTTTTATCTTTTAGGTTTTTTGATAGATAACTTTCTTAGTATAAAAGCCCTTGTTCTAAGTCTTAGAGAGGAGAGTCAGATTGGTTTTAGGAGAAGTCGAGTGGGAGAAGATTTCGAACTCAGTTCGATCGAGAGAGAGAGGACGAGGGTCGTTAGTCGGATTTCTACTCGGGTGTTGTTATTTGTTTTCGGATTCTTTTGGAGTTTGTAAGACGATATTTTTCTCTTATTAATTTCAAGTAAGTTTAGTTTGTTTTCAATGTTTTTTTATTTAAGTTGTTTGTTTTATTACTATGGGTAGTGAGTAGTTTTCTTATCTAGGGTCGGGGTTGAAACCCGACATACTTGTGTATGTTGGATGAATAAGTTGATGTTTTGATGCCTTTTATCTATTTTTGATTGCTTGTTGTGTTTATGCTTAGACGATAGTCGAGGTAATTTGGGTTTGCAATTTGATCGATAGAGAAAGTTGTTGACTTGAATGTTGATATTGTTCGATTACGAAAGTTTCGAGCTTTGGATCCAAAACAAGTGATTGAGTGAATTGATTTATGAGAATTGATTGATTTGCTTGCTAATCAGCGGAAGTTGATAAATTTATCTTTTAAAGGCATGATCTTTATCTTCTTATGAGTTTATATGCATGGCTATGTTGTGGTAACCCTTGTCCTAGATCTTTTGTTTTTATTGAGTTAGTTTTTGTTTGCTTTCGTAATATTTGTTATCGAGTTCACTCTGTCTCGGTACCGAACCTGAGTTTAGTTCGTTATTTTATATTCGTAGATTTCCACGTTCGTTAACGACCCTGACAAGGTCGTTAACGAGGTTGGTCGTAGGTGTTTTTGCCTGTTTTGTTTGTTTTTATTGTTTTTAGTAGTTGATAGACAAACAACCGTGCTTCCCGTGGAACGATCTTGACTTCGCTATACTCAGCGGGGTCTTGACTATAAATTTATTTGTTGTCAAGTAAAACACCCTCCAACAATCATAAAAAACAAACTCCCCTTGTAGGTGGCAGTAAGGGGGAACAACACATGGGTCATTGATAGTGGATGTTCAAATCATATGACTGGAAACAAAGACAACCTCACCTCACTCCACACAAAAGTCAAAGGAAGTCATGTTTCCTTTGGCAACAAGAATAAAGGAGAAATCATAGGAACAGGGGAAGTACTACTCAACAAATCAATCAAGATCAACAACGTCAACCTGGTGAAGGACATGGGGTATAACCTCTTGAGCGTATCTCAGATATGTGATCAAGGGAACAACATTGTCACTTTTGATTCAAAGCAGTGCCTGGTTATCAACAGGAAGACTAATAAAATCATCATAAGAAGAAGGAGGTCCAACAATGTCTACATGGTGGATACGGACTTTGAGCCACCAAGAAAACTATGTCTTGCAAGTTCCCATGATAAAAACAGAACTCTAGCACAAAAGACTAGGCCACGCAGGCGTTAATCATATCCTAAAGCTCTATCTGCAAGACCTAGTCATTGGTCTTCCACGAATCAACATCGAAGGAGCTAAGATGTGTGAAGCATGCGTTCGTGGCAAGCAAACCAGGAGTTCTTTCAATCCAAAAAGGATGGTCAGTACAACAAGGCCCTTGGAATTAATGCATATGGATCTCTGTGGTCCCATGGACACCGTCAGCTACGGAGGAAAGAGGTACATGTATGTTTTAATTGATGATTTTTCAAGATTTACATGAGTTCTTTTCTTGAGATCAAAATCAGATACCTTCAAAGAGTTTGAGACTCTAATCAAGAGGATGGAAGTTAGCATGGGACTAAAGCTCAAGACCCTCAGATCTGATAATGGAACTGAGTTCAAAAACTCAGAGTTCCTAAGGCATTGTGACAACAATGGTGTATCTCACAACTTCTCGTCCCCTCGCACTCCTCAACAAAAAGGCGTGGTGGAAAGGAAGAACAAAACTTTAAAAGACATGGCACAGACCATGATGCTTAAGAGTGGAGTTCTTGAAAGCTTCTGGGCCGAATCTATCTCCACAGCTACGTATATTCTAAATCGAGCCATGATTCGTCCTATGATCAAGAAGACATCATATGAGTTGATCAAGCGAAGAAAGCCCAACATCTCTCATCTCAGGACTTTTGGGTGCAGATGCTTCGTCCACAACAATGGCAAAGACAATCTTGGGAAGTTTGACCCAATGTGTGATGAAGGGATCTTCCTAGGGTACTCCTCCCAAAGCAAGGCGTACAGAGTGTAAAACAAAAGAACCAAGAAGATAGAAGAAAGCATTCACGTCATCTTCGACGAACAATGTGTAGAGGCGGGAACAGAGTCCCAAGGAAAGGGAACTTTGTTCAAACTGGTCAGATGAGAAGAGGAAGACAACGATGACGAGCCGAGAAAGCAAGATAAGGAGTATCCAAGTGGGAACAACATCTCGCAACAAGGGAACAACGAAGGTGATCAAAATTCCATGGATCATGATTCCTTTGAAGTTCCCTCCTCAATAGAAGAGCCTCAAAATGCATCCAACTCTCTTGTTCCCCAAAATGAAGCCACCAGAATCTAGTGTTCAGGGGGAACAACGAGGGAACTTTGAGGAAAATCCTGAAGAGACCCTCAGCGAAGAAATTGAGAACAACTGTTCCCATGAAGAAGAAGAAGAAGCTCAAGCTACAGATGAAGAAGAGACAAGGGAATAGGTTGACGTCTCACACATCCAAACCAGGAACTACCACCAAAAGAGGGATCACCCCATTGAAAACATCATCACTCCCTATGATAAAGGCGTGCAGACTCGTTCTTCCCTCAACAACTTTTGTGCCTTCAACGCCATTGTCTCAATGGTGCAACCCAAGAGCATCAAGGAAGCTCTAAAAGACCCAGGCTGGATTCAAACCATGCAAGAGGAACTCCACCAATTCGAGAGGAACAAGGTGTGGAAACTGGTTCCTAGGCCCAAAAACAAAAACATCATAGGAACTTGATGGGTCTTCAGAAACAAGCTTGATGATACTGGGGCTGTAGCTAGGAACAAAGCCCGTCTGGTTGCTCAAGGCTACAGGCAAGAGGAGGGAATTGACTACGATGAGACCTTCGCACCAGTTGCAAGAATTGAAGCAATTCGTCTCCTCATAGCCTATGCAGCCCACAAAGGATTCAAGCTGTATCAAATGGATGTCAAGACAATGTTCCTAAACGGGCACCTCAAGGAAGAAGTCTACGTGGCACAACCACCAGGATTTGAGGATGATCACTTCCCAAACCATGTTTACTTCTTGGAGAGGGTCCTATATGGTCTCAAACAAGCTCTCAGGGCATGATATGACAGGTTTGCTCGATTTCTCTTGTCTCATGGATACCTTCGTGGTTCCATATACAAAACTCTCTTCATTAAGAAAGAATCAAAAGACATTTTAATTGTTCAAGTATATGTTGATGACATTGTGTTTGGTGCTACTAATGAGCTCCTTGTTGAGAAGTTTAAGAACTTGATGAGTAGCGAATTCAAAATGAGTCTCATAGGGGAACTCACGTTCTTCCTGGGACTTCAATTATCCCAAACCAAGGAGGGAACAAGGATCCATCAGCAAAAGTACATTAGAGAGACTCTAGTGAAGTATGGGATGGAACACTCCAGAACCATCGACACTCCCATCTCACCAAACTCAAGGCTCAACGCAGACGAGACATGTATAAGTGTAGATCAAAGGAACTTTCGAGGTATGATTAAATCTCTTCTCTACCTAACTGCTAGCAAACCTGACATCATGTTTTCAGTGTGCCTATGTGCACGATTTCAAGCTAACCCTAAAGAATCACACCTGAAAGAGGTGAAGAAAATTTTCAGGTACCTCAAAGGGAACGACAAATTGTGCCTTTGGTATCCAAGGAACAGCTCCCTTGAGCTAGTTGCATACTCAAATGCAGATTTCGCTAGGCACCCAGTTGATCGAAAGAGCATGCTTGGAATGGCCCAGTTCCTAGGATCATGCCTAGTCTCATGGGGATCAAAGAAGCAAAACTCAGTGGCACTCTCCACAACAAAAGCAGAGTACGTGGCTGCCGCCTCATGTTGTTCCCAGATTCTATGGCTTAAGTACCAACTCCAGGATTATGGTATGTCCTTTGGCCCTGTTCCGATTAGATTTGATAATACAAGTGCCATTAACATATCCAAAAACCTTGTGCATCATTCACGTACTAAGCATATAGACATTAGGCATCACTTCCTACGTGACAATGTGGAACACGGGAACATCTCTATGGAACACTGTAGAACTGAAGAGAAAATTGTGGATATTCTCACTAAAGCTTTAGACAGACATCCATACCAGTGTCTCTGGATGCTTCTAGGGATGATAACTCTAAACTAAACAAGTCACTGTTTGTTATTCTTTCAATGGTTGGCTAGTTTATATTGATCTGCATGATAGGGAACACTAGGAACAATTGCTTTCATTTTGCCATATTACTAGTCTAGAGCCTTTATTGTACATTTGGAACCTTATTTCATTCGGCCCAAAATGATCAACCAGAGTTCCCTTTAACCCTCATTACATGCCACCATGACGGTTGATCATAAAAACCAACCCTTAAGTCGAGAGCCAGACAAACGCTTCTCATGAGCCAAACTCTGTATCCCTTTATCGAGTTGTAATTTTCTGTTTCCCCTTCGAGTTCCCTAGCTTTACAAAAAGAACTTGAGAGTGAGTTCCCTTTTCCACTCCACTCAACCTGACCTTTCAAAAACGATCATGGGAACTGGTGTGCGAAATAATCACGAACAAGGGAACACTGATATCTCTGGAAGATGAAATAACACTTAGGGAAATGGGATTTTGTGTCAGAACTCGGAGCATTATGGGCCAAGCGTTTTAAATTCTCGAAGAGATGTCCTTTGGAAGAAAGTGATGTGTGTCATAAGCGTGCTACAGAAGTTGAAACGTGTCTCCTCTTCTATTGGCCAACGGTTATCGAGGTCATTCATCCTTCATTTTCTTTCCCTCTCCTTTTCTCACATAAAAACCCTTGTTTGCCATTTTTGGGTCCTTCTTCCTCCTTCACTCTCTGCAACCCCTTCTCACTGAAACTTCCCTTCATTCATTTTCAAGCAAACCTCCAAAAAAACCTTCTCTTTGTAACAACCCGATAATTTATAAGGAATTGAGGTGCTCCCCATGTCAACAAGAGCTCTTCCTTTTCTAAGTTCGAGTGAGGACAAAGAACTTAAAAGTTAAGCGTGCAAGGGCGAGAGTAGTACCAGGATGGCTGACCTCCTGGGAAGTCCTCGGATTGGCATGGGATAGCGCTTCTAAGGCTTCGGGGCCTTACAAATGGTATCAGAGCCGACTCTGGGTGACAAGTTGGCTTGGCCCGGCGGGTGGTCACTCGACCCGAAGGGTGGTCCCTGGGCCTTGACGAGGACCTCAAGTTCTTAAGTGGGGGAGATTATAACACCCCAATAATTTATAAGGAATTGAGGTGCTCCCCATGTCAACAAGAGCTATTCCTTTTCTAAGTTTGAGTGAGGACAAAGAACTTAGAAGTTAAGCATGCAAGGGCGAGAGTAGTACTAGGATGGGTGACCTCCTGGGAAGTCCTCGGGTTGGCATGAAATAGCACTTCTAAGGCTTCAGGCCTTACACTCTTCCCCAGAATTTCTCATGGATCCTGTTCACCCAAATGAACAAGTCCGAGAATGGATCCAAAATAATCCCCGCACCATTTTTATCACTATGCTAAGGGTCGCCGAAAACGAGAAAGATCATGCCCTTCATGAAATTCTTTACAAAGGGCTTCAAGACTATGTGTGTCCCTTCCTCCATCGTCCTCGGACTAGATCGTCGCTCCTAGAGTTTGAGATCCTTGGGTCGTCCGCCTCCCTACCGGCAACGCAAACCCAAGCGTTGCCCTCCACCACCAACACCCTTTCTCTTCCTCCTCAACCTCCTCCTCCTCAACCACTTTCCGTCTCCTCCTCCGGGACTGTCATCGTTGACAATTTCGGCCTAGAACCCCCAAAATCCAAAAACCCAAAAAACTCCAAATCTAAAAATCCGAAAAATCGCAAAAACCACCATTCATCTTCTTCTTACGATCCCACTAAGAAGAAGAAGAAGTATGTCTTCAACCTGGACGAGGTTCTCAATCTCTCTCTTCCCGACTCGTATGCCATACCACCACCACCTCCACTCATCTCTCAAACCTCCTCCATACTACCTCCCTTGGACTCTGGGAACTCTCAATCCCAGAATCCTCCTCCACCACCCACTTCCAATCTCAATCCCATCTCTGGGAATTCCAGTCCCAGGGATTCTGCACCCACCTCCTCTTCCCTCCCCATCTTTGACATAACTCCCAATTTACTTCCTCACAACCCAAAGTTCCCACCTCACCTCCATCTTCTCCTACAAAAACTCCATTTCGTCCAAAATCTCCTCTTCCTCCTCCTCAAAATTCGCCTCCTCCTCCCTCCACAGAAATAACCTCTTCTCCCTCCCCGACCAAGCAACCCATACACCTCGACTCCGACAAGGATATGCTGCCCATTGCAGAGATTGCCCGTCGGAAGGCCAAGAAAACGACAACCATCATCATGGGAATTGCCGAAGAGAATGCTCGCCTCGATGCTCTAGAGGCTGAGCTCACCAACATCATCAATCAGCCCTCCTCCTCCACGCGCCCTAGACTAATAGGCACTCACGATGAGGCCTTGACAGCAAAGGAGGAGGCCGCCCTCAAGGAAAGGAACCCAACACCTGCTGATGGTGTTGGGACAAGCACAAATCATCTAGAAGGTGATGACGAAGAGGACTTGGGACTGTGCTCCGATGAGGAAGGGATCTCGACAGATGGTGCCACCACTGAGGTTCTTGACCAAGCTGGTCTTGAACGAGAACATGCCGCCGCCATTGCTGATGAAGAACAAAGACGCCAAGCGGTGGTGTCGGAGGGTGCTCCCAAAGAAAGGGACCCTCCTCTCTTGATCGAATCGGCTATGTCCCCCCAATAGAAAAGAAAGGTTGGCGCCTCCAGGGGGAACAAGAAGTAAAAGGGGAAGGGAACTGTCCCAAAGAAGGTTCCCATCATTGACGATTGCAAACTCATCCCCCCACTCATCCTAAATGAGCCACAACTCCAAGAACAAGGACATGGGGAACTCTAGGACCTCATAAAGGCCCAGGGGTGGGAACACGTGTGCGACGCTGTTGTGACCGTCAACCCTGCTCAGGTGCGCTTCTTCTACAACAACTTCGTCTTTCATGACGAGGGCACCAAGGGAACTCTCTCCCTCCAAGGCGACGACTTTGTCTTCACTGCCTCCTCAATACGTCATCATGTACAAGTCCCTGTCAAAGGCCTCAGCGTTGTTCCTATCAAGAACTGGGGAGAGTTTGACAGTGAAGTCATCTACGACGCCATCTACGAGGGCTGTGTTCCCAAGAATGGAACACCCACTCACAACCTGTCCCTCATTGGTAAGTTGGCCCACCAATTCATCATCACGGTTGTGATCCCATGGCGAGAAGCGTCACCACATCAACATTCAGAATGCCATCCTTCTCTATCACTTCCTCCATAAGATTCCCATCAATCTTCCTTGCATCATCTTTGGGCACATGGAGAAGTGTATGGCCTCGAACTCCCACTCCTTGCCCTATGTTGGTCTGATCAAGAAACTGATGATCAAGGAAGGGCTCTATGACGCCGACAAGGAAGAAGTGACCATGGGAAGGGAATTGGACCTTTACGTGGTCCAAAAGATGCGTCATTCAGAGCAAGCTGAGGATCAAGGGACACTTTCATCTGGTGAAGGCCCAAGGGTTGGGAACACCCAAGTGTTGATGCACATCACAGTCACTCTCGAGAACATGGCAGGCACTCTTCAGAATATCTTGTCTGTTATGACCCAGCTACGTGACAACTCGCTCCCACGGGCCCCATGATCTCCCTTTTCTTTTATCCTTATCCCTGTTTTCCCCCACGAAATGTAATGTGTTCCTATTGTACAATTATATTGCTTAAGTAATATCAATTGCCTTTAGTATGATTGCGTGTTCCTTTCTTCCTTATTTATGCTTGTCTATTTTCGATGATGCCAAAAGGGGGAAGGAAAAAATGTGTGAGATGAGTCTTATTATGAATTAACATAGAATATGCTTTTGCTAAGGGGGAACTATCACATAAAATGCTAAGTAAGAACTTATTGTTTCATAGAAGTGGCTCTCTAGAAGTTCACACGATCTCACAAAGGAACTCTGTTGCATATCATACTCTCACACTCTGAAATACTTGGTTATTTTTGTGATGAGTTTGTCATCATCAAAAAGGGGAAAATTGTTGGGAAGGTGTTGGGAACCCTAGTCCCAAACATCGGAACAACGATACCATTCTCTAGTTTTAAAAATGACAAACACCATATGGGAACTAACATGTTACATCCAAGTATTTCTAAGGAACACATGTCTAGTGAAGAATTCCCAAGAACGCGAAAGGAACACAGGTATACATGACGAAGAATTCCTCTCAAAGGAACTCTAAAGAAGACAGTTCCCATCACATGGGAACTCACATGTGCAAACAAAGACCAGTCAACGAGATTCACGAGATCCTATCTCAAGACAAAACAAACTCTCATTCTGAGGAACAGACTGAAGTGATTGATCCAACGGCCCGATTGCTTCTCAAAGTTGACTCAATTCAAATTAGGTCACATGTGGAGGACAAAGACTTGGCATACAAGACAAAGGGCATTTCAGACACAAGTGAAAGTTAAGATTGCAACCCAAGTATTGACAAGTATAAAGCCAAGTGAATAGTGCTCAGACAAAGCACTTCTCCCAGAACTCACATTCACTCACAAAGAAAGAAAGAAAGTCAAAAGGAAGAGAAGTCCCCGGCGGCAAGTGTGTGATCTCGACTACGGCGAAACCAAGTTCCCAGGAGATAGGGAACTGAGACATTGAGCTTAAGGTGTAAGGTGCGATTTGTCTTATGCTTAGTTGAGTTGTTCGCTTAGGAACAAGGCCGATTACTAGTGTTGCTAGAGTTAGGTAGAACTTCTAGGAACAGAAAAGTGTAAGTCTGCCTGTGTAACTAGGGAACAATCAATAAGATAAGAAGATCGTTCAAAATCCTCCAAGCGGAGGTAGAGGTTTAGCCACACAACTAGTTGGTTGTCGTGGGGTTCCTCTATAAAGGAAATGTGTCTATTTACATTTTGTTTACTTGCTTACATAATACTTCCGCTACCTTGGGAACAGCCTAACCGCTAATTCCCAAGCTCTCGCTAACACTTAACGATCCAACATCATACCCTCCTGTATATCATACAAAATTATGGGTGCTTTCTATTTGATTTCTCATTCTGTTGGTATGTCTTCAAGTATGCTTCATATGTTTGTTTATCCTATTCTTCTTTTTCAATCTCTATATCCATTTATGACGTCTCTAATTAATAGAAGATCTGGAGCTCAAAAAAAATTTAATAGAAGATCTGTATAATCCAACCGTGTTTTTTTATGCCATTGATTGTTTTATGTGGATTGAATCCTAGAGCTTACATTAATTATGAATATTATACTGATACAATGTCCAGATGGGAAAAGTTTTCATGTGAAGTATTTAACATGTTTGGCAGAAACTTAGGTATAACAATATAGATTTTGAAATGGAATGTTCCTTTTCTGTCACAATGTTGTAGGAACTGATAGCGATATATCTGTAGCAAACTTCATAGATAACCATAGGAAATGGAATGAAGAGGAACTAAGAAAAGTTTTGCCTAACTCATGGGTAGAACGAATTCTGTCAATATCTATTCATGAAAATCAAATCCAAGATAGATTATATTGGCACCCTAGTAAAAATGGATGGTTCTCAACTCAATCGGCCTTTGCCTTAAAAAGTTTTGGAATAAGAGAAATGGTTTGGAATGTGTTGGGTTAATATATGATGACACCTTGTAAACAATGATAAAAAGTTTCAACAGTAGAGACTAGGAATTTAACATGAAATATTATCTCATAGTTATGTATCAATGTTTGTCTAAAACAAGGGAAACAAGCATCTATTTATAATGTTGTTGGTTGAGTGAAAACTTAGATATCAAAAACAAAAACAAGGATAAGAAATTAAGTAAGAAAATAATGATCCCATTTCAATTCATGCTGCTCAACCTTTTGAACACTATCTTAATGGCTTTTTCAGTGGGGGCAATATCCTGATTATGCATTATCTTTTGAATTTTGATAATTGCAATTAAGTGTTTTTCCAAATTGTTGTGGAATGTTATTGTCAAAAAATGAAGTGATATATCAATGGGTATTATTTTTCCTTTAATGCTATCATGTGAGAAATGATGAATTTGATCTTCTAGAAATTGAATTAACATGTAGCGTACCTGATTTTGGAGAAATAACTTCAAATATAAGTTGCTCTTTTTCATTTCACTTTTCATATGATTCTTGAAATGTTATTTACCATGACTTTTTTTTAATATCGAGAATCGAATTCAAGTGGCAAGTTCAACTCAACAATGATAATAATATTCCTTGGCATGGGTATCTATTCTTCCCACTTTATTCAATGGAGTAAAGAATTTTTAGAAATTATATATGTATCAAATTATATTTTTTTTGTTTGGTGAACAAAGAGCATGTTGAATAATATGACTGCTTATAAGAGCATTATACTACTTAGTGTGTTGTATTAATTTAAATTAGGGAAATTTCTTGTGGTACTCTTGAGTTTTTGCCTTTTCCTTTTGGTGTTCAAGAATAAAACTTATTCCTTTTGGTACCCCTGAGGTTTTGTCTTTTCCCATTGACGCCCTTATCCTGTTCAAATTAGTTAAATTCAAGATCACCATTATGTTCCTCACCCTTAAATTAGTAGGATTTGACTATTAAAACATCAAAATTCATAACCTAACCATGCCAATTTGAATTTTGTAAACAACCCCTTAAAATAGAGGATTGTTTAAAAATTCAAATTGATGTACTTTGGTTATGAATTTAAGTGTTTTCAGAGTTGAATCCTACTAATTTAAGAGTGATGAACATAATGGTAAGCTTGAAACTAACTAATTTGAACCGGAGAGGGGCGTCAACGGGAAAAACCAAAACCCCAGGGATACCGGGAGGAATAAATTTTTATCATGGGCACCAAAAGGAAAAGGCAAAACCTTAGGGGTACCAAATGAAAATTTCCTTTAAATTAATACAATTGTTGTTTTTAGCATAGATGATTCTCTTCCTTGTAATTTAATACTATATGATTAAAATTTTTGTTGTTATTGTATTGTTTTTATAAAACTGGGTTTGCAAGAATATCTTTCTACGACTAGTTAGTTTGTCATTATCGCTTATAAGCTCCTTATTGATTAACCAACAACGATAACAAGTTAGTCATCGTAAATAAATAACGATGAACAAGTATGTCGTCGTTAATAAATAACTATGAACAAGTATGTCCTCGTTAAAAATTAACGACGAACAAGTATGTCCTCGTTAATAATTAATGACGAACATGGTCGTTAAAACCAATAACGTCGGAAGCTATTGCAACGAACAAACGATGAAACTTATGTCGTCGTTAAAACTTTTAACGACGAAAATTTTGACCAATAACGACAAATTTGTTTGTCGTTAAAAACCCCTTTTCTAGTAGTCGTTCATATATTCTTACATGGCCCGATATTCTTATAAAGTTGACGGGTCGCTCATATAGATATATATATATATATATTCATATATGGTCCAATGTTCATATACTCAATTTATGTTGTGGAACAACAACCTGAATGCCTGATTCGATGAGACACGTACACAACCATTTTACCGATTTAAACTCAAGGATTGATGAGTTGCGTTCTTCCAAGTGGCAACCCAAACCCCTTCCTTCTCATGCTTAAGTGTATTGCGTGTGTTTATCTTACTTATCTCTTATTTTATCGATTAAGGACAATGTATGGTTTGGGGAGTGAAATGCTTTCCCTCTCTACATTTTTAGTTGAGTTGCATATGGTTACATTTGTAGGTTGTATTTTTATTATGTTCATTTCTTAAAATGTTAAGCATTTTTCTAGGAGCTATTAATTTCTTTCTAAGTGAAATAGCTTGTCCCGTAGTATTATATTGAGATTTTATCTCCTTGACTTTAAATGTTGACATGTAGATGAAACATTGGGATTGTTGTGATTTTGTTTGATGATTTAATGAGCACGTGTTATCCTCTCAGACTTAAGTTATGCTTAAATTTTCAAGAATGAAACACATGTGATGACTTTTTTGCCTTTCTTTGGACTAAATTTTTGAAGTCCTTTCTTATTCATTGTGTATGATGCTCACGTACTTTTTTAATTTTCTATCTCTAGAACTTGTATTACAATCTTGCATGTGACATTTGTATGTGTGAGCCACACTTTTCAATAACCCATAATTCCTTGTGCACCCTTATAGCTTTTTCCTTTGTTTGTAGCCCTTTTGAGCCTAATATCCCATTCTTTGTAGCTCCACAAAAACATCCATAACTTTAAAATTAGTTTTTAACCAATTTGGGAATTAGTATATATATATAGTTTATTTTTCAGAGTATACTAAGTAAGAGCCAAGATTAGGGATATTTGAGTTGTATTGTGTGTGGGGAGGAATTTGAGTCTCTCTAATAAGCAATTGTGTTTCTTTTGCATCTTAAAAAAGAAAAAAATGCCTATGACCGAAAATTACCCATATAATAGGATATATTAGCAATAACCACCCGTTATATTTGAAATTACAGAGGACCACACTTATAATAACTTCCATTAGCAAACAACCACTTGTCTCTAATTTATGTCCAAAAATCTATTCAAAGTAGGAAATTATAAATATACCCTCTATTTATATATGGAGTATATTATATTCTTTTTCACTTAACTAAAAGAATAAAAACTAATTATTAAAAACAGCGTATATCATCACCTTCCTTGCTTTGTCCTTCACTTCCATCTTTTGAAACATAAGCCTGATAATTATGGTGGTTGAAAGCGGTGGCTTGTTAGGGCTCAATGGAGGTTGTCCCACCTTGAATCTCTCCTCTATCGCTCAAACCGAACACCACGAGCCTAAATTTTATTTGTGAAACTATCGTTCTATTAGTTTTACCTAAGTGTTAGTCGAGGTAAAGACATTATTTGATTGCTCTTTGGGGAGTTGAATCCATGTTTTGTTTGAGAACAAGCAAGATTTAAGCGTCATAGATTTTGATAGCATGTATTTAGGAATTAGTTTACATCATGCCTACTTGCTTTAGTTTGATCTATTTTGCATTTTCAGATAGGTTTGGTTATTTTTGTTGGAGTTTGTGTTTCAGCCTCTCGTTGCATTTGTATGTTTTCATGCACTTTTGGAGGACTTTTGGACTTCCGTTGGAGACGTATGAGGCCATCACATTGCTAGATCGGAAATGAAGGTATGGTTCTTTGATTGCGATAAGAAGTGACGTGGAGGAACTCGCCCAAGCAATCAAAGGAGCAAAAACAGATCGAAGGAAAATGTGGGCAGGTCGAGTACTTGACCGAGAAGTGGAGTTAGAGAGAAACCCGGGGAAAGTACTCGGCCAAGTACTTGTCCGAGTAGATGCAACAGTAAAGTGCTTGGTCAATTAGTTGGTCGAAGTACTTGATTGAGTTGTTTGGTCACGTCAGCTTTCACCTGCACTGATCGACTTTGGCTAAGAACTTTAGTTGGAGATTACTGAGTTTCTACATATTTTTGTTTTTTTCATGGAGATCATGAACTAATAAACTCTCCTTTCTTGGATGATTAAATGAAGCTTCAAATCTAGTTCTATTGTGAGATTTATTCTCTCTTTTTATCTATCTTGAATATTGTGTTGTATTTAATTGCTTATGATTGTCATTGGTTTTATTAGATTGATCAACTAATACTTGCATGTGTTGATCCATAGCTAGACTTGGATATTTTTTAGCTGAAATATCTAAGTTAAAGTAGCAATTAAATTGTGATATGATGGAACTAGTTGAACTAGTTCATCATAGAGAGAATTGATATGCAATTAATATATGACTAGCTGTTTTAGTTTGATTGTTTCTATTGATATTCTTATCAACAAATTGTTGGTATTGAATTAAACCTTGCTAGTTTCTTATTTTTTGATAGTTAAGGTTTTTAGAGTCGAGTTGACCTAATTACTAAATTTGATACAGAATTGGAAAATTTGATGTTCACATTAGAATATTCAAGAGGAATTGATTAGGGCATTTCAATGATCAATAGGCCAAATATGAACCTGGATAATAATCAACCCAAGCTCATTCTCAATGTAGTTTTCTCAATCATTGTTTCTTGTTGATTTGTTTGATTTTTTTTTTTTTGAGTTTGTAGTGTTAGTGAATCCAAATTACCCATCGTCTCTTTTTTTATTGAATTTATTGTAATACTCGGGTTCTTCTTAGGTAGACGTAAATTTCTTTCGAGCGTTAGAGACGAAGTTTATTCCACTTGCTTAGATCCTTTCTTTTGTTTCCTTTTGGGCCTGATATTCATATGGGCCGAGGCCCATCATTTTCCCACCCTAGCCCATCATTTCCTTCCCTTATCTCCTATCTAGCCCTAAAGTGGAAGGAACGAGATACTGTTCATCATCATCATCTTTCCGCCACACACCCCAATCAGAGAAACGCCAACTCCCTCGCTCACCCAACTCTCGAGCTCTTCTCGTTCCTCTCTCACCTACACCCTTGTTCCCCTTCCAATTCTCATCGCCGATCGAACTCCACAACCCCGGGGACCGTCGTCGCTGTTTCAGATAAAACCAGTTGTTGCGCGAGCCGTCTCCTCCACCGGTGGTCACCGAGCGCTCCCCGCCTTCTCGGAACGCTACCTTTCCCTTTCGACCTTCTACGAGCTTCCAGCATCGAATTGCAGAACGCCTCTCGAAGAAGCTTAGCGCGCGGCCTCACCTCTTCGACGACGTCTTCGTACACGACTGTTGTTCGGCTTCTCTGCCCTCCGGCGACACCCAGCTCCTCAATCGGTGCCAGCGCGTGAAGATCCTGCTGCTGGATTGTAAGTCGCCGTTGTAATTTACGCTTTTTCGATCTATTTCCGTTGAGTTGCAAGGACGGTTGAGGGTGTATGTGAGAGTTCGACCTATTCCATTCAAGATAGAAATTGATGTTGGTTTTACAGTGAGTTTGGCCACGTTTGTAGGCTTCATGTTTTAAGTGAAAAGTCGATCGAACTGGTTAATGCGTTAATTGTGGTTATAGTAGAGATTACAATCCATCCGAGAGTTCCAAAGCCACTGATTTGGGGATTAAGTGTAATGTTGCTATTGAATTGTTTAATTATTGTATTTAGTAGCGTTTTCATATAACTGTTTCAAAAGTAGTGAATTATCAACTTGTTCTTTTGTTATCAATCGGTGGCACTAATCTATCCATTCTTGTTTGTTAATTAATTATATTCAAGTCCTTGTAAGTTGCCTTATATAATATTACTATTTTTATTAGTAGATTCTTCTTATAAGAATGTCACTTATTTGAAGAGTGCTAGTAACTAGTACCCTAGGTTGGAATCGAACGGAAAATGAGGACGGGTTGGTTTGGATTTGGAAGGGATAAGCTAAAATCGATACACGTGAACGAGCATTGCTTAGAAAGAACTCTTAGCTTTTGAGGCGTTAAGTTTTTATTTCCCTTCTCTTCGAATGTTATAGTTTTCATTATTGATTTGTTAGGATTCGATAACGTTCGTGTAAGACTTGTTCGAGCTTCCTTTCTCCCGTTACGTGTTTGTGTCTCGCCTTCGAGGTAAGTCGCTTGCCGACTTACTTAGTTTACGACTCGTTATGCGTTGAACGAGTAAATTAAATGTGTAGCCCTTATTTTGGAATGACTCCATATCACGTGCATATATATATATTTGAAATTATAGAAATCGCTTTTAAATGTTTTCGTTATGCGTGCACTGGGCTCCACCGGTATGGTCATTGAGTTTTATGCTTTTGAGTCTTTTTGCTTTAGTTTTAGTATTTCCTTGAGATTCGGAAGCTACGCACCTTTTGTGTCATTTTGTAGGAGTTTTGGAGCTTAGAAGAAGAGTTTAGAGCATTGCAAGAGAAGATGGAGATTAAGCGCTCAAGTAAATTCATTGAAGATTAAGTTTGAGCTTAGAAAGAGAGAGAGAAATTCGTTACAAGAACATAGGAAAAAGAATCGAGTCAAACAGAGTTATAACGAATCTTCTACGCAAGTTTTACTCAAGGTTGTTCGAACAAGCCCTCAGGAACGACCCCGGGGGGTCGTGAACGACCCTATTAGGGTTGTGCTAGACCCACCCAAAATTGTAAGCCTCAGGACCAACCCCAGGGGGGTCGAGAACGACCCTATGTGGGACGATCGGGGCGCCGACTCTCCCTTATTCCGAGATCTTTATGGATATATTCTATCTTTTATTTTAGGAAGTAGTTTTATCTTGTTTCCTAGTGTAATTAGGGCTCCTTTTTCTCTATAAAAGGGGACTAGACCTTCTAGTTGAAGGGGATCTTTTGCTAGCTTTGTTTGGAGGTTATTTGGAGATTAAGAGGAAGACTTGGAAGACAAGTTGGAGAAATTTTGTAATACCTCTTTATTTTTATGATCATGTCTTCTTCTTTCTTTTCAATGTGTGAGTAGTCTTCTTAAATTCTAGGGTTGGGTGAAAACCCAACACAATCATGCATGTCTAAATTTGAATTCATGACTTGAATGCTTGAAGATCATATCTATCTATCTTGTGCTTAATATCTTTGCGAAAGTTGAGGCAATATCTTGCAATTAACCTAAAAGCGAAAGTGTAAAGTTGATTGCTTGATTAGATCTAAATAGGATTATTTGCGAAAGTTGATATTCCTAGGTTGAAGGATAGATAGAGAGTTGTTTAATTTGCGACAGTTGATTGAATAACTTGAATTGTTTGCGACAGTTGACTTTTCTATGATCTAGATTGCATGATAGTTGTGAATTCTTGTTGAAAGCATGAATGGTTGTTGTTGTGGTAGCCCTAGCCCTAGGATTGCCTTTTTATATATTTGATTTAAAACTTGTGATTTTGCTTCGATCTCGACCCCCAAAGTCGTGCTCGAACCCTTGCTGAACCCTTGCTTTGTTTGTGTTTTCTTGCTTTTCTTAGTTTATCAACTAATCTTTGGCCCTAATCTAATTCCCGTGGACGAACCTGACTTCGTTGTACTCAGCGGGGTCTTGAATATAAATTTATTTGTTCAAAGAAACCCTTCAACATTGCTAATATCCTTATTGACGTTTCTTGGATGATTTCACATTTGACTATAATTATTTGCCTACTTTCATACTTCTATTGTGACTGTAATTGTGTATGTATCTTTAAGTATATGGATATATGCAAGTTTAGTTTACTAAAAATGTTTTGTTACATGTTTGATTTACTTGTTTGGCTCATATCGGGACCGTAGGCTAATGTGATCAATTTGTGGCGTTTTTAGGTAAGGATTCCGACATGGAAAATGTGCCAGGAGGTTGCATACCGGATGGTGGAGCTCGGTCTTGATGTATTGAGTCTTAGACGATTGACTTTAGTACTCTAGTCTTTTGGTTTTTCTTAGATTGGGAGTGATGATTGAACTATGAGTCTTTTTGGGAGTATGTGTGTTGAGGGTTTGGACCTTAGACTAGCTTTGACGTCTTGTTGTCATGTCTTACAGATTTTGGGCTCTTGCATGCATATGGTTTATGACATGAATTTTTGAATATCTAAATTGGATGATTTATTTGAACTTACTCGCAGTGCTTTTGTTACAAGGTCCATTACAGTCTATTGTTGTCAGCTTGTTCTGGTAGGCCCATTGTGAGGCCTACCACCTTGTGACCCTAGGTACATGCCAAAATGGGGTGTTACATTTATAGCACATAAATACACAAAAGAATAACCACAATTCTCTGCGGGTTTGACCCATACATACTTGACAACATTAGTTATGTTTATTGAAGTTTCTAGATAGGCTAAATAAGACTAAAAATCCCTCATTAGGGGCCATGATCAATCGAGGGGAGCGGATTTCTCCCATTAACAACTTCAAAGGGGGTCATCTTTGTCGTTGAATTTACTGACCTTTTGTAAGCAAATTCATCAAAAGGGAAACAATCTTCACACCTCTTAAGGTTAGATTTCTACATAGTTCTTTAATAGAGCACCAAGAGTTTGATTATAGTGACCTCAATTTGGCCATCCATATGAGGGTGAAAAGAAGTATAGAAAAGAAGGTTTGCATCTAATTTATACACAAAATTTTTCAAAAGAAACTAAGAAACTTTGCATTCTTATAAAAAATAATCTTACAAGGAATAGCTTGCAACCTAACAATTTCTTTGAAAAATAAATCAACAACATGAATTACATCATCTGTTTTATGACATGGAGTGATTTGAGGCATTAAGAACCTTTCAAAAAATGATGTTATTTTAGTGAGTCACTAGGTTTATTATTGAAATTTGCACGTATACCTTCGGACATTTGGTTTAATGGTGCAGTTAGGTCTTTGGGGTAGTTTCTCAAGGTCATCGTTTCGAACCCTATGGGCGGCGGTTTGCCCATTGTTCTATAAAATTGGTCAGTAGTCAATTGTCATCCCTAATAGATGCTCTAGGCATACTCAAAATAGTACTTATGACGATCCCAATCCTTACCCAATAAATAAATTTGAAATTTGCATGTATAAACTTTGTTATGTAAATTATTTCTCTTTGTTGCTACAAATGAGGTAAGTAATTAATTAATACTTTATAAATTTTAGATAGCTTACAGTCGTTAAAAATTGTGTGAAAAGGTAAAACAAGAATGATTAGTGATTGCGAATGAATAAAACAATATTTATTTGTCATCACCTTGAGATTTTAAATCACACGCGAATGGCACGACACTATACCGGTGAAAATGTGAAATCTTATTATACCTAGTTTTACCCGTCGTATCATATACGACTACAATTCGATATTTTATAAATATTACTAGGAGGATGATCCGTGCTACGCACGGGTTGTTTATGTTTATGTCGTGTATTATCTAAGTAAAGTGAAATGTAAAAATACATTATGTTTGATTTAATAAAACTAATTTTAATACAATGTTATTGTATATGCAAACATAAAATCGATTGTACTTACTTTAAGAAATAAAACTTTTACAGTTTCTCTCATCCGATGAGTATGATTATGAGTTGATTAACGATTATGAAGTGACAAATGAATTAGTTCTCATCTATGGTTCTCAAATTAATTCATATCTCAACCATTTGATCTTTCATCTCTCATCTTTTAAAAAAAAAAGAGATTTATTAGAAAGAGATAAAAATAACTCTCTACTAAGCTAATAACATAAAGTATAGCACGGGTCACCCATAGTATGTGCAATTGTGGCTTATTTATAAATTGTAAAATTAATAATAAATGAATATTTTTTTAGGTCATAAATGAGCAAAACGAAGAGTATACTTTTAATTAGAAATGAATATTTTTTTAGTTATAAACAAAAACGAAGAGTCTATTTTTGGTCAAGGGAAATCAAGAGTCTACTTTATTATAATATTAATAATAAATGAATATTTTTTATACTCTTTAACCTTAATTATAGATTTATCATATCATAAATGATCAATTTTTTCTTCTTTATACGGGTCCATCTTTTTAAGGTGTAATGATGTAGTTAGGTTTAATATTTTATATTTCTTATTAATTATTTGGATATTGATTGATATTATTTATATGGATATTATGAAAGCTTTATTTTATAAAATTCTTAGAAGAATGTTTAGGTCAAGTTATTAGGTTGTATATGCTAAAATCAGCAATGATATTAATATTAGAGGTTTTACCTATATTAGGAGTCGAGACGAACCCAATATTTAACATTTGGGTGGACTAATTTTCACCAAAATTTTCTAGGTGAGTTAAATTATTTAAAATTAACTAATTTAGTACCAAATTTACTTTAATTTTTATTTTATTTTTTTAATTTTTAGGGTATGCTTGAGCAAACCCCCTTGTGTCCGTTTCTGAATGGGGTTTACAAAGAAATGAATATTGGGGATTAAACGTCCAAGTTTCATCTATTGAATATTGGTATACAATGTAGCTCAACATACGCTTGAAAAACTTTCGAGTCTCTAACCATCACACTCCAAGCTTGAGTTCAACTTTCTCTAATCAATAATAAACATTAGAGCATAAATTTTTGGTAAATATATGCCATCTAGAACAGATAATGAAGATGAAAACAATTTAATATTATGTATTATTTACCTAAAATAGAAGGAATTATCTTTCCATTACCATTACATCTTTTCTTTTTATGTGAATCATGCACATAGTGCAAATATATATTGAATCTTTAGTTATGCACCTTTCTTCTATTGGATATTAGTGCTTTTTATTATCTTAATCAATGTAACTTTAACACTTGAAATCCCTTCGAGTCTCTAATTATTAAACTCCAAACTTGAGCGCAACTTTCTCTTAGATCAATAAGATAAGTAGAGAATAAAGTCATCACTAAGTCATATGACCAAATAGAAGTCTTATTATATGGTAGTTTGTTGATTCCATCTCTTTTCAAAACCCTCAATAAAGAAAACATATAATCAAAAGTATTGCATGTCATATAATAAGGAATTTACTCATCACGAAGACAATAATAAGCAAGAGCTTACCTTTCAAATTATTTAGTTCCAACTTGAATTTTAGAAATTCGATCTAGTACCTATCTACATAAAAGCAAACAAAATATAATTGGATATATAATAGTTGAAAATAGAAAATATAAATAAATATTGCCAAAAAACGCCTACTTACATGTTAACAATTTTAGCAATGCTAGTCCAAGGTCAAGACTCAAGGCTCAAATCGACCCCTTCTTAACAATGCCACCTCAAACATGTCTATATATAGGAGTATGAATTATGGCTACAATAACCGATTTAGAATATGTTACAAATGAGTTGATAAGGTTGGCGATTACGCGTATGAGCTAATGAGATAATTATTCCATGCATATATAGTAATTAATATGTAGTAATAAATTAAAGTTAGGCATTTAATTGATGCATGTATATATAGAATTTCAATGGACTTTTCCGTATTCAAAATTGCAGGCCGTTTTCACTTTTGACTTTTTCCATGCAATGTATTTGTTTTTTTATCTTAAATTTATTGGATACTTATCCTAAAGCTGTTAAAAGTAGACTAAAGGTCAATTGTAAGAGGGGATATATGATTTACGTTTAAAATTATAACAATGGCTTTATCTTTATCTTTTCCTGGAGCTCATCATAAATGACTACATGTTATTTTTTTATTTATCTTTTTAGTTTTATTGGATACTTATCCGAGACCGGTTAAAGTAGATAAAAGGTCAATTGCAAGAAGGGTTAAATAATTTAGAGCGATATTATCTCATCCTTTTCTCAATTATGGATCTCATCATTAATTGTCAAATTTTTCCATTTTATAAGATATATAGATAAGTAGGATATTTATAAATAAATAAATAAAAATATAATACAAACTTTAATATAATTAAGTAATTTATTGCTCATATAATGTATATAATTTTTAATTAAATATTATATTTTTCATATTTTTTATTACTTTTCATGTATGTCAATTTAGAGGTTATCAAATATTTCAATTTATCTATTAAATATTTTATTATCTATTTTTATTAATTTTAAAAATTTAATATCCCTCATTTTTATAAAGGGTAAAAATGTAATTTTATATTTTCCTTTATCATGATAAAATATTTTACATATGTTATTTCTTAAAGTTATAATGGTTGATTTATAAGGTTAAAACTTAAAACCCCATAGTAAAGGTTACAAAAATTATGTTCTCATATTATATACGAACCATAAGAATTATGGTTGTATGACTATTATAATATGAGAAAATATAATCATGAATAATATGAGTTGTTTATTATTTAAAATTATGAGAGAATAATTACAAGTGATAATACTTATGGAAAAGTATTATAATAATATTTTTAAAATTTATATAAGTGTTTTTAAAAGCTAAAGTTTAATAAAATATATTGTTTAAAGTACAAATGATGACTATCTATTTTATTTGGAGGGCAAAAGTTAAGGTGGAAGGACATTTTTATCACTTTTGCAAAACAAGAGGGTTGTTTATGCAATTTCTCGGAAATGGATTGAAATCCGATTGGGTTGAGCTCGAATTTTCAAACGGCCATATCTCACTCGTTTCTCAACGGATATTTGATGCGAAAGATGTTCCAGAAAGCCCATCACATTTTCTTTAATAACCCTCAATCAATTTGGGATGTTGATTCGGTTTCTGAGAGTAAAGGGTCGAAGAATTCAATCGACCTAAAACGTTCAATATTTCGAAGATGGCTTGAATTCGGTTTAATAACAATCAATTAGGCGTCTATTTGTGCAAAAAAAACAATCATCATTCAAGGAGGGAGTAATAGGAGGATCGGAATCGTCCAAATTGACCATTAATTTCTGGATAAACTCGAATTGAAGTGGGGAGACGTTTGGTTTTAGGGATTGATTGTTCAAGCTCCGAATATGTGTCGATTTGGGATCGTTTTGAGTGCTACAAAAGGCCAATGTGAAGATAAATCCGTTATACACATTTTTCATTTAAAAAATTTCTGAAAAAACGCTCTCAAATTTGCCCAAATCGGCTCAGAAAGAAATCACTTCGGTTCAGCGAAAAAAGAGCAAGGCTTGGTTTTCTAGCCCGTTCTTCTTCCACACACAACCAAAAATTTCCCATTATATATCATTGGAAAGCTCTCTCTCTCTCTCTCACGGTTCTAATGCCTACTCATACGCTCTGATCCGATAACAGACGAAGGAGAACGAAGCGATTGAAGTTGGTGCTGTTTTGTGCTCTGTTTTTGTGTGGGTTGTTCCGTTGGTTGGTGAGCCCGTGAGCAGGTCGGGCCCGACCCGGCCCGACCGGGCTGCTCACTTTTGTAGGTATATTCCATTTTAATTCAATTTATAAAAAAATAATCTTTTATAAATTAAAATGGATAAAATTATTTAAATTGACAAATGATAGGAATTTGGTATTTTATAAGTATTTAAATTAACTTGTGAATTTTAAATGGGAATTTTTAGTATTCATGAATAAATTGGTATTTTAAAAAGGATGGTAATAAGAGGGAGAGTTTCTTATGGATAAATAAGTTTATTAATAATATTTTAAATATATATAAAGTAATAAGGTTTTCCTTTAGATTACTATTAATATATATACATACATATGTTGAGGTTAATATATTATAAGGAAAAGTTTAAATTGAATGATATGAATAATTTATAAAATTCATCACTTAATGATATTAATAAAAAGGAAAATTATTAATATAATGTTTAAAGTTTATAATTTTTTATAAAAATAAATCCGTTGTCATTCCTCAGAAAACCAACGCTATCAAATGAACAAAATAAATTGACGATAATTTATTTTGTTGTCGATTGAACAAGAATAAGTTCTTAATCACGAGTGATCATTTCGTAACCCATCTACATCAATTTCGAGGCAAGTGGTTTGGGTTCGATTTTCATATAAAATCATTTATGCATCACTCGTTTTATCAAGCATGTTACATATCTTGTTATATATTTTTATGTGTTTTAAATTGTTTTATGATTATGTTGGGAACTCTTGTATGTAATAAAAAGAATCTAGGATTTATATTGTTCTAGATTTAATGACATGTTATTTCTAGTCGTACTTAGGTTACGCTAGATGGACTGTAGGGCCGTTGCCTTGTGATATGTGTGCCTAGATGAGTAGGCTTGTATGTGCGTACTTTATGATATACGCGTTGATTCATTCAACTTTATTCTTGAGCTGATGCTATACTTGTAAGACCATGGTCAATACCCGCTCGCTCGATGAGGGGTGATGGCACGTAGCTCGTGTTAGTCTGGGCTTGCAATCCAACCATTGAGTATTTTCGTGGAGCCATAACCCACATTCTATCTTTTGAGTATTTTCGTGGGGCCGTAACCCACTTTCTGTCTTGGTTAAAAAGTATGCTGAATTCCAAGTGGAACGATATTATGATCCTTAAAATTGGTAGAGATTAAATAGGCGCTTGTTGGCGACAATAAAAATGATAGGAAGGCTAGTACAAAATGGAATGTCATCCTTACTCTCGGGTTTCTTCATTCTCTGGCTCCAATCTGAATTCGCACAACACGTATGCGGTGAGGTTGATAGAGGGAAACGTGGTCAACGAGGGGTTTAATTACCCACCTGACTAAATGTGTGAAACCCAAGTTCCCAACATAAGTAAATCTTTCTTTAAAAATCGAGACTCACCTTTGGGTGACGTTCTCATACTTTTCCTTCAAATCATAGTTTTCATAGGAGGTCTGAGGTCCGAGGATGAGACCGGTTTTTATTCGGTGCCTGACATCCCAACTCGTCTCTTCCTAAAAACCGAACCACCTTTCAAAACCCCATTTGCTTAGTCTGTCACAAGACTAACAAACCGTTTATTTTCCTTACATGGTCGGCTGGTGTCCATCGCATTTCTCATCGCGACACATCAGGAGTGGAGTTCTACGTCGAGGATCACAAGGAGCAAGCTTGAGGAGTAGCTGAATTGAAGTTGGTTGAATTGGAATAAGTTAGAATAATTTTAAGGGTCGAGGTTCCGATTTGTGAGACCCTTCCCATTTATCCTTTGTATCCTTTATAGTTTATTCAACTTTTGTAATAGACTTCCGCAACTTATATATATATATATATCTTCCGCATTTTAAAGTTTTTGGTTAAGTTCTGTAATTACTGTAAGCCTTGGGTGACTTCGAGAGTTTAATCTCGGGGTCACTGGCGGTAATATCTCTGTATAAAAAGAGTGTTACAAAAAATTATAATAGTTTTTATATAAAAGAAAATCACTATATATCTATAAATAAATTAGTCAAAAGATATATGCTAAAATATTTATATTTATTTTAAAATATTTTATCTTTAATTTTAAATACTTATATAAGGAAGCTTTTAAAAAAATATTGTTATACTAAATAGATATTTGTTTGATGTTAGAGATAAATTTAAATAGTTAAAAAGAATTTAATAGAAAGAAGTTATAATAATAGAAATAAAAATTAATTTTTTAAATGTAATGTGGGTACAACTTTAATATATAGTTATAGATTAACATACGCGCGTACATGGATGGCTAATCAATGGAAACATGTTCTTGTATTTGTTCTAGCGTTTCCCCTTTAGTCTCCGGCACCAGTTTTGCAACGAACATCAGCGTCAAAGCATTTAGCCCCGCATATACCAAGAAAGTTCCTACATTATTAATGATAAGATTGATTAGATTTTTTAGGAATTGTTAGTACCTGTTTTGAATTGATTATCGGGAATTAAGAGAAAAGTGTATGTCACCTGAGAAGCTCCATTGCATCACGAAGTTGAATGCATATGACGCAATCCAAGAGCTTATTCCGCAAACAACTGTTGCAAGGCTTCCAGCTGATCCTTTTGCATTTATGGGGAAGATCTGATCAAAGACATTCAATTAACCATCAAATGTTAATTTCAAGAAATAATAAGTTAAACTAAATTGATAAATAAATAATTCTAATTAAAAATGAGTACCTCTGACATGATCACAAATGGTACTGTACCCATGCCTAATGAATACGCTGCAGAGTACCCCTATACACGAAATTTAATAATCAGATTATAAACATAAGATTAAAAACTTTCTAGCAACTAGCAAAGTGAAAATTAATTACTGTTATTTACCCATATACCAGCTACTATAAAGTAGGTACTTGAGTTCTCCAACCAACCATTTTCCTTGAGCATAAACATTAGTCCTACTAATATGCAACAGAAGCTCATCCCACCTGCAGAAAACTAAACAAAATCACACAATTATATTTAATTATCTCACATTTCTGCTCAACTATCAAAATCAATAATCTCACCATTAAAAGGGGGCGTCTTCCAAATTTGTCTATCAAGTACACGGTGATAAAAGTTGATGGAAGCTACATGAAAAACAATATATACTCGTCCCATTACAAACACAACATGTCAACATCAAATATATTTAAGACCAAGACAAATCACAACAAACACCTGTATGATAGCCATTCCAACTGATCCAATAGAACTTGAAAACCCTATCGTACAAAAAAAATTAGTACATGTCATATTTGGATATTGCGCGCAAATCTATTGTCTATTTGATCATATTAATATGATTTTGATCTTATACCGGCTGATTCGAAGACAGAGGCAGCGTAAAATGTGACTCCTATGGTTCCACCAAGTCCTCCTAGAAACATTAGCCCAAGTACCACCTATAAAAAAAAAAATTCAAATAACAAGTTGTAAACTACAACTCTATGTCCTCGCCATCCATGTGCTTGGTGGACTCATTTCGAGGAGATTTTCCCAATATCAGTCTCAACATACAAGTTATTAGGAGCATTAGAATTCAAACGTCCTGGCCAATACTCATGAAGTCTACACCACTTTATCACTAGACCAATTGAAAATCCATAAGGAATCATCTTATTAAGAAACTCGTAGTGTACTAAAAAAATTATATGCATGGTAGACTCACACTGAGAACGTATGCATATTTCCTCTGCAACAAGCCCAAGAAGCTTACTTCTGGTATACATTGAAGGCATTTTGTGACCTCCTAGGAAGCAACCAAATATAAAAAATTTAAAGAAGTAATGTCATAACATTTATTGATCTTGAACTGGATTAATGGAATATATATACTTCAATGTTAGCCGCTTCTTGAGATACATCAACGTTATCTCCCCTAAGGCGCTGCAAAACAGCCTCATGCTCTTCGTTCCGACCAACTTTTGCCTACACAGAACAAATTGATTTCTAAGTCTACAATGTTGAATTAACATATGTGTTTGAATTTATTCTAGACAAGAACACAAACCAAGTATCTAGGCGACTCTGGAATGTATAACACACCGAGAAGTTGCACCAAGGATGGAAGGATGCCTGAAAAATGAGGCATCACAAGATATATTGTTTAGTTAGTGAGAAGAAACTCTTTGTTTGTGTTTAGGTTTTGAGGATGTAATATTTACCTATCAAGACTAGAAGACGCCAATTTATTATAGATCCAATGAAAAACATAACCAGAGTTCCACTACAAATCATCAACTGTGAATTAAGTTGCAAAGTTGATCAAATATCTAAGTGTACGTCAAAACAAGGAAACTTATCATTGCTTACTCTAATTACCTGTGTGACGGATACAAATCCTCCTCGGAGATTCTTTGGTGTAATTTCTGCTATATAGATAGGAACCTAATAGGATGAACAAACTACTTAGAACTTATGATATGCCAAATTTGATGACTACTTAATACTTATGCAAACCAAGTACAGTATAATGTTTAATTTCCAAGCCTCACCACAAAAAGTGTAATCCCTATTCCGCCTCCTACGAAGAGTCTTCCAAGATCAAGGGACCACGATTTCTGCCATATGCACAAGTAAATTAACAATTGAAAGAAAATAATCTTACTAACTAATTAAAGCAGTAAGCCTTCAAGCCTTCTGCTTTTACCAGGTGTCCAATAATTTTAGCCTATTTTTTAAATTTGTTTTAATTTTTTCCCCTAAATTCAGCCACAATATCCACTCAATCATAAACTGCACCTCAAAGTAGATGCAATTCAAAAGGCCCAGCTTAGAAAAACGCTCCCAATGAAAATCTCAAAACCCCCCGACCCATAAAACCTCTCACCGCCCCGCCGCTGTACTGACCATCGCACCACTCCCCGACCCTAGTTCCGCCGCACCACTCCGTCGCACCCCCAAACCCCTTCGTCTTTCGCTATTACTCTACCGCACCTCCTCGTATCCACCGCTCAGACCCGACTAGACTTCTCCCTCGTATCCACCGCTCCTCCGATGTTGGAACCTCTTTGGTTTCACTGGCCTAAGAGGCTAAGACCCACATTTCCGAACCGATTCAACTCATGGGCTCATGAAGCCTTCTCTGAACTTTTAAAGACCATTTTTTTTTTTGCCTTTGAAGGCAATGAATCACCCGATTCAGAAATCTAACAACCCAAGGAGGAAGCCTTTTTGGGTTTGTTTGAAATTGAACCCTTTTAGCCTTGAGGGGCTCTCTTATGGCTCCTCCGGTTGGTTTTCGGTAGGCGTTTGTTTCGCTGGCTCGATTCCATGGGGGTGGCGGGCTGCGCGTCGTTGTTACGCCCCCATCCGCCGTCGGCCGGTTCACCCGCCCTCATCCGACATCGGCCTGTTCGCCCGGCCTCGTCCGCCGTCGGCCTGTTCGCACAGACTTTCGTCGCCCAAGCCTTCATCGTCGGCTGGTTTGCCAACTTTCCCCAGGTTCCGTCGGCCGTCGACAGTCTCGTTTGCTTTCTCAGAAAAAGGAAGAAAAAAAAAGAAAAAGAAAAAGAAAAAAGAAAAAATAGGCTTTTAAGTGCTTGGGCTGCACGCTTAAAAATTAGAAAGAAAATGAAAAACAATTAGATTAGTGTTGGTTGTATGCTTGGGCCGCACGGCCTCTACATAGGAGTAGGCAATAATTTTTTTAGTTTTATTAGTCTTTTTTTATCTTTTGCTTTGCCACTAGGTGGTTTTTTTTTGGTGGGAGCTTGATGGCTTGGGCTTTTCACGTAGTACATACGGTTTAAAGAGATGGAACTGAATTTGAAATTGGACCGAGTGGTATTGGGCTAGGTCGTTTGGTGCCTTGTGGCTTCTGAAGATCCTTCATTTCGGTGGAGGGAACGTCAGTTGTCCAGTTCGCACAATCCTTGATGGGTTACCTTTTGCCTGCGGCGCTTTTTTAGTGCTTTACTCACCCCGATCCCAAATTCTCCCTTGTTCTTTCTCTTTGGCATGTGTACTTGTTTTAGTCATCTTTACTTTTTGTTATGTGCTTCTTTCTGATGCACTTAATTAGCCGTTTTGACTGCCGTTTGCATACGGCCTCTCGGTTCACCAAAGCTTGTTTGGTGTCCGAATTCTTACCTTATCAAAACAAAAAAAAAAAAATAAACTGCACCTCAAACGCTCACAATTTCTCTCACTTCCATTCTTCTTGCCCTAACTCCCTCTTCTCGAACTCTCCTCTTGATCCATGTTCATGTCCTGTCTTGAACTCTCTCATGAAACCGTAAAAATTTAAGATTCCGGCCAAGAAACAAATCGAATTAGGACCCTGCTTCATTTTCGTTTTAGGTATTTACTAGAGACACAATAACGCATCACAATGACACCCTCCAATTCATCGAGGTAGGTAACGGCGATTTCGTCTTCCTCGCCGATTCAATTGCTCGGTCGGGCATAGGTTTGGCCAATCTTCCATTGGAACTCAATTCTCCAAGTCACCACCCTCGACCTTCTTCAATCCCTTCCCTCCACAAGTGGTCTGAATTCTCTTAGGCCCAACTTCACCGGTGAAACTTCTCTTTCTAATGAAGGTATGCATGTGCCATTTCACATTCACTTCATACTTGTGCATATGTTTTGTAAACTATTATACTCCACTTTTCTAGATTATTTGTATAGAAAGACCATTTCACATTCAGGAGATTAAACAAGTCTGTCAACAAATCTAATGTTTCACTTTACTTAGAATTGAAATTAATGACGTTTAAATTGTCTGTCAAGTTTCTCGAAAAGACTAGACCAATTGATGTTTATACATCAGGAAAAGGTTCATCAACTGATGTTCTAACTACCTCTGTGATTCAAGATAGCAACACTATTGGTGATTATCTATTCATCTAAATACTATCAATATGTCAGTAATGTGGCACGGTGATATCCACTCCCAAGTTGGTTGTTCTTCCTCGCATACCATCGAATCAGGCTAAAGCAAATTTCTCCCGACTCAGAGTTCTTGTCATGGATGAGAATAAGTATCTATTCTAACTTACATCCTAGAATAAACATTTTAAGGTTTCTGAAAGTTTTTAATTTATCGGCAAATGAACATGGATACAAGAGTATATTGGGGTGATAGTACATGTTCATTTGCACTTTATGATCTCAATTTCCCTTCTGGGGAAGTGATTACAACTAACTTAGATAAAAATAAATCCTTTTTTGTGTTTCATTTAATTTTCCCATTCATATTTGTTGATACGTGTTTTAAAGCTTTTGATGGGAAGAAGAAAATAATAAACATGATCCTTTGAGTGGCAGAGCAAGCTTCCGGCTTCCCGAACAAATCAACTTCTTAAGTAAATAAGTTAAAAGCCAATTTGAGTTTCTGATTTCTTTTTGAGTTTGGCATTTGTTTACTTAAAATGCTAATTTCCGTTCCTGATCTCTATTTGGGTTTGGCATTTGTAGATAAATCTTCTAAAGGAAAGGAGGTGAAGTCAAGAAGAAGTCACCTTTGACCCCTACTATGCAGCAGTGGCAGCTATATAGCTCTTCAATATTCAATGGGGGTGAGAAAAATTATTCTTATCCAAATAGCAGCTGCAGCTCTCCCTCTGTCACTACTATAAATATATTACATATGATACTAAAGCTCATTGCTTTTTTGTTAGCGCTGAAAATGGAATAGAAAAAGGATGTTGAAAAGGAAAGATACTAGACCAAAAGACCCTTTGGAATGGCTCAGTTAACTTTTGCATTTCTTTCACTGGCTTCTCAAGAGGATAAGTCACTCAAAATAAAGTCTATTTATGGTGGTCTGCCGGTTTGCCAATTGATTGTTTGTTCAACTGAACTTTTTATTTTAAAGGTTGTGAATTGGAGAGGTCCTAAAATTGGGCTCTCAATTTTAATTTTACTGTTTTGTTAAGAAACCACAATTTTCTCAACTACCAATTTTTCGTTCCTTTTTTTTTTCATTGTTTTTAAGCATCGGGTGGTCACTTATTTTTCTAAGATTTTTGTTGTTTTACTATTTACAAAGCTACGTTCTCTAGATATGTTGTGTAATGAAAATACTCTTTTCAGGCATCCAGACAAATGAGGATAACAGGTTTTATGCCATATCTGCTGAGTTTTCTGAATTCAGCGACAAGGCTAAGATATTAGTCTTCCAGTTTTCTGTTACGCATGAACAGAAGCTTGACTGTAGTGGTGGCTACATGAAGCTGCTCAGTGGTGATGTAGACCAAAAGAAATTCGGTGGAGACACTTCTTTTGCAATTTCGTACTTGCTTAGCTGGTCCTGCGTAGGTGGTTTTTTAGGCTTCTTTTCTTAAGGTTTATTGCTTTGTTGTGTGATTACATTTTTATTTCCCTCTTCGAGGTTGTCATGCGGTTCTTTATGTTTGCTTAGTTATTGTGTGTGGGTTGTTCATGTGATTTTGTGGTTTCATGGTGTCAGCTACCTGCCCCTGCACAATTTTCACCTCGGAAGTCACGGCGTACTCGTGCTCAGGTTAACAACTTACATGGACCAATGTGCTTTGGTATATCTAATTTTCTTTCCAATGATGAATAAAATTTCATGGTCTGCAGATGGAGGTTGTTGTGGTCGCTGATCTTATGGTGTGTCCTATTGAGTCTGTCAAGTGTCGCCATGAGTGATCTTACTTCAAGGTTCTTTTATTTGCTTAAGTGGAGTTTGATTTTTGCTACAAGTCTTTCCTAGGAGGATTGCTAGATCATTTGTGCAGTACTGGTTCGTAATTTTATTGTTTCATACTCCCATTGCAGACACATATACCCCACCGTTTGGTTCTTACTAATTCTTTTGATCACACCCGTGCAAATAATACACAATTCCGTCTCGCATCAGTAGGACCCAGGTCTGTTTTGCATCTCTATTTGTTGTAAGGTAAATTTGATGTGCAAATATGTAATATTTCATGTAGACTGGAAATGCACCATTGAAATCTATATAAATTGCAACATAGGGCTTTTGAAATTTTTTACTGTCTTATCATGCTTTGCATTTGAGGTATTTATATGTATTAGATTATGCCTATGGTACTCTGATTTCTATATTGGTCACCAGGAGGAAATCTTCTTCGAGGGAATTTTTTTAACAACTAAGATGCTCATCAGAAGGTTTTGTGTGTTCCTTAACCCACCCCCTCCAAAAAGGGAAGAGCATAAAAAAACACAAAAAACAAATAAAGAAAGATGTGAGAACTTCATTTTGATTTAATATCATTTTAAAAAAGAAACAATTTCCTTTTTTTTTTTGTACTTAGGGTACATATATTTTTATATTGTTGTGTTTAATCTGTTGTATATCCCCTGAAGTGGCTCTTACTTAAGTTTATCTTATTGCACAAGGCATCTCTTGATTACTACAACACTCACACTGATTTAGTTAGTTTTGCTATAATACATAGGGCTGGGATTCTTACAATACCTTCTTCGTGAATTTTGTTCAAGTTCAGTTCTATAGTGGTACAGTGACGTTATCTCATACTTCTGAAGCTTGTATGATTTTCTACACCGATCTACACATGGCGTCATTTATGTTACTTATTTGGTCATTGGAGAAGGTTGTGTCATAGAGGTAATTGATGTGCCAAATTTCTCTCTAATAAATAGCAATTTAAAAATATAGATCCATGAAAATATGGTTTCTCAATTTATATGCTGGTTCACTTGAACTAATTCTAAATGTTCATAACAGAATTGCAATATTCATCATTCCTGTGATTGGACTGAAATTTTTTATTTAACAGGATGCTATTATGGAAGATAGACTTTTCATGGTGGAGCAACTTATTATGAGGTGAGAAGCTATAGTTGATGCAACTCATGATGGATATAACTGATGCTTTGGTTTTTGTTCTAAAACCTACAAATTCCTTTACTCATACTGCCCTATCATGCTTGTGTTTTCAAACAGATTCTGCCAGGAAGTTGTTTGCTACACATCAATTATCAATTATAAAGCGCATTTACCAAGTCAACCTTTTTTTTGTATTTCAAGCTTTAAATATTGTCTACTATAATTATATTCTTTCCAATGTTTGTATTCTTATCATAATATTCATATACGGAGTAATATCATTTTTGGCTACGGATCGATCATTTCTGAATTTCATATTTTGTTCACATAAGCTGTTACATGTTAACGACACTCACTTTCTTATTTACAGCCTAATACTCATGGGGCATCCAACTTGTAGTGTGAAACGCGGAAGTCTTATAATAAATATTGATAGTGTAAATATTTTTTAATGAATCTAATTGATTTTTGGTCAGGTATTTTTCAGATTCTTACTTAATTATTTGTGTTTTGCTTAGTTTAAAAGTTTTTTCATATATTCTACAAGGCACGGGACACGAACACTAGTATTTGTGAAAGTAATAAAAAAAAACAGAGAATTTAGAGAGTAACCTCCGAGATGGATATGACAATCCATCCTACGATGCATAAGGCATCGGAGAGGGCCATTGCCTGTGTCATGGGACCATCACAGTTACACAAGTTTGTTTATTGCAGTAATCAATTTAATTTGATAAGAAACTTACTCCTCTTCGACCAATAAGGTCGGCTATCCTTCCACTAATAAGGGAGCCTGATAATCCTCCAACTGTCAACAATGATCCAAAGAGAGAAAACTGCAGGGTGCAGAGAAATGAGCAGAAAACGAAATTAAATGTTATCAAGGACAAGTAAAAGTTGTATGTGGTTGGAGAAGTTAATTACCTCTGTAGTTGAGAGAGCAAGGTCAGCTATAAGCTGAGATTCAACAGGGGATGTATAACCAAGCTAAAACAAAACAAACAAACAAAAAAGTTGGTTTCGCCAAGGCAAACTCCTAATATACTGTATACACAATACCAGCCTTATATATAGTACTTATAAAGAAGTCGATCAAACAATGCATAGAGATTAGAGAAATGGTATATATATATATATAAGAAAACAGACAGCGGATCCATAGGCGAAAGAACCGGAAACTGCAATGCTGAGGCTGAAAAGGAGAAGCGTGGTGACGGCAGAACCTCCATCGCCACCAGCTGCAGCCATTACCAGAGGCTCTCGCTCTTCCCCATTCCTTACACTCTCCATTTTTTGATTCACTCCCGCATTTCAGTACGTTGACATACTGACTGACTACATAGAAGTACAATTTTCTCCCTTTTCTTTGTTTTTTCCTTTCCCTCGAGTGGGTCCTTGATATATAGATAAGAAGAAGATGGAGATGTCTCATCATCTTCCATCTATTATTAGTCCTTAGCATGATACGTCCCAAGATCAACAAACTTTCTTCCTTACTTGGATTGCTTCACAGCTTATTTTATTTTATTTTATTTTAACTAGCTAGATTTACCCAACTCGCGACGCAAATACCATTAATCGATCAATTTAACATGATATTCAAGTTAAATTACTTCCGAGTCTTTGGGTCTGTTCGGCGCATCAAACCTGATACGAGTTGATGTTGATGCTGATTTAATGGTTGATGCTGATTTTACAAGTTAATTTTAGGAGTTGAAATTATTAGTTTATTTTTGTGAAAAATTATGTAGGTATTCGGTATATTAAATTGATCGAGACTGATTTTATAAAAGATGGATGCAAAATTATCAAAAAGGATATATTTATAAATTTATGAAGAGTAGATTAAATTTTAAATATTCCAAAATTAAATTAGTAAAGAGCAATCGAAAGAAATAAATTCCATAAGGTTTGATAAGGCTGTAAGGGGTAGATTAAATTTTGGGTGAAATATAAACTACCATCAACTCCCATAAGCTACAATAATCATCGTCAACTCCCACTACCGAACAGATAATAAAGACTTTATTTTTTTACCATAAGCTTAAATAAGCTGTATAAGGTCAAAAATAAGTCCCGCCGAACGGACCCATTTGGCTAATTGGCTAGCTACATCAGAATATTACTCTCTGATAAAATGTCGGTTGGTTATAAATGAACTACCCCCTACTTGCTTAAATCGGAAAAAATACGTGTGGCCATTCATTCGGTAATTGAAATGGAAAAATGTCGTTGGTTATAAATGATCGAGGTCCTAAAATGAACTACCCCTTATCAATTATTGGAAAAGGCATGGAAATGCTGAAAGAATACCAGCCTCACGCTTCAGCTACCTTCATATATTTAATTATTTGAATTAGTAGTTGTTGGATTCCCATATTTTGATGGTCACAAACCAGTAAATTAAAATGTTGTCTTTGTTAATTGAAGAAACGAAGTTAATACTCTCAGGAGGAATTTAGGATAAAGAGTGTCCCAACACTCTCAAATAAAAAAAAATCGAATAGGAGAAGTTCAAAGATTAGATTACTGTTGGAACATTCTTTGTTTTATAATTTCTTTTAATTTAGACAATGACAAACTTTGTTGGTTTAGGGTGTTATTAAAAATACGTATTTCACGAACACTTCAAGAATATCGTCAGAGTGATGGAACGTCGTGAGGAACGACGGAGGGAATGAATGAAGATCTGAAAAGCGTGCAGAAAGATATACCACTTTCTATATTTGGTAAGTTACCAAATCTTCAACGAACGATTGCAGTTTAGATTCAACAGCTAAGCGTGGATCGTCTGTGAGAAGATGAAATCAAATCGGGAGGATTTGGATAAGGATACAAGATAAAATCAAGAGTGTTTGGTCATGGGAAATATCCGAATGGTTGAAGATTTGTAGAGAGTTTTTATATTTCTTTAATCTGTTTTAGCGAGATCTCCCTAATAGAATATCATCACACTTAGGCAAGTTGTGGTTGAGATCAGATTCGGAAGGTCCTCTATAAATAGGCTAGGTTAGCTAGAACAGGCAAGATGATTTGGATAACTTTTTCTCAAGATTCGGAAGTATTCAACTCATATAAACATGTAAGATGAGTTGAATACTTCTGAAGAAAAATGTTATAATCTTGAGAAAAGTTATTCAAATTATCTATACCTAATGTGGTTCCCCGTAATCCTTGTGAAGGTCTTAAAGATGAAGTTAAGTCTCTCACTAAAGCTAATGATGTTCTTAGGACTGATATACTTGATCTTAAACTCAAAGAGGAAAAAGTTGGAAAGGATCTAGAAAAGAAAACTAGGGTTGTGTTTTCTCCTACTAAGTTTGGTGTTGAGTATGCTAAAGACAATTTTGAATAACCTCCCATATGACCTAACCCTAGAAGAAAATATGGAAATAAAAGCTAGGATTAGAGTAAGTCACTTAAAAGGACGAATCAAAATTCTTGAATGTGGTATTAAAGGGGACATGCAATGGTATACATGGATGTAAAATTGTTCATAACATGTTTCTAGTTTAGTGATACCTTAGTGAATACTATAGGTTTTGTTTTCATTGTGGAAAATGAGGTCATGTCCAAAAGACTGTAGAGTTAGACTAGAGTTGTCGAATAAGAAGGTTCATAAGAAGAACTCAGTGAACAACAAAAGATAATGGCATGGTAACAATAATCACGGGTATAACAACAAGCCTTCGGAACAGACTCAAATCGATCATGGGAACAACAAGCCTCCAAGGCTTATTGTTGGAAGATTCAAGAACTGGAAAGCTGATACGCTCTAGTTTAGTATAGGTTAAATCTTGTTTTTTAGGTATGATTTGAGTGTGTTTAGGTTAGTTTTTGAGTATAATTGTAATATGAAGACCAAAGACACGATTTGAAGAATTGCAAGAGTTTTGAAGACAAGTGTTGATTTGGAGTTGTTTTGACGCCATTTTCTTGTGACGCATCGTTCGGGAGCTACGATCTTTGGATGAAGCTGAATTTGGTATCATTGGAAAGCTAACTCAAAGACTTACAATTCATTTTTTTACGGCGAGTTCAAAATCTAACTCTAAGTGGGTCAAAACCACCTCCAAGTTGACACCAGAAAGCTGTCAAAAGTAACCCGCGATCGCGGGTTGAGACCCGCGCCCGCGGGTGGAGCTGGAGCCGCGCTCGCGGGTCGTTACCCGCGCTCGCGGTGGCTGTGTCCGCGCCGACTTCGTTTCGCTTTATTTTATCTTTTATTATATCTTTAGTATCTAGTTTTATTTCGGTTGTTCTAGTATTTAAACCTAGTTTCGTATTTAGTTTGAGAATATACTTTAGAGAGCCCTCTTTTTAGTTTAACCTAGTTTCTTTCAGTTTTTATGGAGAACTAACCCTATGGGGTTTGTTTGAAAGGTGAAGCTCTAATATATGAACTCGTGAGATTTTGGTAATTGATTTCTATCCTTTGGTTAATATTAATTCTCTTGTGCTTCATTATATGAATGTTGATTGATTCTGCATGAGTAGCTAACTTGTTGAATTGATTGATTTTCTATTGTTGGATTAGATTTGGATCGTGGACAAATCTGTTCTGTGAAAACAACTTAGAACTTATATCTATTATCTATGCAACTAGGTATTAAGAAGAGAATTGATTATAAGTTATTTCAATCGACTCGTAGCTTGATTGTCTTGACTTGTATCCTGCATATCCTTGTTCTCTATGCTAATTCTAGGTTAAGCGTCCTTGCCTAGGGTTAAAGAATTGTTTGGACCGTGGACTTGCAATTGTTAATGATTAGGATAGGAATTAATCGTCGGTGTAAAATGAATCAGTGGATGAATCTGTGATCGAATGATTATTTCAGAGTGGATCTTTTGAATAAACTTGTTTATCTATTACTTTGTTTGATTGTTTGTTATTTGTTTCTTAGTTTATATTAGTATACATCTTTCTCTTGATTTCCCCATGTCTTTAGTTGGTAAAAATATTGATACAGAAGCCGCAAATTCTCTAGGGTACGACCCCGACTTACTCGCTATACTAGCTTGTATTAGGGTTAATTATCTTTGTTCTTGGCATAACGACCTAGACCGAGTCAAAAGTCAAGATGAAGGATTGGATGTGCAGTCATGAATTCCAGGCCTGGTGCGTTATCGAGAAAGGGAACTTCGAAGTTGATCATATCATTCGCGACGATCTATCCAAATGGGCACAAAATGAGTGGAAATGCAAGGAGGCCAACTACAAGGCCAAAATGTACCTAACAACGCATTGTGCGAGCAAGACATCGATAGGGTGACCAAATCTGAAGACCGCCTAGGAGCTGTGTGGGAAGCCATCCAATAGATGCATGTAAGGAGTTCCGAACTCATATAAGACCACCAAATGAACATTAGAAGGGAATTCTTCTTCTTCTTTCTCACCGTCTTCTCTTTCTTCTTCAGCCTCTTCTTCATCATTGGCGCCGATCTCCTTTGGATGTTTCCTTGAGGCCGTCTGAGGCGCAGGACCAATCACAAGGTCCTTTAACTCGGCCTCAAGAGCATCGAGGCGAGCATTCTCTTCAGTCGTTCCCTTGATGATGGGAGGAGCCAGCCCTTTCTTTCTTGCGATGTGGGTTATTGGAAGGTCATCGCCGGTGTCAAGGTCGTCGACAGGGGTGGAGTGTGAGGGAGAAGAAGAGATTTCAGTGGGAACTGGTGGAAGAGTGGGTTCTTTTGGAGGAGGGGGTGGTGTGTTTTCCTTTGAGTAAGGAGGAGGAGGTGATTGTTTTAGGGTGGAGGTGGGGTTGTTTTTTCTTTTGAGGGAGGAGGAGTGGTTTTGGTGGTGGAGTTCCAATCGATGGAGGGAGGAATGGTAGTGGTAGAGATAGGAACTCTTGGATTGGGGTTCCTAGAGGGAGTTTGAGATGTAGAGGAAGAAGGAGGGGCCATGGGATATGTGTTCCCAAGGCCTAAATAAGGGAGAGAGGATGGTAAAGAAGAGGGTTGAGAGGATGAGGATGGAGGTGGTAGTTGTTTGAGTGGAGAAGAGGAGAGTGATGGTTGATCAGGTTTGGAGAGGTTGAGAATTTAATTGATGGAGAGAAGAGATGATTTCTTCTTCTTCTTCTTCTTTGGGGGATCGGAAGAAGAGGATTTTTGAGAATTTTGAGGAGGATTTGGTTTTTGAAGGGGGATCCGGACCAAAGTTATCTACAATGGTGGTGTCGGAGGAGAAAGAGATGATGTTGGTGGTTAGGGGTTGAGAGGAAATTACTAGGGGCGGTCGAGGCTGCACCACCGAGAGAAAGGCGGCACAACCCTAGGAGGAGGCGGTAGTTGCCCTAGTACCTCGTACTCGAGAGTCAAGGTGCCAATGCGTTCGTTGTGGATGTAGGGACAAACGTAATCATGGAGGGCTTTGAATAGACGCTCTTTCTTGGCTGGATCAGTGGCGTTATCAGCCTCTTGGATCATTAAAATGAAGAGTGTTTTAAAGTTGGTGTTTATCCATTTCCTAATTTGGTGATTGGGATGAATGGGTGCCATTTGATGTTGGGAGGAAGGGTTTTGGAAGTTCGTTTGAATTAGGAAGGAAGAGTGTTTCAAAGAGAGGGTTGCAGAGATTGAAGGTTTAAGAAGGTCCTAAAATTAGAAAAGAAGTGGTTTAAGAGGAAAGAAGATAGGGGTAGAAGGGTAAAAGGACGTCCTATTTCAAAAAAATCGACCAATAAGGGCATTGTACCTTTTTGGCATCCTCTGCATGCGTGGGACACATATCACAATATCCCATGGGAGTCAAATCGCTAGTTGGAAACTCGTGGCTCAAAACATTTCAAATTCTGACATTCCTTTCCCACTTCCCGAGTGACCTTTCAACTTCTTTTAAAACCAGACTTGTACAAAGTTCCTTTCAACCTTCAAGCCAGCTCCCATGATCTTTTACGAGAAGCTAGTTTTGGATAGAGTGGACATGGGAATTTGTTGGATCGACATGCGTTAGTAAGAGCTTGGGAACTAGCGGTCCCCAAGGCAACAGAAGTAAACAATCGCAAGTAATGCAAGAAGTAAAAGACACAATTCTGTTATAGAGGAACCCCACGACAACCAATTAGTTGTGTGGGTAAACCTCTACCTCCGCTTGGAGGATTTTGAACGACCTACTTGTTTTATTGATTGTTCCTTAGTTACAACATGCAGGACTTACACTTCTCTATTCCTAGCGGTTCTCCTAACCCTAGCAACACTAACAGGTCTTCTCAACCTATTTCCTAAGCGAATAACTCAACTTAAACACAAGATAAATCGAACCTTACATCTTGAGCTCACTGTCACAGTTCCCTTACTCCTGGGAACTTGGATTCGCCGTCGCCGAGATCGAACACTCGTCGCCTGGGACTTCTCTTCACTTTTCTCAACGTCTCTCTTTCTTCTTTGTATGAGGATCTGAGTTCTGGGAGAAGTGCTTATTCCAAGCACTATTCATTGGCTAAATTTTACTTGTTGTCCAATAATGCTCTTGTTTTGCAAGCTAAGTTTGCCAATCTTCACATGTGACTTGATTTGAAACTAGTCAACTTCAAATGTCAATCGGACCGTTGAATCACTCGTCCCAGTCTGTTCCTCAGACAATACCTTCGCTTTGTCCAAGACAAGATTCCGCGATTTGCGCTACACGGTCTGTCTTCACATGTGAGTTCCCATATGTAGGGATCAACTCTCTTTTGAGTTCCTTTGATAGGAACTTGCTTTCACATTATCCTGAATTCCTTTAGTGTTCCCTTTCGAGAGAGTATTCATTTAACCTAGAGTTCCCTTGTAATACTTGAGTGTAAACTTTAGTTCCCATATGACGTTTGTCATTATGAAAACTGGAGATAACATCGTTGTTCGGATGTTTGGAACCAAAGTTCCCAACACCGTCCCAACAGAATTCATATCCAAAATCATTTGTGGGGCTAGGGAACATAAAAGGAAGCAAACAATAGCAACTCGATTAAGGACAAAATATGAGGCTCATGTATGCCGGCACATCCATCTTAACATTCTCATTTCTACTACCATCAGCTTCTACTCCTGCGTCTTTGTAGTCGGTCAGCACTCTGCCCCATACATCATGACTGGTTTAGCAAAATTTTGTAGAACTTTCCCTTTATCTTAAGTAGGACCTCTCTGTCATATAACACTCTAGAAGCACCCCTCCATTTTTGTAAACCCCTCTGTATATGGTGTCTGATGTCCACCTCATCGCTCCAATCACTCTGCACAGTTGAGCCTAAATATCTAAACATCTTCTTTTTGGCTATGACATCTTAAACCCTACTCTTAAGTGTACAAGAATCCGGAGAGGGAATTTCCAACAATTAGGTAAATATATTATTTATTAATGTGAAATAACACCCAATAGTTGTAAATTAATGTTTCAGAAATTAGCAACTATGTGCAACTTGTGCATGTTAATAACAAGACCATTCACATGCTTTTTATTGAATTTGGAACATCGTTTTAGTAGCTATACAAGTGATCGAATTCCACAAACAAGTATAGAAATTCCTTACAAAATTGAAGACATGTATAACTATATATGCAACACGTACACTGTAAAATGGAAAACATTTCAGCTGCCTCCAATACTTATATATTGCACCTGTTGGGTTTGAAATTTCAGTCCAATGTAGCATATGGCTTGAGAGACTCTTGTATTTCTTCCAATGTCCTCCCTTTTGTCTCCGGCACCAACTTATAAACAAAGAGCACCGCAAAAGCATTAATACAAGCTAGTATGAAGAACGCGCCTGCAAAATTAAAGACATTCGTAGAGAGTTACGTTCTTCTAACACATTAGTAGAAGTTAATTGAGGGGAAATTAATTAATATGAGCTAAAGAGAGAACCTGGAAAGCTCCATTCTGTCACAAAGTTGAATGCATACGAAACAATCCACACGGCCCAACTTAACACAACTGTTGAAAAGCTTCCAGCTAATCCTTTCACATTCATTGTGAACACCTATCATAAATAACACAGAATCCATCTTCTCATCTTCAGTTTTGTCCAACTTTTTACTTATGAAAAGGGCGTAACTAATCAATCTTGGTTAGAGATGATTAGATTCTTCGAATGCGTACCTCAGACATGATGAGGTATGGAATTCCCGCCATGCCTATAGGGAATGCTGCGGAAAATCCCTAAAGAGCAAATTTTTGTGATCATTATTACATCAAAAATAGATGATTTAATTATCAAACAAGAATACACAAGATTTTGAGTTCATTTAATTGGTCTTACCCACAAGCCGACTACTATCACGTAGGGACTGATATTCTCCAAACAATCATTTTCCTTGAGCAAGAACATAAATCCCACAAGAAAGCAACAAAAGCCCATTGCGCTTGCAGAAAACTGGCACAAGTAGAAGTGGTTCTTAGATTGCGTTTTGGTCACCTCTATGTATTATTGTCAAAGACAAATAGTACTTTAATCAAACCATTAAAAGGGGTCGTCTTCCATATTTGTCTATCAGGTATACACTCAAAACGGCTGTTGGAAACTGCAAGTAAAAACTCATCTCATTCAGAACACAACTGAACAAGATTTGAGATCCTAGCTAGTGTATAGTTTTGATTTACCTGAACAACAGCTAATACTATTGACCCAATAGAACTCGAAAATCCTATCAGAAACATAATGGTGTGGATTAGGTTTAAAACTTTGGATATTGCTAAGTCAATTTATTAAGAATAGGCCTTTCATGTACCAGCTGATTCAAAGACAGATGACGCATAAAATAAGGCCGCAACGGGTCCCCCGAATCCTGAAAATGCCATGAGTCCAAATGCAGCCTAAATGAAATTAAATAAATATGTTAGGTTTCTACCAAAAAGGCAAAAGAATCATTGTGTAATGTAGAATTTGGATCAATTTGTATAGCTAACAACTAGAGCTCGCGTATATTTTGTCTGGAATAATCCAAAGAAGTTGACTTCTTTAATGTGTTGAAGCCGTTCAGCGAACTCCTGGAAAGTAATCGATCAATACATTTCTAGTTTGTACATGAAAGTATATATGCCATCAATCATGACAATATAAATCAAAATACATGATAGATGAGTCGAAGTAATACGTACTTCAATGTCAGCTAATTCTTGAGATATGTCAAAGTTATCTCCCCTAAGACGCTGTAGCACCATTTCGTATGCTTCAGTTTGACCAAGCTTTGCCTAAACAAATTGATAATGTTTCAGCCAACAACGCATTCAATATGTATGAAGATCCAACTGCATAGACGTAAAATGTAGGCGTACTCACCAAGAACCTAGGTGACTCTGGGATTAAGAATATGCCCAAGAGTTGCACCAGCGATGGAATGATGCCTGATTAAATTACATTAAGATGGGTAATTAATCAAGTTTGCAGTCAATTCTCTCTCTCTCTCTCTCTCTATCTATATATATATATTTTGCATTATAGGGGATAAAAACTAAACAGACATATGTACCTACCTATGAGAACTAGAATGCGCCAAGGGATCAAAGATCCAACGAAAAACATTACTAAAACTCCACAAGATATCATCAACTGCAAACAAAGATAGACAATCACAAATCAAGGGCGATTTTCTTATTCATACTAGTATTAGTATTACCGGTGATGAAGCCCGAAATAACGGCTACGCTACGAGGTTGATGTACAACTTTGAGAATCACACCTAGACCTCCTACAAGGTTCCGAGATCGCACCTAATGTTGCGAGGTCGATTCTAGGGCGAGGTAGATTTGAGGATATGATGTAGGTAGTTTTATGAGCTTCTGTAGTGAGGTTTTAGGCGTGAGCGAGATCCCTGTGCGACTTTGGGGTATTTTGTGGGTTTCTCTTATCTGTAGCGAGGTCTTTTGACGATGCTCCTATCACGTCGATCTTTAACAGACAAGAGGGTTCTTGAGTTCAAGTGGTTTTTCGACCCTTTCTTCCTACGAGGTTCTTCTCTATTTATAGAGAATTGGGGGGCTGAGTTTAGGCCAATGTTCGATGTGGGATACTCGAAATAAGGGTTTTTGATTGGTCCATGAGTGAGGTCACCTGTGATTGGCTTGGGAGTGAGGTTGCTGGTGATTGGTTCGGGAGTGAGGTCGCTTGTGATTGGTTCGAGCGGGCGGACGTATTAGTAGAGTCGGTAACGAGGTCGAGACCTCGTTCCGGGATGTTCGAGAAACCTCGCATCTGTTGGGGGTTTTGTTTTTAAATAACCGGGCATGACGTGGGTCCCTGGTTTGCTTATGGGGGCCCTTCTGGGCCCACTTCTTGCTTCTACTATTTTGGGTATCATCACAACCCCATGGCCTCGGGGCCTCGCCCCGAGGGTCGCAGGGCATAAGTTCCCTGGATCCGTGAGATGCGAGGTTTATGACGTTCTCGAGTTTGGGAGGGCGCTTTGCGAGGTGTGAGGCTCTGTACTTAGGTTCTTTTCTTGTTTTGCGCGGATGAAGACTCTTGGGCCTTTTCGCCATTCTTTGCTTAGTGGGCCGTCCAGGTGAGACAGGTTTTTAAGAAGCCTTTCAGGAGTGGGGGAGGCCCAAATCTGCTCTATATAAGGGCGTATCTCACACGCCTCCCCCTCATCTTCTCTCTCCAAATTTTTCGCTCCTTCTCTCTCTTTATCTCTTCGGTTTCTTCTGAGCGGTTTCTCTAGACGGTTTCCGACGAGCTTCTTGTCGTTCGCCAGTTGCGCCACCGCCTCCCGTTCGTCGACCTTTAAACAAGTAAGTTCTCGATCTTCTTTCTCCTGTCTTTTGGTATTTTTTGCCTTCGATTCTTCCTTTGCTCGCCTTTTGCCTCGTGTTTTGTAAGGGCGACGGTGTGTCGCCCGGCGTTTCGCGCCGGTGTCACGGTTGCGAAGCGGTGGTGGCAGGGTTGCGTGTTTCTTGGCGTTTGGCTTTTGTTATTTTTCTTTGCCCCTTCTTCGTTTCGTTTTGCATCTGGGTGGGTGCTTGTGATTTCTGGGTGTTTCTTCGTCCTTTCTTCGTTCCGCTTTGCATCTGGGTGGGTGTTTGGTGATTTCTGGGTTCTTCTTTGTTGTCCGCGCGGCGGCGTTGGGTGTGGTTTTTGTTCCGTAGTGCCCTTGTCTCCCCTTGGTTTTTTGCGTTTCCTCTCCTTTCTTTTTCGTTCTGCATTTCTCCCCTCTTTTTTCTGTGTTACGCTCTGGGGGGCGGTGTTGCGGTGGTGAGGCGGTGGTGAGACGGTGATGGGGGGCGGTTGTCGTCGTGAGGGTACCGCTGGGCTTTTGGGTTTATTGCTTCTCTCCCCCTCTCCTTTCTTTTTCGTTCTGCATTTCTCCCCTCTTTTTTCTGTGTTACGCTCTGGGGGGCGGTGTTGCGGTGGTGAGGCGGTGGTGAGACGGTGGTGGGGGGCGGTTGTCGTCGTGAGGGTACCGTTGGGCTTTTTGGGTTTATTGCTTCTCTCCCCCTCTCTTTTTTGCTTGGGGTGACGGTTGAGATTCTGTTCCTCCGCCCACCACTTTTCGAATTTCGAAAACCCTCGGGAGCCCAAACGTCATGATGTCTGTTTGACGGGACGTTTGGGCTTCCACCGCTGGCTTCCACCGTTGGTTGGCCTTCTTTCTCTTTCCTTTCTTTTGGCGCTTCAAATTCTTCTTTGTCGTCCTATCCTGTCAGAGTAGCCCGTAGGATGCCACGTGGCCTTTCCTTTTATGACCTCGCGTTCCTTTGTCCCCCGAGGTTGTGATCTCGCACTTTTTCCTTTTCGAGGTTATGACCTCGTGCTCTTTTCTTTTCGAGGTTATGATCTTTGTGCTTTGATCTTGGGTTCGACCTCGTCCTTCCTTCTTTCCCGGGGTCGTGATCTCGTTCTTCGATCTCGGGTTTTGACCTCGTTTTTCCTTCTTACACGGGGTCATGATCTCGTTCTTCGATCTCGGGTTTTGATCTCGTTTTTCCTTCTTTCACGGGGTCATGACTTCGTGTTTTTTCTCTTTGGTTGTCTTGCCTTTAGTGCCTTACTGACCTTTTCTTTTCCAGGTGCTAGCTTTTCGCGGCCTGGACGTTGTCTTTTCATGCCTAGGAGAGCCTCTGCAAGCCCACCGCCCGGCTTTGTCTTCAATTTTCAAGAGAATTTCTATCAAGAGGTCTTCGAGTCCGTAGGAAGTGTAGAGCCTAGTGATTCTCAGAACCCAAGTTCTCCTTCGTTGGTCTCCAGCGAGCCCTCATCCAATGACTCTGCTGTTTCGATCAATTCGTATTTCCCCCGCCTGCGCATATATTCTGGTGTTGAAATGGCTTCCTCTTCTTCTCCTGATGTGATCGCCGCTGAGGTCGAGGCGAGGTTGGACGCGGCGATTGCCTCAGCTTGGGCCGCGTATGTGCCGTCGAGCTTCCCCGAGGCCTACATTATCGACGCTGTGTCCGGCATTCCCGTCATCCTCAGAGAACGGATTCCTATGAGTCCGAGCACTCCCGAGGCTTACTTGTCCGAGGGGGTGGCCACCGATTTGACGCTGGACGACCTCGCGGACATAGCTAAAGATTTCCCCTGGCCCGAGGGAGTCGAGTTGGTATTGCCAAAGGAGGAGGGGCGACCCCTGGCGTCCTACGAGGGGTGTGCGGTCGTGAACCTCGTCAGTCTCCAAGCGGGCTTTAGGCTGCCCTTGGCCCAACACATCGTTGATTTTTTGTGGGCCATGGGTGTCTGCCCTGCTCAGTTGTTCCCGAACGCCTGGCGGCTGTTATGTGCTTACACAATTCGAAGCCGGGAGCTTCTGGACGAGCCGAATCTCAGTGACTTGTCGGCGTTAGTCTTGGCGAGGAGAGAACCTCGCTGTCCCTGGTCAACCTCAGCACATCGAACGTTAAAATTATTACGACCCAGTCGAATGTCGGGCCGTGGAAACCTAAATGGTTTTTGGTCCGAGACCTCAGCGGGAGATATCTTAATTTCCCTGTGGCACCGGGTAACTACGAGAGATGCGTGTGCCCGTACAAGGTCGCCGAGTTCCAGGCGCTCAAGGCCAAGTACGCCACAGCGTACCAGGCGCCATACGAGCGCTACCTTTCTCAGGACCGGCTGGAGCGGGCCGGGCTGAGCCTCGGTTTCCCTCCTCGCGAGGGCGGAGAGGGTATTTTATTATCACTATTTCCCTGATTGTTTTCTTTTTCCTTGTATGTTTGCGGGGTTATACACCTCGTTTCATTCGTTTCTGACCTCGTCTTAACCTGTTGTTTTCTTTTTACTTGTATATTTGTGGGGTTATACACCTCGTTTCATTTGTTTCTGACCTCGTCTTAACCTGCTGTTTTCTTTTTACTCCTTTCTTGACAGTGGATCTTTTGCACGCTCTTACCACGACGTCGAAGGGGAAACAGCCTATGACGTCTACTTCTAAGACCCCTGCTCCCCGGGTCCCCAAGGGGATTTCAATCAACGAGCCGAGCTCGCAGGCGAGGACAGGTACAACACAACCGGGACCTGTCCCGCCAACGGCCGCGGCAGGGGGAGCCCTGCCGAAGGGGAACGTCTCGAGGGCGTCGCAGTGGGACGTCACGGGGCCGCCCCAAGGGGAAAAAAGGCCTGATGTGGTTCCGTCAAAAGGGGCCACCACGAAGGGGACCACCCATCCACCCCGGGCTTCCGACGACAAGGCCGGGCGGAAGAGGAAGGAAGCGGGGTCGTCCCCCGAGAAGAAAAAGAAACCCCGGTCGGGCGACCACCAACGAAACTCGCGGGATCTGGAACTCATTCCTGCTTTCAACTTCGAGAGGCGAAGCCGCGGGGATACAGGCCCCCATCCTGCCAGGTTTCACTACCCTGGACCCATCAGAGGGGCCCCGTTGGATTGGGCTCGGGGGGATTACAAGGAGGAGGTCGCGTGGGCCAACAACCTCACCGAGGCGGCGCTTGACGATGAGGTCGCTCGGTACTCGGCCATGGTAAGCTCTTCTTCTTTTTTTTTGTGTGTTTAATTCTTGTCTCTTTCTTGTTTCTTTTCTCATCCTTCTGTGAACTTGCAACACGCCTTTTTTGATAATTACAACCGAAGTCGCATCGTCCTACTTCATTCGAGGATGGACAAGATGGAGGCGGCGCTTCGGGCCCGTAGCGAGGTGTGCGAGCGACAGGCCAAGGAGCTGGCCGAGGTCGCGGAGTCGTCCAAAGCCGCAGAGGCTGCGGCCAAGAAGCGGGTAGAGGCCGCGTAGGCCGCAGCGAGGGAGGAGGTAAAGGCGGCGAGGGAGGGGGAGAAGAGGGCGAGGGGTGAGGCCGAGGTTCTGCGGGGCGAGGTTAAAGGGCTTCGAGGCAAGCTCTCCGTCGAGCATGAGTACTTCAAGGCGAAGGAAGCGGAGTTTCTGAGGGCCGAGGAGGAGATCAGGCGCCTCGAGGGTCGCGTTGTTGAGCTTAACAAGGAGGTCGAGGCCGCGGGTCCCAAGTATGTGGACTCGGAGGAGTACAAGGCGAAGCTGGTGGAGAGCGTGAGGACAATGTTCCACCAGGCGGTCCGCATGGGCGTAAAACAGGCGGTGGCCAAGTATGGGCACCTCGACCCCCAGATCGTCTTCTTCAACCCCAACTACAACGAAACCATGGGGGAGCTGGGGTCGAAGGATCCCGAGGGGGAATGTGAGTTCTTCCTCAACGAGGACGGGACTGTGTCCAGCATCGCGCCTCCCGAGCTAGAGCCCATTGGAGGGAACCCGGAGTTAACCTCCACGGGACCTCAGCCCGCGTCTGGTGCGCCCGCGGCTCATGCCTCCGCTGCCCCTGTTCCTGCTGGGCCTGCTCCTGCTGAAGCCTCGGCTGCCTCCGCCGAAACTCCTAAAACCATCGATCTTACCGGCCCCGAGGCTGAAACCTCGAAGAAATGATGAACTTTTCTCTGGTGGCCCTACGGGGTTTGTAATTAAAACATCTTTCTTTCTTTTTTTTGTTTGGGTGACCCTACGGGGTCTGTAATCGAAACACCTGCTTTTATTTTTATCAGCTTCGTTACTTTCTTTTCCTATGCTTGTTTGCTTTAGACTTGAAACTTTCTTGCATATGCCAGTCCTTATCCGTCCAACCCCATGGTGCGAGTGTCACATCTTTTGTGGGGCTCGGACCACACCGGGTGTTGTAGTCCTGCGACGAGGTCGTGAGCCTCTGTTCGGACCTCGTTTGTTCTGGAAGTTCGTTCCGACCTAAAAAATAGCCGTCCGCGAATCCCGGCGTCTTAGGGGGTTCACGAACCTCGCTAGTATCCCAAGCGGGAGGCAAGTGGTGGAAAGATTTTTTTTTTCAAACGAGATTCTCCAACCCCAAGCGTGAAGCGAGGGGTGGAATTTCTTTTAAACGAGATTCTCCAACCCCAAGCGTGAAGCGAGGGGTGGAATATCTTTTAAACGAGATTCTCCAACCCCAAGCGTGAAGCGAAGGGTGGAATTTCTTTCAAACAAGATTCTCCAACCCCAAGCGTGAAGCGAGGGGTGGAATTTCTTTTAAACGAGATTCTCCAACCCCAAGCGTGAAGCGAAGGGTGGAATTTCTTTCAAACGAGATTCTCCATCCCCAAGCGTGAAGCGAGGGGTGGAATTTCTTTTAAATGAGATTCTCCAACCCCAAGCGTGAAGCGAAGGGTGGAATTCCTTTCAAACGAGATTCTCCAACCCCAAGCGTGAAGCGAGGGGTGGAATTTCTCTTAAACGAGATTCTCCAAACCCAAGCGGGAAGCGAGGGGTGGAATTTTTCAGGCGAGATTCTCCAACCCCAAGCGGGGAGCGAGGGGTGGAACTTTTTTCCAAACGAGATTCTCCAACCCCAAGCGTGAAGCGAGGGGTGGAATTTTTCAAGCGAGATTCTCCAACCCCAAGCGGGGAGCGAGGGGTGGGACTTTTTTCCAAACGAGATTCTCCAACCCCAAGCGTGAAGCGAGGGGTGGAATTTTTCAAGCGAGATTCTCCAACCCCAAGCGGGGAGCGAGGGGTGGAACTTTTTTCCAAACGAGATTCTCCAACCCCAAGCGGGAAGCGAGGGGTGGAATTTTTCAAGCGAGATTCTCCAACCCCAAGCGGGGAGCGAGGGGTGGAACTTTTTTCCAAACGAGATTCTCCAACCCCAAGCGTGAAGCGAGGGGTGGAATTTTTCAAGCGAGATTCTCCAACCCCAAGCGGGGAGCGAGGGGTGGAACTTTTTTCCAAACGAGATTCTCCAACCCCAAGCGGGAAGCGAGGGGTGGAACTTTTTTCCAAACGAGATTCTCCAACCCCAAGCGTGAAGCGAGGGGTGGAATTTTTCAACGAGGGAGCGTTTTTAGAAAAGCCTGCAATCCTTTATTTACCAACTGTGAGGAACAACGGGGTTTCGAGTTTCTACATGTAATATTTTTTGAGTCGTGCGACGTTCCACGTTTCTGACATCCGGCGCATTTTTGGACGTAAGCTTTTGCGTCTTGTCGGAGAGTGGGCAAGAAGTACCCCAAGTGGACGATTTTGTATGCTAGAGATCTCCACCCCGGGTGTCCCCCACAAACTCCCTCGTGGGCCTCGTAGAGGACGTGGTCCGTGGCCTCGAGCGGTATGCACAGCAGGTTGGGTTCAGCGTATCCCCGGCGATAAAGCTGGTCGCCGACGACGCAGTAGCGGGCAACTTGCATCTTTAGTTTTTTGGCCAGCGCGGGGTCCTCTGGGAGGATGCCGCTTTGTATGTACCTCGTTACCGGGGACCTCCAGTCCTCGGTCCTTATGGACATGACCTCGCTATCGACACTTCGCGAGAGCTTTCTCTCCACCATTACGCGGTTCCCCACATCCAAGGGAAGCGCGGAGCCTAACCTGGCGAGGGCATCCGCCTTTGTGTTTGAGGTTCGCGGGATTGACTCCACCGCGAAGGTTTCTAGGCATGAGACCAAGGCCTTGACTTTTGCTCGGTAAGCGGGCAGAAAACCTGTTCTGGTGTCGTATTGGTCGTTGAGTTGTCGCGCCACCAATTCGGAATCTGTGTAGACCCTGATTTTGCGGGCTCCGTTGAGTAGCGCCATCTCGATCCCGACGATCATGGCCTCATACTCGGCGTCGTTGTTGGTGGCATCAAAGGCGAAGTTGAGAGCATACTCCGTCTCAATTGAGGGTCCAGCGAGGAACACCCCGGCCCCGCCACCGGCGTCACATCGTGAGCCGTCAACGAACACTTTCCATTCGTCCGAGCTTGTGTCTGTCTCGGGGAAGGTGACCTCCACCATAAAGTCGGCGAGGGCTTGTCCCTTCATCGCGGTTCTCGGAAGATAATTGATATCGAACTCGGAGAGCTCGACGGCCCACTTGGTCATACGTCCGGAGAGAGCGGGCTGATGCAGAATCTGACGAAGTGGGAGGTCCGAAAGAACCTGGATGGGATGTGCGTGGAAGTATGGGCGTAGTCGTCTTGCGGCGGTCACTACAGCCAGCGCCATCTTCTCTGCCGGGGAGTATCTCTGCTCCGCGGGCTGGAGCACACGGCTCACAAAGTATACCGGGTGCATGGCCTCTCTTGTGAGCACCGCGTTGACGGTCTCGGGACTCACCGCCACATACAGTTGCAAATCTTCGCCCGCGCGTGGAGGTGACAAGGTGGGGAGCTTGGTGAGGAAGGTTTTTAACTCAGAGAAGGTTGTCTCGAGTCTTTCGTCCAGACGAACTTGTCGTTCTTTTTGAGGGCGGCGAAGAATGGGAGGGACTTGTCTGCTAGGCGGGAGCAAAACCTCTCCAAGTAGTTTACAACGCCGTTGAGTCTTTGTACCTCGGTACGAGATCGGGGAGACCTCATTGCGAGGATAGATTCTATTTTGGCGGGGTTGACGTCGATCCCGCGCTCGTTGATCATGAATCCCAAAAACTTTCCTGAGGACACGCCAAAAACGCACTTCTCGGGGTTCAGGCTGAGCTGGTGGTGTCCGAGGGTGGTGAAAACCTCGGCGAGGTCAGCTAGGTGCTCCTCGGGGCCCTTGCTCCGTACAACGATGTCGTCGACGTAGGCGGATACGTTCCTGTCCAGGTGATCTTTAAAAACCCGATCGACGAGGCATTGGAATGTGGCTCCCGCGTTCTTGAGGCCAAACGGCATGACCTTATAACAGTATGTCCCCCGCTGAGTGATAAAGGATGTCTCTTCCTCGTCACGGGGATTCATCGAGATCTGGTTGTACCCGAGTAGGCGTCGAGGAAACTCAAGACCTCATGCCCAGCGGTCGAATCTACAAGTGCGTCGATCGAGGGCAGGGGGTAGCTGTCTTTGCGGCATGCCTTGTTGAGGTCTTTGAAGTCTACACACATCCGCCACTTGCCGCTGGCCTTTTTGGCCAAGACGACATTGGACAGCCATTTCGGATACTAGACTTCGCGTATCAAATCTGCGGCCAGCAGCTTCGCCACCTCTTCATTTGCGGCGGTTGCCCTTTCTTCGTTCATTTTTCTTCGACGCTGCACCACAGGACGAACGGCGACGTCGATGTTCAGGGAGTGCTGGGCCAGGGTCCGAGGCACACCTCGGAGATCTTTTGCAGTCCAGGCGAACACGTCGCGGGACCCAACAAGCAGGGTTTCTAGTGACGCTGCTGCATTCCCAGTAAGGCAACCCCCGAGGTAGATCTTCTCTGATTTGTTCCCGAAGGGGGTGATCACCCTTCTTTCTGCCTCAAGAGTGGGTATTGTGAAATTCCGGACCTCGAGGTCTGCTTCACCCGAAGTCTCTACCATGAACACAGAGCATTTTTGCTTAGCCGAGGTCATGTAGCAGACGCGGCCCTCTTCTTGGTTGTCTTTCACCTCTCCGACACCCACGCTGGTGGGGAACTTCATTTTCAGGTGGTAGATGGAGACCACCGCCTGAAATTTCATCAAGGAGACTCTCCCGATGATTGCATTGTAAGCCGAGGGCAGGTGCACCACCGTAAACTCTATTACCTCGGTCCTTGTTGTCGGGCCAGTACCGAGGGTCATCCATAGGTCTATGAGACCAGCGACCTCGACCTCGTTTCCCGAGAAAGAGGTGAGCTTCCCAGCGTAGGGCCTCAAGGATGTCGAGGAGATCCCTAGCTGCTCAAAAGCGCCAAAATACATGATGTCCACGGAGGAACCCGTGTCCACCAGTATTCGCTTCACTATTTTCGAGCCCAACTGAGCGTGTATCACCAGGGCGTCGGAGTGGGGCATATGGAGCCCTTCGGCGTCCTCTGTTGTGAAGGCCATACCCACGTGGGATCGTGAGGTTTGTGTCACGCTGTATACCGAGGGCTCAGGGTGACTTGCCCTCGCGTATCTTTTTCTTTCCGTCTGGCTCGAGCCCGCCAGCGAGGGTCCGCCCGAGATGGTATTGATGTACCCATCGGGAGCGGCGGCTTGCCCGGAGCGCGACTGCCTCGCCGGAGCTTGGTGCTCCGTGTTGCTTGGTCGGGGCCGGGTTGGGTCCTGCTGCACGAGGTTAGCCCCCGACGCGGAGTTGGCGCGCTTTTTCTCGTTTGGGTTGTAGGCGGGGCCACCTTTGCCTCGGTAACCTCGTGGCTTCCCGCCGAAGCAGCTCCAACCACCACTGCCACGATTGTCGTAGCGGTTGTTTCTATTGTCGTTGTTGCCTCTGTTATTGTTGTTGCTTTTGTTGTTGTTGTTGCTTTTGTAATCGGCACGCCGATCGTGAGTTTGCGTCATGTACGCGTCCCTCGCGGCCGGCGCAACCGCCTTAGCCTTTCCCTTAGCCTCGGTCACGATTTCCTTGTCGGTCCTCGGTCGCGAGCTCTGGCTGGCAGCGTCCTCGGCGTAGACTTGTGCCGTGATCCGAGCACACAGGCTCTCATATGTGGTCGGATTTTTGAAAAAAATGCGACATTTGAAATCCCCCTGGCGAAGGTTGCCCATGAGGATGTCGCGTACCGAGGCCTCGTCGATTTGCGCGATCTCAGCGACCGCGGTGGTGAACCTCGTAAAAAAGGTACCCAACTTCTCGTTTTCCCCCTGCTCGATGCCACGGAGATCGCGCATGTTCTTCTTGCGCTTTCTCGAGCCGTTGAAGTGCCCGACAAAGGACTCGCATAGCTGGGAAAACGAGGCTATCGACTCGACCTTAAGGCTGGTGAACCACGTCATTGCCGCCTTGTCCAGAGTGGTCGGAAAGATCCGACAGAAAATGGCGTCATTGTAAGAGTTGACGTTCATCTGGACGGCGTAGTGTTTTATGTGGTCCTCGGGGTCAGCCGTGCCGTCGTAAAGTCCCATTTGTGGCCAATGGAAGCCTTTGGGCATGTGTGCCTCTTGGATCTCGGGTACGAAGGGATTCCGGTACCCACTCTCGACGGATGGGCGAGCAGACTTCGACTTTGACCTCGCCAGAGGGCGTGGCGCGCTTGCCGCCGTCTCGGACAGCTCCATGTCGCGCCTTTCTGTACGTCGCGAACGGGATCGCGAGATCTGCATCGGATCTCGGGAGGGCCTCTCCGTGGTAGATCCGTTCGTGGGCGCCTCCTACCCCGGCGTGTAGCCCGGGACATATGCGGGCACGTACTCGGAGTGAGGTTGCCCCTGGGGATGAATCGGGACGTATGGGGGAAGAAATTATTTGGACAAGCCATTTTGAGGGGGGTTTAGGAATCAAGGTTTGCACTAAAATGGGAAGCTGCTTAGGATGAAGAGGTTCCCACAGACGGCGCCAGTGATGAAGCCCGAAATAACGGCTACGCTACGAGGTTGATGTACAACTTTGAGAATCACACCTAGACCTCCTACAAGGTTCCGAGATCGCACCTAATGTTGTGAGGTCGATTCTAGGGCGAGGTAGATTTGAGGATATGATGTAGGTAGTTTTATGAGTTTCTGTAGTGAGGTTTTAGGCGTGAGCGAGATCCCTGTGCGACTTTGGGGTATTTTGTGGGTTTCTCTTATCTGTAGCGAGGTCTTTTGACGGTGCTCCTATCACGTCGATCTTTAACAGACAAGAGGGTTCTTGAGTTCAAGTGGTTTTTCGACCCTTTCTTCCTACGAGGTTCTTCTCTATTTATAGAGAATTGGGGGGCTGAGTTTAGGCCAATGTTCGATGTGGGATACTCGAAATAAGGGTTTTTGATTGGTCCATGAGTGAGGTCACCTGTGATTGGCTTGGGAGTGAGGTTGCTGGTGATTGGTTCGGGAGTGAGGTCGCTTGTGATTGGTTCGAGCGAGCGGACGTATTAGTAGAGTCGGTAACGAGGTCGAGACCTCGTTCCGGGATGTTCGAGAAACCTCGCATCTGTTGGGAGTTTTGTTTTTAAATAACCGGGCATGACGTGGGTCCCTGGTTTGCTTATGGGGGCCCTTCAGGGCCCACTTCTTACTTCTACTGTTTTGGGTATCATCAACCGGTGCTAAAGATACTAGTCCTCCTCGAAGATTGTTGGGCGTTATCTCCGCTATATAGATAGGAACCTGAAGGGAATTTGTTCAAGTGCAAAATCATGATATGCAAATTTCATCCTATATATACTCACTCAAATTAACATAACGTCTATCTATATCCATTACCACATAACAAAGAATTCCTGTTGAGCCTCCAATGAAGAATCTACCCAGGTACAGTGGCCATGGCTCCTGTATTAATTTGGTACAATGAAAGAGTCAACTTTGGAATTAAAACAACAGGCAGGTTTCTTCTATCTAAATTTTGGCTTCAACCTGTGAGATCGAAATTGCTATCCAACCCAGGAGGGCTAAGACATCTGAGAGTCCCATTGCCTGCATGTACGTGTATGTGATCATCATGAATCCAACGAAAGTAACACTTAAATAATGATCTTCTCAATAATCTCATAGTCAGCCACATATATTTATATATAAGCTAGCTTACACAAGAATCTTACCCCTCTTCAGCCAATGGCGTCTGTTATCTTTCCACTTACTAGAGAGCCAAGCAATCCTCCAACTGTTAACATTGATCCAAAGAGTGAAAACTGCACAGAATCCACTCACAAGTATTACTAGATATGTCATGGTACCTTTTTTTACTGTCAATTAACTCCAGCTTAATTAATTACCAGGTCAGTGGATGATTTGAATTTCCACCTGCATATATGTAAATAAAAAGTAACATGTTGGAAGAAGTTACCTGTGCAGTTGTAAGACTAAGCTCTTCCATGATTGCAGACTCAACGGGAGATGAATAACCTACCTACAATTACAAACACAACAATGATTGAAGCTATATTACAATTAAGCACACATAAAGCTCGAAATTGATCAAAATGGTACAAAAATTGGAAATGGGTATAAAGTGAGCATACACCACAGCCATAGGCGAAAGAACCGGAAACTGCAATGAAGATGCTGAAGAGAAGAAGCGGAGTGACCGCTGAGTCGACTCGCTTCTCGCCATTTACGACAAGTTGAGTTGTCAATGATTCTTGTTCTCCCATGTTACTCTCCATTCCTTTCACTTTGTTTGGACAAAGATTGAATCGCCCGCCCCTTTCAAAAAGCCAAGTCGTGTATTAATTTATATGTTGGTTATGTACGTGCTATATTATATAGACTATAGAGTAGCTGTAGTATATAGTAATTCATATGTACGAAAATTTCTTATGGAATAAATCAAAGTTGACCTCTAGTTATTTGTTTTTGGGCAATGCTAAATGCATTTTAATTAAAAAAAAGGTTGTATTTTATTATAATGTAAAATTTTGCATTATCATATATGAAAATCAGATACATTAAGGACCCGATCAAAAGCTATCCTTTGAGAATAGCGAATGAAAACAGATATATAAGTCATATTCCTATAATCCTATGATTTTTGGTTTAATATATCTATCTATATTATTAACGGGTAATCGACTACTTCAAAGATACGTAGTGAGTTGTGAGCCGGGTAAAACAAACATAATTACCATAGTTATTTTCGCTATAAAGGTATTTATTAAAATTACTGCGCAGTTATTTTCATTATTTTCCATATAAAATTATATGGCGGTTATGCAACTTAATGGTAGAGTCTATCTTTAATTAAGGATAGAAAATTGGAGAGAGGGTGGAATATTCCCGACTTGGGCTTTAAGACAGTTGGCCAGCCTGGGGAGGATAATATTTTCGGCCATATGGATAGAATTTTCGGCCCCCTTCTCCCCTTCTTCCATTATAAATACACGCTCTAGGGCGTGTAGGGAGAGACACATGTGCATATCAGCATATTCAGAAAACCTAGACAGGCTAATATTCGCTTAGCTCGACTGTTTAGGGTTTCACCGCTCTCTTGTTGTACCTCGACGCTCAAACGACAATTGCTCTTCTGACTTAGGCATCGGAGGTGGATTAGGGGGTCCCCGCCCCCTTTGTCCATTGTATTGCAGGTTTTTTAGGTCAAGAGATTGAAGACGGAGCGGAAGAGGAGGAGTTCTTAATTGGTGTATTTAATACGAATTGAGGACGAGATTTTGTACACCAACAATTGGCGCCGTCTGTGGGAACGAGGATTAAATCCATGAGTAATCGTTCCTAGAATAAAAAGAAGTTAATTTTCGAAGCCTATGGCGATAGCGATCGGGCGAATTGAACGAAACCGCGGGCGTGGGTCCGATCCGCGGGCGCAGTTTACCGGAGTGCGCCTCCGGAAATTCGCACACTCCGGATTATCGACCGGAGTGCCCCTCCGGAAATATGTGACTCCGAAAATTCGTGTTTTTTGGATTTTTCTAGCCTAAGGACGTCCCAAAAATCAACAAAAAGAGATCACTTTTGGGATTTGTTTGAACCCTAAGTAAAAGCATGATCGAATCACCCCAACCAGTGTCGATCGCAGTGCGTGCTGCGAAATCGACGACACTGGGGGCAGGATCAACCTTGTCGGATCCTTGTCGAATTCAATCCTACCTAAGGTTGATAGTCGACTACCAATTGATGGATTAGGCTCCGGGTGCGTGCCCGGAAGCCCAAAGTTGAAAACTTGATTGTGAACCAACGCCCAGCCACAATCAAAGAAGTGAAAAGCGGTATTGGGAAAAGAGTACTCGATCTACGCAATTGTGGTGTTGGAGTCGATCCCTGAAGATTAAGAAGTCGTTTTTTCGAAACCCTAGGGCGTCCTCTTCCGGCGAAAACGATCGCGGCGCCCTGATCGGAGAAAGCTGCGCTCGCGGTACGAACGCCGCGATCGCGGAACAAGGAAGCCGCGATTACGGCCCTTCTGGCCGTGATCACGGGCGGAGGTGCGATCTCGCGAAGTTCGATTCTCGATCGAACGATCAAACCCTAATTAATCCCGTGATCGGAAATCAAGAGGAAGGCGACAGTCAGGGGGCAAATTCGTGTCGTAGCCCCCGAAAGCGAAAGCTGTGTGAAGAAGAACCCGCCAATCAATCAAAGAAGCAAAATCCGAACGGAACGGAATCAGAGGATTCCGGGATCGAAAGAAAGGATCGCATAAGCAACAATCGCTCCGAGAAATTCAATCAATCGCACCCGACCTCGAAGGTCCTCTCGGAAGCCATCCGCGAGCGGGAAATCCCGGCTCGAGTTCGCGGATCCCGCGTCGATCGCGGGCTGCCCCAGCACCGTCCCGACTCGCCCCGCGATGACCGCGGTTCACCTCACGACGACCGTGGCTCGCCTCGCTGCGTCAATCGTGGACCGCCTCAGAGCCCTCGCGGCTCGCCCCGCACCGATCAAGGCTCGCCCCGCGATGATCGTTGCTCGCCTCGCTGCGTCAATCGTGGACCGCCTCAACGCCCTCGCGGCTCGCCCCGCACCGATCAAGGCTCGCCCCGCGATGATCGCGGTTCGCCTCGCGACAACCGTGGCTCGCCTCGCCGCGGTCACTGTTCGCCCCACCGCGATCGTGGTCCGCCCGAGGTCGAGAAATTCCGCGAAAGGCAGGAGCTTTTCGACTTCGCTAATATTGGATCGGAACCGACTCAAAAATCCGTAGACGAGCTTCAGGAAATCTCAGTTAACGAACATGAACCCGAGAAGAAATTCTTTGTGGGGGCGAACCTCTCAGACGACGAGCTTCTGGCTATCACGCATCTACTGCGAAGTAATCGAGATGTCTTCTCTTGGAGTCCATACGATATGCCCGGAATAGACCCAACTCTTGCTTGCCATAGGCTGGACGTCCTCCTGAAACGTAAAGCCGATCGTAAGAGCAAGATAAACGATCCTATCTAGCAATCAGAAGCCTTAATCGCTAAGGGATGAAGATAGATCAACGCTATTAAGAGATTTGGAGAGTCTGAGCGGACTTTACCAATCGTAGTAGAGCGCAACCAAAGAGTTCTCCTTGTTTTCCAAGATCAACCAATCAATGGATTCCAAGTCAAGCCACAAGAGAAGTTCTCAAGAAGATGTCAAAAAGCGATCAATCCATGCAATCGTGAGGCTGGAATCGATCTCTGACAAACAAGAAACAACCTTTCTTAGCCCCGAGGAAACAACGAACTTGCCAACCCTAAATCACGAGCGAACTCTAGCGCCAGCGTGATCGCGGCACCATCGGCCGCGACAACCGCCTCAGGAACCGCGACCGCGGTTCGTTCCTCCGCGACCGCGGCCCATGCGATAGCAATCGTCGTGTGGTTTTTTTCGAAACCCGAAAACCCTAAAAGCACTGGGGGCAAAATCCGATCTTCGCTCGGAAAAGAATCAAGACTCGCAGGGTGATCAAGTGAAACTCCGATATCCGCTCGGATGATTAAACCCTAGAAAAGTTCCAAGGAGAACAACTTGCTTAAAGATGATCAAATCTATGACCCGACCTCACCATCAAAGCATGGTTGCTCTTCATGCAAGCCAAGCAAGGTTCCGATCAAACGACGGAATCAAGGGTCTTGGCGCTACACAGTTTGATGAAATCAATCTTCTCTTAGAATCAGCGATGCGAGTCGCTGAACCCGAAAGCAATCAAGATTGTGGGGCATCGACCACCATCAAGAATAAAGACGAGATTGTGCTCAATACACACTCTAGCTTCCACTTTAAGAGAGAGCCAGCGGATTCAAGACAAGCATAATCGGATCAAGCCTTGTTGCCATCAAGCCTTGGAGAAATCGCTAGGCTAAAAGCTTTCTTTGTAGAGATCCAAGAGAAGCGCCTCATCAATGAATCAGCGATCGAATGGACCAATCGACGGCTCGTTAGTGTTATCGAATTCGTCGATAATCGCCGCGGTCCCAAGACGGTAAAATGCTGATGAAAAGATCGAAGAAGTATACGAGCCAAGTACGAGGGAAAATTACCGCAATCGCAGAACCGTGCGAGCGATGAACACCACGATCGCGGCCAGCGAGGCCGCGACCGCGACCAGGATTCCACGATCGCGGCGCCTAGAGGCCGCGGTCGCGGCCAGCCTCCAAAATTGTTCGTTACCTCGTTTTACGAGCACCGCGCCCGCGGGTCCCTAAACGGCGACCGCAGTTCGCCCCGGAGAACTTCAAACTGAAGATCAATCCTTGAAATCGTACAACGTGTGTCGGAATCAAGGACTCGAAAATAAATGCTGGGGCATTGTAAAACCGAAATGTCAACGATGGTCGAATATGATAGAAGAGTCCGAGTTATTCAAGATTGGACAATGATCAAGCGATCAAAAACAAGTCCGTTGAAGCATTGACAACGTTAGCCACCCGTGCAAGAATCACTTAAAGACCTCGATGCGTGTCGAGGCAACGGGATATCACCGGGGCACGGGAAGTTCTCTTAAGGGCTCATAGGTTTTGGCAATCGCCGGAGAAGATACTAAATTGTCATTCTTTTTCCGGGCCAAACTTGAGAAGCGTACCCCCAAACAGGGTTGAGCCTACAATTGAAACAAGATCGATAAACACATACATGAGATATACGCCGAGGATTGCATCTTGACTCTCCGATCTCGTTAGCAAAGATATTGGTGGCCTTTTTAAAAGTGCCTCGAGAAAACCAATAAAGTAATTGACGCGCTCTTTCCGACCATCTCGTCATCACCGAGGATTATCAGGACATTGTCACTACACGAAACGCATCCTACCAACAGGCGGCCGTAGCGTAATGCGTGGAGGCCTATACGTCAAAAGGTCATGGAAAAGCACACGCATATGGTGTAATTCGGCCCGAATTGGAAGGGACTACAGCGCAGGGTCGGAAAGCATATGAGCGAGGAAAGTCTCGACGGGGGAGATGTCCCCCGGACTTGTAAATCTCGCTCGTTTGAAGAGTTTTTTCCCTTAAAAAGGAAAACCGTAGACGCTAGATCGTCGAAGACTACCGCGAAACAAGTCGACAGCGGCCGCGGCTTGTAAACCGCGAGCGTCGGTTTGCCGGTAGTTGCTTCTTGCGTGGATGTTGAGCTTAGGTTGGGATCGCTAGAATGAACGACTTTATTTTATTTTTGTTTTCTTAAAATTAGAAGGCTTGGCCAAGCACTTTTTTCAACATAAACGTTCTATTCTCCCCAGTCTGATTTTGTTCGTTCTAGAGATTCCATCTTAAACCTCGGCAGAAGATACGACTCGAAAAGATAGCACTCGCCCCATGATAATCGCTCATGGATGTACGAATATACGAATATACGAATATACGAATATACGAATATACGAATATACGAATATACGAATATACGAATATACGAATATACGAAAGTGCTAGGGGACCAATTGACCAATCTGCATGGCCACTTCGATTAGAAACCCTCTGTACCCTACGTCGCCTAACACGGTGGGTCGTGTAAGGGCGGTGTAGGTGGGGCATTTGTGAGCGGGTAAAACAAACATAATTACCATAGTTATTTTCGCTATAAAGGTATTTATTAAAATTACTGCGCAGTTATTTTCATTATTTTCCATATATAATTATATGGCGGTTATGCAACTTAATGGGAGAGTCTATCTTTAATTAAGGATAGAATTAAAATTGGAGAGAGGGTGGAATATTCCCGACTTGGGCTTTAAGGCAGTTGGCCAGCCTGGGGAGGATAATATTTTCGGCCATATGGATAGAATTTTCGGCCCCCTTCTCCCCTTCTTCCATTATAAATACACGCCCTAGGGCGTGTAGGGAGAGACACATGTGCATATCAGCATATTCAGAAAACCTAGACAGGCTAATATTCGCTTAGCTCGACTGTTTAGGGTTTCACCGCTCTCTTGTTGTACCTCGACGCTCAAACGACAATTGCTCTTCTGACTTAGGCATCGGAGGTGGATTAGGGGGTCCCCGCCCCCTTTGTCCATTGTATTGCAGGTTTTTTAGGTCAAGAGATTGAAGACGGAGCGGAAGAGGAGGAGTTTTTAATTGGTGTATTCAATACGAATTGAGGACGAGATTTTGTACACCAACATGAGTTTATAGCACGTTATAGATCGAGTAGTTAGGGGCGATCACTCACATTAAGAAATGTATTTCTAGCCATATATACAAAATAAATAAACGTTGACCAAAAGATTATTTTGGTCGAATCCGCTATAATCATTATGTGAATATCCGTTGCATACTATAGTTTTATCGGCGATACTTCGTGACTGATTATGTCTTCGGTTCAAATTTCAATTATTTTATGACCACAACTATATTTTTGGAATTTCTTTTAGTTATTTTTAAGACCTAAAAGCATATTAAATATAATTTTTGTGGATTATAACAATAAATAATTTTTTTATATCTTATATCATAACTCGGCTCCCTCGATTCAATCGATCAATGTCATTCTATGTCTAGACTGAATACTTTGTGGCCCATTTCGGGAATGTCTCACACTAATCGTCTTTTCATACACGTCGTCAAGAGAATTCAAACTCGAATCTCTTATTTAATAATTAAAATCTAGCGTCACTTTACCACTAAACCAACTATGTTTCACAATTTAAAATTCATGTTGATATCAAACAAACACTAGTAGAACCCCGCGAGCCCTGAGAAGGAGCGAACCATCGTCGGGGTCGTAGGGTGGGCCACTCACGGATGGCACGGATCTTGTCATCGTCCACTCTAAGGCCATCCTTGGACACGATGAAACCAAGAAAGTTCTTTGTGTCCGTACAAAAAACAGCACTTACATATGTTTACAAATAAAGAATGTTTGCGAAGGCATTCTAACAACTTAAGGTTTCTCACGTGATCGTCCAAGTTCTTAGAAAACACAAGAATATTGTCAAAATACACAACGACAAAGTTCATCAGCCTCATAAAGGTACTAGGGGCGTTCGTCAGGCCAAATGGCATCATGAGCCATTCGTACAAACCATGTTTGGCCTTAAAGGATGTCTTTCATTCGTCGCCCTCATGCATCCTGATTTGGTAATAGTTGCTCCTTAGATCATTCTTGGAAATAGTGCGGCACTAAGAAGCTCGTCCAACATGTCATCAAGGCGGGGAATTGAGTGCCTATACTTGACGGTTATTTGGTTGATGGCGTGGCAATCGACGCACATCCTCCAAGAGCCATCTTTCTTGGACACTAGAGCAACCGGCACGGCGCACGAGCTAAGGCTCTCACGAACGAACCCCTTGTCCAAAAGCTCTTGGACTTGGCATTGCAATTGCTAAGTTTCCTTAGGTGATGCCCTATAAGCAGCCCGATTAGGAAGTGAAGCTCCTGGGATGAGATAAATCTTGTGCTATCTCTCGGATCGACGACAACCCCTTTGGTATCTCCTTCTGCATGACATCTTTCAAATTCCTTCAAAAGAGAAATGTTGTGATGGTTTCCCACACACTCGCAAGAATACGAGATCTATCGTAGTATTAGATCAGGATCGAATCACAAGGATTATGTCTGCTTTAGCTAATTGTAGAACTAGTTTCTAAGTCAAAATATATTGATTGTTGCGTAATTATAACTATGAAAGCAAGAAAAATAAGTAAATAATTGTGTAAGAATATATGAGAATGCAAAGTTCCAAGGCAAGGAATCTCCACAAGTTTGATCCACTGAGTTTGAATCTCACTTTTACCTAAACTAAGTTGGATATTTTGTTATGAAGATTATTGTATAATGTCATAAATTAACTTCTCTCGGAGCCTAACTTATTGTACTACTATCAATTAAGAACCCACTCTCATGGTGAAACAAAACCGACAGGAGCCCTTTAAGCGTTTAGAAATCTAGATGGTAAACCAAACTTGCCCCACTCTCGTAATGCATCAAATTTAACTGAAACACCTAGAAGTTCTATAGTAATTAAGCACATGAGAAACTAATCTCAAGTTTAATATATTTTAGTTTTTTCAAATAGATAGAACCACCTCTCGATCTGTTCTCTCTATTTTGTTTACTCACTTAGACCACCACCTCTCGATGTGTAACCTAAACAAGACCCTAACAAGTTTAAATCTATTAGATTAAGCCCTTATAATCAAATCATATTAGTTTTCAATTCAATTCTAGCAAAAGATATTAATTTTGATTCGCTTCACATTGTTAGGATCAACCCAACCTTAAAACTAGATAAATTAACCTAGCCTAGTAAATTTGAGTTTAGTGGGCATATGCCATAATAGTTAAGTGAAGCAATCTAGAGCTATCACTTCTAAAGAGATCGAGGTGTGTGTGTGTTTTGAGTTTTTGTGTGCACATGCATGCATGCTACAAAATTAATTAGCCTAATAAAATCTCATCCTTATTTAATACAAGAGTTAGTTTGACCTTTTTTTTGGTTGAAAGAGTTAGTTTGTACTTTTAGTTGCCTTTCTTGCACATTTTGATCCACTAATACTAGTTTTCTCAACAACCATCTTAGAGAGATTTCGTATAACCACTCGTCCACCCATTAAATGATCACATTTACAAGAAAACACACGTAAAATATTTCATTATTCAGATACACCCATTAAATATACTTTTGTTATGAAGAATTATGCTTTCGTCTAGTATAATACTTGCGATTTTAGGAGGGGTGAAACATTAAATTTACGCGATTTAACGGATGTGTCTGAATAATAATTGTTTTACGGGCGGTTGCTTACAAACATGGTCATTTAAGGTGGCTATACAAAAATCCCTATAGATTCATAGCTTCTTTTTTTTGGTAGAAGGAGACGCGGTATTCTCCAGCCCCGTCCTGTGGATCCATAACTAATCAAGGGAAATGTGTTGTTGTATTTGTTCGAGAGTCTCCCCTTTATTCTCTGGCACTAGTTTTGCAACGAACATCACCGTACAGGCATTTAGCCCCGCGTATATGAAGAACGTTCCTAAAAAAATAAGATTAATTAGGCTATGAACTAATTTGTATGTATATTTGAAAGAATAATAATAAGAGAAAAATATCACCTGATAAGCTCCATTGCATCACGAAGTTGAATGCATACGATGCAACCCAAGCGCTTATTCCACAAACAACGGCTGCAAGGCTTCCTGCTGATCCCTTTGCATTCATGGGGAAGACCTGACATTCAATTAACCAAGATGAATTTGAAGAACTTTGTTGAACTTGACTGATAATAATTACGTCTAAATTAAAGTGATCAGTACTAATTTGTACGTACTTCTGACATGATCACAAATGGGACTGCTCCCATGCCTAGCGTGTATGAAGCAGCGTACCCCTATACATAAAAATTGAACTTTTTTTTAGCAACTACCATATTGCAAATTAATTAATCATCTTAATTAATTCTAAACCATTTTTCCAATTAAGGAGTGTTAATTACCCATAAACCAACTACTATGAAGTAGGTACTTGAGCTCACCAAGCAACCATTTTCCTTGAGCAGGAACATTAATCCTACTAAAATGCAACAAAAGCTCATACCTCCTGCAGAAAACTAAAAATAAATCCCACAATTGTGTTAATTGTCTTACGCATCTATATATCAAAATGAGCAATCAATAATGCTTTTTATCTTACCAGTAGAAGGGGACGTCTTCCAAATTTATCTATCAAGTACATGGCGATAGCAATTGATGGAAGCTACAAATATACAACACTCAATATATATCACATTTGAGGAAAAAACATCAAAATATATACAAAACCAAGGCAAACCACAATAACCACCTGTATGATAGCCATTCCAATTGACCCAATAGAGCTGGAAAATCCTATATATCATACACAAAAATGGTACAAATCAAATTTGGATATTGTCATTTTATCCTTGTTAAACACTTAAACATGATTTTGTTCTTCTCCTATCTACCAGCTGATTCGAATACAGAAGCAGCGTAATATGTGACTCCCGTGGTTCCACCAAGTCCTCCTAGTAACATGAGTCCAAGTACAACCTAAACCAAGTTTCAAATTACAAAAAAAAATTGTAAAGTTGAGAGTAATCATTCTATTAGAGAGACTAGAATGGTACTAAAAGAATGATATGTTCAACTCACAATGAGAGGATGTGCATATTTCCTGTGCCACAAGCCCAAGAAGCTTACTTGTGGTATTTGTTGAAGGCGCTCTGTGAACTCGTGGTAATTAAGCAACCATATGGTTATAAAATTTTGTATAAGTGTACGTAATAAAATCTTTTAATTGGATCAAAGGAATATAGATATATATATACTTGAATGTCAACTACTTCTTGAGATACATCAACTTGGTAACCCCTGAGGCGCTGCAGAGCAATCACATGTGTTTTGTTTTGACCAACTTTTGCCTGCAAAAAAAAAAAACAATCAATTAATTAACACATACTCCGTTTACGTTAAGTTAGGAGTATTTATGTGTAGAAATGACAACTAGCTAGGAAACACAAACCGAGAATCTAGGCGACTCTGGAATGAAGAACACACCTAGAAGTTGCATCAAGGATGGAAGGATGCCTGAAAAATCCAAATTAGCTAGGATTCATCGATGGAATGCGTAAGAGGGCTGGCGCCAAGTGTTTAGGTTTCATGACATTGACCTATTAATACTAGAAGGCGCCAAGTTATTAAAGATCCCGCCAGATACATAGCTAGAGTTCCACTAGAAATCATCAACTGTACAACGTAAAGTTACACAATTTAAGCAAGCCATATTAATCATCAAATATCTGGTAATCTGGGATCGAGTTTAATTATTATTAGTTTACCTGTGTTAAAGATACAAACCCTCCTCGGAGATTCTTGGGTGCAATCTCTGCTACATAGATAGGAACCACGAAAAGAGTAATCCCTAGTCCGCCTCCCACGAAGAATCTACCAACATCAAGCGACCAAGCTTTCTGCCACCATAATTATATATATATATATATATATATATATATATATATATATATATATATATATATATATATATATATATATATATATATATATATACGTGTAAATTCCATCACGTACAAAACAAAATTAATTTAATTTCTGAAAGTAAACAAACAAAAAAAAAAAGTGATGTATTGAATAAGAGAGTAACCTCCGAGATGGATATCATAATCCACCCAACGATGTACAAGGCATCCGAGAGTGCCATTGCCTATGCCATGAGACCAATCAAAGTGACATTAATTAATTAGTAGGGGAAATTAAATTTAACCACTCTTTATTTTACCCTTTTTCAATTAACCACCCTTTATATTTCTTTTATACTTAAGCACCCCTTATTTGTAATTATGTGCATTTAACTACCCATTTTAACGAAAAACGTCATTTTCTTTGTTAAGTAAAGTAAATTACGTTTTTTTTCTTTATTTTTAAATTTTATTTACAATAAATAAATAAAGGAAACCCCATAATTGACAATTTCAAGTTCCAATATGCCGAATTTTGCAACCATTATCTAATTTTCTCCATAACAATTCCTTCCCTCCATCCAATGGCGAAGAAGAATCACGACTTCGCCGATGCAAAGACCATGGGTTTTGGATCTGATTCTAACGACTTTGAGCGCCCCTTGGAGTCGATCATGTCTAAGCTGATGGACGACGACTCGAGACTCAAAAGGTTGAGATGTAGGTCGAAATCCAATGATAATGACATTCCAAGCTCAATTTATTCCTAAATTCTTTTATTTATTGTGAATAAAAAAATTAAAAAGAAGGGCAACTAACATAATTTACTTTATTTAATGAAGAAAATAATATTTTTGACCAAAATGGGTGGTTAAATGCACATATTTACAAATAAAAGGTGGTTAAGTGTAGAAAAAAATATAAAGGATGGTTAATTACAACAAGTGTAAAATACAGTTTGACTAAATGCTAGTATGTTGATTGTACTTATTAATGTGGCCCATGCCATATTGACCCAAGTACGAGGGGATTGACAATTAATTAAGAAACTTACTCCTCTTCGACCAATGAGGTCGGTTATCTTTCCACTAATAAGAGAGCCTAATAATCCCCCCACTGATAACATTGATCCAAACAGTGAAAACTGCAGATCGAATATACCAAGGGAAATTATACAATGTTATCAAGGACAAGTACAAGTTAATTGTATGTGTTTGAAGAGATTATTAATTATACCTCTGCAGTAGAGAGATCAAGGTCTTCCACAAGTTGAGATTCAACCGGAGATGTATAACCCATCTATAACCAAAACAATAGTTGGCTTGTTTAAAGAAAACTCCTTGTATACACAATGCGCGCAAACGTTTAAGAAAACAAAAGAAGAATATAATTGAAAACAAACCGCAGATCCATAGGCGAAGGAACCGCAAACAGCAATGAAGATGCTGAAGAGGAGAAGCGCCGTGACTGCAGAATCTCCTCCATTAATCTTTACCAACGCTTCTCGCTCTTCCCCACCATTCCTAACAGTAACACTCTCCATATATTATAATTATATTATATATATTGTCCCCTCAAAAATGCTCGATCGATCTCCTCAATTTTTGATACCAATTGTACTCAATTCAGTTGATGCACCACATATATACTTCAGTCGTCCTTGCATTTCAAATGGCCATACCGAATGAAGAAAAATATAGTGATCTACTACGTTTATATATCGGAAGCTCAACAAACGTTCTTTGCTTCACATGTTACAGATAAAATCATCAACTATTTTACCATATTTCCATATTCTAACAAGTATTCAAATGAAAAACAAAAAACGTGGTCTTTCGTATACTGTATATGCATTGGACCTAAAAGTCAAAATATACCACCATATCATCAGGCTTCAACTACATACCTTCATATCTTAAGACTTAAGTATTGGAGTAGGTAGTAGTACTAATTAATTTTGGTATCGAATTGATGGTGTCGTCATCCCAGCCCACGTTTCAGTTCGGCCCACTTTGAGAAAATTGGGCCGAAACCTAGGCCCAAAAACTCAGATCAACTAAATCTATCCTCCTACCCTCCTTGTTTGTTACTGTTATATTTGCCCTCTGTCTGCCGTTGATGCGATTTTCGCAAGGTCGAGAGGAGAAGGCGGGAAGACGAGCTGAGCTGAGCTGTGTTCCCTTCCATGTGTCACTCTCATACCACAACCACACCGTCTCCTTCGCTTCCCTTCCCTTTGTTTCAGATTCCCAAAACAGATGCCTCCGTTTATTCTCTCTCTGTATCACGTTTCCACATTGCACATTTTTAGAAACCCCCTTCAATTTCTGCACAAGTTTCCCAAATGCGCATCGTGTAATTCACTTTCTGCAACCCAATTCTTCACTTTTGTAGCTTACCATGCCTGATCCTCATGATCCGCCTGGGTATGTTCCTTCACTTTTGGTGGATTTAGGGTTTTTTTCCTTCCTGAGAGGAGATTTGTCTTTGGTTAATCTGACGATTGAGTTTGATTCTAGAAAATGGCTTCTTCTCTGAATCCTTCCTTGAATTGCACATTTTATCAATTTTGGAATCCTGTTATCAAGCAATCATGAAAATTTCCTGATTCAAATTGGTGGTTATTAGTTGGATTAATCAGTAATCTGCGGGCAATTAACTATCATGTCTAGGTCAATGTGGATCAATGTATTATGAACTGAACAATCTATGCATTTCGCTGATGTTCAATCTATCGTTATTCTTAACTTCACTGCTTCACGTATCTTACTTACTATATGCCAAATTCTCATTGTAATAATTAATATATACTACTAACAGTACTATTACAATCAGCTTTATGGAACACAACAAATTATATTCTTACCAAAAAGTTAGAAAATGAATAACAGATAATCTTCATGCTTCTTTCAGTGACGTTGCCATGTTATAACTTTGCACTCAGCACATAAGTTTTCTTTGTACATTTATAAAATTTGTTCCTTTGGTGGACTTAGTTCCAAGCTGCCGTTATTGGTTGATTCATTTAGTAGATATTGATTGATTATGGAAGGTAGGTAAGTGGTAAATCCAATGTAGAGAAGTTTGGTTTCTTAATCTCGTTGTCAAATCATCATGAAACTCCACAAATCAAATTGGTTAATGTATAGAAGTTGGATTAACATGAAGTTTTAGATGATCAGTTACATATAAAAACAGCAATGCTCTGTCTCTGTGGATTAGTCATTAAATATTACTACCACAAAAGCTTATGGAACAAATTAAATTGCTGATAACCCTCATACTTGTTTTAAGTGAGACTGATGAGAGTAACCCCTTCAAATCAACTCAAGACTCAGATCACAAGCGCCACACTAATGGATGTCACACGCTTCGTTCTCTATTTGCTGCCTCAGCTTCCGCTGGAGGTATCCGATTCGCCTTCTTAATCATTAATATCCATTTTATTTTTAATTTCCCCAAAACAATAATAAAACATTTTTATTGTTTGTGTTTTGCAGATCCAAGATGTCTTGATATTCGTAAGGACGTGGATCATGGCACTTCTCCAAAAGCAGTCCTTGAAACTTGCAAAAGTGGGGGCAAAGCATCAATGAGCAGGGACTCTCTTTCTCATGAGACCCCTTCCGATGAAAAGCCACTTTCTCATTGGAGACAAGTTGTCAAGCAATGGAAAAAAAAGTCCGTCAAGCGCTTGTATACTTTGCCTAAGATGCATGGAAAGAAGGGGAAACGAGAGGAAGATGATGACCTTGATGATAGCATTTCCAACTTCAAGTCTTGTTGGAAGATCTTCTCCTTATCTGAGCTCAATGCTGCAACAAACCGTTTCAGCGAAGGTTCGTGCCATAATGTAAAATTGATGTTTTTCACCACACTGGTCTCTCTTATTATTAAGGCTATAGAGAATCTAGGCTCCGTTTGGTTTACACTTGTATTTCATTATAACGCAATATCAAGTGTAATCCAAATGCACCCCTAATCTACTTACATAAAATAGTATCCTATTCTATCACATTATCTTATCCAAATTGTAGAAATTTGGCCCTTTGGGAAGTAAAACTATAAACATTTACTAAGCAATTGAACTCTGCAATTGGTTGTTTTTTCTATAGAGAGCTTGATTGGAAGGGGTGGTTTCGCTGAGGTGTACAAAGGCTGCCTTCAAAATGGGCAGCTCGTGGCCGTCAAACGGTCAATTAGAGGCAGCCAAGAGGAAGAAAACTCTAGCTTCTTATCTGAGCTTGGAATCATAGCTCACTTGGATCATCCAAATACCGCTAAACTTATCGGTTATGGAGTTGAAGGAGGAGTTCACCTCGTGCTCCAGCTGTCTTCACTAGGGAGCCTAGGGTCTCTTCTTCAGGGTTTGTAAAACCACAATTTTGATGACTTATTGTTCTTAAACCATCGCTAGTCTCTGAACTATCATAGGCATTATTATAGTTTCAGGAATGTAGCAATTTTCATTTTATGCCTCGTGTAGGCTCAAGGAAGGATCTAGATTGGGCTACAAGATATAAGATTGCTCTCGGGATAGCTGAGGGGCTCCTTTACCTCCATGAGAACTGTCATAAGCGAATAATTCATAGAGATATAAAGTCGGATAATATTCTTCTTGCAGAGAATTGCGAGCCTCAGGTAAGGTGATATTGGTAAGATAATTTAATTTGGTTATTATTGATTCTCTTATTAATTCCTTTCCGGTTTTCGTTAGATTTGTGATTTTGGCCTTGCGTTGTGGTTACCGCGACAGCAAACCAACTATACTGTAATGAGACAAGAGGGGACTTTCGGGTATGTGAAACTCAAGTCTTTGGTCATTCATCATAACTAAAAATCTGACCTATCAAGATTTTGAGTTTTGACTATCTTAAAAAATGGTAGCTACATTGCTCCAGAGTACTTAATGCAGGGGCTTGTGAATGAGAAGACTGATGTCTTTGCCTTTGGAGTGGTGCTTTTGGAGCTGATCACCGGACGCCGAGCACTAGATGACTCGAACAAAAGCATTCTTATATGGGTATGTTTCATAACCTTATTAGAATCTGGTTTTATTTTTTACAATACTATAAAAAACACTGGTTGATTTTCACAGGCAAAGCCTTTGATGCATAAAAATAAGCTCAAGTGTCTAGTTGATCCTATTCTTGGAGACAACTACAACAAAGAAGAGTTTGAACGCATAGTTTTGACCGCTGCGTTATGTGTAGACGCCTCTCAATTTGTTAGGCCTCAAATGAGCCAGGCAATTACATTATAACCAACACTCTTTTGAAAATCTAAATCAATGCTGTTTTGATGAAATGCAAGTTTTTTTTTTTTTGCAGGTCACGGTTCTACTAAGAGGTGATGACTTCGCCCAAGAAATGGGAATGCCGCATCTGAAACGAACGTTCTCAGAAGAATTTCTATACGCGAAAGAATACAACTCAACTAAATACTTGAACGATCTCAGGCGACATATGAAGGTGGCCTTTGATTCTAACTTGGACTCGGCTAGCATATCACCCCGTACTCCCCAAAGTCACCCTGCTGTGTTCTAAGATTATACACATTGTACTTGTACATATATTCTTTTATATATATACATTGTTTATGCATCAAAGAAACGTACACATGGGGTGACAGATGAAGAAAGCATTGCCTCTTTTGGTGAATCGTCTAGTATTGTGATACTGGAACATCTTAAGGTTGGAGGTGATCCTTTTCCCTTTTCATTCTAACAAATTGCATATTTGGCATGAGCTTTCGAGGTAGAGTTTGTACTCTTATCTTATGATGATACATTGTTTGTCCCGTCTTGTTCTAGTGGAGTTTGTTGGGAATTATATAGTTAGAGTTCTAAAACATTTATAGTAGTAAATTAGTGAACCTTATAAGAATGAACTTAAAAATATTAGTTGAAATGGATTGAGTAAAACAAATCCAATCATTAAAGTTTTATTTGATTGATACGCCAATCACGCCCTTAGAGCTAAAGAAAGTTGAAGAATCGAGTTTACGAAGGCTTTGGGTAGGTAGAATTTGATGGGATAGATGAAAAATATACTCGTTTTAGAGAATTAGTAGCCATTGGTTGTTAAAGTGATGTTAACGGTGGGATATAATTTATAGAACATGGTGCTGTCATATGTCACACATGTAGTTGTCATCCATAAAATGTTGAGAAGCTTATAGGCTTCAAGTAGCCTGCCTCATTGTGAGGCTAACAAAAAGCTGGGTGCTCTGGCCATTTTGCTACACAACTTGTGTCTTGTGGTTTTCAATTTATTAATGGTAACAACTAGGAGCTATATGCAAAGAAAAGTAAACAATTGTTCTTTTTTAACATGACAATTATTTTCTCTCAAAAAAGACCATGTCAATTATTTCAACAATCCTTGATCAACTTTGTATTTCACGTTAGTTTGTTGGTTTCTCCTCTTTAAAAATCTTATTTAGCATGGTAGGTTCAGGGCTTCGGTGCAAATTCATTACCCATTATCTTTTCTTTAGAAAAGGATAACTGATTTTATGTTGAAGGGTTAAAGACAAACACGTATTATCATTTTTAAATATATAGTACTGGTATGAAGTTTAGAGGACTGAATATAAACACCACTTTCAAACATGTTGATCAGGGTCAGTCCTAATATTTTGTAGGCCTTTGGGCAAAATAAAAATTAAAGGCCCATAATATAGTAAATAAAATTATCATTTAATTTTAGCCTAAAAATAATTTATCTATGTAAAAAATGTCACATGATAAATACAATATTTGGGTCTTTTTATTGAAAAATAAAAAAAAATTGTAGAGTAGATATTTGTTTAATTCACATAAGGTGTGGATATACAGAAAAGATTTTTAAAAATGTAGTCAAACAAGTTTGGAGGGTGGAATTTGTAGGTTCCAACATGTTCCAACCAGCAAAAAAAACACAACTTTTTAAAAGTCATGCAAAAAAATGGAACAAAAGAACTCTTGGAAATACTTTTGAACAACTACAAATCATAGAAGAGGAATTTCAACAATTGCAGAACCAAATTTATATAAGCCTTCGACCAGAAATCATACAAAAACGACAACAATTAATAAGGAAAAAAGAATGCATATTGAACTTTCATAGAACTTACTGGAAACAAAAGGCAAAGACAAAACATATAAAATTGGTAGATACAAATGCAGGTTACTTTCAGACAATAACACAGCACAAGCCAATAAAAAAGCTCTCTCTTCTCTCTAGAATAGTCTAGAGAGAAGAAGGGCAAATTGGTCGAGAAGGCCGCCGTCGTCGCCGAGAAGGCAACGAAACTCGCCGAGAAGGCAACGAAATTTGCCGAGAAGGCTATCCCCTACTATACAATCTTATATACAAAGACAATATGTCCTCTTCAATGGTTAAAGATATGAGATTCAATGGTTAAGGACACTCATCTGTCTTTTTTAGCAACTAGAAATTTTGATCAACACGAGACTTGTTCTTCGGTTGTTTCCGACCGAGGTCGATATCTGTCCTTATCGATTGATTGTACGATTTTGTGGCTTAAAGCCTAGATCGATCGTTCTGTTGTTGCTAGACCTAGATCTACTGAAATTTTGTGCTTATTGACGCCGACCGTTCTTCTTTGGCGAGGTGTTCGTGACTTGTTATTCTGATATGTCCTCAAACAAAACTTGTGTGCGAATTTGGACTTGCTCCACCAGATCCCTTTGGTCTCTTCGACGATGCGTCGCTTGATCGGTACTTGGCGGTTGCCGACGTACTCAGAAATCAGATTCCCTGTGTCTTCTATTTTCCGGTATCGATCGCTTGTGGCCTCCTACCGTCGGCGTTTTCTCTGTCTTAACCTGATGCGTTGCCAAATTTTTGTCTGAATTTTTTGGTGGCTGCTAAAGGTTTTTTCCCCTTTGTGACGAGGTCTGTGACGAGCTAGGTTGAAGACTGCTACCGTACTTTTACCTTTTGTGACATCTCTTCTTGTTGTTTTGCTGCTCGTTGCTTTTGAGTGGGCTGGGCTGATGAGAGCCTCTTGTCTCCTTTGGCCCATTTCTTATTTAGCCCACTTTCTAACCGTCCCTAGCTTTCCTTTGGCTTTTAGGCCGAGGTTTGTTTGGGTTTTGGTTCGTGTTTTTTTTGGCAGGTTGACTCGTGCTTGGGTTTGTACAACTTCGAGATTTGGTTCTGGATTTGGGAGTGGCTAGTTTGTGATTGGCGAGGTCGCATGGACGTTCTCGAGGCTCCTGAAGATCCTTCATCTCGGTGGAGGCAACGTCAGTAGTCCACTTCATCATTTGTCCGCTTTGACCCGAATGCTAAAGACGTTGTTCTTTAGCCCATCACTTCTCCCACTTTTCCTCTCGTCTAGTGCCTTTTTCCGAGTTTTGTATTTCCTTGTGTGGTTTTTGCTGTTTCAGGTTGCTTTGTGTCGGTTTCCGACCGCCGTTTACTTGGCCTGTCGATTTTACCGGGTCTGTCCGGTATATCGAATTTTTACCTAATCAAAAAAAAATGCAGGTTACTTTCACAAAATAGCAAACGGTAGAAGAAATAGGAAAATAATTAGAGATATTAAGTCGGTTGATGGAACACGTATCATTGGAGAAGCGAATGTAAGGGAGGAGATACGTAATGAGTTCAAAAAATGATATTCTAAAGAGTCGATGGGTTGTTGCATGAATTCCTTTAGCTCATATCAACGAAGTATCTAATGAAGATAATAGAGAATTAACCAAACCGGTTTCTAATGAGCAAATAAAAATTGCAATCATAAATATTGGAGCAGATAAGTCCCTTGGTCCTGACGGGATGTCAGCAGAATTCTATAAAACGTATTGGGACATTGTGGGTTCATCAGTTATCAAAGCCGTCAAAAGCTTTTTTCATTCAGATAAACTTCTGAAACAAATAAATCATACCTTTATCACACTACTTTCAAAAAAAGACAATCCCACCACAACGAACAAATATAGACCAATCAGTCACACAGCTTTCCCTATGTACACATCTAAGGGGCCTTTGTAGCACACGAAATATTTCACTCTCTCAAAGGAAAAAAGAACAAAGACGGATGGGTAGCTATTAAATTTGATATGGAAAAAGCATACAATAGAGTAGACTGGGATTTCTTATTTGCGATAATGACAAATTTTGGATTTGACAAAAGAAAATCATGGAATGGATACAAGAATGTGTTAAAACAGTTTCCTACTCAGTCCTGATTAATAATGGCCCAACTGACCTTTCTTTCCAAAAAGGGGTCTAAGACAAGGAGACCTGCTCTCCCCTTACCTATATATCCTTGGCACTGAAATTTTAGCTAGAAGATGGAAACAAGAAAGTACGGTTTCTAACAAAAGTATAGGCTTTGCCCTTGCAAGAAACGGAACAAAAATCCCCTTCTTATCCTTTGTTGATGACACAATAATATTTTCTAAAGCAACACAATCAGCATGTTTATCAGTTAAACAAATTATTGAAGATTACTGCGCGATCTCTGGCCAAAAGGTTAACTTACATAAATCTGCTTTTCAAACATCGAAAATTGTATCGAATCAACAAAAATTAAGAATCCAACAAGCCTTAAACATCACCACAATGGCAGACCTTGAAAAATATCTAGGATGTCCAATCATTAGCGGAAGAATGAACAGAGATACCTTTCAGGATACAATAGGAAACACTAAAGCTCAATTAAGTAAATGGAAAGCTAACTCTTTATCCCAAGAAGGCAGAGCTACACTAATACACTCTAATTTAGCAACAAAACCAAACTACATTATGCAGAGTTTTATGCTCCCCACCAACGTACATGATGAGCTGGACAGAACATATATGGATTTTCTTTGGAACAAACATCAAAATCATAAGCCACTCATTGGGTGGGATAAAATGTGTAAACCTAAATCACATGGAGGACTGGGTATTCGGAAAATAGAACATATGAACAAAGCCCTACAAATGAAACTTTTGTGGAAAATCATATCTGAACCACATAACATATGGGTAATAATTGTGTCAGAAAAATTTCCGAAACATGAAAATCTATTCTCGTATAAATTAAAAACCAACTCTTCATGACAATGGAGAAAAATGATAAAAGTTAAAACCAATCTTTGAGGAGGGGCTCATTTGGCAAGTTGGTGACGATAAATCAATAAAATTTTGGACAGACAAGTGGGCAATGTAAGAACCACCCAACTAATATAGACATTGAGCTCAAAGTAAGTACATTTATAACACCGGAAAAGATGTGGAATACAAACATGTTGAGTGAGCACCTCCCCGCTAATATGGTAGATAAAGTTATCACCTCGATAGTTCCAGAAAATGAAATCAAGGATCGTCTTTACTGCGCTCCGAGTAAAAATGGATGGTTTTTAACAGCTTCAGTGGTTGAGCATATAACGAAAATAAAAAATCTGGAACCAAGCCTTAATAATTGGATTTGGAAGCTAGATACATTTCCAAAAATTAAAAATTTCTTATGAAAAATAGATTATGATGGATTACCAACAAAAACAAGATTGCAAAGAAATAACATCTCCATCCAGGGGGTTGCCTTCTTTATTTTTGTAACTATGAAGACACCAACCACCTTTTGATCAATTGCACCCATACTCGTAATATTTGTAGTAAGATAAACATGAAAACAATGCAAACAATATAACACAAGTAACCGAACACCAAGATAAAAGTACTCCATGATCTCAAATCACTGCTTGGAATAAAAGAATTTACAGAATTAGTTGTGACTTGGTGGGCAATTTGGCATCAACGAAACAAGTTAGCTTTCCAAACAACATCCCAGGACTACATACCAGATTTAGCTCAATATATTAAAGTACAACTAAAAACGTGGGAGCAATCAAAACAATGGAATGAAGAGGAACCACAGGCTTCAAAACATAGAACAAATACAACTAGTAAGAGTAATTATAAAAAAAAGATGGATTAAACCACCTCCTGGTTTCCATAAATTAAATTTTGATGGATCGAAATTGACAAATGGAGAAACAACAATAGGTACGATTATTAGAGGACCAAATTCGGAAGTAATTGACATAGAAACAAGCAAATTTGGACACTATCTATAGCGCAAATAGAAGCTCTAGCTCTTAAAAGTGGTTTAATGAGAGCAAAAAATCTAGGAATTCGAAAATTAATCATTGAGGGGGATAATCTAAAAATAATTAATGCGGTCAAGAAAGTTGGTCAATGTCCTTGGAACAACTGACATACTAATTTTCGACATCACAACATCTCTTTTATGTTTTGAAGATGTCAAAATTCTATTTGCTCCTCAAACATGTATGTTGTGGCCTATAAAATTGTTAAATTGGGTTATAGTCTCTCTTCTTCCTCCCTATTGAATCACTTAGAACTTAATACTCTCATCCGCAAAGATGCTCTAAGTTACCCCGTAATTGAAGATAGCCTAATTCTTACCTCATCAAAAAAAATTCACATAAAGTGATGTGCACTATACCAGATACAATTCTAGTAAAGCAAAGGACCCTGCCAGCCTACCACTAAGCCAATAAATCTTTCTTTAACTTTCCTCCTTTACTATAATATATTGAGTCCTATATTAGTTGAGGGCCCTTGGCTGACTCCCCATCCAAACAATTCAAAAGGTCGGCCCGATGTTGATGGGGGTGTTTTCAGTAAGCCCATAAGCAAAACCTTATTCATGATATTATATTTCTGATTTAATATAGTCAATGTGACTCGCCCTTAGAATAACGAGAGTTGAGTAATTTCTAATTTCTTGTCAAATCTTTGAAAAATATTGCTTCGTTAAAGCTACCGATACTAACATTTCACCTTCATTCGAATGATGTCATGCTAGATTGATTAGTTTGTATTTACCAAAAGGAAAATAAGTATTGATAAGGAAATGAAAATGACTGAAATAATAAAATATTGATCAATGGCAAAGCCCACATTCTTCTAAAACATGATTAAACGGTTCAAGTATGTAATATACTAATATTCTATTACAAATATTCTCTTCCCTCCTATTTTTCTTTTTTACTTGTTTTGTTTTCCATCCTGATGAACTCAATATATAATCACGAAGTTATATTAATTCAATGATGAGCCCGAGCTCCCTTTCTTCCACAGTTCCATACCATTACTTGATCGTTTTTGCCGATTTTTCCGTTATTAATTTAAAAGTTTGATGCCATAACTTCTGTTAGCTACAGCCATGAAATCTCCAATCTCAAGTTCAACATGAAGTAGCGGTACAACGCTCCAGCTCGCAATTACGGCGAATTCATCTCACATTTCCCAAAATTTGCTTGCGTCGCAAACAATTGATCCAACCATGGAAAACCTACTCTAGATATAGATGATTCAAGGCTTATACTCAAGACAAAGCAAACCAGAACACAGAAAGAGAGAGATGGGAACGGACTCGGTTTGAGGTCAAACACTATTTCAGAAACAAAAGGCACCAACCACCGCCATCGCCGATGAGTTTTCAGCCGCTGTGTGTTTGAGATATCGGAGGCGTATCATATGCCGTTAATTTCATCTGCCAACCGCCTCTTTCCGGCTACTATCCGGTTGTCGGTCGGCGCTAGGGAGAGAGAAACCTGCACAATTCTGCCGGTTTCGGTTAGGTTTGGCTATGAAACGACACCAATCGAAGGCTTCTAAGACGACCGTCAATGATGGTGCCACCTCGTCCAACGCCAATGGCTTCGTTCCTAATTCGATCAAGTTCATCTCTACTTGTATCAAGACCGTTTCATCCGGTGTCCGATCCGCCACCGCCTCTATTTCCCCCGACTCCGACGATCGCAAAGACCAGGTACTCTCCCTGTCCTTTCTCTTCTCTGTCTCTAGCTTATCTCAATTCAAACGCCTGCGAAATACCATTACCTAGATTTTTTGATGTTTTATTTTGGGGATTTGTTTGGTTTTGTTTTTAGTTTCTTACTTTCTTTTATGGTAAATGAGGTTGCTTACGGTTCGATTTCACTGAATTTGCTCAGTTTATGATTCTGTGCTCATACCTCCGTTTCGGGGGATTTAATCCAAACTCAATTGCCCCAAGTTTGTGAGAATCGGAACTAGAAATTGAAGTGTGAGAGAGTTTAGTCCCAATCTAGGGCTGCCTCTATGTATTGATCATATATATATATATATATATAGTTACATCAGTAGAGATATTTACAATTATGAAGAAACAATAAATATCTAAACAATAGAATAATATCCCAAGAAATATGTAACTAACAGTAAGTTTGGAGTTGAGGAAATTATTGTGGCGAGTCGTAGAAGCAATGAAGCTGATGAAGCAGCTAGACAGAGTGCATGAAAACGAAATTGAAACTAGATGAGTTCTCTTTTGGGTGTGAATGAGGAGAAAATGTTTACTTTAAGACTGAGGTTGTTATGATCTGGCTCCTTTTTGGAGGTTCTGTAGACCTGAATCATCAGCTTTGATTTAACATGATCGATCAGTTATTTGTTTCAGTGTTTGAAATAACTTTGCTATGGAAAGAACCAGAGCTGAGAATTGCAGTTCTCTATACTAGATATTTACTTTTGCTTTTATATGCATTAACTGATCAAAAGAATGATGAGTGAAAACAATATCTTGTCCATCATATTCATATATCTTTATATTTTTTTTTATAGAAACTTGGTTTATGTTGATTGCCATATAATTTTGCTTCAAGAACTTTTCAATGACGTAATTATCTTTCTTTTTATTAGCTCCTCTGGATAGTTCATGATAGTGCGCTATAACTAATAGCAATCTCTTGCAAAAATGCCACGTTCTCTCAGCATTTACGTTCTATATGCCTCAACATGGTTACATGCCAATTCTTCATTTTCTTGTTCGGCTAGAGATTTCCTTTCCACATCTTTGTGTCATGTTAGAGCATCCACAATGGAGAAATCTCCATTTCTATCTTCTAACACCACCACCACCACCAACCCAGTGTTAACCTGCCTCGGGTGAGGTCTAGGGGGCCAAGATGTACACACCCTTGCCCCGAAATAAAATCAAGAGCATGTGTGTGGATTTTTCAGAAAATTAGAGAAATATTTCTGGCTTATAAGCTTTATCTCTTGCAGTTGATATATCTTCTGGTTATTTGTCTGAAAAGGCTGACAAAATCTGACTTTCCTTTTATTTATTTGAGAGGAAGAGAACTTTTTCTTCTCCATGTGGATGCTCCTAATGTCCTCTCATGGGAAGTCATTGTAGTTGTGATACATTTATTGCCAACTGCTGATTAACTTTCTATCTGATGTTATTACAGCTCATAATTGACTTGTTATTATAATTCGTAAATAGACAAACTAGTTAATTTTTTACATATGCCAAAAGAAGTAACTTGTTGACGAGAAACTTTCCTTATCATACATATCATCCCTCAGTCATATTTTTCTGTTGGGCTTATGCAAATTTTGTTTCTTTTCCTACTTTTGCTCTCCTTTTCCATGTAGACTATCATTATTGGATTTGTGAATCATTGCTCATCAGCATTTGCCTTGATGATGGACGATTATTAAGGTAGGTCATTTTTCTTGGCAATTGAAGTTTTAGAGAAGTACTATTGCTATATACCATTATCAATATTGTGTGCCTTTCGGCAGAAGATGGGCAATTAAACATTTTTCCTAATCTGGTTATGTAAACCTCCCTTCTTTTGTCTTGTAGGCTCATATCTGATTTAAAACTCCACATTTGCAAACACTAGAGGTCTATAGTCCTTGAGAATTGTTTTTTTTTTCTTGCAATGACCAATAGTTGACAAAACAGTTTGAGGTATTACATATTAACATAATGTGTTGTTGATTTTATGAAACAGGTCCTGTGGGCATGCTTTGACAGACTTGAGACAGGTCCTACATTCAAGAATGTTCTCTTGCTTGGTTATGTAAATGGTTTCCAAGTTCTTGATGTTGAAGATGCTTCTAATGTCACTGAACTGGTCTCAAGGCGAGATGACCCATGCACATTTATGCAGATACAACCAATCCCTACAAAGAGCAAGGACACTAAAGGGCTTGCAGCATCGCATCCATTACTTTTGATTGTGACATGTGATGAGGCAAAAGGTTCAGATGTCATGTTGAGGAGAGATGGTTGTACTGAAACTGAAATGGGCACCTTTATCAACTCTGGATCTAATGTTCGGTTTTATTCAATGAGATCTCATACCTATGTCCATGTTCTTAGATTTCGATCAGCAGTATATATGGTTAGATGCAGTCCTCACATAGTTGCTGTTGGCCTTGCTTCACAGGTATCTTTTGATTTCTGTCAGCATTTATCATAGAGATTTTCAGTCTCATGCTTTGCTAGATGTATATAAGATGTCATTTCATTAATTATATGCTGACAACAAAGTAATATGCATTTGAAGAGTTTTCATAGAAATTAAGTATCCTGCCATGGGGAACTCTCTCACACTTATATATTATGGTGCAAATTTGGTTACATCATTACCATCATTGTCCAAGTATAGTTCCGCACAAGCAGCTTCTGAACTGGAAGACTCTGTTGAGAAAGAAGAAGACGAGAATGGACTTCTCCGTAATTTAATAGAATTGGCTCCTTTACAACTTCAACATGAAAGTATCGCTGTCATGTGATACAACATTTGGGTCAAAGCACAATAGAACTCACAGATAGATGGGGGACCCATGCCCTGAACATGTCAGGAGGATGCGCCCAGAGACCCAAAAAAAATGAAATTCAGCTATGTGACAATAATAATTGAATTTAGTTAAAATGAACCAAAATTGATATAGTAGTTATATCCATCTCAAAGGCATTGTATAAAACAACCAATGAGCAGGAGGATGTGCCCCATGCAAATTTGGATATAACTTAAACAATTAAAAGTAAAAGAATAAACGTTCAATGCTATAGCTATTGAATTATACTTTAATGAACTATTCAAGCTTGTTTTCTATATAATTTCATTAAAACCGTTGGTATCTTTTATGTTTGTTATATTTAATTAGTTTTGATTCTACTGCAGATATACTGCTTTGATGCTCTTACTCTTGAGAACAAATTCAGTGTTTTGACGTATCCTATCCCTCAACCTGGAGGTCAGGGAATCAATGGGATCAACATCGGTCATGGTCCAATGGACGTGGGTTCAAGGTGGTTAGCTTTTGCGCCTAACAAACCTATAATAACAGCTACAGGACGCCTAAGTCCTCAAAGCCCAAAACGTTCTCCTGGTGTTAGTACTTCAACTTCTCCTGGCAATGGTAGTCTAGTTACACGATATGCCATGGAATCTAGCAAGCAGCTAGCAGTTGGGTTGATTAACCTTGGGGACATGGGATACAAGAGATTGTCTAAATACTGTCAAGAGCTTCTTCCTGATAGTCCCAGTTTTCCTATATCTTCTAATACAGGCTGGAAAGTTGGAAAATCAAAATCTTCTAGTGAGATGGATAATGCAGGGATGGTTAGTTTCTCACCTGTCAACTCCTTTTTTGGTTCCATTAAGTTCCAAATATGATTAAGCAATGTGATACCTGGTTAGTGTTTTGGAACAATCCATATTGGCATATGATGTTCATTTATCTCAACCAACAACCATTCAGATCTTATTTATCAATACCCAATATTTTGTATCTTTTTTGGATTTGCAGGTGGTTGTGAAAGATTTTGTTTCCAATGGCATTATTTCACAATTTAAGGCCCATTGTAGTCCTATTTCTGCTCTCTGTTTTGATCCAAGTGGGACACTCTTGGTTACTGCGTCTATTCATGGAAACAATATAAACATTTTTCGGATTATGCCTTCATGCTCTCAGAATAGATCAGAAAGTCAAAGCCACAACTGGACGTCTTCTCATGTGCATCTTTACAAGCTTCACCGTGGCATAACCTCTGCTGTATGCTTTTTACTATCTACTGACTTTCTAATCTGTAATTCATTTTTCTATCACAGAACATTTCCTGCTGAAGATCCTTGATTCTCATTATATGGGTATTGAATCATTTCTGTTGCAGGGTATTCAACACATTTGTTTTAGTCACTATAGCCAATGGGTCACAATAGTATCATCAAAAGGTACCTGCCATATTTATCTTCTTTCCCCTTTTGGTGGAGAATCTTCCCTACAAGTTCAAAATTCCCATGTCAATGGACCTACCATTGCTCTGATGCTGTCTTTACCGTGGTGGCATGTACCATCATATACAAAAACTCAGCATTCCTGCCCTGGACCTCCACCGTCTCCTGTTAATATATCTGTGGTTAGCAGAATAAGAACTGGTAATTCTGGATGGCTAAACACTTTTAGTAACACTGCTTCATCTGCAGCTGGGATAGCCTCTATGATGACACCAGGTGCTGTTTCTGCTGTTTTTCACAGCTCTGTAGCTTCTGGTTTAAAACCTAATGGCTCAAAGGCAAAAGCGCTGGAGCACCTTCTTGTGTACTCTCCTTCAGGACACCTCATCCAATATGAGATGGTTCCTGCAATAGTGGGAGAGAGAAATGAAACTGCACCTCCAACTGGCTCACTGTCCATGGTTCACATGCAAGATGATGAATTAAGGGTGAAATGTGAGCCTGTTCAATGGTGGGATGTTTGCCGAAGGACAGATTGGCCAGAGAAAGAGCAGTGTATCCCTAGAATGACTTTGAGGCAAAATAACTCTACTGGGTTGGGCATAGACAACTCTAACTTAGAAGATAATGATACCAACAGTGGCAGAAAGGGTCCGGTAAAGCTCCAGGAACGATCTCACCTGTACCTCTCCAATGCAGAAGTCCAGATAAGCTATGGAAGGGTTCCAATTTGGCAGAGATCTGAGGTAAGTTCAGAATGAATACAACAATAATACTTATTTTGCAAATAAATCTGTTCCTGTTCTATTTGTATTGATTAAACTTAATTTTCTGTAGATACATTTCTTCACTATGAGCCTCGTGGGGCCAGATGGGTTAAAATTTTCTGAAGAATTTTCTAGGGGAGAAATTGAAATTGAGACATTTCCTGGTGATGAGGTTGTAGCTCGGTTGAAGGACTTGTTGCCTGTTTACCACTCTCAAAATGTTCAGTCTAGTTGGAGTGACAGGTTTAGTATTCTATTGCAGTCTTAAAATTCAATTATGTTCTTCTAAAGCAAAATCTTCCACGATTGCCCATATATTGCATCTTTGTTTCTGATTACTTAATCTGGATCTAAGAAAAACAACATTTTTATAAATGGTCATCGCATTCAATAAAAAAAATTCATGCTTAGGTATTTTCTCTTGAGAGCCATGAGTAGGATGAAGGATGTCACTGTGCTTTATGTTGCTTTCATGAGCATCTACAAATGTGATGGAAAGAAGTGGATATTTGCTTTTGGGTATTTTTGCATGTACTACAAATGTGGTCATGCATTATCATTTGATTTTGCCTTGGCATGAATTGTGAAGTCTAGGCTAGAAACTGCAAATGGCAGTTAGCTTGCCCCCAATTATGATGTGAGGCATTTTCACTGGCATTCTTAATATCACTTAAGTTTGTGTTCTTGTTTTTTTAGAGCTTATGGTGTTGAAAGATGTCCAAATGTCCTGAACAAGATTTTAGTTGATGAGAAGTATGCTGAGGATGCTTATGTCTTCACCAATAAACCAGACTCTCCCAAAGCTGTTAAAAAATCAGAACCCAGTAAGAACATTTTAGTCAAATTTTTTGTGGCAAGCCTCTGTTCTAATACTTTGTTATTATTCCATCAGGGTCAGCTTTACCCCCCAGTTCATTTCTTAATGCTGATCAGCTGGACATGTTCATGTATTATCCACTGGGTGTGCACACTCTGGTGGAGAAGAATGTGAAGAGAAATTCTTCAACTTCAGTTTCTACTTACTCCACTCAAGGGCTGGCAAAAAGCTATAACATTTCTGCTGTGACTGGCAATTCTGCTATGGATATATCTCCTAAGAACAATTGTCTTGTAAATACTCCATGTTTAACAAATACAATATGCACTACTAAAAATCCTATTCTCAAGAAAGTCCAATCATCACACAGTGTTGGCACCAGTGAAGGTTCAAACATTAGTTCCAACAGTTCTGATTTTAGCATGAACCTTGTTGATGAGGGCTCCATTCAGGAATTATATGAGGATGAGCTAGATTTTGGGCAGTTTTTCCAGGAGGAGTATTGTAAAGCTTCTCCCAATGAAAGCCATGACATGGGAGAGGTAGTTACTGATGTGGATAGTAGCAGCAGTCCCAACACCAAGGAGAAATCTGAGGAAGATATGGATGGTGATGAGATGCTTGGAGGGGTATTTGACCTTACTGAAGAAGGTAGGAATTTTTACTTTCAATGATGTGCAAAAATCATTTCATCACTTTGGAGATTGTTTCTTGATGAAGCATATATTTGCATAACATAGTGCTTTCTATTGTCTGTTTTGAGTCACTTGAATTGAAGGTTCTGTTTCCCAGTGTAATTCAAATTCCTTTCCATTATACTCATTTCTAACGTTACATTTGAGAGTTTGAAGGCTCAACACTGAATGTTGTCTCTTATTTTTCTTCTATAGTTGAATTTTGGTGAAAGCACTGATGCAGATTTTGTTCATTAACTGAAACTGCATTTCTGGTATAACGCTTCATCCAGGAATGTGGAAAATTAGTGTTGACTACTTTCTGTTGTTGTGCTGTTACAATTGTATGCATTAATCTGAGATCAGATTTCCTATGGATTGCTAATTTGACTGTTTCTTTTTTGATGATTTTATAGGTTGATCTGCCTCCCATCCTGTTGTATCCATTTCCCTGCTGAAATTGCACTGCCTACTCATGTGCATATTAACTGTATAATGGTAATTCGATCTGAAGTTCACCGGAAAGGAGGCTGTTGATTCTTGATTTGTTTTTGTCATTCTCATCTACTGATAGTCATCAGTGATTTGCATGGTGTTGATTTGTCATGGTGATACACGATATACATACATCTTTGTTGGTCCCCATTGTTGTTGTAGCAAGTTGCTGGTCTTAATCTGCAATGGTCCACATTGTACATGTTGTAGATTGTAAATTCATAGTGCAAGAACAATATTCAGTTCCTTGGATTGTTTCTCCATGTTCTGTAACTGCAATTTTTTTTCACACCCAATAAAAAGAGGGTAAAAAAATACAAAAAAGGAATGTAAAAATTGTTTGTGCTGTAAAAGATCTTCTCCTTTGGCCTGGTTTATTTGTTGACAATGTAATTCTGATTGCTAAACAAATTCCTTATTGTTTACACCTCTAAAGCACATATTGCATCTTGGAAGTGGAGCTCTTTGCAATAGTGGAAAGGTAACTTCCTCACTTTTAATATTAATATTTAGCAGATAAGTTTGCCAACTGTGATCTGATATGCACTGTCAATGCAGAGCCCAAATTTTATCACTGGAAAGATTTGCACAAAATTACAAATATGGTATTGCCCAAGTTACCAAGCATACAGGTACGTCTCTCTCTAGATCTGAATAAATTTCTGGGATATGGCCATTTGATAGTCAAAGTTGATAGATCTCCTGTTGAATAGAGTTATTTAAAAAGAAAATGTTTTATTTTTTGGTTTTATCATGGAGATATCAGATTCCCTTGGCCCAATAATTGGGTCCATTGCCTATAACCCACAGACGAGTAGTTTGAACAACTGTATTGTTTCAGTCTTTACTTTACAATATATACGTCAAAAGGATTTTACATGTTGTCCTAGCACAAGGTCACTAGTGTCAAAAATTGGCTTTGGAAACTAATACCTAGAATGGATTGGTTAGCAAGTTGGTCCCCTAGCCCAAGGACCTCACTAAAGATGCAATAATTTTAGGGTCCACGTGAATTATTGGACTACTCTTAATATGACATTTTCATTGCATAATTTCTGTTTACGGCACTCATTTGCATTTACTCTTCGTATTTTGCATTCCTAGTTTGAATAGAAGCAACAAATTAAGTTTCTTCAAGTATTAATGACTTGAATTGAAATCTCTCTGAAGGGCACGAGTTTCCTGTGTGTCGGTGGTAGCTTAGCTTGAAATTCAATCTGCCGAATAAGGGTTGGGGTTTTGGGATTTGAATTTTGGATGTGGACTTTTTATTTTTATAGGGGATGAAGACATATCATTCATAGGTTTTCTGTTCATTCTATTTATATGTTTGAAAGCTTTGGATGCCAACTCCACATATAAAAGAAGCATTCATTCTGAATCTTTTGTAAGCTTGTGGACTGACTTTGGAACAGAAAATCTATACTAGTTAGCATGCCCCCACTTAGATGCCCTTTATATCAATGTAATGGGGGATGTGTTTGTCACAGTACAATGGTAGGACAACAACAACAACATTGACCCAGTTTGGTTTTGCTAAAACGGAATCCGGTGGGCCAAGATGGGGGTGCCCCAAGCCAGAAGCCGGGGGTACACTCTAAAAGTACAATGATAGGGAGAAGGTGCTATATTGACAAAGTAATCCAACTGTTTGCAAATGTTGAATAAAATGGGTTAGTGTTAACAACAACAACAATCAGACTTATGGCTTGTTTGTTTTTATACCAGGAATCGGGTTGGAATGAAGAATCGGGTTGGATTAGGAATCACTCATACCCTAGCTTTGGGTTGGGTATAAACTCAAGTTTATTTGGCCGGTATGGGAATCACTCATTTCCATCCCCTTAGTTAAAGCAAACACTGGTATGGATTAATTGACTCATTCCTAAACCCGTTCTCTATACCCTCGGGGCCATATTTCTTCCGTCAGTGAAAGAACAAATTTCATACACTAACAACCAACAATGATTATTTTTTTCTGGCAAAATAGTATAAACATTATGTTGGCCAATGAACTAGCTCTTTGGGAGTATGGTCTTAGGGTTTGGGACTCGTCACTCCCCCATTGTGAGTATGATTTCGATCGATCAAATGCTTAATGAGACGATATAGTGCTTGGCATTATTTATTAAAAAAAATGTTAGAACTCTTAAAAAACGATTCAAAAGATAATGACTGCAAAACATGTAACCTTGGAATTAGTAGTATAAAACTACCTTGTTAGCAAATGACCTGAATACAGAAGTTATTTAACATGAACTCGACGTGTCTTATTGGATTAAAGATCCCAATATATAAAAATATTGGAAAGAGGAGTGTCCAATATCCATGTGTATCGTATGGAAACTCGTGACTGATTAAAGTGTTAAATTAAGTGATTTAGAATTATTAGATTAATAATTGAAGATAAACTCAAACTTTTGTTATTGACAAAGCAATCTATAAGACTCTGTTTCATTCTATTTATATAATTAAGTTATTAATCTATTACTACAACTTTTGTTCACATGTTGTCATTTGTTCTCACATTAATAGGTAGTTGGCACACTGCACACACACATGACACACCACTAGGAAAGAGTTTAAATAGTACAAAATTAGTGCCCATGTCTCAATTAAGAGTTAAGACCCATGTGGTAGATGGATTAGAATCTGCCAGATTATGATGCTTATGGCAATTTGAAAAAAACAAATCGTCTTTCTTTTATGCATTTGTGTTGTTTATCTTATTCTGATTTGTTTAACCTAACACCTTTCTCTTTCAAAGTTCTGGCATGGCCTAATTCTTGTTACTTTGAATTTCACATCTATGCTCTTTGATGATCAAGTGGGTTTCTATTGTTCTTATCAGAATGATACACTTTTAGCTGCTGCCCAATTGGCCTTTCTTGTTTTCTTGTGTGCTTTTACTTTGATTCTTTTTTCTTTTTTCTTTTTCTTTTTCTTTGGGCTTGGTTTTCTGGTGTTGCTGTCAGTGGTGGTGTTATTTCTTCATTGTCTGGTTGGCTTACATTGGAGAGTGAACTGATGTGTGACAGTTGATACTATGCTATTCATCCAGCACTCAGTTGTGAATTATAGAATGGACCCTTTTGATCATTTTTAGATTGCTGTACGAGTTGGCTAAGTTCATAAATTTAATCACGTCGCAGTTACCAACTCCAACAACTTTCCCACAACTTCCTCTCGAGTAGGCATGGCAATGTGTCAAGTCGGGTGCGGGTGGACTACTTCCACCACCCGATCCGCGGTTGTAAACCGCCCACCCGACCCGGTATTTTCACCCGACGGGTTCCACCCGAAACCGACCCACCCGAAATCCGTCGGTTTTCGGGTCGGGTCGGTTTTTTTCGGGTGTTATAAAAAGTTAAAATTTTTAATTTTCAATCATAAATTAACGTTAAGTTCATTTGTTCAACGAGTCAACCCGATAAGAGTCAACCCGATGACCCGTAACAAAACAAACTTAACCCGTGACCCGACCCGTCAGATTACGGGTCAACCCGTTTAATCCATCTAATAAAACTTTAAAATTTAAACTAAAATTTAAACCTATTTATATATGGCTACCTATTGGATTAGCCAAAAAATAGATTGAATTCAAAAGTCTCAAAGCCCATCACTATGGTTAGGCTTCAAATACTTAACACTCTTCTCTTCTCCTTCCCTTTTCATAAGCTACTCTTCCCCTCTCCTTCTACTAATTTTCCGATGTGAAACAAAAAACTGGGGTGACCGGGTCGGGTGACCGGGTCGGGTGATCCGGTCGGGTCCGGTGAGGCCACCCTCGAAACCGTACCCACTCCATCACCCGGTCACCCGAAACCCGTTTTCACCCGTTTTTGTTCGTTTTTTTTTCAGGTCGGTTTTTCGGGTACCCATCGGGTGCGGGTGAAATTGTCAAGCCTACTCTGGAGTAACAAAAACCGTATTTTAAATTATTTTTGCTCCAATTCCAACACTTTTACTATTTTGGAAAATATTGCATTTATTATTTTTATTTAAATGCCTTAATTTGTCCCACAAGAAAAAAAATGAAAAAGATTGATCAATGGGTGGTTTTAGAGACTTCCCAAATTTAGGGAAGACCTACCCCTCAAAGCCTTTACTTGTGCCCCCCCCCCCAAAGCTTCTATGTTTCTCAGATTGTATTCGACTTATTTTCTTCATTTGCACGCAGTTAAATCCGCGTACCATCACAATCCCATTACTTGTTTGTTTTTTAGAACCACAAGGCATAAATGTGCGGTGTGTTTTCTTTCTTTTTTATTTCGATGCGCGACGCTTGCCTTGGAAGGGAGCGCAATGTCTTGGCGCTGGCACGGAGGTTTGAGGGGTTTGTACCTTCGTGATTGTATCTTCGCGCTCCTCTCTGGGGGCCTTCAACTTTTGCCGCATGCTTGTCATGGTAATGGGCCTCGGGTGCCAGGCCCAAAAAGATAATTGGGGAATTCCCTTTACCTATAAATGCATGGCGTCCTTCATCTTCACCCCACACTTTATTTTCTGCAAAGTACTAAACCCTCCTCTCTCTCTCTCTCTCTCTCTCTCTCTCTCTCTCTCTCTCTCTCTCTCTCTCTCTCTCAGGTGTGACATTTCGGTTTCCGACATCCAAGAACCAACAAGAGTCGCGAGCAGATAGATCTTCTTGTCCCCCCTTTCGCCCCAATTTTAACAAGTCAATCTCGCTCCCTTTTCGACTCTCATTTTTGTTTGTTACTTTTTTTTGGTTTCATTCTGGGAGGGAACGGTGGCGCTTTTGGCTTATGCACTGATGGCGTGGTGGTTGACCGACGGGGGCGGTTGAACTTCGACGACCCTGCTAGAGGTGCCGGTTCTTTTGGGTGCTGCCTAGCTGCAGAATGGGTGGCGACTAGGCGGTAGGGTTCTTGTTTACCTTTTGAAATTTGAATGTTCTTGAGGAAACTCAAATGTTTCTGGTTTTAGGTGATGGGACATTTTGGTCTTTTAATCTTTTGGGATCTGGGTTTGCTCTGCCATTCCTGTTTGTTTACCTTTGATTCATTCTACGTAGTCTATCCCTTCTCGAATAACCCTAGGGTCGTGTTCTTTTTCTTTCATCTTTATTTGGAGATTTTCTTGCCCTAAACTTTTCTTCTTTTCTAGGTGTCCGCCTTTCGTGCCCTAGATCTCGTTTTTTCATGCATAGGGTTCCTCTTCGAGCGCGCCGCCTGGTTTTGTGTTTAAGTATTTGGAAAAGTACCAGGAGGAGTCTTTTGACGTGGTAACCACTAGTGAGATAAGTGATTCACAGAATCCGACTTCTCCTTCCCTTATTTTCAGTGATCCTTCTCCCATTCCTTCTGAAGCTTCCATCGATTCGCGAATGGCTCGAGCACGCGCATCTTCAGAAGTCAAAATGGCCTCACCCTTGATATCGAACGAGGAGATGACTGGATTTAAGGCGCGATCGTTTGATTCTAGAGATCAGGCCATCTTTTACCCACGATACATCAATGATTGTGTGTCCAACATACTGCTAGTGGCTGACGAGCGGATTCCAATGATCCCGAACGAGGGACTTGGGTGGTTTTTTCCTCCCTGATGGGACTGAAACAACCATGAGCACGTCGAAGCTTGTGGACATTGCCATGAACTTTCCATGGCCCGAGGGGGTCGTGCTGGCACTCCCCAAGAAGGCGACAACTCTTTGGGAGCCTACAAAGATTGCTCGTTGATGTACTTACACAGCCTTCAAGGCGGTTTTTGGCTCCTGCTTGCTAAGCATATAGCCGAATACCTGTGGACGTTGAATGTGTTCCCCACACAACTATTTCCTAACACATGGAGATATATGTGCGCATACACCATTTGGTGTTATGAGATCGGCGAGGAGCTCGATCACGAGACTATTCACACCATGTTGTTGCCGAAACCACAGGGACACTTTGTGAACCTCATTTTCCTAACATGGACCTCGTCACCACTCCCTCGAACGTGGCAATCTAGAGGGACAAGTGGTTCTTGATATGCGACCGATTTGGGACGCTATTTAACTTCCCCACCGTGCCGCTATCATTCATAAAGCCCTCCAAGGCATCCCCGAAAGCGATAGCTAAGGACAAGAAACGCTTCAGGACGGACGCGACGAGGTCATGCACAGAATATCTGACCCAGGACCACCTCAAATGCCCGAGCCTGAGTCTTCCCCCCCTCCCGCAAATTGACGGCAATCAAGGTACCGGTCCCCCTTTTATGATTTCGTCATTCTTTATTATTTCATCTAACCTTTATGTTTTGCTTTTCAGTGCTCAAGGTTGAAGAAGCAAGGGGCACCGAGCCTGGCTTCACTAGCCATTGGGGTCGCGGAGGCCCTTGGTTTCCGGCTGCCGCTAAGGCGCCTCTGTTAGGCCCAAAATTAAGTCGGCCCATTTGACAATGTTTACCCAAAAACGAGCAAAGAATCATGAGAGAATGTGAAGACAGAAATCTTGGGAAAACGGATAAGTTAGTGGTCCGTCGATGAAGGTAGAAGGCTACGGTCACAAAGAGAAGGCACACGTTGGAAGATCGGTTATCCAGGACATTTATCTCCTCCAATATATGCATGGAGTGGCTAGCAGTTGGCGATATGCCTTAGTAACATGGAGATCGTGGAACGTGGGAAAAAACGACTAGTTTAAGGAGTCATAGGCTAGGTTTTTCTCCATTCATTCAGTTGTACGCACAAAAAAGAACGATTATCTCTTGAGAGAAAATACTTGTAACCTTTGATCATAATCAACACGATCGCTTCATTCATTGATTCTTCGAGTATCAATTCGATCATGGCCCCAATGTAGGACAGGAGTTTGGTTATCCAATTTTTGTCCAAAACAATTTGGCGCTCACCGTGGGCCCGTGCGATTGAAAAAGGTTCATCTTTCCAGGTCAGAGGAAATCGAAAGATGACCATGAGCAACTCCAATGAGAGGAGCCGAGAACAGGACGTCGGGGGCGACGGAGGCGCACGCCAGGATGCACCGGTAGCGCTCTGCGCCGAGTTGTCTGAATCGCCCAAAGGCTTCAAGCTCTTGAAAAGGAGTTCACGGATCAACGTACTTGCTACGAGAAGCACAAAACCAACATTGAGCAACTAACTACCGACAACGAAGGGTTGCGCTCTCAACTTCGATCCGTCTCTTCTGTCGACCCGCACACCCGAACGACAAACTGAACGCGCACTAGTGGGGGAGAAGGATCCTCTCAAAACCTTACTGTTCGGCGTGAGAGATCCTCCGAAACGGAGTTTGTTACCCCGCCAGCAACTGTCACTGGGCTTCCATCCTTTACTACCGCCCAAGACAACCATACTAGTGAGGAAGCGAGAGCGCCCATCCGCCTTCGATTGTGCGAGAAGTTAGCCCCGATGCTTTGAAGATGATATCATGGATGATGAAGAGGATTGGGACATCCGTCGTCCCCGGGATCTAGAAAACATCATCCGAAACCAGTTCAAGATGTTTTTTTTTGGAAAAGGTAAATTTCCAATGAATAAATGAAACGGATCATTTACAAAAGCGCTTAGATAACTAAGCAAAGTACTCGCATCATCATGGACAGCCCCATGATTTACAACCCGACAAAAGACTCGTACACACACAAGGGAAATCAAGCCAAAATGGCAATTACAGCTCAGTCGGGACCATCAAGGTCCTCACACATCAATTGAGAAGATGATCAGCCTAACATTACAAAGTGACAGCATAACAGCAGCGTGGTGGCCAGCGTCGGTTAAGTGGTCCAATGCCCCAACACATTCCCGGGGTCCCGAATCTTCATAGTTAATCTTGTTTTGACTGTCCAGATTGCTTCCTAGGCACATGTGACAGCATCTGGGATTTCTCCCCTAAAATATACGGCGTTTCGTTGCTGCCAAACCATGTACACCACAGTGGTAAAGGCGCACAATCTGAGCTTGAAGATGACAGAGGATTGGCGTGAACTTGCAGCAAACCATTGGAGCCAATTAGTAATGGTAGGCAAGACGATAGTGATGCCAGTCCATGTCATGACATAGCTAATGACAACATGGGAAAAAGGGCAGGCAAACCACGTATGCGTGGCGGTTTCAACATCAGCAGAGCAAAGGGGACATATATTGGAGGGACACATACCGAGTCTGAAGAGTCTCTCTCGGTTGGGAACACGATCTCTAGCCGCGAGCCAAACAGCAAAGGCACAACGAGGGAGGGTCGGGTTCTTCCAAATCATGGCACCCTAGGGAATACACTACGCTTTAACCCTCCAGATTTCATAGAGTTCGTGACTTATATTTTTAACATTGTTGTGGTTCCAAAGATTGTTCCAATTTGAGGTCGTCATGTTGCTCCTGATATTTATGAGCTCATCTCTGATTTTCAACAGTGACTTCCATGTGCTTGTATCTCCACTCTTTGGCATGACCTCCCAAATTCCGACTGTTCTGGTGTGATTACTCTTGCACCATTTGACCCAAATGTTGCCAATGTCAAAGTCAATGTCGAAAAGCCATCTAGATGCCTGAGCTTTGTTCCATGCCAAGATTTCTTTGAAACCAAGACCCCCTTCTTCCCTCGGCTTTGAGATATCCTGCCAAGCAACTAGGTGCCTATTTCCTTCACATGCACCACTCCATAGAAAATTGCGCAGAAGCTTATGAATTGATTTAATTACTTTCTTTGGGAGTAAAAAGATCTGGGTCCAGAAATTAAGGATTCCATTGAGAACTGAGCGAATCAACTCTCACCTCCCTGCATAGGAAAGTAACCTGGAGGTCCAAGATTGGATTCTACATGCCAGCTTGGATGTGAGGAGTTGGTAGTCATTACTGGAAAGCTTCTTGGAATGCAAGGGGAGCCCTAGGTAAGTAATTGGAAGCTGCCCTAGTTGAATGCCCAAGACACCAGCAACAGCCAACCGTGAGTTCTGGTCAATACCTGCACAAAAGAGGGTTGATTTCTGATGGTTGCTATTCAGTCCCGAGGTGTTGGAAAACTTCCTAAGAGTAACAGCCAGTTGTTGAATGGACTGGGGGTCCCCTTTGCTGAAGAGGAAGAGATCATCTGCGAATGCCATGTGTATGAGACGCAGTCGCTGACACTGAGAGTGAAATTTGAAGTTGCTGGTAATAGCCATCTTCTCCAAACACCTATAAGGTATTCCGTGGCTAGGGCAAAGAGGTACGGGGACATGGGATCACCTTGTCGTAGTCCTCGTCTCCCTTTGAAAAATCCAACAGAGGTGCCATTAATATTGATAGAGAAAGTGACAGTCTCGATACAATTTTTGATGAGAGTGTTGAAATGTGGAGGAAAGTTAAATGCTTCAAGTAGATTGAGAATGAACTGCCACTCGATGGTATCATAAGCTTTCTTGATGTCCAGCTTGATGGCACATCTCGGGGGGCCATTGGCTCTGTTATAGTGCTTCAGTATCTCTTGGCAAGTGAGGGCATTGTGCCAAACCCCTCTCTCAGGTAGGAAAGCCCCCTGACGACAATCAATAATTCTCTGGAGGACATTTCGGATTCTGGCAGTTAGAATTTTAGAGATGGTTTTGTAGATTGTTGTACAACAGGAAATAGGCCGGTAGTCCGCAATAGTCGTTGGATTTGAGTTTTTTGGAACAAGATGAATGATTGTCGCGTTCACTTGCTTAAGCAGTTGCCCATTAGAAAAGAAATCCTGAACCGCCTTGGTAATCTCAAAACCAGTTATTCCCCATGACTCTCTGAAGAACGCACTTCCATATCCGTATGGCCCCGGACTTTTGCTAATCGGAATAGAGAAGACAACTTTCTTAACCTCCTCTTGGCTGACTGGCGCACAAAGAGCAGCAATCTCCTCATTATTAACAAGTGGCCCCAGTTGGCAAGCTTCAAGGTCAATCTCTTAGGTGTGTGGCAAACACGAACCAAGAAGGTTTTTGTAGTAGGTAAGGATGTGTTGTTCAATACCAGGGCTGTCCTCAATTCTGACTCCATTTTCGTCCACTAGTGAGTGGATTTGCTTGACCGCCCTATTCTGTTTGATAGACGCGTGAAAGAATTTTGAATTTTCATCACCACTAGTAAGCCATCTTATTTTTGATCTTTGGATTAGATCCTTGGCAACCAGCTCCTGAGTCTTGCGAACATCAGATATGAGGCGCTTTTCCTCCGCAAGCAGGTGGGGATCGAATGCATTTGTCTCAAGGAACTTCTGCACTTGTTTCAGCTGAGCATTAAATTCAAGCAGGTTTTTTCCAATGTCAGCATAGCAATTCTTGTTGAGAGCACGAAATCTCCCTTTTAGTTCCTTGAGTTTCACCATAACGGAATACATGGAATGACCCCTAACATTCTTGTTCCAAACATCAGAGACAATTTGGCGAAAGCACTCATCCTGTGTCCAAATGTTCCTGAACTTGAAGGATGGAGCTTTCTTCGACGGCCTTTTGAACCGGATAATGGCTGGGCAGTGATCAGATGTGCGTTTGCCCTCAAAGATGGCATAGGCATTAGGGAATTCATTAAGCCAGTCATAATTGTGCAGGATCCTATCCAGTTTACAGAAGACTCTATCCCCAACTTGCTGGTTGTTGTTCCATGTGAAAAAATGGCCAGTCATCCTCATATCCATCATATCAGTGGTTTGAACAACATTCTTGAATGCATGGCAGGCACGACCGATGGATCCGTTATCTTGGACATGTTCTTCCGGTTTCAGGACTGCATTAAAATCGCCCAGAATACACCATGGCTGCTGAGTATTACCATTGATATTCAAAATATCCCTCCAGAGAAGGGATCTACTTCTCTAATCATTTCTAGCATAGACGAAAGTGATGTGAAAAGAAATTGGGCTTCCAACAAACTTAGCATTGCAATGAATCAGTTGGTCAGTTGTCATCATAGGCTGGATCAGAACATAATCAGGGTCCCAAAAGAGCCAAATCCTACAGTTGTTGGCAAGATTCCCATTGTGAGTTGAGGACCAAGAGGCAAGAAAACCTTTGGCAATGTCATTAAGATTGTCTCTTCTGATGCGAGTTTCAAGTAATCCTAAAGCTTTGATATCAAAATCTTTAATAAGATCCAAAATGGTAGTACGCCTACCGAGGGTGTTGCACCCTCTTACATTCCAACATGCAATTGAAGTTCTATCCATGGAGGATAGGAGGTAAGGGAGGGTCGTCAGACTTAGCACCCTCAAGAATGATCTCAATGCATCCCCCTGGATTCGAATTTGCTTGTAAACCATTGGTTGGCTGGCTTGTCAAAACCTGTGGAGGCGAAGTATCCTTTTGAAGTTCCCTATTATTTGGGTTCGAGCAGCTAGCTTCAGCCTTATTTGCCAAGGCCAGGGGAGCAGGCTGTTGTGGTTTCTTGGCCCAAGTCCACCGACGTCGATCGTATTTCCTCATTGTTGGCTGGTTGGTTGTCTTACAGTGACCATGTTTGTGGCCGAAGGAGTTGCAAGCTCCACAAGCCCATGGCTTCCAATCAAAGAAGACCGGTTGCTTGGCAACATCTCCTTCCGGCTTCTTTAGCATGATGAAATCTCTATTGGCATGGACCGCATCAACTTCAACGAGTATTCTAGCAAAGGACATACGTTCTCCCTGACTTGTGAGTTTATCTGTAGTAATGGGGGTACCAAGGCAGGTGCCAATCTTACTTAGCGCTTTCGGGTTCCAAAATCTGATATCAAGGTTCGGAAGAGAGGCCCACAACGGGAGAGTCTTGAAGCTAGCAGGGTCGAGATCAAGGCCGGGTTGCCATTTCCTTAGCAAGAACGGCCTTAATCCTCCAAGCATCCAAGGCCCGCTCTCCAGGATACGATCAACCTCTTCGCAATTGTTGAATCTGATGAGATAAATCCCTTTTTTGTTGAGCAAAATTTTAGGAGGAATGGGGCAATTCCATCTAGCCTGAGCAAAGTTCTCAAGGGCCTGTATAGACACTTTAGGGCCTGGAATGAAGCCGACGAGGGAGGGTTCCCAATGCTTGGTCGTTTCAATAACATCATCGGCCAGAATTTCAACAAGGTTCTCATCAACTCCTTCCACCTTGTGCAGAGGCATTCCATTCCCAATCAATCTATTTCCAGCCACCACCTCGCTAAAGGACCTCACCGGGTTCACAAGTCCCTTAGCCCCCGGTTGAGGGAGGCCGATATCAGGAAGGGAGGTGCTCTTCGCAGCTGAACCGCTAATGGTGTCTTCCACAGCAGTAGGTAAGGCCAAAATGTGGTCGACGTTTTTTTCAGAGTTGGGAGTAGTCTGGTTGGGAAGAGGGGGGAAGTTGGAGTTGTCCAGCTGGTTAACCGGAGGCTTGGTGGAGTTGGAGGTCGAAGAGCTGGTGGAGACGGGTGAACGCGCAGCTGAATCAGTCTCACCGTGATCATCTTGCGGAAGCTCAGTCGGGGGCAACAGGGGAGCAGCAGCGTTACCAGTCAATTTCTTGCTTCTAAGGGACATGTGCGAGGTACCGGAGCTATGGGCGGATGCTTTCGAAGGAGAGGACTTCCTCTTCCTCGCCATATCTACCGGCGGCTGCGGCGCAAACCCTAGCGCCGAAGCGGGGGACTTTTCCTAGCTCTGGAAGAGAGAAATTACTAGCGCATATGATTTTCCAGTGAATACCAGTTCAAGATGTTCACCGAGCAACTAGCGAAGATACCTGGGTCCCTCGACCCATCAAGAAGGAAGCGGTTGACGGTTACAACGAGTCACCCTTCACTCCTCACATCGCTCAGGTCGAAATACCGAAGAAGTTCTCGGTGCCTAGCATGAGTCCTTATGACGGAACGGGAGACCCCGATGAGCACATGGCTATATTCAAACAGAAGATGATGACTAGCATTGTCCCTTATCACTCTCGGGAAGCACTGATGTTTAAGGGCTTTGGAGGGGCTCTCACATGGCTGGCTCTGAAGTGGTTCGTTAATCTTCCACGAGGAAGCGTTCGTTCCTTCGCCGAGTTAATGGACTCCTTCAGGATCCAGTTTGCTAGTAGTCGAAGATTCGAGAAACATTCTAGCGACTTGTACCGGGTTATCTAGACGCCAGAGGAATCCACCCAAGAGTACCTAGACAGGTTCAACCGAGAGAAGATTTCCATCCCGCACTGTGACGTGCCAACTGCTATGGAAGCCATTCATCAAGGGATTAACCAAGATGTAGATCTCTACAAGGAGCTCACCAGGCACCCTTACCACATTGTTGAAGATGTTTAGACTAAGGCCCTATCTCAGATCAGGCTAGAAGAAGATCTAAAAATGAGAAAGCATGTGAGTGTTTGAGAAAGGGTGGAGAAGAGAGCGACGCCAGATCATCGTGAGAACGTCGTGACCAACCGTATAGGTGCCCTCACCACGACGCGGTGAAAGTAAACGTCGTCGAGGCTAGACCCTTTAAACCGTTACCACCGAAATACGGCCAGTTTAACCTGGATATATCCCCGAAGAGCTCGTGAAAAATATAGCCCTAACAATACGGGGCGTCAGGTGGCCAAAGAGAAACGAGAATCCCTACCCAAACAAGGATATGAGTAAGTGGTGTGACTTTCATGACGATTATGGCCATGTAACCAAAGAGTGTGTAGCGCTAAGAAGAGAGATTGCTTATCTTGTATCCCAAGGAAGGATTATAGAAATAGCGCCCAACACACAGGTCCCTCCAAACGTGGTAGAAGCCTCACGCACGGGAAGGCCCGCGTCGCTAGTACCCGCCAAGGTTGTGAACGTAATCACTAGGGGATCGAGTGTATGTGGTCTTACGCACTCAGCAGCCAAAAGGAATGTGCGAGAAAATGTTTTCCATCGTCCCCCAGTGATTACGTTCACAAACTCGTGATACACTTTGATGAGGATGACATCAATGGTCTTGAAGGACCTCACCATGATGGTCTTGTGATTTCCCTCTCGATAGGGAACGTCTTGGTCAACCGTTCTCATTGACACTGGAAGTTCGACCAATCTCATGACGCTGGGAGCATTGAAGGAAATGGGACTAAGCGAGAACGACGTGGAAAAGAACCCAACCGCGCTGGTATGGTTCAGTTGAGAAGTGAAGCACACGGTAGTAGACATCATTCTTCCTACGTACGCGAAGGGCGTGAATATCCAGGTTAGATATTCCGTCATGGATTGTCCTTCATGTTATAATGTGATAATGGGGAGACCATGGCTCCACGTCACACCAGACGTTAAAGTTCCCAACGCCTGGGGGGTTTAAGAGATTCGAGGAGATCAGAGGATGTCGAGAGAATGCTACAAGTCGGCTTTAAAGCCAACCGCCAGTCAGAAGTTAGCATTGCAGTTAAAGGAAGCCACTAATTCTACCGTTCTAAAAGAAAAAGAAAAAGAAAAAAAGACGAGCAGGTAGAAGAAGTGGTCTTAGACCAATCAGACCTCAATCGGTCCGTAAAGATTGGAATAGATTTGGAAACGTCTATGAGGAACGAGCTAATAGACTTCTTGAGCAAGAATACAGAATGCTTCACGTGGTCCCACAAAGACATGGTAGGAATCGTTCCGGAGGTCATCACACACAAGTTGAATGTGGACCCAAATCACCCGCCAGTAAAGCTAGATAAGAAGGAAGTTTGCCGCGGAGGGAAACAAGATAGTAGACGAGGAAGTAGGAAAACTGATGGAGACTGGAAAAATCAAAGAAGTCAAGTATCCGGAATGGTTAGCTAATGTAGTCGTTATACCCAAGAAAAATGGAAAGTGGAGGATGTGTGTGGACTTCATGGATTTGAACAAGGTTTGTCTCAAGGATTCATTTCCGCTGCCTCACATAGACTCCTTAGTGGATGCCACGACGGGCCATGAGTTGTTGACCTTCGTGGACGCCTTCAGCAGATACAATCAGATCCGGATGCAAGAAAGCGACCAAGAGAAGACAAATTTCATAACTAGCAAAGGGACTGTAGGATTGTTAGTACGTCTAGGTCGCCTACCTTAACTAAGTCGTCGACCCCTTAAGTAAATGCAGCGGAAATAAACTACAAGAAAGACTTACTTGCACACAATGATTTTTTTTATAGTGGGAACACTTGATCGATGAACTCTATCAATCAAGGGTGAAAACCCATACCCTTCCAAGTTCTCGCTTGGAAGGATTAAAAGTCGTAGCTTGCTTTATTGATCTTTTGGATTGTTTACAAGAACACCCTAGATCTAGACCTACCTCCCAAGTACTCTATAACTCGTTGTGAACCGAGTAACTACAACCCTCAACCCGTCTAACAAGCCTACATCTCTTGAACTCTCGTTTTCTTTCTTAACACAAAAATGGAGTATGAGTTCGTAAGTATTCTAACATAAAGCCTTAGTTTAAATACACAGAAACTAGGTCAGATAAAAGAGAATAATATCTTGCATTTCGGTTATGGCAAGATAATATTTCTTTTATCCTTACATAATCATCCTAAGTATAAGATAAGATTACAATAAAATATGGCTTATGGTAATAATGGCAATAAACGGCTAAAAGTATAATTCACAAGAGATCTTTCCTAAAACAAGATTATACTATCCAATCTTCAAAGATCTCACGCGTCTTCAAGATCTCCGAGATTTGCCTTCAACACACGTCGACGACTTGACTGATGTTGGCGACTCTATTCAAAGACTCGAGGTCATTCACGTGATAGACATTTGGAACCATCAAAATCAAAGCTTCTAGCTTTTCTAACAAATTCTCCCTTTTTGATGGTGACAAACTCCTTTCTTCCTATATAAGCATGGCAAGACCAAATATCGAACAAGATATGCAATAATTTCAAGTTTGCCAAAAGTTCCCCCTAAGTTGGATAACCCACATGTAATTTAGTATAGATATTCCCATTTATTTTATCTACCCCCAGCCTTTTTCCCCTTTTGGCATCATGAAAAAGAATAACTCTAAATACTAATGCAAAAAGAGATAATCAAACGAAGATAAATAAAGAAATTATCCAAAGTACACGTGCAAACCACAACAACATGAGCAAAATAATCTTAAACATGCAACAGAGAAAGCAAAAACACACATATGAAACCTAAGAGATGTTTTTGTGAGAAAGTAGATGTGCTAGGGAAAGTAAAGAGAAAATGGATGTCGGCCACTCGAGCTAAGTCAAGGACTTAGACATGTTCTCAAGCGCAATAGATAAGTCATGAACGTCATCCTTGAGCGCAGTGTGACCTTGCAAGAGTTGCCCAACCTTCTCAAGCAAATCTTTGTTCTAGCTTTGTATATCAACCGGCTTCATAATAGAACCAGGTTGCGAACCTTCCCCTACTTCAACATTGATGCCCAACTCAGCATCTTCCATCTCAGCATCAGAAACAACATCCTTACCTGGATCCCTTGACATCCATTGATTATCAATCAATTTGTAGCCCATCTTTCGAACGATGTTAGAATTTAGGTGACGAACGTGTTCCACCTCTTCGTCAGCCTCATACACCTCATGATACTAGAGCACCTTCTTGATAATAGAGTAGTAAGGTAGAGCATGTCTAGTACTATCCTTGACAGATTCCATGTGGAGGAGGAGCAATCGAGCAAAGTTCAAAGGTTCTTTCTTGAGAATTTTATCCATGATAAGAATGTCTTGGATCATAGCAATGCTCCTCTTTTGCTCTCGAGGAATCAAGTTGTTGATTACCTAGGTGAAGAGAACCTTCCTCTCAACACACATCGAGTTAGTGGAAAAGGAGCCACCTTCGACGTCATCAACCTGTGTAACCTCCTTCAACAACTTAGCCGAATCTACTTCCTCGGGCCATGCACCTCTATGATACTCAGCAAAACCCTTGCGCGACACTTTCAAAAGAGTAGCTAACTCCATGCTCGACATGGTATACTTCTCACCATTCAGATCATAGTGACCCATGGTCGTCTTCTCTCTGTCTTCTATAGTCAACGACTTGTAGAACTCTCTGACCAATCCTGGGTTAAAACTCTCTTCTTTATGAAACAAATCATTCCAGCCTTAACCGACAATAACTCAGAAACACCTTTTAATCCAGTGGACTCGATGAACTCATCGTCCATGATGAGTTCCTTAACAAACTCACGCTCAGCCATGCTACTTTCTTCACCTTTTATTTCCCCACTAGCCTTCTTGGGGTTCCCACTAGCAGCAAGTCGTCCACTCGACCTGGTAGGTGCATTATTGCTCTTTTTTGACCTCATGGTTTTGTTGGAAACCACATAGTCACCACCCTCGGATCTAACAGGTGTGGGAGTCGATTCTCTACCCATTTTTCCCGTAACCTTAGCACTAGATCCCCTAGTCTTTGGTTTCTTTAACTCCTTGGTTATCACAACATCATCCTCATTAGATTTCTCAAACTCAAACAATTGCCTAGCAATTTCTTCTTTTGATTTTTTGCCTAGACGAAGAAGCAACAGATTTCAAAAGAGAAAGCTTGGGATCACTAGGAGTACCTTGTTTAGAATCATCTTGGCCTTCTACATTTAGAGGCAAAAGAGGTGAATTTGGATTATCAATAGGGTCGACCACCTTGCTTGGGTCAATGACCTGTTCAGGGTCATTGACCTGAGCGTCTTTTCCCGCCAAGTGCATAGTAGTCGTCTTTTCCGCGATGACTGGTTCCGAATCTCTTCCTTGAGACTCCATAGCCTCGATTGATTGCACTACCTCCTGGACGGAATCAAAATCCCCTTGCATGCGTTAAGATTTGTAACTCTGAACTCCAAGCATATACTCGGTATCTACTTGCTCGTTCTCTACGGGTTTTGGAGAATTGGGCGGAGATTTTTGTGGAGATGGGGGGAGATTCTCTGTTGAGGCTTGAGTGGGAGGGTTTTCTTGAGGAATTTGGAGAGATTCAGCAGGTTTGTGAGAGGTTTCCTGAGTTTGGGTTGTTTGAGGGCCTTCGAGCAACAATGGAGATACGGACTTGTTGGCGTTTTGAATTGCGGCTAAGTTTAAGGAGTTATAGGCTAGGTTTTTCACCATTCATTTAGTTGTACGCATAAAAAAGAACGATTATCTCTTGAGAGAAAACACTTGTAACCTTTGATCATAATCAACACGATCGCTCCGTTCATTGATTCTTCGAGTATAAATTCGATCGTTGCCCTAATCTAGGACAGGAGTTTGGTTATCCAATTTGTGTCCAAAACATCCTTCCACAGCAATTTTGGTGTCGGGTGATAAGGTCGGCACGAATAGGAAGGGGTCGGATCCACCCACTTAAGGTGATAAGAAGAAAAAGCAAAAGATGGAGATGGTCCACCTTAAGTCCGAGGGGGGACACCTCGTTGACCCCGAGCACTGAGGAAAGCGCTCCCCTTGACACGGAGAGGACGTCACCACCGAACTTCCACTGCCCCGGGCCCTCTCGATCTTCATTGAAGACGTGGCAACACTTGGAATTCCCTGAGGAGATTAAGTGGGCAAACGAGATGTCCAACGAGGCCCTTGTCAACAAGACCCTCAACTAATCGGCAATGGTGGGTGCTTGTTTTGCTTGTGTGTTCACGCCGTTTTCTGCTTTGAAAGAGTTTGCTCACCTTGTGATTTTTGTAGAACATGTTCCTTGCCAACTTCAACCTTTGCCGCATTGACCTCCTCCAATTGGATAACTGCAAGGTCTAGAAGAAACTCAAAGCCCAGGAAGAGGAGACTGCTCAGCAGGCCAAGGCGCTCGAGGATGCCGAGGCAGGACGCTCCGCCGCGGAGCATCGCGCGAAGGCGACCGAGGAGGAGTGCGAGAGTTTAATTTGAAGACGAGTTTGGCCAAGGTGGAGGACAACATCCTCTCGGAGCGCAAATATGTTGAGTCCAAGGAGGCTATCCTTAAAGAGTCAGAGGAGGAGGTCACCCCCCTTAGCCAACGCATTAAAGAGCTCAACGAGGAATTCGAGAGGGTGGGCCCGACCTATTTCAAGAGTGAGGAGTTCCAGGAGGAACTACAGGATGACGTCGACCGCCAATCCGTACGGGTAGGGGTTAGCCAAGCGTTCGAGAAGTACAAGTATATTATTGACCCCTGCATCGTCTTCCTCGTCCCCAACTTCGCCTAGACATGGAAGAGGCCCTGGAAGAGCCCGAAGGGTAATGTGGGTTCTTCCTCGAAGAGATGGCTCGACTTAATGGAACTCTAGAATAGGAATGAAGAAGGATGGCAAGCATGCAAAGGACAAAAGTATCTCACGACCCTCGCCAAATTCGCGAAAAGAGAGATGATTATGACATAGAGGTAAAGAGAGATGACAGAGGGCGAGATCGAACAGACCACCCATCACGCAAAGGGGGTGATTCCTCCTCGGACAACGAGTTGCCAAGGAAGAAAAGAAAAAGGAACTCGTCTCAAGAACGGCGACGCCCGCTACAAGGATGAGATCGAGTCCATCAAGATCGCAAGGGGGAGAGGAAGAAAGGGCAAAGATGACTACTTTAGACATAGGATTTACTTTTATGAGCTTAGAGTAGTTTAGAAAGACTATAGATACATTATTTTATTTTTGAGGGTATTTAAGTTTGAATAAAGTTTTACATAGGTATAAACCAATACGACTATCGAGCCATATATGAATATATAAACAAGCGGCCCCGTAGTCTTTATATGAACATTGGGCCATATACGAACACATGAACAAGCAGCCCCACAATCTTTGTATGAACATCGGGCTATATAAGAACACATGAACGAGCAGCCCCGTAATTTTATACGATTTTCGGGCAATGTACGAACAAATGAACGGGAGGCCCCATGAAATGCTATTTTTCCTCATTTTTATGTTATAAATAAATGCGTACAAAATCAAACTAAACTCGCAATGTTCGAAGAGAAGAAAATCGAATGCCAAAGTTTCACATATGAGAAAACTTGGGCATTCAAGCTCCTATGTGGTGTGCGAACCCATTGATCCTTTGACCCTCATGATCTCTCAACAGTCAACACGCCTCCCGCAGTAGCTATACCACTTCTCACCATGCAATTGGTATTAATCTTGATCCAATTCTTAAGTGGAACACTCCAAGCAATATCCTACAAACTCTTAGATAAAGTAATGGAGGAGACAGAGTACTTATCGATGACTTATTGGTATTCCTTCGTCTTCTCCATTATGAAATTGACTTTATCTCTTTCACTACTACTCCCTTTGAAAACCCGAGCGTTTCTCCACTTCTAAACCCACCAAAGGGCAATGGCGAACAAATCACACCATCTTAAGTTGTCAAATTTGACGCCAAGCATGTAGCCTCTCCCCATTGCTGCCCCAAACAAATGCCCGATTCAATTTGTCAATATCACGACACACGCTAGTCGGGGGCATCAAAGAAGACATTGAATAAACTGGAAGAGAGGACAAAACATCTTTAGTTAATTAACGTAACTCTCCTAGCAAAATTCAAAGTAAGTTTGGAATTAAACTTGTCCAACACGCTAGCAAAGGTGTTCTTATTAATTTGGTTGTGAAAAATCGGGATGCCAAGGTAATTTCCGAGGTCCTTCGTAATTCCAAAACCACATTCGGCCTTGATACCATTCGTAGTGCTTGCTCTAACATTAGGCGAAAAGAAAATTTTGGACTTAGAAATGCCGACCCGTTGACCCGAGGTGCTACAAAACATATCCAGGCACTTCATAATGGCCTGAAGTTACTCCACTGAAGCTTCCACAAATAATAAAATATCACCCGCAAAGAAAATATGTGATAGAGATGGGTCATTCCTTCTTAACTTAATAGGCTTCCAATCTTTGCTTGAGATGGAATCAAGGATGATATGGCTAAGACGCTCAATGCACAATAAATACAGATAAGGGGAGATTGGGTCACCTTGCCTAACCACACGAGACGCCAAAAACTGATTTATCATTTCCCCATTCCATAAAAGTTGCATTCTTGTCGATGTCACACATGGTATCACCCAACGAATCCATGGGTCCGGGAAACCCGCTTTTGTAAGCGTTTCTTCAATAAAGTCCCAACTTAACCGATCATAGGCTTTCTCAATATCAAGTTTTAGGATCATCCACACCATTTTTCCTTTGTTCCTCCTCATCGAGTGCACCTCTTATTGGGCAACCACCACATTATCCATGATCAAATGACTCGGCAGGAAACTCCCTTGCATTGGCCGAATAAACTTCATCAAAATGGGTTGTCACCGATTCACCATAACCCTAGTAATAACCTTGTAGAGCACATTGTAGAGGCTGATCGGTCTCAACTGATTAATCCTAACCGGTTGTTTCACTTTGGCCAACAAGACTATAAGAGTGTCGTTCATCCCAACAGGAAACTCTGAGGTCCAGAAGAACTCTCTAACAAAATCAACAACCGAAACCCCATTGTACTCCAACATTTCTGCAAAAATCCGGGTTTGATGAAAGTTTGTGTTAGTTATCATAATTTTTTGAATTTTATAGTTACTTCAAAAAGTTAAGAAAATAACTTAGTTTTGTATGGAACACTATTCTCATTGCTTTTTATGGAGCAATAATTTGGGTATAGAAATATGTCAAATAACATCATAGAGTAAACTTGAAGGAAAAAAAACAAAAGCTTTGCTAAACACATAAAAGGAAAAGGTTGAAATCATGTTATTTTGATGGCAAATTTATGACAGTTGTTCACAATAAATTTAATACTAGGTCAATCTCAGTCGACCCACAAATTAAGAAGGGGGAATCTTCTTCATTTCCGTCTCAATTACAAACACCCATTAAATTGATCAAATCCCCTCCTTACCCTTAAATCTGACCTTATATAAATTGAATTAAATGATGATTTGGAATCACCCCACATAGCAGAGAGAGAGAGAGAGAGAGGTGTAGGAATGGATACTGCCACTCAGCTACAGAAGCAGCTGGATGAATACACAACCTCCTTGTTCAACCAGGTTAGTGCAAAACATTAATTTCTGGGTTCTTTATGTGGGTTTCTTTCTTTCTTTTTTTTTTATGGAAAATAAGCTGATTTTCTTTTTCAATGTTTTAAAAAAAAACAGGGGATTTTGAATGAGCAATTCACCCAGCTACAGTCCTTGCAAGATGAAAGCAACCCTGAGTTTGTTGTGGAAGTAGTTACCCTCTTCTTTGAGGACTCTGAAAGACTCCTCACTGAACTAGCCAAATCCCTGTACAATAATGCCTCTTTTTTTTTGTTTAATCTTTCATCTTTATATAGATTTTGGATTATATATTATCTTCCTGGGCTTAAATCTAGAAAATCTATTTCTTTGTTTTCTGTGCCTTGTAGAGAACAAGAAAATGTGGATTTCAAGAGGGTAGATGCCCATGTTCACCAGCTCAAAGGGAGCAGCTCCAGGTACCTACCTAGCTCTAGCTCGCTCTGAATCACACAAAAACATAACTAATTTACATTTTCTTATGTTGATCTACCAAGAATTTTGAACACAAAGAAGTCTTGCCTTGAATCCTTCATGTTTCTAAAAATTAAAGTAGACTTACCAATCCTTCATTCCAAAAAAGGAATCAACCCATCAAGTAGGATTGACAAATCAGACAGAGTCACCTGTTCTCTATGATGATGGATCTTAAAAATCTCGATTGCATTCTGATAATAGGTTAGATTATATATATAGATTGATTGGTTTTGAATTTTGATGAGTTAATTTACTCACAAGGGTACTTTTGTGGGTCAGCATTGGTGCTCAAACAGTGCAAAATGCATGCATTCCGTTCAGAAATCAGTGCGATGAGAAGAACATTCAAGGGTAAACCCTAATTTCACTCTTGAATTTTCTTCATAATAAAAAAACTCAATTGAAAATGGTTTAGGCCAGAGTTGATTGACAAATAACGTAATGCAGGTGCTTCAAGTGTCTGCAAGAGGTGAAGAGTGAATACAACGTTGTCAAGGCCAAGCTGGAAACCCTGTTGAAGGTAAAAAAAAAAAAACACAATAACTATTGATAATAATAAAAAATATTTTTAAAAAAAGCTTTTTACTGTTGCATGTGCATACTTTTTACTGCCCTCTAATATGACTTGGTTTTTTTCATTAAAATCACAATGCAGTTGGAGCAACAAATAGGAGCTGGGAGGTAAATTTCGATCAAGTGAAGTGCAAATAAATCAATTTCAGAATCCAGAAAGCCCCAAACAAATTAATATGAAATTGAGGGTTTTGTCTTTTGCCCTGTTATTTCTAGTGTATTATTGTTAAACCTTCTAAGAAAACTATGTGAATAACGAAAACTCTATCAACTCTTACTCTATTAACTCTTCTTCCTCATAGTAATCATATAATTGAGCATGTGATATACTTCTTTTTTCTTACGAATATCTAATTACATTATCAACCTCTAATCATTTAGCAAATCTCCATGTTCATAATCTCTGCTGAGATTCAGTGCTTCTCACGCCTCTAATCCAGATCCCTAAGCTAATAATACAACTAATCTATACTCCGTAAGAAATAAGAAAGGAGCAATTGGGCAGCCTTAATATTCTTAAAAGACTTAAGCGTTAGCTGACTTAATCATGATTATTTAAAATTAAGATGGTCAGCTATAAATCTTGGTAGGTTCATAATTTATTTGTTCGCGGAAGCTTTGATTTTCCGCCATTGTTTTCTCAAGTATCTTGGAGCATATTCCCTATTGAACATTCATAAATCCCAAACCCTTACATCCCATGATGACTTGAAATCATTATTTAATTATTCTTGGAATTTTTTTTCAATGAAAGGATAATTCATTTATTTAAGGTATAAGATATGTAAGAAACTTAGGTAATCCTAGATGAAAACGAATGTCCCTCAAATCTCAATACCACTAATATTACACCACATTTCTCGTAGCTTGATTGTTCCTAGCACGGTCACCGAAAATGACACAATCTTGGAATTTTGAAGTTATAACATTTGGTTCAATTTTCTTTCCTTTATTTTTCCTTTTTTTTTTTGGTTGAATTTCCTTTATTTTTTCCTTACACATGCATGCATAAAATATTAAAATTTTCTTTGATTTATATATTTGAATCTCAAAAAAAATTCACTACTTGATTACTTAAAAATAACGCAATGAACACCAACTATACATGAGTGATGAGTCTATGACCGATTAATCAATCCCCACATTTTGTAAAGAAGGAATTAAGAAGGATAGGTGCTTATCTTGATCATTTTTCGCTTTTTCCATGAACAATGTAGTTTATATGAAGATATAATATTAGAAACAAAGGGAAGAAGTATGAATGAATTGAGTTGAATTATTGCAAGTAAGTAACACACGAGTCAACTGGTATCGTTGAAGGTGGGATGCTTTATGTTTCCTAACTATCTGATTTACGTGCACCCTTCTCCGGGTCCCACTTCCGCCCAGTCCATTCTACTCACTTGGGTGTGTATTTTCATCATTTACGTACGTACCGACACACGTTTACATACTCGGATTACGGTGCTAAACCCTTAAACCCCGGCGGAGTTGTAAAAATACCCTATGGGTGGATAGGGTAATAGATGAACTGAGTTGTTTGTGACAAATTCGGTGTTTGGCTCGGTTTGTAAATGAATCGAGCTTGAGCACAATTTTAAGGTTCGGAAAATAAATGAATTGAGCTTGAACACAAGATAACTCAACTCGTTTACTCATGAGCAAGCTCGATTATACACTCATAAAAATTATACGTTCGTGAATAAGATGTACTATATATATTTTATATTATATACAATATATAGTTTATGTTAAATTATATAGTTATGGTTATGTTTCTAAAACCACAGAGTTTAAATTTTAATTTCATTTGCTTGTATAATTGATCAAGTAAATGAATTGTTCATGGATTTCTCTCTTCAATAAACTAAATGAGAGGTTCGTGAGCAAGCTCGAACTCGATGAACATTTAAATGAACCAAACTCAAACAAGATTTTAAGCTCAAATCAAATTCAAGCTCGTCTATTATTAACTGAGTCGGGCTTGAGCAACTCAAAGCTCGACTCGACTCTGTTCGATTACAGTCCTATGGCTATGGGTGGAGTTAGAGAGATTTCAGACGTTAATTATTTGTTGAATTATAACGTACACCAATTTTTCCTTTTAAACTGATTGTAAGTTGGATAAAAATCTTGTTCTTAAAAAATAGCTCGTGATAAGTTTAAAATTGATTGTAATTTGAATAAATTTGTAGGCTGACTGAGCTCGAGTCTTGACATAATTACATTGGATTTGGATGGCCCTTACACATGCCAAATTGCCAATGGACAGGCTTGGTGATGACTATTGAGGGATTTTTGTTTTTTTATTTAATCATGTAGTAGTAGTATGTATATGTGTAGTTTCAACTTTCAACTGGAACAGGCTCAGCATATAGATTAAGTCGATATCATCGAATCGAAATTAAGTTTGAAGATCGATGCAATAGATTCGATAAGATCTGTATACAATGCTAAAATTGAGCTACTTGTAATGGTTGAAACAGTTGACGGTGACGGGATAGAAGATCGAGCTGGAATTGATGAGAAGAAGAGAATTAAGACCGGGATCAATGAACTGTGTTTCTCTACGGATTTAAAAAATTCAGTCAATTGCAACCCCAAATCAGATCTCCTTGATACAGCCAAGTTTTCAAACGGTTGACGGTGATATATGACGAGATACAACCCCGTATTTTGTTTATTATGGCAGCTATATGTTTACAGGAATTAATGCCAAAAGTCAGCTCTGTTTTGTTCAACTATTTAATCAAATGATTTATATTACTCGAACGTGTTGAAATCTATTAATTCAATTTCTAAACCAAAAAAGAAATTGGCAATTTGAGTATAGAGATTGAATCAAATTTAAATGGTGCTTATCATGAAAACTAAGAACAAATGTGGACCATCTAATTAAAATATTAGAAATTAATCTAATTCATCTGATTAAAAAAAAAAAGTAAATAAATAATATTTTTTTATTTTCTTACTTTATTTTTTTAAGTCTTTTTACGTATGTAAAATGATGTAAATCGAGTATGAACATAAGGTCATAAAACATGAACATGCAATACTAATATGTGAACGTATACTAAATTTTCTGAAGTTAAAATGCGATTATATGTGAACAGCCCTTGTAAAAATGTGAACATATGTATAAAATATGTGAACAGAACGTAAAATGTCAACCGTCGTGTTTTTGGCAAAAATAAGCGAAAAAAAAATTTATTTTTATTTTATGTCAAATTTTTGTAAGTCGTTTAAAGCATGTAATATGATTTAATCGAACATGAACACATGACCATAAAACATGAACAAATAGTAATAATATATGAACACATTTGTAATATATGTGAACGTATTATAAAATCTATGAACTGAAAAATGTGATAATATGTGAACATGTCTTATAATAGTGTGAACATAGGCATAAAATGCGTGAATGAACATAAAAAATCAAAGTTCGTGTTTTTGGCAAAAACAAGCAAAACTAAGAAAATTAAAAAAAAAATGTTTTTTTTGTCAAAATTACCATTTTGCCCCTTTCTCTTCTAATCTTAGCCATCCATTTCTCAAATCCAAGGGTCCTTATTTGTTCTTAGTTTTCATGATAAGCCCCATTTCCATGTGAATCATCCTCTTTGAGTATAAAGTGTTGTATAGATTTTATTTTCTACCCATGGTAAATTTTATTAACGGTTTTTCTAACCTATGTTCTTAGGGCTTAGGCTAAACATACTATTAAAGGGAAATTAAACCATATAAGGAAATTAATGAACCCTTTTACAAAAACTAATTAATCCTAAATAAAAGTAAATTTATAAAATCTTGCCATTTCAAGTAGAAAAATCGTTTTACTAATAAGAAAAGAGAAAATACATAGACTCGTGCAAAAAACATGTATGGCGCAAAATACTTAATCACAAGGGGAACTAAACTTCCAAAACCTAGCGCAGCTCCATAAAACAAATCCATGTGCAAGACACTCATTATTTTATAGAGTTAATCTATGCAACGATGAAGGTCACTTAATGTCCTTGCGTCTTCATGGTTTGAGATCAGCCTCACTACTCAGCAAAGGTAAAAAGAGAGAAGTTAATACTAAACGCTACCCTAAAAGCCCCAACCAAGCCCAAGGATAATATAATCAACCAACAACAAGAATAAGATAGAAACCCGCCAAGATCTCCACAACATGGGAAGACACTAAGTTAAATAAAATCTAGCTTAATGTATCATCCAAAAATGTAGGTCACTTTCCTCAATGAATTTTCACATGACTAGCAAGCTATCATGTTCATCAGCTAAGCAAAGAGGGAGCAAGAGAAGGATCCCATTATCAAAGCCTAAGAAAGATTCTCATAGCTTGTCTTCTCCTTCCATCCAGCTTAAGCTTGATTATGATCCTCATTTTACATTCATCAATTATCTTCTTGGCACATGTATTATGATCTGGATGTATTCTTTGAAGATTATCTCATTTCTGGCCCACCAAGTATAGTAAAGAGTACCCATACAAGCCAATAATTTAGTTTGAAAGATGTTATTTTTCCTCTTCTTATAAGCCCCAAACTAGTCCCACATCTCTCTCACAACTAATAGATATACCAGTCAAAGTGAACACTTTGTCAAAAACTGCTTGAACAAACTTGCATCTGAACCAGATATGGTTTTCATCTTCTTCTTCATCATTACACAAGACACAAGAATCGACATTAAGCACACCAATTTTGCAAAGTTCACTAATATTAAGCAATTTCTACACAAGATACTAGAACCGTGTTGAGAAATGGGACATGTTTCCCACATTGAAAGAATGAAAGGAAAATAATATATAAGTGAGGTGAAACCTCTAACCATCATCTTAAGCTTTTGGGTTAAAAGGTGAATCCAAAATTATATTAAAAATAATAAATAATATAATCGGGGTAATCTCTCGCTCTCTTATTAACTACGGCCCATTGGGAAATTAAGATGGTATCAAAGAAGGTTCGGTTCGGGGGTCGTTTCTTAGTTTATTCTAAGAGTTTGACTATCCACGTAGATCATTTGAGGCTAGTGTTGGCAAGACTTTGCCGCAAGACACTTTTTGGCAATCTTGCCATGTGTTCTTTCTGTAGCCCGTCCACCATATTCCCTTGATATGTTGTTCTTGTGGATGGTTTGTAGGTTGACAAGGACAAGTTGAAGGCCATTACTGATTGGCCGATACCTAGGACGGCCATTGACGTTCGATCCTTCCTTGGCTTAGCCGACTTCTACCACCACTTTATCCGGGATTTTAGGTCAATTGCGGTGTCGTTACATGCCTTGACTAAGAAGGGCACCGTGGTTTAGTGGAAGCGGCAGCATGAGGGGACTTTTCAGGCCCTTAAGGATGCATCTAGAAATGTGTCGATGTTGTAGTTGTCGGACTTCTTCAAGCCTTTTGAGGCAGATTACAACGCCTCCAACATAGGGATGGACAGAGTTCTTCACCAAGAAAAGAGGTTGATAGCTTTCTTCAGTGAGAAGTTGGTCGACACCCAACTGAACTACCCACTCTTGGATCGGTGCGCCCGTGTCTTTTGTGATGATTTACATGTTTAGAAACTACTTTGTTTGACATTACTACTTTTAGTATTTTTCTTTTATGGGTTTTTGGGCTTCTCGTGATGTGGGCCTTATTTGCACACTTGGCTCAATCCCACATATGACCTAGTTTGTCTTGCTTTGGTAGCCGCCCCTTTAAAAGGCTACTTGAACACTTGTGTTAACGTTTACGTATCAATTGAATTAGCCTAGTATTGGATTGAGTCTCTCTCCCCTAGGCTAGGACATCACCCCTTTCTCTCAACTCTAAACTCCCTCCTTTTTGCCACCGCCCCGTAGTGCGGACTTAGGATTGATCCTCAATATCGGCCCTTTCTAGTTACACACAAATTGATCTAGATTCCTTTCTATTTGATCATCACCGATCAAAGTTTGAATTCTCTCTTGCTTTCGTCCTTCACTACACAAGATCGAAAGGAAATTCTCAAGGCCAAAGATCTAAGTTAAGATGAGATTGAACCTCGGATCTGAGGAGCAATCGCATCATCCCATAATATTCCAAATACCAAATTTGAGCTCATCCATTGGGAATCTTGTTCAAGCTACTACAACCTGTAGAGTTAGTTGATTTACTTACCATAGCTTTGGAAGAATGTCCTTACCTTTTGAGCTCTTAGACATGGCCCATAACTAGGGGGAGACAATGATTTGTGCTTTCTCAAGGAGGCAACCCTCCAATCATGATCAAACATATTCTTCTTGTCCTCATCATTATTAGAGTTCAGCTCATCAGATTGTTCTTCTCATGAGTTCAACTCATTATCCTTATCCTTTCCATCATCACCAATCTTCTTTTTTTTTCCTGATTCTCCATTTGTTTTATGCTTGTTGTGCTTTGGGATTTTAGTCCCTATGAAATCTTTAATAGGCACTAGTCTAAGCAGAGAAATTTGAGAGCTTTTAGGTGTCCAAATTTAATTCCGCTTAGGATTGAACACAACTTGCTTGTCCTTGGCTACCATTTGTTTGTGAGGTTTCTTTTTGCAACTATCTGTGTTGTATCCAAAGACCTTGCAGGTTTGACAGGCAGAAGGCAACCATTCGTAGACAACTTTCTGCGCATACTTATTGCCTCTTGAATCTTCTAAAACAATTGTAGCCCTTTGAGCATCCTCCATTGAGACATTTGATCGCCTCTCACGGTGTGCGAGGGTCAAGAGATACAAATTATAACCCGACCCCGTTGTAGTACGTGGTGGGTGTCGAACACTCGGGAAGTCTACTCGATCGATGTGCCTAGATACTAGGAAGCTAGAAAGGAGAGCATAAAACAAAGGAAAATAAAGAAAACAGTCGGGACCGACACTGAGGTCACGTCGGGCCAGAGGTTGGCGACAAGAGGAAGTCGGGACCGACACTGGGTAAGTCGGGCCCGAGGTAGCTGGGGATGTCGAACTCAAAGATTTTAAAAGTAGATCTTGGGCTTTTGGGTTCCTTCCCTAGTAGATTAAGGCTTTTCCACCCCAATTCAGGCAATGAGTGATGATCGGACTAGGATCGAGTGCTTTCGCCCTCGTTCCAACCACATCTACACCTCGATCCATGGGGAAATCCCCTTCGAAGCAAGGTCTTGAGATTGACACATGTTCACTTTCGCTACTTTGCCAATCTCAAGCCTTGATTCCCGACTTTCGCAAGGAATTGTAGCTCGATGTAGAGTGGGTTCCTTAGATTAAACACTCAAGGCTATGGAATTGGGGTTTCTAGCCTAAACCTAGCTAGGGTTTTCCCCCATAACCCAAGATCAAGGAGATCTACTCCATGTGACAAGCAAAGAAAGCAATCAAATCAAAAGAGAAAGCAATCATCATAATCAATCTCAAAACAAAGCAAGGGTTCATTCAAATCCAAAGCAATCCACAATTTCAATTCAAGGGTTTTCAAATCCACAAGATCAAAGCAAATCAAAGCTAAACAATCAACAAAACCTCTCAAGTCTTCCTCCTCCTTGGCCGATTCTCTCTCTCTTCCTCCTCTTCTCCTTCCTCCTTGCTCTCCAAGTATCCCCTTGGCTCCCTTGGAACCCCCCTTTTGTGTGTGAGGGAACCCCTTCTTAGAAGACAAGAGGGCCTTTTATGGATTAAATGAGGGGCAAAAGTGGAAGTTCACAAATTCGTGCCTTGGAGCCCAAGTAGTCCGGTGACCGACTCGGCCCAACACGGAGGAACCTCGGGCCCGAGGTACTGTGCAACTCGGTCCGAGGTTGGAAACTTCAAAGTCGGGCCCGACGTTGTTGCATCTCGGTCCTGACCTCGTTCCACCTTCTTCTTAGTTGGCTTCTCTTGTTCTTCTTCATGGCTTGCTTCTCTCTTTCCCGCTTTAACTCGGCCTTTGCTCCATGTCTCGACCCTCCTTCAAATCCATCCTTGATTCATGCCAAATTACCTACAAAACACATAAAAGGTGCGTAGTCTCCGAATCTCATAGAAATACGGGAATTAAGCTAAAAAGGAACAAAACGCACAAGAAAAGGGGAAAAAGAAACATATTTACAAAGGAAATCACATATGAAAACACCACCAAATAGAGAGACATCAAAATACCCCATACTTAAACTTGCTTGTCCTCAAGCAATAACAATGTAAGCAAGACCGAAACATAATCTTCAAGTAAAGCCTCGTATGAAAACACGTTTTAAGCACAAGTGATCGATATTCAAGCAAGATTACATCATCACACGTGATTAAGTGTTCCAAAGAATAAAGTCAATGCAACTAAGCCTCACTTTAGGGATATGTGAATGTGTATCACTCATCATGTGTTTGGGTTTAGCAATGAACACTCAAGCTCAAAAATCATGCAAGTAAGGACTTTACTATTGAAGCTAATATCACCAATTCCTCCACCTAGAGATGCCTAATGCAAAGTACACAAAGAATTTCGAACTTGGCTCAATGGAGGTCCTCAAAGAGGTTCCATTCGCCCGGGTTGTAATGGGGCTTTTGGTATTTCTCAAGGTGGGAATTATTTGGTCTTGTGGTGCTTATAATAGGGATTGAACAAACTAAACTCTCACCAATTTCACCAAGTCCCACAATTACTTTCACACTCACCAAAAAGACTTAACATTTTCCTTCCAACCCGAAATGTCACTTATCATTCCACTTCATCTTTGCTCTTATGCTTTTTGTTGGATTTTCAACACTTTCTACATTTGGACCGACTTTCTTATGACATCGGGCCCGATGTTGCTTGTAACTCGGTCGGACCATTTTCTTCACTTAAGCTCTTTGCTTTATTCCACTTTACATTTCCAACATTTTCTTTCTTTCTTTTCTTTCTTTTTTCATTTTTGTACAACAAAGATGCACTACCCACATGATTCATAACACCATTCCTTGCCCTTAAACCCAAGAGAATCTCAACTCTTCAAATACAATCCAAACCTCTCTTCTAAAGTCCAATCCCATAAGGGTCAAGTCATATAAGGCTAGGAATAATATTTTTGAGGCGTTTCAAACAAAGGCTTAGGCTAGAACGGGGCTACAATCAAAGGATTAACTTCATGGTAGGATATGGAACATTTATGTGACTAGAAGAATAAAGTTCAAAATCAATGTGACCATGCTAGGACAATTCTCATGACGGTCTTGGAAAATAGATAAACACCGCAATAGCAAGTTTTACTAAGCATGAATGAGCTAATCACACAAGAAGAATGAGGGATATGCAAATATGATCAAGCATCCCTAAAATGGCCAAAAATCAATCTCACAAGGGTCACTCATACTTAGTTGCATAAGAACTCATCCTAGAACTCACATGCTCAATAAAACAAGCAAGATATCATGATCACATCAAAAGCAACATCATTTTAGAGGCTAAACTATCCAAAAATATGCAAAGGAATTTACATGCTCACATCATCATTAGCTTTTATTTTGGCAATCTAAGATGGGAATTTCTAGTCCAAAACCTACAAAACACAAAATCTTTTTGTTGTTTTTAACACAATTTTCAATTTTTTTATGGATTTTTTTGCAAAAAAATTTCTCTAAAACCAAAGACTCAAACATTCCAAACACAAACTAGAAACACCAACTAAATATTCTCAAAATAATAAACAAACATAAACAAGTGAAATCATGAACACACTTACCCCCACCCCATACTTAAAATTTTTGATGTCCCCATCAAACAAGGAAATCAAAACTTAAAAGCAAGAGAGAAGAGTATGAAAAGCTCACAATTTCTTATTCTTCAATGGCATATATAGGATCAATCGGCGAGGACGAGAGCCCATGAGGCTCTAACTTCTTCGTTTGGACCGTCCCTGTCATAGAACTTCTTCACTCGATGACCATTCACTTTGAAAATATGTCCTTGTTCATCAACCAAGTCCACCGCACCATGAGCATAGATACGGTGGACCACAAATGGTCCGCTCCACCTAGTCCTTAACTTCCCGGGGAAAAGTTTAAGCCTTGAATTGAAAAGGAGAACCTTGTCACCGGTTTGATAGGTCTTTGGAATTAACTTCCTATCATGCCACTTCTTGGTCTTCTCTTTGTATAGCTTGGAGTTCTCATAGGCCTTCAACCTCAATTCCCCCAACTCATGAAGTTCTAGAAACCTTTTCTCACCGGCCAAGTTGATATCCCAATTCATCTCTTTGAGTGCCCATTTCGCCTTGTGCTCAAGCTCTACCGGAAGATGACATGCCTTGCCATAAACTAGATTGAAGGGTGTAGTTCCCAAAGGTGTCTTGAAGGCGGTTCTATAAGCCCAAAGTGCATCATCGAGCTTAGAGGCCCAATCTTTCCTTGATCGAGATACGGTCTTCTCCAAGATAGCCTTGATTTGACGGTTTGACACCTCGACTTGCCCGCTTGTTTGAGGATTATAAGGAGTAGCAACTCGATGAGACACCCCATACTTAATCAACACATTTTCGAAGCACCTCTCAATGAAATGAGGTCCGCCATCACTTATGAGAACCCTAGGCACACCAAACCTTGCAAAAATGTTGCTTTTCAAAAACTTCATCACCACCTTAGCATCATTGGTTCTTGTTGGTATGGCCTCCACCCATTTTGAAACATAGTCCACGGCTACCAAGATGTACTTGTAAGGCCCCGATGTGGAAAATGGTCCCATAAAGTCAATACCCCATACATCAAATAACTCAACTTCTAGAATGCCAGTTTGAGGAGTCTCATTCCTCCTTGATAGGTTCCCCTCTCTTTGGCACTCCTCACACTTCCTCACATAATCATGCACATCCTTGAACATGGTTGGCCAATAATAACCACATTGAAGAATTTTTGAGGTGGTTTTGGAACTCTTAGCGTGACCTCCCGTAGGCAAGGAATGGCAATGGTGAATTATGCTCTCAACCTCTTCACTTGACACACACCGTCTATAGATTTGATCACGCCCTTCCTTGTAGAGATATGGATCATCCCAAAAGTATTCTCTAGCATCATGTAAGAATTTCTTCCTAGCTTGATAAGACAAATTTGGTGGGATCACTCCCCCTACGGCAAAGTTAGCAAAATCCGCAAACCAAGGGGAAACCCCTCGTCTTACGGCACTAATAGAAAGAAGGCCAGTGGGAGAGAAAGAATCAATCAATTTAGAACGAGAAGAAATGGAAATCGAGCTAGGAAACATACTTTCTTCCACGGACCGACATTGAAGTATACCGGGCCCGACATGGTTAGACGTCGGTCCAGCTTCGCAGACACGCAGCTGCCTCGGGCCCGATGTTGAAGTACTCGGTCCCGACTCACTCGCACTTGCCTTGCCTTCGGTCCAATGTTCTGAACCTCGGGCCCGACGTACTTGGTTCGTCGATCCACCCTTCCTTTCCTCCCTTCCGCTCATGAGAACTTCATCCGCTCTTAAATCATCTATAGTCATACCATCCTCCATTTCCAACATGTACTCGATGGGCAAACGGGATAGATGATCCGCTACCACATTTTCCGCACCGGTTTTGTCCTTGATCTCATGGTCAAACTCTTGGAGAAGGAGCATCCACCTTAGAAGCCTCGGCTTTGCATCTTTCTTCTTCATGAGGTATTTGATTGCTGCATGGTCTGTGAAGACTACCACCTTTGATCCCACAAGATATGAACGGAATTTCTCAAATGCAAACACTATCGCAAGAAACTCTTTCTCCGTTGTTGTGTAATTGCACTGAGTTTCATCCAAAGTTTTGCTTGCGTAGTAAATGGCATGCAACTTTCCATCCTTCCTTTGCCCAAGGACGGCCCCTACGGCGAAATCACTAGCATCACACATCACCTCGAATGGAAGATTCCAATCGGGTGCCGCCATTATTGGAGCCGAGATCAAGGCATCTCTCAACCTACAAAAAGAACTCATGCAATCCTCGGAAAATACAAAGGGCACATCCTTCATCAAGAGGTTAGACAATGGTTTTGCAATTTTAGAAAAATCCTTGATGAACCGTCTATAAAATCCTGCATGACCTAAGAAACTCCTAACATCACGAACACAAGAGGGGGGAGGTAGTTTTTCAATTATTTCAACTTTAGCTCTATCTACTTCTATCCCCCTACTAGAAACTAGATGTCCTAGTACTATGCCCTCCTTCACCATAAAGTGGCATTTTTCCCAATTAAGCACCAAGCTAGTCTCCTCACATCTAGTCAAAACCTTGTCTAAGTTAGCTAAGCAAACATCAAATGAGGATCCGTAGACGGAGAAATGATCCATAAACACTTCTACTATATCCTCAACCATATCAGAGAAGATGGACATCATGCATCTTTGAAATGTTGTCGGCGCATTACATAAACCAAAAGGCATGCGTCTATAGGCAAAAGTCCCATAAGGACATGTGAATGTCGTCTTCTCTTGATCATCGGGATGAATAGGGATTTGCCAAAACCCGCTATACCCGTCAAGGTAGCAAAAATATTCATGTTGTGCTAATCTCTCTAGGACTTGGTCTATGAAAGGAAGAGGAAAATGGTCTTTGCGAGTGCCGGTATTAAGCTTACGGTAATCAATACACATACGCCATTTTGTTGTGGTTCTTATAGGTATCATTTCTCCCTTTTCATTTTGCACAACGGTGAAACCTCCTTTCTTAGGAACTACATGCACGGGACTCACATACTTGCTATCGGAAATTGGGAAGATAATTCCCGCATCCAACATCCTAAGTATTTCACTCTTTACCACTTCTTTCATGTTAGGATTTAATCTTCTTTGGGGTTCAATAGTGGGTTTATGGTTATCCTCCATATAAATCCTATGCATGTAAATTGAGGGAGAGATTCCCTTTAGTTCCTCTAGTGAATACCCTAAAGCTCCTCTATGTTTTCTTAGAACCTTCAACAACTTAGACTCCTCCTCATCATTCAAGTTGGCATTTATGATTACGGGTAAAGAAGAGTTGGGACCAAGAAATGCGTACCTCAAATCTTTTGGAAGCTCCTTGAGTTCTTGAGATGGTTCCGGTGGTGCTTGAACTTCTTCTTTCTCGGCCTTGAACACCTCCAAGTAAGACATCCCTTCCTCCAATTGCTCATGCTCAATCATATTGAGGGCTAGACCTTGGCGCTCTATCTCAATTTCTCTAGGTGGTGGGGTGGCTTTCAACCTAAGCTCCCTTGGCCTTGACTTTTTAGAAATGGCTTCCCATTGCAATCCAAGAGGAACTTGGATCATCTTAGCTTCTTTATGTACGGTCCCTTTTGAAGTTGGTCTAAAGAAAAACTCAATTTCTCTTCCTCCAATGTCAAGAGACAAGTGGCCCTTCTTTACATCAATGATTACCCCAACCGTAGCAAGGAAAGGTCTCCCTAGGATGATCGGTTCACCCGACACTTCTATCATGTCTACTACAACAAAGTCGATTGGGACATAGTGGCTTTCAATGCAAACGGGATAATCCTCGACGACACCAATTGGTTCGATGGACGACCCATCCGCTATTGTTAACCTCATGTTGACCGGAGCTATGAGACCCATAGATGTGGATTTCCATATGGTGTAAGGAATGATGCTCGTGCTTGCTCCAAGATCACACAAGGCTTGGAAATTTTGAGACCCCACACCAATGGTTATAGCAAAACGATCGGGATCTCCTAGCTTTTGTGGTAACTCCAAGGTCTTGACTTCATCTTGCATTTCCACTATGGACCTCTTCTTGCTCAAAATCTCCCTTAAAAACTTGGCATAAGATGGCATCTCACTCAATGCGTCGGTCAACGGGATGGAGATGTTCAAGCCTTGCAAGAGTTTGAGAAACCTTTTGAACTCGTTCTCAACAACATCTTTCGGCTTCTTCGAGGGATATGGGAGAATTGTTGCACCTTGAATCTTGCTCGGATAAACCTCTTTGGACTTCCCTACTTCAATTTCAACATTTTCTGAATGGACCGACTTGGGCACCATGTCGGGCCCGATGTTGTGAATATCGGTCCTGGACTGAGGGGTTGGATCGAGGTCTGTGTACGTCGGTCCCGAGTTGCTCTCGACCTCGGTTCGGGGTGAAGGAGTCGATCTTCTTGCTGGGTCGACTTCGGGGAACGTCGGACCCGACTTGCTGGGTAAGTTAGTCCGACTCTCTTCATTCTTCTTAGGCACGTGTGGCTCGGGTAGGTTTCGGCCACTTCTCAATCCAATTGCCCGGACTTCATTTTGATTGTTTTGAGCTCGAGGATTCTCCTCGGGTCGGCCCGGAAGTCTCCCATTCTCTCTCGGGGCTTGAGTCGCAATTTGGGCAAATTGATTGTCGACTTGCCTCCTCCATGCACCAAACTCATTGAATTGGGTCCTCATCTCCTTGAACCCATCTCTCATCTCTTGAGCAAATGTTTGTAACTCATTGAATCCCGGTGGTCTATATGGTGGTGGTGGCGCCCTTGGCTCGTTTTGGTTGAAATTGTTGTTGTAGCCTTGAGCTTGACCGTTGTTCCACCGGCCATTGCCACCATTGTTGAAGTTGCCTCTTCCACCAAAATTTTCACGAACATAGTTTGCCTCCTCAATTCGCTCGGCCAAGCGCACTTGGCTCTCATTCGGACAAACTTGTGTAGCATGTGCAAAGGATCCACACTCCTCACAAGCTCTAGCATTTTGCTTGTAGTAGTGGACTTGCCTCTTGAGCTTTCTCACTTCACCTTCAAGGAATTGGAGCTTCACATCTCTATCAATGTCTTCTCCCTTTGGATCATATAACTTCCTTGCACCTTCACCTTGAACTTTCACCTCCTTGCTAGCTTGACTTACCCCATACATGGCCTCATAATCGGATAGCTTGTCAAGTAGCTCCCAAGCTTGATCCGGTGTCAAGTCTATGAACCCACAATCGGTGTGGAGATTGAGCTTGTCCTTCGTTACCGGATTGATGCCTTGGAAAAAGATGTCTTGAAGCACATATGGTTGTTGGCCATGAGTAGGACATTGGCGCAACATCTCCTTGAAACGGTCCCATGCTTCGAAGAGAGGCTCATTCGGACCTTGTTGAAAGCTTGCAATCTTCCTTCTTAGCTCGGTTGTCTTTGAGGGAGGGAAGAACTTCATCAAGAAAGCATCATAGAGTGTCTTCCAAGTTGTGATTGACCTAGGAGCTTGGCTCTCGAGCCAATGTGTGGCCTTGCCCCCAAGTGACCATTTGAACGCCTTTAGAAGCACATACTCCAATGTCTCCTCGTCGGTAGAGATCGTCTCACACATGTCCACAAAGCGTTTGACGTGCTCTATGGGACACTCATGTGGACGGCCCTCGAATTGATCACGCTTGATGAGGGAGATGAATTGCGTCTTGATCTCAAAATTCTTGGCAACCTCGGGAAGCACAATAGCCGGCTCGGGGACCCTCAACTCCGGATGCATGTATTGGCGTGCATTCCGGGGTAGAGCGTTGAGTTGAGCCTCGGCTCTCATCCGTTGCTCCCGTTCTCTTCTTGCCACCTCCTCTTGATTGTCCCTCTCAAGTTGCAATCTAGTCATTTCGGCCCTAAGTTGAGCCAACTCCTCATTAACATGGAGAGCTTGATTCTCCATCCTTTTCCTTCTTCGGGCTTCCTTGAGAATACTTTCCGGATCACTCACAAACTCAAGCTCAAGTGTTCCTCGGGAGGAACGAGCTAGCATACACCTATGAAACAAAAACACAAACCAAAACAAATCAAAAACCAACAAAGGGTTTGGGCTATTCCCTCACCCAAATCACTACCAAAACACAAAAAACTAACCAAATTGGCACTCAATGCACTTAGACTTCCCCGGCAACGGCGCCATTCTTTTGATCGCCTCTCACGGTGTGCGAGGGTCAAGAGATACAAATTATAACCCGACCCCGTTGTAGTACGTGGTGGGTGTCGAACACTCGGGAAGTCTACTCGATCGATGTGCCTAGATACTAGGAAGCTAGAAAGGAGAGCATAAAACAAAGGAAAATAAAGAAAACAGTCGGGACCGACACTGAGGTCACGTCGGACCCGAGGTTGGCGACAAGAGGAAGTCGGGACCGACACTGGGTAAGTCGGGCCCGAGGTAGCTGGGGATGTCGAACTCAAAGATTTTAAAAGTAGATCTTGGGCTTTTGGGTTCCTTCCCTAGTAGATTAAGGCTTTTCCACCCCAATTCAGGCAATGAGTGATGATCGGACTAGGATCGAGTGCTTTCGCCCTCGTTCCAACCACATCTACACCTCGATCCATGGGGAAATCCCCTTCGAAGCAAGGTCTTGAGATTGACACATGTTCACTTTCGCTACTTTGCCAATCTCAAGCCTTGATTCCCGACTTTCGCAAGGAATTGTAGCTCGATGTAGAGTGGGTTCCTTAGATCAAACACTCAAGGCTATGGAATTGGGGTTTCTAGCCTAAACCTAGCTAGGGTTTTCCCCCATAACCCAAGATCAAGGAGATCTACTCCATGTGACAAGCAAAGAAAGCAATCAAATCAAAAGAGAAAGCAATCATCATAATCAATCTCAAAACAAAGCAAGGGTTCATTCAAATCCAAAGCAATCCACAATTTCAATTCAAGGGTTTTCAAATCCACAAGATCAAAGCAAATCAAAGCTAAACAATCAACAAAACCTCTCAAGTCTTCCTCCTCCTTGGCCGATTCTCTCTCTCTTCCTCCTCTTCTCCTTCCTCCTTGCTCTCCAAGTATCCCCTTGGCTCCCTTGGAACCCCCCTTTTGTGTGTGAGGGAACCCCTTCTTAGAAGACAAGAGGGCCTTTTATGGATTAAATGAGGGGCAAAAGTGGAAGTTCACAAATTCGTGCCTTGGAGCCCAAGTAGTCCGGTGACCGACTCGGCCCAACACGGAGGAACCTCGGGCCCGAGGTACTGTGCAACTCGGTCCGAGGTTGGAAACTTCAAAGTCGGGCCCGACGTTGTTGCATCTCGGTCCTGACCTCGTTCCACCTTCTTCTTAGTTGGCTTCTCTTGTTCTTCTTCATGGCTTGCTTCTCTCTTTCCCGCTTTAACTCGGCCTTTGCTCCATATCTCAACCCTCCTTCAAATCCATCCTTGATTCATGCCAAATTACCTACAAAACACATAAAAGGTGCATAGTCTCCGAATCTCATAGAAATACGGGAACTAAGCTAAAAAGGAACAAAACGCACAAGAAAAGGGGGAAAAGAAACATATTTACAAAGGAAATCACATATGAAAACACCACCAAATAGAGAGACATCAACATTGACAAGGATTCTAGAAAAGGAAATTTTGCTCTTCAATGCAGTCACCCTGTCCATACAAAGATGTTCTCCCACGAGAATGTATGGTATGTTGAATGGGTTTAGCTTGAAGTTTGGGGTGTGTAACAAAATCAAGATAAATGAGGTAGCTCAAAAAGATTGTGCATTCAAAGTTTATGCATCATGGCGTGAAAATTAGGGTTGTTTACGTGTAAAAAGCATATGGTTCATAGTTGTGCAAGTGATATGCAAAAGAAATTATTGATAGTGTGAGGAGGTATTGTGTCATCATTAATCCATTGGTAGCATACAAGGCAAAGTATGTTGCTTATAAAATGTTACATGGTTCTATGAAGAATCATTACAACAAAGTGGGAAGGTATATTGAAGAGTTAAAATGCCAAATAATGGAGGCACGTTTGAGCTATTACCTATCCCATCAAATCCTCAAATATTCCAAAGGTTCTTTATATGCTCTCCCGGGTCAAAAACTAGAATGTTGGTTGGTTGTCGACGGTTTATACAATCCTACTTTCTACGATAGGAAGAGAATTAACACTCAAATGTTTTCTATATGTTGAGTTGTTGGGGATAAATATAGTTTGGGAATAGTTTTTAAACCTGTTAAAATTTAAGTTGAATGGGACAAATGGAGTAACTTGGACATTTTGTCCAAACAATGAAAGGTTAACCGCTCTCTTATTGTTGTTTGGGCGTGTGCTTAATGGTGTCTCGCTTACTATTTCTATTATAAATCAGATTGCTTTTGGTCCAAAACCTATTGTTTTTTTTATGAAAAATGAGCTACTAGCTCATTATAAACCAACATTAAGTCACCCGTACATTACAAGGCTGACCTAAATCATCACAACGGATGATCTTTAAGAAATCCAACATTAAAGGACTAATATTAGATTGATCAGAAACCTGATTTAGAGAAAAATATGGAGTAAAAATCAGAGTATATATTGAAACTTCTAATCTGAGATAATCAAAGATTGAAGTGTCTTCTTGCTAAGAAATCTACTGTCGAGTTACAATCCCTATAACAATGAAAAAACAAAACATGAGGTATTGTCGAAAGAAAAAGTCTAATATCTTCAATTATTTTCGCTATTTCCCAAGGTACTTTCCAAATATTTTTTAAAGAATTCATAAGAATAAGATTATCACCTTCAATAATTAATTTTGAAATATTATGTGTGCTTGCGTATTTAACACCTAGTAATAGTGACAGTGCTTCCGCTTTAAGAATTGACATATCTTGCATTTGTCTCTTATCAAAATGTGAAATTTTACTATTATGGTCACGAATTAGATATCCAATATAAGTAGTCGAATTCGATTGTTTAGATGCATCAAAATTTAATTTATACCAATCTAAAGGCGGTCTAACCCAAGATCTATGATTTTTCCTCTTTGATAAGTTTTGTTTACGAGTCTTATTTTCCAATGAATAATTAGCCGAATTCCATTGCATATGTTGAGTAAAGGCTAAATCATGAGGAAGTAAATTAGATATAAGACGCGCAGGATTAAAAATTTTAGCATTTCGATGGCCCCAAATATACCACCAAAGGAAGCACAATATATTTTTATTCTGATTTGAATTTAAAGTAGAAATCAAATTATCATTAAATCCTCCCGAAGAATCAAAATTAAACGTTGTATTAAGTTTTGATTCTAATTTAGTTATCATAAACTGAGTAAAAGGACAAAGGAAAATTAAGTGATTCAAAGTTTCATCCGGAATATCACAAAGGGAGCACATACTAGGAACACAATTAAAAAAACGATTTAATCGATCAGTAGTAGGGAGACAACCAAATACAAGCTTTCCAAAGGAAATTTTGTATTTTTGGAGGAAGTTTCATCTTCCAAATCTAAGAGAAGCCTGAAGAAATATTTTGCATTTGAGAAGTAAGTAGAGTATAAGCAGAGGAACCAGAGAAATTACCATCAGGGGCAGGAAGCCAAACAATGTTATCAGGCGAAGAAGAATATGGAATACAGATATCAGAAATAATTTGAACTAAATAAGGTGGAACGTAAAGACTTAATTCATTCATATTCCATGTATTATGAGATGTTATAAAATGGGAGACTTTTAAATTGATATTGACATTATCAAAATAAGGAATTAAGTCATGATTTACTATCCATTTATCATTCCAGAAGTTAATGGTATGACCATTACCAATGGACCAATGGATACCTTTATCAAACCGGTTTCTAATATTCAACAAGCGACCAAATTGCCATGAACAAGATTTCTTTTGGTAATGCAGAATAGAAGAAGAGCCAAGGTATTTTTGAGTAATAATTCGAATCCACATATTCTGTGGCTCAGAAATAATTTTCCAAAGTAGTTTCATTTGGAGAGCAATATTCATGTTTTCAGCTGTTCGTAAACCCAAACCACCATTTTCTTTAGGAGTACAAATTTTATCCCAACTTAAAAGAGGATGATGATTCGGTACAAATTTATTCCAGAAAAAGCATTTATTAATTTTATCAATCTCATCACAAATTCCTTTAGGCAATAAAAAGCTTTGCATTAGATAATTTACATGTCCGAAGAGGTTAGACTGAATCAAAACAACTCTCCCTGCTTGAGAAATTGAATTTGCCTTCCATTGAGAGAGTGATTGTTTCTGTTTAGAAAGTAAATCAGAAAACATCGAATTTTGAACACGTCCTTTAAGGATAGGAATTCCTAGATATTTTTCCATAGTAGTAGTGACCTGAATATTAAGAACACTTGCTAAAGAGTTTGAAGTATGATTTGATATATTTGCGGATGCCTGGAAAGAACTTTTATTATAATTAATCGAAAGTCTAGAAATACGTGTAAATTTATGAAGGAAATTTTTAATAAAATTCATATTATCCTGAGTTGCATTAGCAAAAATAAGAGTATCAACTACAAAGCTTAGAAAAGGTAAACAACAATCATTCTTAACTAGATTAATTCCAACATGTTTAGTAGATAGTGTAGATTCCAATTGAAAAGATCTAGCAAGATATTCCATTGCAATAACAAAAATAAAAGGTGTAATAGGATCTCCTTGTCGGATTCCACAATGAGGAACAAATTCATCACCAGGCTCATTGTTAACAAGAACAGATAGAGAAGAAGTAGAAATACAAGTCATAACAAGATTGACCCATTTAGGATCAAAGCCAAATTTGAGAAGAATATGTCTAATAAAGTTCCAGTCTAATTTATCATAAGCTTTTTCCATATCTAATTTTAAAGCCATCCAACCATGTTTACCTTTTTTCTTTTTATGAAAAGAATGAAATATCTCATGTGCTATAAGAATAATATCTTGAATAAGACGGCCTTTCACAAAGGCCCCTTGAAGAGGATGAATTAATTTGGGCAAAATATCTTACAAACGGTTGGCTAAAAGTTTTGTAATAACTTTATAGAGAGTATTACAAAGACTAATAGGCCGGAAATGATTAATAGTTAGAGGAGAGGAATTTTTAGGGATAAGAGTAATCAAATGCATTGACAGCAAGACAGATAGAAGATCCAACAATAGACCAATATTTTTGGAAAAAATCAGCAGGGAACCCATCTGGTCCCGGTGTTTTATTTGGGGACAAGTTAAAAACCGCTTTTTTAATTTCAGAATTTGAAGGCATTTTTGCTAATAGTAAATTATCTGAATCTGAGACTAATTTCGGGATAATATTTAAATCCGACTCTTCCATAGAGCAAGATGTATTAAGAGTAAATCTATGAGCTAATTCTGAAGAAATATTTTTTGAAATAGATATGTGATCGAAAATAACATGGCCATCATGAGTTTTAAATGATAAAATATTTTGTTTAAAAGATCTGATTTTAGAAACTACTTGAAAATATTTTGTATTTTCATCAATATTTTTCAAATGAGTTAATTTTGCACGTTGTTTCCAAAAAGAATGGTGAAAATCAAGTAATGCATTATATTTATTTAGATGACGTTGTAATTTTGTAATGATAGTAGTGTGGTTTGGATGATAAAGTAATATAGATTGTAAATCCTAGAGTTGTTTTTCAAAAAAAATTAATTGTTCATAATTATTATTGACATGATGGTTTGCCCATACTTTTGCATAATATTTCATAATATTTAATTTCATAGATATTCGAAACATAAATGATCCAGATAAGTGGTAACTCCAAACTTTTTTAACTAGTGGAAGGAACGAATCTTTAGTCATCCAGGCATTCTCAAATCTAAAAGGTATTTTCAAAAATGATTTAGAACTTCCTAATGAAAATGATATTAAACAATGATCAGAAGTAGTAAAAGGATGATGATGAACAACTAACGCAGGAAATAAACCTGCTAAATACGGAGAAATCAGGATTCTATCAAGTCGTTCAAAAGTATTTTGAATAGCAGAAGAACTCTTCCTCCAAGTAAACGGGAACCCAGAAGTTTGAACATCAAGAAGTCCAAAAGTATTCTGGAAGCTAAGTAGACGATTAAATCTTATTGAAGATGGAACAAGTCCTCCATATTTGTCATCTAACGAGGATATTTCATTCAAGTCACCAATTAGGATAAAGGGTAGATTAAAATTTAATAAGATAGATGATAAATTTGGCCAAAATATATTTTTTTCCAATTCTCTAGAAGGGGCATATGCAAAAACCAGAAGATATTTTCGGACATCCTTTATATATTGCATAATAATAGTTGAAGTTGATTTATAAATTAATTCATAATCCTGATTAGAGGTATTGTTACCAATAAGTAAACATAAACCACCTTTCGAACCCAAAGAGGGACAAAAGATGATTTCTTTAAATCCTGATTTTTCGAATTATACTAGGGTGAGGTTGAATGTCACTCTTTGTTTCCGCTAAGCATAAAAACTGTAATTTGTTCTTTTTTCGAATAAACCCAACTTCTTCCCAGAAGTTGGGCTTCCGAATCCCTCTAACATTCCAGTATGCAATATTCATAAAAAACTGGTCATACTCGAACTTGTCAAATGAAGGTTCAAAAAAGATTTCAGAACAAGGTTCATAATCCAAAAAAACAAGCCAAAAAAACAAGTAAACAGAAATAAGCAAACCACAAGATAAAAATATACAACCTGAAAGTCTGGATTCACCTGGGAATTAAAACTACAAACAAGCAATACAGGGTACACTATAACCCCATAAGTGGTCATAACCAACTGACCAGTCCTTAAACAACCATAACAAAAGAGTTCTAGGAAATTTAAACCAAGAGAGCTCAAACTCAAAAGGATCCAAAGCAAAGGATCAGCTCTTAGAGAAACAAGTATCTTACAATCAAAGCATAGAAGTAAAAGCTGAAATTACAACAACAACTTTGAAATTGAAATTGAAAACATCCAGACCCAAGCTTAGTAGTTGTACTAATCATTAAACAGCATTCTTCCTTCCCCTTGTCTTTTTAAGCTTCTTTGGAACAGATGAAGCCTCCGGATTCTCAGCTGCAGTTTCCTTGTCCTTACGTTTAGAAGATTCAGAATTGTTGTCACCAGCACACATAATTGCAACAACATCTAGTTGGTTTCTTAAAACAGAATGATTAGACTCATCCCCTTGATCCATACTAGTCAACCCCATGTAGGCAATTTGTGGTGCTGGAGGAGGAAAAGGGAATCCTCCAACCATACCAACAGAACCCATAGGAGAGGCACAAAGGAAGGGAGGGATCATCATAGTCTCAGGGATCGGGCCATTCAGATGTGCAACAGCATAAGCAACTTGCTCACGAGCAAGCATAAGCAAGTTAGGGTCAGCAAAGACAGCAGGATCCATAGATGCAAACATTTCAAGAGTCATCAAAGGGTTATATGGAGCATTCACTTGACCAGAAGGAACACCAGGAGGAGTAACAACAACAGAGGGCATAATATGAGTAGGAGGAACAGAAGTGTAAGAACCATTTGCATGAAAAGGAGAGACAACATTTGACCTAACAAAAGTAGGACCCGAGGGTGCTCTTGGGATAACAGGTCTAGCAGACATGTTGCCATGCAGCTTAAAGTAGGTTTGTTGGATAAGAACATCATCAACAGGATTATCTTCCAAGGTAAGTTTGATTTTCCTAGGTTGAATATTATTGAGAGGGCAATCATCAAAGACATGAGATCCCTCTCCACAACATCCACACCCTTTAGACACATCTTCATACCACAGCTTAAGAGACAAAATGGTTCCATCATGGTTTTGGATCTTGATACATTTTTTGAGAGGACCAGTAACATCAACATTTACTAGGACACGACAGAATTTCATTTTGTTTTTGGTATTGGACCCTTCATCAATCCTAATAAAACTTCCAACATGGTTATATCTAAGTATGAGATCAAGAGCAGAAGGGTTGAACAAGTAATAGGGTAGAGAAGGAATTCTAGCCCATATATCAGCTCTAACAACTTCATCAGTAGTAGGGTTAAAATCAGGATAAAAAGGAAGGAGAGCAACAAGCTTACCCTGAACAAGATAAGGCCTCTTACCCCAACCAGGTCACGAGCTTCCTTATTGGCAAACTTAAACAAAGGCCAAAATTTTGCAAATTCTTGGAACTGCACCTCACCTTTGACAGATTCTTTCCAGGCTTCTTTCATCTTACCAGTTATAAGGACAGTGGAAATAGGTTCCTCAACCATTTTCAACAGAAGAGTGAAATTCATAAGCTCATGCAAGTACTTTTTGACAGAAGGAATTTTTGTAGGATCAGGGAGAGGAACACCACTCTCAAAAGAAGGTGCATGCAGGATATCATTTCTTGGAACAAAAACAACCTCAAGAATAGACTCAAGAGTACCTTCAGATAAGTGAGACAGAGTTTCATGGCAAGATAAAGGGCCAGTGGGGCTAAGAGACTGTATGTTATTATTTAAGACAGATGGAGTATGAGGAGAGAAAGAAGAGAAGGGGGGACCCCTTCAAGTTCCATAGAACCAGGGATGGAAGTTTGTAAAGGAAAGTTAACCAGAGCATCTTGGTAAGAAAGAGTTTTAGACATCTTAGCAGAGACAGGAACAAGTATAAGAATAAGCTTATCAGGAAAACAACTATAGGATAGTGATATTAAGAGAAGGACCACCGAGGAATGTATAAATAGAAGAGCATTAGGTAGATAGATACAAGGAAGATTGCAATCATTAATGACATAGAGATAGATTTTTTCATGCAGTAAGATCTTCACAAATTTAATAATATATCTCCAACCGAGGCAAACAGTATCCATGCAAAAGGAATTAGGATGAAAGAGAATCAAGGTTATCATGAAATAGTAGTGAATGCTGTTGAAAGTAAACGATAAACAGTAACAATTACACAGGCAAAAATAGGTAATATTTAATGCATAGTGGGCTGGAGAAATGATTGCACACAGTTGACACAAAAAAGCATTAATTGCAATTAGGTTGAAAGGATTATATTTCATAAAAGTGACAGGAATACGAAGAGTTACACAAATAATTACAAGGACATGCAAATTCAAAGAAGGCCAACAAAATAGAGATTGTCATTTAAAATCTTCATATATATGAAAAGTAGTAGAAATAAATACAAGATAGGTTATAAAGAGGACTTGGATTTGCACTTTATAAAATAAAAAGTCATTGGATTGTGAAGAAACAAAAATAAGAATGAAGGATACGAATTTATAAGGGAGGGGAGAGGACCTATTAAGTCTTAATATAATGCCGTGTTTTATTTGAAGTTGAACAAACTCTTAAAAAACCATAGTGGGCGGTTCAAGTGATCAGCTCATCAGCCCATATGCATAGGCCCACAATTAAGTCTATGGTTAACTAAGGCCCAATTTTTGTGTCATAACATAAAGTCCCACTGAATGGCAGATCGTATTTGGAAATGGAATCATGCACTCCTACAAATAATACAGGAGGCAACTTTCATCAGATTCTCCCACGAACATTTTGACTGCCAATAAAGAGATTCGATGCTGGAAAAAAATGGCATCCAACCACTAAACAAAAAAGCTGTCCAAAGAGAAGAAAAGAAAAGGAGATGCAAAGCATAACGCGTAGAAAGGCAAGGACAAAAACGTCATATTCGATGTAGATATTCCCACTCTCGATCACTAAACAACATCCAATCAAGTCATTGTCCAACGCTTAGCTGTTTCTTAACCATTTACCCAAAACATACCGTCTTACTCACCACAAGATTACAAACAGCTAGCCAACGCCCCTTTGTCGTGCACCAAGGGCGTTCACTCTTCCCTTTAATTCTAACACCAGTCCAATTCCCAACCACCACCAATCATGTTAAATGTGCAAACAAAGGACACGAATTGAAAACACTAAATCCAAAACAAGGAATCAATTTATCAAATCAATCATAGAAGACGCCGAAACCGAGCTCGCCCTTGCAGCTTTCATGGCAGCAATGAAGGCAGACACCACATCCCAAATTGCAAGCAATATGTATATATATTATATAGGGTGAAATATGTTACAAGGTCGTGATATTAAAAGGGGATACGATGGATGATTCCAATCCCATGTTTTACAGATTAGCAAGCGACGACAAGCTCATCAGCAAGACTAGTTAGCTAGGAAAACATTGAAATTCAGACAACTTAGTAGAAGTACTTACTTACCGATGATCTTTATATATATATAATATCTTTATATATATATTCTGCCTCCCCACCTTTGTGGCTGGATGCAGAGCCGAGGTAATCGACAAAACGAAGCTGATAATCCCAGAAATTATAACAAGGACCCGTCTTTTCAAAAATAAAGCTTCAGTAGCAATCCTGACTGAAGAAATTTCAAGCTAGATGCTGAACAAAGCTTTCCAAAGCAGAATCTTGATAGTATCAGAAACATTGCAAGTTATAAACAAGCCATCGCCTTTCTTACTCAAACACGTCCAATGGATTCAGGAAACTTTTTATCTCATCCATCACAATGTAGAAATGCTCATTATTCGCCAACAAGTAAAACCCGATTGTGGCTTTCTCCAAATACAGAAGCTTCACGTGTTGGCCCGCCTTTTTTAGCCCTTCAGCATACGCCAATTGCCAATCCTGGATAAGATCAAATCCCGCCACAACCACAAGGCTCTTCGGAAACTTAACCCCTTGAAGACTTATTCCGCGTGGACCAAAAGGATTACAGGAAGGATGATCTCGGGTCTCCCCTTCAGGTAAAAACGCTCTCCAATACCAATCCCTATCCCTGAGCGTCACAAAATACTTCCCATCCAGCCGTTTCTCTGATTCGGCCCTCTCTTCTCCACTAAACATTGGATTCAGCAAAATGTTCCCTAAGATTTCAATCTCTGATTCAACGGCCCTAACCGAAATGTTGTGAACAATGTTACCACCAGAGCTATCTCCGGCCAAATAGACATGAACTTTCGAATCCCTACTCCGGAGCCATTTCTGAGAAACAACCCATTCAAGAGCTGTCCAGCCGTCGTCATAAGCACAAGGGAAACGGTTCTCAGGAGCACGCCTGTAGTTGACTGAAACGACAACGGAATTGCAATGCGACACCAAATGGCGACAAAGGGAGTCGTATATGCGGCTGTTGATCGAGGAATGAGCGAAGCTTCCCCCATGGAAGAAGATTATGACAGGGACGATTTCATCATCAGCTGAAACTGGAGATTGTAGCTCGATGAGATTTCGAGTGTGTTGACTCGACTCGGGTTTGGCAGGGCGGTATATGCGACAGACGAGGCCGCTGGTGCGGTCAATGACGTAGTCAAAGGAGAAGACCCCGTTGACTGGCTGAGGGTTGGAGTTGACTTTTCGGTCAAGATACTCGGCTAGGTAGCGGTTAAATGTGCCATCTGGACGGCGGAGGAGGTTGTAGGCTAACTTGAATTGGGAGATGAGAACATATGTGTTCAATGGAACCACCCTCTTCAAACAAAGAATGCGCAAAGTATAGAGAGTTAAACATTTGGCAAGCGGAAATAAGATCTAGCAAAGAAAGAAGAGAAGATTTTGCCCAAAACAACAATCATAGATATGTTGAACAGAGAAGATGAACAGTAGAAACCCTAATCAGACTAAAAGGCAGCAATTGAAATGAAGTTAGGCATCAAAATCGGTTAAATACATGGGCAAATACCGAAAAGGGGTGCCGTAGAGTGCAACAAAACCTAACAAAAATGGGGAAAAAATTCCCAAATAGGGTCTTAAAAAGCCCAATTAAATTAGCAAAGCATAAAAAAAAACACCCCACCTACCTAACTCCCACAAGCCCCGAAATCAAAACACACACACAGGAAACAATCAAACAGAAGTATCTATCTACTCACAGGAGAAGACGAACCCAATCCAAACCCCATAAACCAACCAAGCCACCAGCCAATCGCTTTTACACAGTCAGAAACCAAACATTTCAAAGAAGTATAACGAAAACGTTAGAAATAAGCAAGATCCAAGATCGCAAGACGAGGTACCTACCCTGGACTCGTTAATATTAACCTCATCGGTTTCCGCCATGGGAAGACAAAGGAAGTCCGTCCGAGACCCTTATCCTGTACCGTATCAGCTCAAGCGGACAGCCCCGACCTCAGATTCAGGCCAAATCTGCAAAGGGAACAAAGAGTCCCAGCCACAGAAGAAGGAAAATCGCTGGGATTTGAAGAAGAGCAAGGGGAAATGAGAAGGAGATTGAATTGTGAGAGAGCCAAAAACGATGAAAAGGAGAAGGCGGAAAGAGGACAAAGAGGGGAAGAAAGAGGACACGCGGAAGGTGGGGCTTGTTGTAATTGCTGTACGTACACCCCTCCAGCTCCAGCCAAGCCAAGCCAAGAGATGAGTAAGAGAAGAGGATGCGTGCGAAAGAAAGTGCAAGGACGCGAGTCACAAAGGACACCACACCACTACAGTCTACAGAGAGAGAGGGGGCTTTATTAATAAGCAGTGAATTTGGATTGGGCGTTTGGGGGTTTGTGTGTGGTGTCATTGTGTGGGGACCACCTTGTGGGCACCCACCCCTTGGAATGATACTGGCCATCAATGTTATTTGAATTTGGATCGACTACTTTTTTTTTTCATTTGTGAAGCTTGTAATAAGCAAACTTATTTTAGTTTAGTTTAGGCTTTACGTTATATATTAACGCAAATCTCACGTCAAACTATTTGAAATCTTACCGTTTTACTCTTTTTCTTCTTGTGGAATGGTACCATTTTACTTGCTTGAACTATGGTTTAGCAAACAACCCGTAATTTTGTGTTGCTTTTGAACTTTTTAATACATATAAATTATACATATGTATTATATTCTTCACTTTTTTTGGTAGATATTCTTCACTTTTTGGGGATATAAATAGGTGTGGCTGCATTTTTTTCATATCAATATAAAATCATTTTAATGATTTAAATAGAGTGTTTTTTAATATTAATATAAAGATATTTTTATTCATAATAATATGGTCTTTTTAACCTATATTCTAAGATATTTTTATTAATACAAAAATATATTTAGAAACTAAAATCTTAAAAAATACATAAACTCTAAGAAAAAAATTAAAGTCTCTAAATAAATAAAATTAGTACAGTAAGATCTTTCTAAATTATGGTTTTATTTTACTATAACTTATTGACATAGAATAAAAAAAATTTATAAAAATTGTCTTCACTTCTGAGATTGTTTACTAATTCACTCACATTCATCATATTTGATGATATACACATTTATATTTAAAAAAATTAGAATTTAAAAGAGGCACTATAAGAACAAAAGAGCTATGAAATAATAATACTGTCCTCTTTAACGGTTTATTATTTCACCGGCCATTTAATTTTTTTTCTTTTTCCGGTCCTTTGATTATTATGAGGTCATTTCATATGTTATTTTCAATATAAAAAAATCAAATAATTAAATACAACATTTATAATGAAATTGATTTTTTTGAAAAATATTCTTTCATATAAGTGATGCTTAAACTTATATTTAACCTTGCGATATTGCGCAGTACCTGAAGAGAATATATGTTCACCAAAAACAAAGTGATCGATATGTGTGGCTGTGAATTTCTGATCACATACTAAAATTGTATGATGCTAATTGCTAAAAGCAATTTCCGTATAAGATTGTAGTTTAGTAATGTGGATTGGGGAGTGATTAGGATGGACGGGATATGTTTCACCGGCATGTAACGGAGACACGTGGCAGACGGGGAGGTGAGCAACGTTCGTCGAAAATGGGCCACTTGTCTGGCTGTCTCCCACTTCCGGCTTTTGCCGTTTTGTTCGTACACGGATACGAACCAAACAAATAAATATGCAGACAAACAAATACAGAAATACTACTACTACCCCGTTTTCCTCTTCTTCTTTCAAAAAAAGAAAAAAACTTTTCTCTGAAAGGATGGTGGGGCCCACATGACCTATTTCTGAGTCCCGACTGACAGTGAAGTTGTTTGTCTTCTTCTTCTTCCCAATTGATTATCTGGCTCTGCCCCACTCCTACTTTCCTCATTTACGGGTTTCCATTCCAACCCAAAACATAAATATCGCACTACATGATAATGAGTAGAGCATTGTTTGGCCCTCGTATCTGTGCCACGTGGTATGACCTCAGACGTTGAAAAGATGAAGCCACGGACCAAGGATAAAAGGGGAAACTGGCGAGTGTGAGCATTATGTGTCGAAGTAAAAGCTCATATCGGCTCTTTTTGTGGCACTATGGAAAGATTGAAGATCTCGGCACATGAAGGTCTTGACTCGTTACTGAATTCAGCGAGGATAAGAGATATGGGGGGACACTCTCCTTTTTCAGGAGATCGTAAGATGTGGATTTTGGAGCAAGCAAGTGCTAGTGTTATGGCGTTGACTTTGGATCGGCCACATTTAGCACGAAGGGAAGAACATTTTATAATGTGGACAAGGCCTGCTGATTCTTGGATGAAGATCAATTCTGACGGTTCAGTTCGGGCGGATGGAACGGCTGCTGCGGGTGGCGTCATTAGAGATTGTGATGGGCAGTGGCAGGTAGGTTTTGTCCAGGCCCGTAGATGAGGGTGTGCAAAAAGCCCAACAGATCAGGGCCCCAAAAAAATATAAGGGCCCAAAATTTTTTTTTTACTATATATAAAAAAAATCATAAATATCTTGTACAGTAGGGAGAAGGAAACCTTTCCATTCATACGCGTTTTCATTTCACTCTTCTCCTTTCATCCATAAATTCTTAAAGAGCATTAATTACTCACAAGTCACAACACACACTCTCTCTCTCAAACTTTCCCCCATTTTCAATCTATCACCCTATCACTTTCCCTTTTGCTTTCAATTTGTTCAATTTTCAAACCCTTCTTCCATCAATTTCTCCTATTTTCCATGGCCATTGACAATCTATCCTTCCTCTCTCACAATTCAATTCCAAAGGAAATCTTCCAATTTCTAAGAGGGATTTATTATCAAACGGTAATATACAATCTTCCCGTCATAGTCTTGTTCTTATATAAAGGATTTTTTGTTGAGTTTTTTGATTATCCGCTCCTTTAATTCTCCTTAAAAAATGCATGCTATTTTTCTCATCTAGATTGTTCTGGTGTTTCCCAAAATTTTGTGGATTGGCATTCATCCAAAAATCGCCAATATTTCGCATGTGCAGTTTAAGGGAGAAGGAGAACCCACTCTAAGGTAAATTTCTAAGATCTTGAATTTTTTATTTGTTTTTTTATTTTGAATCAACGTGATTCACTATCATTGATTCAATTTCTGAGATCTTATGGGGTTGTTTCTTTACTTTGTGTAGGTTGAAGTTTGAATTGAAACATAACTCAAAATTGGAGGAATCAAGGTCTGAGGAAATATTTGGAATTTTGGAGTATTGGAAATTCAAAGAACTCATTCTTCTTTCCAGGTTTTTTCAATTCCTTTGGCACTTTACTCTTTACAGAATTACAGTAGTTGTGAAAATCTTGCATTGGGTTATTTTTGGTTTTAGGGTCATCGAAAATTTTGAGTGTCATCGAAAATTTTACATCTTACATTAATCTGTATTAAAAAATTCTTAAAATTTATAATGTATAAGGGTCCAATTTTTAAAATAGAGCAGGGCCCCCAAAATGTTTGAGACGGGCCTGGTTTTGTCCATTATATTGGCATTTGCACGGTTCCTATGGCCGAGCTTTGGGGTGCCATCCAGGGGCTTCATTTAGCCTGGGAACGGGGGTACAGGAGGGTCTGCCTTGAATTAGATTCACAATTAGTGTGTCTTCTTCTTGGCAAACCTGTGGATCGTTACCACCCTCTATTTAGCCTGGTCGCTCAATGTCAAGGCTTAATTAGGAGGAACTGGATTGTCCAGGTCCGGCATATTTATAGAGAAGCAAACTGTGTCGCTGATTACCTTGCTTCTTTAGCTTTTTCTTTTAGTTTAGGCTTTCATGTATTGCTTGACCCGCCAGAGGGTGTTATTTCATTGTTGCATGATGATGTAAGGGGTCGGGCTATCCCCCGTTTGCTGACTACTTAGCCCGCTTTTTTCATATTAATAAAACACCTCCTTGAGGGGCCGGAGAGTACCGTCTCTCCTTCGACCAAAAAAAAAAGAGATATGGGGGGACACCCAGCTATAGTGACCGACGCAGAAATAAATCGAAGCGGGGACACATAGAAATTTTTTAAATACTACATATATTGTTAAAACTTAATAAAAATAGTAAAAAATGAGTTAACTACAATTAGTCTATAAAAATTAATATCAATTAAAGTGCTAATGTCATCTCTAATTCGATGTTCGCAATCAGTAATCACTAATTGGTATCTCAATGTCGGATCACTAGTAATTTCATCCTTAATGATAGTCTCCATTCGAGGTCTTTTATGGCTTGATTCATATCACGATCAATATATTAAAGCTCGCTAGAATTGCTTGGATGTTCAATATTTATGGCCGTCGGAATTGACGAATTCTTATATCGAATAATAAATTTGTCCATTTTTCCTAAACATAAATCAATCAAACAAAACCATTCAAATAAATTCAATTAATCAAAGTAAGTATGCAATCCTATACTTTAGTTTTTAATTTCAAATTTATACAAACTAAACAATTAATTAAACAAAATAATAAAGAGAGTTGATTCACATGACACAATTACACAAATATCAAAACGGCAAAACCCTAGATTAGGATTTCAATAATTTACAACATATTAAAAAATAAAACAAAGTAAAAAGGAGAGGGTAAGAGGATAAACGGGAGAGATTAGCAGGCGAGGAGAGGCGAGGGCGGAGCCGGCGACAACGAGCATCACTCCGTCAGTCTGCTGGTGGTGAACTTGTGATGGTGGTCGTGAAATCCAATCTCTAGTTGTAGTTTGGCAAATAAAGTATCTGATTGTTGGGCCTTTTTTGTTAAGATGATTATTGGGCCTTTTTTTGGTAAGATGATTGTTGGGCCTTTATTACTAAAAAGCACACTAATAAAATATGAGAAAGAAGGAGTTAATTTTTTTTAGTAAAATGACATTGTTTTGGGCAAAATTCATTTAAAAAAAGATACCTAATTGAGTAATTGGTCTTCTTCTACCCCTTTCTGAAAATCAGATGGAGCTCCTCTCTAATGGCGGCTGCCTCCACAAATATCAGATGGTCCTCTCTAGGTACTCGTCGGACGGAAGTGGGGGCACCGGCCCCCACTGCCCCCCACCTCTGTCCGTCCCTGCCCAACTATAAAAAAAAATGGAAAGATAACTTCATTTTGGAGTCATAAATTCCTGGGATTTCTAAGGCTAGTAGTTGAAGAGGGAGAAGATTGCTATGTTAGTAACGCCCTTGCATCAATAGCGTTTTAAATGTGATATATTATCTCAGTACACCGGAATGCTAGCTCTGATACCATATGAAAACTCTAAATCAAAATAGAGTCATGATCATCCAAGTAGATGATCAATCAATCAAGTGGAAAAATGAGACAACGCATTTGGGAATTTTGTATTGAAAGAACATGTTCTTTACAAGAAGAGCAATTAACACTATATATACAAACTAACATGTTCCTAACTAACAAGCTTCTAAGCTAAGCTACCTAACAAACCAGCCCTATTCACTAAAGACACGTGTCCCATAAGCGACACTATATTACATATATTCTATACAGACATGTGACATCCTAATGCAATCCGTCCTCTGAATGAGATCGTAACGCCCTTAAACTCGTTGAATCTAGTCTTGTGCAATAATTCGTCCTTGAAATGAGAACATCACCTTCATAATTGTTGACCTAGTGCTCACAATCCTACATCAAAACCACAAGTATTAGGAAAACATAAAGAGTAAAACTAACAAGGTTGTATTGGAAGGACTAGAAACAGGAAAAGGGCGTGTTGTAACAAATCAAAAATATTATACATGACATGTTTAGGAGGAATGCATGATTTTAAAAATCAGCTTACCTCAAAAAAATATAGAATTCAAGTAGTTAGCTTGCAGATCTCCATACACCCTCCTCGTTACAGGGAAAGAGAACATGCCTATCACATTGAACCTTCTCCAAATACATCAACTTTGGGAACATGATCTCCAATTCAGACCACTGGATGTCCAGGTTGTGCAAGTACTTGAAGCGCAAAGTCTCAACATTCCATCTACTCTCATCAGTCCCTGGTCCATGCAATTTCCTCAGCTGTCCTCCCACAATGTACAACTTCTTAAGATTCCTCAATTCTCTTGGATTTAGCCAATACGGTGCGTTTTCATAGGGGAAACACCAGAGCTCTAGCTTCTCTATACTGCCCAGATGCTTGCTTTCTTCTCTAGCTTCCTCTTCACCATCTTGGCTTTGTTGTTGACGCTTCCAACATTTCAGCTTGTTCTTCCATCTGGAGGGCCCCACTAGCAATTCTTGCCCAGTAGTAATATTGTTAATGTCTTCAGTGCAGATGCTTGTTTGCCATAAGATTTTTAGATTAGAAAGATTCTTCATTTCCTTGAATACCATAAGGTCTTTGTCTTCAGGAAACTTGCTTATGTTCACCACAATGCTCAACTCTCTCAACCTCTTCAGCTTCAACAAATCTTTAAAGCTGCAACACTCATTATTCTTATAATGGAACAAGCATGACTTAGTCTTCTCCAAATCACGAGCAACTTGTTGGTCAATGATCACAAACCCTCTAAGAACTTCAAGTTTCGATAGCAAACTGATTCCTTTTGGCAATTTAAAAAGAAGAGGGCAATTACTTATGTCTAGATGAGTAAGACTTTTCAAAGATCCAATACCAGCATGAACCTCCTCTAGATAACTACACTCTGATTAAGAATGATGAGGTTTTTGAGGTGACGAATTGAATCCGGAAGTTTCATGATTGTTGGCAACCCCTGCAAGCTAAGAACTCTCAACTGCCTCATTTTCTTCAAATCCTCAAGAAACTTCTGATCATTGACCTCAATGAGATCTTTGTTTTCAGAGCCCCAAATCCCAAGATGAAGCACATACAAATTCTTCATCCTAGAGAACCACTCTTGTTTGATATCAATCATGGACTCGTTTACATTGAATAATGTCTTCACAGTTTTAAAACTTATAAGGCAGTTAGGTGAGCTGATAAAGTTCGCCCAAAGCTCGCAAGAAGAGGGGATGCTATCATGAGGCTTTAGCAAACAAGCCCTTTTTGAGTGAGTAAAACTAGGGGTGAGCTTGCCAGTTTCTTGGTCAAAATCAAAGAAACCCTCTTCCTTGGCCCTCTTAATGACAAAACAATGCACAAAAGGGTGAATGCAACAACTTCCCGATCCCCGACCTTTTTTCATCACATGTTCAATAAATCCCTTCTCTATTAGGACCTCTAAAATTTGTTTCCCAATATCTTCAATTGTTTTTGACTTTTTCACCCCCTTAGTAGTTGTAACTTGTTCAATCACACCAATCTCTTTTCTAATCATCATTTCCTTGTCAAAATTTGAATTTTGGTTCAAAGTTGCCTTAGAATCAACACTTACTTCTTGATGAGAATCAATGAATCCCACTCCAACCCACCAGTAGATTAAGATCTTCTTCTTGATCACTATGCTTTTCCAAACACATGTGTTCTTCTCTCTATCTTCATTATAGGGAAAAATCGAAAAGCACAACAAACATTTCTTTTGGATGGTGGATAGGGATTCATAGGAATTGAGAAGATCAGATTCCATCCCCTGCATACCTTTGACAATGTTAGTAATAACATCATTCTCCTTGCTCTGGCTCTTCCTGAATAGTGGTTTCTTCTTCTGCTTCATTACTTCCAAGGCCTCTGACTCATCCATCTGTTTACGAGGAACTAGGAGCTTCAACTTGACAAAAATCCGGAGTAGTTGCTTGAAGTTGGAAGAGTCAAGCGTAAAGTCTGAAACTGACATATTACATGCAGCATCCATGAGCTCTTGTAAGAGTTCCTTACTATTCTTCCAATTGCTAGAGTTCTTGAGCCTATCATAGTTTTCTTGTATGTACCTCAAATCATTATGTAACATTTCAACTTGCTCTTGATCCATGGAGGAGTTTAAATTATTTTGGATTTCTGAAATGAGAGCAACACACTTGACGAATACATCGTCTAAATAGTCAAAATCTGACGCTTGATTGGTTTTTTGGCTACTGGATTCATTGTCAACAGAAATAATATGAAGTTCAACAGGCTTGGGGATTCTTTCTTGAGGTTGTTGTTCTTCGAGCTTGGTGTCCCAACCTGACACATCAGTCCCATGAAGATCCAGATACTATAAATTCAAATTACCAAATGCTGTCAAGGGAAATAACTTTTGGATTCCAGACCGATTAGTCAATACCAGCTTCTTGAGACTCCTTGGAAATGGAAAGGAACCTCTTTGATCTTCGGCTTCAATTTCTAGTTGGTAATTGTTGATAGAAGAATCATTTGGTAAAGAGAGGTCTAGTGTCTCCAAATTTGTGAGAGCTTGTAGATTAGGCATAACTTTCAAGTATTGACAATCTGCCAATAGAAGCTTTTTGAGCATTACAAGTTTAGAGATGTCTGGAAGTTTTGCCACAGTGGTTTGTGAGAGATTAAGAATTTGAAGGTTCTCAAGAGACTGCAAGAAATCTAACTTAGACACTTGGGAGGGACAAATTTTAAGACCCGTGAGGTCAAGTTCTACCAATTGGTTTGGAAGAGATGACAAGGTTACAAGGGAATCCAACTCTAGACCTCTTAGTAAGAGTACATGAAGACTAGCAAGATTGGCCAAGGATGGAAGATGCTTCACTTTTGTCCAAGAGAGGTCAAGTTTGAGAAGTCGTGACATTTTATTTAAAAGAGCCTCGTTCAGTTTTGTAAAAAGACTAGAATCAGACAAGTTGAGCACTTCAAGCCGCTCTGGATTTCTAAGAAAATTCAAATCTTCTAACTTTGAACCTCTTAGATATAGATGAGTGACAACATGGCTTGACGATATGAGTTTCAAGGGATGAAAGGGAGAGTAAGAAAGATCCAACAGATAAAGATATGGGTTCCATGATATCCCACTCAAAGTTTACAAAGAGGTGCAATGAGAGAGATCCAACACCTGAAGTGACACCGCAATGCAATTAAGATCCAAGGCCAGCAATTTGCAACACCCTCTTAAAATGAGCCAGCGAAGCGCACCAAGATACCTAAAGAAAGAGCTTGGAAGTGCTTCAATGGGAAGGGGAGATAGATTGAGGCATTCAAGCCCAATTAGTTGAGAAATGGTGTTTTCAAGAATAGTGGTCAATTGGCTTGAACCAGATATTTCAAGAGCAATCAAGTTCTTGAGTGTGTCAGGAGAAAAACAATCACTCTCAAGTAACAACTCTTCAACACCTCTAAGCAGCAGCAGGGAGGGGCTCTTCATGTTTTCCAGCAATGTTTTTAGAAATCCAGGCGTCGGGTTGAAAACGGAAAAATACTTCTTAACGTCCCATTGGCCCATTTCTTTGTAGCTAGTACCCGCTTGTAGCTTTGAACCTCTTTGATTCAGGCTCAACATTTCATCTTTAGAAAGCACAAGCTTTCCCATCTTGCCCAACTCATAGTACAATATATCAACAAGCCCTGGGCTCTCCTTGTCGAGGCAAAATCCTGGATGCTTGCAATTTGCAATTGCATTTGCTGATGATCCAGCAAACTGAATCATCGTCGGATCGTTATCCGAGATTTTAAGTATCTTCTCCTTGTGTACCAGGTCGAATAGGATATCGAAACCCTTTTTATAAGCTGCCTCAACTGAGCGGACATGATTCTCGAGATATCCCGCCATCATCCAGTAGGCTATCAACACTTTGAAATGGATGGATTCAAATATTGAGAAGAAGTGCTTACAGTGCTTATAGCAATTAGTCATGTTGGCTTTGTCACTGATCAAAGGCATACCTTGGTAAGGATGTACTTGTTCACCTCCTCCTCCACCATCAGCTAATGTTTCTTTGATATCCCTCCTACGCTGGCTGCTACTCATTTCTGCAAGTGCAACTCAAGGTTATCAAATGGTGGAAGTTTGGTCTTGATCAATTGGTAATTAGAGATGACAATCTTGGGGATTGGATTTGTGTACAAAAGGGTACAAGGTCGGCGCGCATAAAATTTAAGTATAAAGATGTAGTGACCCTTAAAATGAGACAAGGAATATGTTAATGTTATTTTCTTCAGCTCAACAAATACCCGGTTTTGACGCCAGGAGTTCGAGAGAATATATAAAAGGGAAGAAGATTGATTTGGAAAGTAAAGCTGCTTTACTAAAGCACAAATACTCAAGTATAAAGATGTAGTGACCCTTAAAATGAGACAAGGAATATATAAAAAGGGAAGAAGATAGATTTGGCAAGTAAAGCACAAATATTCATCAAACGCAAATTGCATTGGTTGAGCATTATATATACTTGACGTATGTTTATGTGCGTGGTTTAATTAGTTGCTTATGAAATTAGTTGTATTATGGGCAGGAATTTACGTAGTATATCGCAATTAATGGAACCAACAGCCTCATATAAAGTACCTTCAAGTCACAATTGTACAAAAATTTTACTTTTTGTTGGACCCTAAAATATTAGGTTAAATTATGAGATGGAATCACGAAGGTATAAAGTGATCGGATGTGTTGGATACTGGTATCATGGGAACAATGTCTGTTACCATGGGACCAATGTCAAGTACTCCTCTTTAGTTTTGATAATGACAAACTCTATAAGGACTAACGATCTTTATATCTGTATGAGTTGTAGTGTAGATTACAGGATTATACAGAACGTAAGGGAACAGTCAATGAAGCACTGATGTGAGGGAACAGTGTGAGGGAACAGCAGTGCGAAGATACTTCATCTTTCCTTATATAGTAAGCGCGTAAATCAGTTGCAAGAGAATCAGATCTCGAGAGATTTGATAGCTGGATGAAGTTGTTACTTGAAGAAGATCTTGGAGTGGATATTGCCGAATAACAACTCCAAGATTTAGTGGATAATTGGTTCGAGTCTTTCTAGGTTTAGATAAGATAGAATCAATGTAATTCTGATTTATAATGAATTAAATAATCTCAAATCATATCTGAATTATGAAAGTAAGTAAGATATGATTGGATTAGTTTGTTTCACTATAAATAAAGGTTAAGTGATTAGGTTAGAGTCACCGATTACTTGTGAAGTCATCGTGAAGTCTGAAGCTGATCACTGTAAGTTGTGTTGTGGTTTAGTTTTATTGTTGAATCAATCTAGGGCTGAGAAGCTGAGTTAGATAGGTCTAGGTTCTAGAGAATAGGATAAGACTATCTTTGATAACTCTACTTGCTTGTAGTTCGTGTGAAATCAATAAAACTAAGAGAAGCATTACAACTCCTCTTCGGAGGGAGTGGTTTTTCCTTCAATCAACTAGTTGGTTGTTGAAGGTTTCCACTATAAGTAATTGTGTTAAGTCTTGCATATTTCCGCTGCCCAATTCACTGTTCCCATAGGAACAGTGTCTGTATTACTAACACACTCGTTCCAACAATTGGTATCAGAGCAGGTTTGCTCTAGATAGTGTGTTCATTGCAGGACAACAACATGAGCTCTAACAATCACTATGATGTTGGTATCAACAACAACAAGCCACCCTTGTTGAAGGATGGAGAATACCAACACTGCAAAATTCTGTTTGCCTACTGGATTCGAAGCAATGATTATCAGGCATGGTGTACCATTGAAGATGGCGACTATGAGGTTCCCGCTGCTAAGAAAGACAACAAGAAGGATTGGGGACCCACTGAATACCAAGGGGTGGAGAAGAACTTCAAAGCAAGAATGTATCTGATGAATGCCCTTGGAAGTGAAGATATGCGGAAGGTTGTTAATGTCAAGGATGCCTAGAGCATGTGGGCTGCAACCGAGTAGATGCATGTGGGAAGCGAAGATCTTCACAAGAGTCATCTTCACGATGCCAAATGAGACTTCTTCAACTTCGAAATGAAGGAAGATGAAACTGTCTCGGCCTATCAATCAAGGTTTGGGACACTGGTGAGCAGGCTGGATGCTCTAGGAGTTGATGAAAAAATCATTGAACATGAAGAAAGAGTTCTTAGGGTCATCAATGGACTTCACCCCAAGACTATGAGAAATATCATATCAATGCTGAACCTGGTAATGCCTCAAACCAAGCAATTGCTCTGAAAATTGAAAAGGCATACAACTACGTCAAAACTGAGAGAGACGTAGGAATAGAAGATAAGGATGATGAAACTGCTCTCATCACCAGATCCATGAGGAATCTCTACAACAAAGGAAAGGCAAGAGGAAGCCGTGACAAAGGTAACAGTGGAACAAAAAGGGATCTCAAGGATGTCACGTGCTACAAATGTCAGAACAAAGGTCATTATGCAAAATACTGTCCCAAAGGTAACGATGTTGGAGATGATAAGAAGAAAGCCCACATAGTTGTGTGGGACAATGACTCTGACGAAGAACCTAAGTCCTGGACAACCTCAAACATTTGTGCTATGGCCATTCAAGCCAAGACTGTCGACCAAGAGGTAAACCATGAACAATTCTTAAATTCTGTTGATGCTAGCAGTAAAACTGATCTTGTCAAACTTCTTAAAAGGATGTATGAAGAAAATTTAAGCCTGCAAGATGACTTAAATACTGCTGAGGAACAATGCTATAATCTGAAAGGAAAAATGACTGTGTCGGTTGAAAATGGTACTGTTCCCTGTGAAACCTGTACTGGTCTAAAAGAAGAAAATGACTCTCTTAGAGAAGTCAATAATTCGCTGAGATCTGACATTCTAGAAATAGAAATAGAAAGAGATGAGTTAATTAAATAGAAAGAAAAGAATGAAACAAAGTTTTGTCCCTCTAGACATGGAATAGGTTATGTTTCAGGAGATGATGTAGAAGAACCTAAACCAGACATCACTGTGTCTCAAATGCTTGAAAACAGGGATAGAGAAATTCAGAGTCTTAGGGATAAAAACACTCATCTAGAACTGAGGTTGAAAACTTTAGAAAGTGGTAATTCTGGGAAAAAGGATTGGTACACCGGTCAAACTGCTCACAAAATCTTTATCAAACAATCTTTAGGTAATGAACCAAAAGATCTAAATGTTGACCGTGTCAAGGAAAGAAGGCTTCAAAAACCTCACCCTAAGTACTACCTTGGAATGTATTATCAATTCTGTAGACAATGTGGTAAAGGAGGTCATGACCAAACTTAGTGCACTAAGGCAAAAACCTATCAAAAATTCTAGAAAAACAGGTCTAACAACCAGAATGGTAACAACGGTCAAAACCGTAGAAGGAACAATCGTCACCGTTGGCAAGGGAACAGTAGTCAACAACAACACAGTTCATATTCTCTTGCTCACAATAAATCTTATGCTTCTACTAGCTCTAAGAAAACTCATACCAAACAGAGTAGAAGTAATAATGTCAACATTGCTGAGTACTTCATTGCGAGTCCTCAAGAGCATCAAAAGTTTTATCCTAACCGACCCAAAAAGGCAATTCTTGCCTGGGTCGTTAAACCTTGATTTTCTCTGTTTTGCAGGATGAAGTGAGGGGGAACAATCAGTGGTACATAGACAGTGCTTGCTCGTGCCACATGACAGGAAATGAAAAAATACTCACCTCACTTCACAAGAACGCTGGAGGAAACATTTCCTTCGGTGATAAGCGACACGGAACAATTATTGGAATCGGAAACACTAAAATCAATGACTACATCAAGGTCAAACAGGTAAGTCTCGTGAATAATCTTGGATTTAATCTTCTTAGTGTTGCACAGATCTGTGATCAGGGAAATCTCGTTGTGACCTTCACCTCGGAGTCATGTACTGTAAGGAACAACAACACTAACAAGACAGTTCTCAAAGGAACGCGAGTCAACAATGTCTATCTAGTAGACAATACGTTCAAGTCAGAAGAAATTCTATGTCTTGCTTCCATTGCAGATGAATCTGATTTATGGCACAAAAGACTTGGTCATGCAAGTCTGCGGGCCATACACAAGCTTCACAACTTAGGTTTAGTTAGAGGTCTTCCTAAAGTACAATCAGAAAAGGATGGAGTATGTGATGCATGTGTAAAAGGGAAAATGAGTCGAACATCCTTCAAGTCCAAAAATGAAGTAAGCACATCCCGTCCTCTTGAGATGTTGCATATGGATCTATGTGGACCAATGAGGGTACAAAGTCCTGGAGGTAACAAATACATGTTTATAATTGTCGACGATTTCTCTAGATATACATGGGTCATTTTTCTAACCTCAAAAGATGAGACTTTCTCTAAGTTTCAGGATCTGGTGAAGAAGATGGAGGTAAGTTTAGGTGTAAAACTAAGCGCGATAAGGTCTGATCATGGAACGGAGTTTGACAACTCTTTGTTTCTAACCTTTTGTCGAGAAATGGTGTCTCCCATAATTTCTCGGCACCACGTACACCACAACAGAACATTATAGTGGAAAGGAAAAATAGGACCTTAGAGGATATGGCAAGAACCATGCTACTGGCGAGTGGATTATCTGAGTCCTTCTGGGCTGAGGCAATCAACTCATCTTGCTATATTCTAAATCGCGCAATGCTTAGACCTTTACTCTCAAAAACTTCATATGAATTGCTCAAACAAAGAACTCCTAACATTTCACATTTGAGAGTCTTTGGCTGCAGATGCTACATACACAACAATGGAAAGGATGATCTGGGAAAATTTGATCCCAGAAGTGATGAAGGAGTTTTTGTAGGTTATGCAGCGAACAACAAAGCTTATAGGGTCTTTAACAAGAGAACCAAAAAGTTCGAAGAGAGTATCCATGTGGTTTTTGATGAACGTCATACCGGAGGGACCAGTCATGGTTCCTCACAAAATGCAGGAACCTCCGATGACGATGATGACCAAGAGAAAGAAGATCCTCCTCAAACTGAAAATTGTGGAGATCAGAATCAAGATAGCAATGAAACCAATTCCCAGAATGAGGAAGAGTCAACCCATGATGAAGAACCACAAGATCCAGGAACAAGCTCTATTCCTGAAGATGACGATGAAGGAACAGAGATTGTTCCCTCTAAGACTGGAAATTCCTCTAGCACAAGCATTGATGCAACTCAAGTAGCAACAAGGAATTACCATCAAAAGAAAGATCATCCGGTGGACAATATTCTCACACCATATGACAAAGGGGTAAAAACTCGATCCTCTATTAGAAACTTTTGTGCTTTCAATGCTTTTATCTCTTTTGCAGAACCAAAAACCATTCAGGGAGCTCTCAAAGACCCAGATTGGATCATTGCAATGCAAGATGAATTGAATCAGTTTGAGCGAAACAAAGTCTGGAGACTTGTTCCAAAGCCAAAGCACAAATCAACCATTGGAACAAGGTGGGTGTTTCGGAACAAATTAGATGATACAGGAGCTGTTACCAGGAACAAGGGTCGCCTAGTAGCAAAGGGATACAATCAACAAGAAGGAATTGATTATGATGAAACCTATGCTCCTGTAGCTAGGATAGAGGCTATTCGACTTCTTATTGCTTTTGCATCACACAAAGGGTTCAAATTGTTTCAAATGGACGTGAAGACGGCGTTTCTCAATGGATATCTTCAGGAGGAAGTTTATGTTCAACAACCTCCAGGATTCGAAGATGAAAATTTTCCAGATCACGTCTATATCCTAGACAAAGCCTTGTATGGTCTCAAACAAGCTCCTCGTGCATGGTACGATCGCTTTGCCCAATTCCTATTGTCAAATGGCTACAAGCGTGGTGTGATTGATCGCACACTGTTCCTAAAGGAACAGTCAGGTGAGACTCTGGTTGTTCAAGTTTATGTAGATGATATTATCTTTGGTTCAACTAACCCCTCCTTGGTAGAGAATTTCAAGAACTTGATGAGTAGTGAATTCGAAATGAGCATGATTGGTGAGCTTTCTTTCTTTCTCGGTCTCCATGTTGTTCAAACCAGTGAAGGTACCAAGGTACATCAACAAAAATTTATAAAGGAATTGTTGTCAAAATATGGTATGGACTCTACTAAACCGATTGAGACTCCAATTTCTCCTAATACAAGATTGGATGCTGATTTAGATGGAATTAGTGTTGAACAAAAGACTTATCGAGGCATGATTGGATCCTTACTTTACCTAACGGCCAGTCGGCCAGATATCATGTTTAGTGTTTGTCTTTATGCTAGATTTCAGGCTAACCCAAAGGAAACACATCTGAAGGAGGTAAAAAGGATATTTCGGTATCTTAAAGGCAACGACAATCTATGTCTCTGGTACCCACGGAACAGTGCCTTCAACTTGCTTGGATATACAGATGCCGATTTTGCTAGTCATCTTGTGGATCGTAAGAGCACATCTGGTACTGCTCAATTTCTTGGACCTTGCTTGGTTTCATGGTCATCCAAGAAACAAAATTCCGTAGCCTTATCAACTGCCGAAGCCGAATACGTGGTCTCTGCCTCTTATTGTGCTCAGGTATTGTGGCTCAAACAGCAATTGGATGACTATGGTATGTCTCTTTCCCAAATTCCCATCATGTGTGACAATACTAGTGCTATCAATATTTCAAAAAATCCAGTTCATCACTCACGCACTAAACACATTGATATTAGACATCACTTTTTGAGGGATAATGTTGAAAAAGGCTTGGTGAGAATGGATCATTGTAGGACCGAAGATCAAGTGGCTGACATATTTACCAAAGCATTGGACAGAAAACCCTATGAGCATCTCCGGTTGCTTCTAGGTATGATCACCTTAAACTAAGCAAGTCCCGGTCCATTATTCTCTCAATGATTGACTAGGAACAGTTACTGAATCATAGGAAACATTGATTTCATTAGCATCTTTTCTGATCTTATTTTCTGTTAATAACTACAAAGGCACGTCATCATTTGATTCTATATATTCACTTAATTTGTTGAGTTGCTCTAAAATATCATGCATGTCCTTAAAATGGTTTTCTTTTGAGCCCAAAACGACTAAAGCTTGATCATATTCTATCCCAACAATGCAAGCTGAAATGATAGCCAGTCGTAAGACCATCCCACAGCCTTGCAAGTCCAGGTAAACGTTTCCCATGATCCATTTCATTCTTTGTTCCCTAAAACGGGTTGCAATTATCTGGATTTTAGTTTCTTTTCCTAGCTCCACAAAATTCTTGAATATTACTTCCCTATCCATTAAATATTCAAGTTACCCATTTTTTTTCCTCTATGAGTGTGAAAGAATATGCTTCAAGAGTTTTGATCGTTCACATGGGTACAATGCATCTGAGAAGTTATGAAAACGTGTTGTGGGTTAAATGCGTTGATTGATGGGAATAGTAAAACCGCAGAGCAATTATTGCAGGAAAGACTCTTCGAGGGTAAGTTTTTAAAATTCTTGGCCGTTGTGATCTTTAATGAGCAAATCTCCTCCAAAGATCCGATCTTATCTCCCTTTACTTAAACCCTTCCCCATAACCCTCTCTTTCCCACCAAACCCTAACGCGCTACTGTCTACTCTGTTTCTCACAATCGTCCCTCTCATAACCCTCTCAAAAACACATCAATGGCTTCTTCTTCCTCAAACACCATCAATCTTGACCTCACCAAACTCACTCCGGCCCAATTGCTCCAAATTCAATCCCAATTAGCCGCACTCGAAGCCGCTACCCCCTCCTAGTCCCTTCCTGATTCAACTCACCCCACCGTGTCTCCGGTCACGGAACACAACGCCGCACTCACCGGCGACCCTCAGACCATCGTCTCTGAACCACCTCGCTCACCCATCCGGTCCCTGAATCTGGATGATGCCCTAAAAGAAAACTCATAGACCGAAACCCAAAAGAGCCTCTCTCCCAAAAACCCTTCGCCTTCCACAAAGCAACCTTCTCAAGAACACCCCTCAAATTCTGACCTTGAAAAGACCCTCTCTCGCGATTCTGATCCTCTCCCAAAAGCATCGGCGCAAAAATGCAAGAGAACTCCAACTCCGATAGAAGGTGACGAAGATACTCTTCACCTCGACTCCTCTGAGTCCAAAACCGATGAGTCCTATGTTCATCTGCATGCCAGTGGTGATATGGAACAAGATTCCGAGCCTCGTCCCAAGGGCAAATGGCTCAAGACTAAAGCTACCACACCAGCAACCAGGAGGCTCAGTCTTCAATCGAGCTCCAAAAAGGTCCTGACTACTGATCCAGAGTCTCACAAAACCACTGACGAGGGCTCTTCTACTCCTGTTGAGGCAGAAAATCGTTGCATCGTTTCCCCTCTCATCGTCAACAAGGATATCTTGCTCGCCAATGATCTAGGTGAGCTTTGGGAGTTAATTTGCTTTCAAGGTTGGATGTCTCTCACTGCTGAACTTGTCACCGTTAATACGGCCCTGCTTCAAGAGTTCTATGTCAACTTCTCCTTGGGAACAACCGCTGTTCCCGTCGGCACTACTGTAGTAAACAATGAGCATCTCTCCTTCTCGAGTCTTCAAATTGCTAATATCTGGGGTGTTCCGTCTATCGGATTCAGTTCTCTTCCCTCCCCTGGAACCTGGCCAAGTGGCAAACTTGCCATTCTCAAGCGTCTTTTTGGCAAAGTTCCTTCTGGCGGTTATTCCACCAGTGACCTTACCTTTGTTGGTCGTGTGGCTCATCAATTCCTAATCAAGGTCCTACTACCACGACAGGAGAAGAGGTGCTCTCTCACCATCCAGGACATGGTCATTCTGGACAAATTTCTGGCTCGAGAGCAGATTGATCTTCCTGGCCTTGCTTTACTTCACATGGAAAAGAGTGCTGGCCAAGGGATTCATGCTTTGCCTTACCCCGGTCTGGTCAAGAAAATTCTTCAACGGTTTGGGGCGTATTCTGCTGATCTAGAGGAACAATGCGGCTTCTTTCTGAACAAGGGGAACATTTCCAAGATGCAATTCAAGGGACACGTTAAGGCTGAGTCCTCCAAGAAACCTGCTCCAAAAGGGAAAAAGCCAAAGGGCAAAGAGGCCGATTTTTCTATTGCATAACAGACTCTAGAGGTTCTCGAGGTGATTAATGACAAAATGGATCAAATTCTGAAGCACCTCTCTGATCGCTCATAGATGATCCCTTCCTTTTATCCCTAGCCTGTTTTCCTTCCTCCAATATTATCTTTTTCACTGTTTTAAGGACTTTTGCTATGTGTTTCTGTTGTTTCTCTTCATGCCTTGTGTTTACAATCTTTTGATGTCCTCTTTGCCTTTTCTTAAGTATTAATGAAGATATTTTGATGATTAGTTCTTTTGTGCTTTGTTTTCTCCCTGCTTCACTGACTTGTTTGATGATGTCAAAAGGGGGAAGTATGGAAAATTGCAGAGATGAGCTTAAGTTTAAAGGTACAGAATATTGTTCCCTTGGGAACGATCCTTATGCTAAGGGGGAACATTGGTCACTTAAAAGGTCTGAAAATGATAGTAACTGACTAAGGGGGAACAACAAAATAGATGTATAATTCAGTTGTTTATTTGTGCAATTTCTGTATAGGTTTGTCATCATCAAAAAGGGGGAAATTGTTGGATACTGGTATCATGGGAACAATGTCTGTTACCATGGGACCAGTGTCAAGTACTCCTCTTTAGTTTTGATAATGACAAACTCTATAAGGACTAACGATCTTTATATCTGTATGAGTTGTAGTGTAGATTACAGGATTATACAAAACGTAAGGGAACAGTCAATGAAGCACTAATGTGAGGGAACAGTGTGAGGGAACAGCAGTGCGAAGATACTTCATCTTTCCTTATATAGTAAGCACGTAAATCAGTTGCAAGAGAATCAGATCTCGAGAAATTTGATAGCTGGATGAAGTTGTTACTTAAAGAAGATCTTGGAGTGGATATTTCCGAATAACAACTCCAAGATTTAGTGGATAATTGGCCCAACATTAGCCCCAAAAGATCGAGCCAATTTTTTGAATTGTTGAGATCTTTTCACCGTACGTCTTCCACGATCTTCATTCCTCTAGTTACACCACGTGTAGCACTAGGATCTGTGGGGACTGCCCGATATCGAAGTCGAAGGGACGTTTGCTGCATTTATTTACTGATGCTCCTTTGGAAATCATCATTCACCCCCTCTCACTAATTTTCCCGAAGTAAAAACACTCTCTTCGTTCTCATTCCGATAAAAAATCCTTTTCTTCAATGGCGAGGAACCGTACAGTTTCCAAGCATGGTTTCCAACCCTCCGGGGTCCTGCAAGAATGCGACAGCATGGCAAACGTCATGAGTTTGGAGGAGATAAACCGAACTCTCCAAGACGGCGGCTTTCCCGGTGGGTGGTGGCTCTGTGCCCTGTGGGTGAATTCCCTGACTGGGTTCGCCCTAGTTGGGCATGCTTTTTCGAGTTCCCTTTTACTATCTCCTGCCATTTCCCTTTTCCTCCTCTTGTCCGAGAATTCTTGGCAAGATTTAAGCTTTCTCCTATGTTGGATCGTAATCGGTTAGCAGTGAGCTTGGGAACTGGCAATTAAGTTGTTCCCAAGGCAGCGGAAGTAAATAATCGCAAGTAATAAAAACAGTTAAAGGGACAGTTCCTTTATAGAGGAACCCCACCACAACCAACTAGTTGTATGGGTAAACCTCTACCTCCGCTTGGAGGATTTTGAATGACTTACTTATATTGATTGCTTTGTTCCTTAGTTACACAGCCGGATTTACACTTCTCTGTTCCTACAAGTTCTTCCTAACTCTAGCAACACTAGTAAATCCTCTCAACTGAGTTCCTAAGCTAACAACAGCAAAACACAAGTAACTCAAACCTTACGCTGACTTCTCAGTTCCCTTGCTCCAGGGAACTTCAGCTTCACCGTCGTCGAGATCACACACTCGCCGGCGGGGACTTCTCTTCCTTTTTCTTTCTTTTCTCTAATGTGGATGTTTGTAAGTTCTGGGAGAAGTACTCAGACCGAGTACTATTCATTTGGCTTTATAGTCCATTTGTCTTGGGCAGTCGCATCTTTTGTTTGTGTCCAAAATGCCCTTTGCTTGATGCCCAAGTTGTACTTTCTTCACATGTGACTTTGGTTTGAACTAGGTCAACTTCTTGAATTAATCGGACCGTTGGATGAAGCGTGACAGTCTGATCCTCAGACTGTTCCCTCTGGCTGTCTGAGACAGAATCCCGCGATCTGCGCTGAACGGTCGTTGTCTTCACATGTGAGTTCCCATTTCATGGGAACTGACTTCTTCAGAGTTCCCTTGATGGAAACTCTTCATCGTTGTAAGCTTGTGTTTTCTTGTTTGTTTCTGGGAGTTCCCACTTCATGGGAACTTTCCTCTTCAGAGTTCCCTTGATGGAAACTCTTCATTGTGGCTAGCAGTGGCTTTCTCATTCATAGGAGTTCTTGGCTGTACCTGTGTTCCTTAGAAGTACTTGAACAAACCACATTAGTTCCCTATGGTGTTTGTCATTATCAAAACTTAAAGAGAAGTAAATCGTTGATCCGTTGCTTAAAACCAGAGGTCCCAACAACGTCCCAACAATTTCCCCCTTTTTGATGATGACAAACCCATCACAAAAATGCAAGTATTTCAATGAATGATATGCTGATGAGTTCCTAAGTATGATTTTGGGAAGTCACTCTTAGTGAGACATTTAGATTTAGGGAGCCACTTCTGGTGAGACGCATAGTTCCTATTAGGCTTTTTATGCAATTGTTCCCCCTTAGCTTATGCGTGGGCTGTGATAACTTAAACTTTTAACTCATCTCACATTTTTTATCTTTCCCCCTTTTGACATCATCGAAAATTAAGCAAAGCAATAGTAGGAAAGAATGGAACACGCAATCAAAATAAAGACCATTTCATTACTTAAGATAATATGTACAATGGGAACCCAAGTACAATTTGTGGTCATTTTTGGATTAAGGGAACAAGAAGGGAGAGATCATGGGCTCTGAGGGAACAAGGCGTCACAAAGGCGCGTAAGGACTTGTGTAAGCTTTTCTTGTCCTCTTGCCAACACTGCCTGGTCCTTAGCAATCTGATCGAGGGTGTTGGCGATGCGGAGCAACACTGAAGAGTTCCCCTCTTGTGTACCAGACTCTAGGGGAGCCGCCTCCTCTACAGGCTCCGAGTGCCTCATCTTCTGGGCAACTGTAATGTCCAGTTCCCTTCCAAGCTCGATTTCGTCTTTAGAGGCATCGTAAAGACCCTCTTTTTGTAGGAGCTTCTTGATCAGCCCGGAGTAGGGAAGGGAGTGGGACTTGGAGGCCATGCACTTTTCCATGTGCCCAAGGATAATTCGGGGAAGATTTATGGGCTTCTTGAGGAGGAAGTGGTAGAGGATGATGGCATCGGGGATCTTGGCGTGGGATCACCACGTTGATGATGAATTGGTGAGCGAGCTTGGCGACCAAGGAAAGATGATGCGTCGAGTGGACCTTGGAGGGAACCCGACCCTCAAAAATTGTGTTGTACACTTCGGCGCTGTTGAAGTCGCCCCAGAGCTTGCTGGGCACCTCGCTAAGCCCTTGTCCAGGGACCTGGAGTTGAAGGCGGATCGTAGACGTTGTAAAAATGAACTCGTCGCCTTCGTGGGAGAGAGTTCCCTGAGTGCCGTCGTTGGTGATAGTGAAGTTGTTGTAGAATTGACGCACTTGTGAGGGATCTACTCTCACAGTTTCTTGGCAGAGTCTCTCCCAACCCTGGGCCTTGATCAGTTCCCACAGTTCCTCCAGACCATTTTCAGTTAGCACCTCTTTGGAAACAATGAGGTGAGGGAGAAGCTTTCGGCGCTCAGTGACATGATGCTTGGTGGTCCCCTTCCCCTTTCTGGACTTGCTTTTGGATTTGTTCCCCCTAGAGACCGTGCGAGGTCCTTTCTGCTGAGGGGGTGCAGCCGCTTCGATCATGAGCACGCGGTGCCTTGGTGGTGGGGAACTCGCGGACACAACCATTTGGTGTCAAGGTGTAGGGATACGTGCTGGCTCCTGTGTAGCTGGAGCTTCGTCTTCTTCTTCGACCTCATCATGGGAGGTCCCTTCTTCCTCGGAGGAGCTCGAACCGGAGCCCTCCGCGTCATCTCCAAGATGACTTGTTGTTGCCTCAGCACGTCCAGCTGGTGCGAGGTCCCTCGTCTCTGTGGGCTCTTGAGGGGCAACCTTTTCTGGGGACTTTGTCCCTTGGGAGACTGTGTGCTCAGAGGGACCCCTGTTGAGTTCGTCCTCGACGGCCTTGAGCTGGGCTTCCTCCTCCGAAGTTCCCATGATGATTGGAGGAGGGGCCTTGGTCATTTTGCCGATGACCACTGAAAGAGGAAGATCGTCGTCGTCTGAGGAGAGGGCGACGGTACTTTTGGATGGTGAGGGAGAGAGGAGTTTAGTGGTTGTGGGAGACGTGATGGAAGAGGGGAGAGGAGAAGAAGGAATAGGGGTTGTGAGTTGAGTGGAAGGAGGAGGAAGGGATCTGCGGTCCTGTGGAGGAGAGATCCCCGAAGCGGAGAGGGGAGTGGTGGAAATGTGTTTTGGTGAGGAAGGAGAAGGCGTTTTGTGAGGTGAAGGTGGAGGTGGAGATCCCGGAATGATGGGAACGAGAGGAAGTGAAGGAGGTTGGGATGTTGAAGTTCCCATCGTGGCGGGAACTGGAGGAGGTGGCGGAGGAGGTCCCTCGATTTGAAGAGGAGGGATGGAGGAGGAAGAGGGAAGTAGACTCTGGGGTTCGGTGTTCCCATCGTCGGAAGGAAAAGGTTAGGGAGGTTTGGGAGCACAAGAACTCTCCTTGGAGCAGTTCAGGTAGTCCTCAAACCGGAAGAAGGCCTTCTTTCTGGGCTCCGAGAATTCAGAGGCCTCAGAGTGTTTACGCTTTTTGGATTTGGAGGGGTCATGGGAGTGTTTTGATTTTTTGGATTTTGAGGGATCTTTTGATGAGTGGCGATGTTTGGATGAGTGGCGATGTTTGGATTTATGGGGGTTTTCATTGATGGAGGGGCGAGCATCTCCGAAGTTGTCAACGATGACAACTCCGGAGGAGGTGTTGGTGGTTGAAGGTGGAAGAGGAAGAGATTCGGAGGAGGAAGAGGTCCAGGAGACGGTTTCGTCGACCGGAGGAGGAGGAGGGGGCAAGAAGGGGCTTACTTGATTGTATAGCCCTTGAATGAGGACATCCTTCATGATTGGGTCTTGTTCTTGCTCGATCTCGTTCAGTTGAGTGATGAAGAGAGTGCGAGGATTGGCAAGTACCCACTCTTTGATTTGTGCGAATGTGTGTTGAGGGGCCATTTTTGTAAGAATTTGGGAGGTTTTGGAGGTTTCTTGAAAAGAGAGTGAAAGGGATTTGGGGAAGACGAATAACAGGGATGTAAGATGGAGTAAAGGGCCTAAAAATGGCAAAGAGGGGTTTTAAAGGAGAGAGGAGGTGAAGGGTAGAAAGGGAAGTGGAATAACCTCGATAACCGTTGCCCAATGAACGTGGGGCACCGTTTCAACTTCTCAAGCACGCTTCTGGACACGCGTCACAATCTCTTGGGAAGTCCTTTTCAAATTTTGAATACTTGGCCTGTAACGCTTCAGAGCTTCTGACACGAAAGTCCGCTTCCCAAGTGACGGTTTTTCTTTGAAGATTAGTCAGTGTTCCCTTTGTAGATGCAGCAGTTCCCATGATCTTTTCAAGGTCAGGGAGAGTGAAGTGGTTGAGGGAACTTCACACTCATCCTTTTGTGGGGCTAGGGAACTCAAAGGGAACCAGACAATTTGCAACTCAATAAAGGAAATATTTTGGCTCATGAGAAGCATTTGTCTGGGCCATTCCTGAAGTGCTCTTTCTGTCAACCAAGTGCCACTGAGTTTTGCTTTTTAGATCCCCACGAAACTAAGCAAGACCCTAGGAACTGGGCCATTCCTGAAGTGCTCTTTCTGTCAACCAAGTGCCCTGCAAAGTCAGCATCTGTGTATGCAATGAGCTCAAGGGAACTGTTCCTTGGATACCAAAGGCACAAGTTATTGTTCCCTTTGAGATACCTGAAAATTCTCTTCACCTCTTTCAGGTGTGATTCCTTAGGGTTAGCTTGAAAACGAGCACAAAGACATACGGAGAACATGATATCAGGTCTACTAGCTGTTAAGTAGAGAAGGGACCCGATCATACCTCGATAGTTCCTTTGGTCCACACTGATACCTGTTTCATCTGCATTTAGCCTTGAATTTGGTGAGATGGGAGTGTCAATGGGCTTTGAATGTTCCATCCCATACTTCACGAGCATTTCCTTGATGTATTTCTGTTGATGGATCTTTGTTCCCTCCTTTGTTTGGGATATTTGAAGTCCCAGGAAGAACGTGAGTTCCCCAATGAGACTCATCTCAAACTCATTGCTCATGAGGTCCTTGAACTTTTCTACAAGAGTTTCGTTAGTTGCTCCAAACACAATGTCATCAACATATACTTGCACAATCAAAATGTCTTTAGATTCTTTCTTTAAAAACAAAGTCTTGTCTATGGAACCACGAATGTATCCATGGGACAAGAGGAATTGAGCAAACATGTCATACCAAGCTCGGGGAGCTTGTTTGAGTCCGTAAAGGGCCCTTTCCAGGAAATAGACATGGTTGGGCATTTTCTCATCTTCGAATCCTGGAGGTTGGGCCACATACACTTCTTCCTTGAGATGTCCATTTAGGAAGGCTGTTTTCACATCCATTTGATAAAGTTTGAATCCCTTGTGAGCAGCATAGGCGATGAGGAGTCTGATTGCCTCGATCCTGGCAACTGGTGCGAAGGTCTCATCGTAGTCAATCCCTTCCTCTTGCCTGTATCCTTGTGCTACTAACCTAGCCTTGTTCCTTGCTACAGCTCCAGTATCATCGAGCTTGTTCCTAAAAACCCATCGGTTTCCTATGATGTTCTTGTTTTTGGGCCTAGGAACTAGCTTCCAAACTTTGTTTCTCTCGAATTGGTGGAGTTCCTCTTGCATGGCTTGAATCCAATCTGGGTCCTTTAATGCCTCTTTTATATTTTTGGGTTCCACCATTGAAACAAACGCGTTAAAAGCACAAAAATTATTGAGAGAGGAACGAGTCTGCACACCTTTAACAAGAGGAGAGATGATGTTCTCAAGAGGGTGGTCCTTCCTTTGTTGAAAGGTTCTTGTATGAGTGAGTTCCTTTGCATGTGTATTATCCTCAGTTGGTGTTTCTTTGTCATGGGAACTCTCATCTTCAGCTTCTTCATTTGATGTTTCTTCAGAGATTTCTGGCAGGTTCCCTCTTTGTTCCCCTTGAATACTTGATTCTGGCAGTGTATTGTCTTGGGGGACAGCAGAGTTGTTCCCTGAAGAGGGGATCTCGAGAGAGTTGGAGGTTTCTTGTAGTTCTTCTGAGGAGGGAGCCTCAAGGGAGGTTTGATCAGTGAGGGTTGGACCTTCGTCGTTGTTCCCTGGTTGTGGGATATGGCTTGCACTTGGATAGTCTTCATCCCTTTTCCTTGGCTCATCCTCATCATCATCATCGTCTTCATGTCTGACTAGCTTGAACAGAGTTCCCTTCCCTTGGGTCTCGGTTCCCATCTTTACAGACTTTCATTGAAGACGACATGAATGCTTTCCTCTATCTTCTTGGTTCTTTTATTGTAGACCCTGTAAGCCTTGCTTTGTGATGAGTATCCCAGGAAGATCCCTTCGTCGCTTCTGGGGTCGAATTTGCCAAGATTGTCTTTGCCGTTGTTGTGAACAAAACATGTGCAACCAAATGTTCTCAAGAGTGAGATGTTTGGTTTTCTCCCTTTGATGAGCTCATAGGAAGTCTTGTTGATCAGGGGCCTTGTCATGGCTCGATTTAGGATGTATGTAGCTGTGGAGATTGCTTCAGTCCAGAAGTACTCAGGAACTCCACTTTCGATCATCATGGTTCTAGCCATGTCCTCCAGAGTTCTGTTCTTTCTCTCGACCACTCCATTTTGCTGAGGAGTGCGAGGAGCTGAAAAGTTGTGAGAGATCCCATTTTGCTCACAGAAGTTTAGGAGCTCCGAGTTTTGAAACTCAGTTCCGTGATCAGATCTGATTGCTTTCAGTTTCATCCCCAAGCTTACTTCTGTTCTTTTGATGAAGGGCTCAAATTATTCAAACGCTTGTGATTTTGCCTTCAAGAAAATAACCCAGGTGAATCTTGAAAAATCATCAATTAAAACATACATGTACCTTTTTCCACCGTAGCTAGCTGTTCTCATGGGACCACAGAGATCCATGTGAATTAACTCCAGGGACCTGGTTGTGCTTACCACCTTCTTCGGTTTGAAGGAGGTCCTGGTCTGTTTCCCTTGAACACATGCTTCACACATCTTTACTCCTTCGAGATTGATCCGTGGGAGACCAATGACCAGATCCTGTAGATAAAGCTTCAGGATTTGATTTACACCAGCATGTCCCAGTCTTCGATGCCAGAGTTCCGTGTCATCTTGGGAACTCGCAAGGCACAGCTTCATTGGTGGTTCAAAGTTGGTGTCCACCACATACACATTGTTGTATCTTCTTCCTCTCAGAATTACTTTGTTAGTCTTCTTGTTGATGACGAGACATTCATCTGAGTCGAAAGTGACGATGTTGTTCCCTTGATCACACATCTGGGAGACACTCAGCAGATTGTATCCCAGATCCTTTACCAGATTTACGTTGCTGACTTTGATGGATCTATTTAGCAACACTTCTCCTTTTCCAATAACTTCTCCCTTGTTCTTGTTGCCAAATGAGACGTGGCCTCCTTCGGCATGAGTGTGGAGTGAGATGAGGATATCCTTGTTCCCTGTCATATGGTTCGAGCATCCACTATCTATGAACCATGTACTGTTCCCTCTCACAGCCACCTACAAGGAAAAGTTAGTGTTTTGAGACCCAGGCAAGATGACTCTTGCCAGGTCCCTTGCAAGGGAAAACATTTTCATTTAAGATATAGTCAGAAATGTTGATGTCTTTGGAATTTTGAGAGTTGGAGTTCCTTTGGTGATGAACATGACGTTTTTGTCTGTTTGGGAACTCATGGCTTCTAGGGATTTGGGCTCTCTTCTTGGGACATGCATCCTTGTAGTGCCCATGAGCACCACAGTGCCAACATGTCTTGTAGTATTCTCCCAGGTAGTATTTTGGGTGTGATCTCTGGATACGGTTCCTATCCATGGTTTCTTTGTTGTATACTCGAGACCCATTTCCCTTAGCAATTTTGACATAGATTCTATGTCCAGAGTTCCCAGTATAGTAGTCTTTCTCACCATTGTTTCCACTCTCTAGGACCCTGATTTTCTCCTCGAGATGAGCATTTTTCTGTTTCTCGCACTGGAGTTCTAAGGCCCTACACTAATGGATCTCATGTTCGCTCAGGGGTGACTTTCTGTCCTTGGAGCACTCACCTTTGTATCCTATGCCATGTCTGGCTGGAACAAACTTAAATTGGGAACTAGAGGCTTCAGGATGTTCGGGAGTCTTACTCAGGTTTTGCAGGAGGGTATTTTCATCTTTCTCTAAAGTTTTGATTTCTCTTTCTAGATCTACGATGTGAGACACATGGGACTTGAGTTTTTCTAGAAGGGATATGCAGTTGGGACAGGGCTCAAGACCAACTAATTGAGAATTTATGTGTTCCTGTTTTTCCAACTTGTTTTGCAGTTTTATGTTATCTTTAACAAGACTTGAAAGAATTTTCAACAATTCAGGTTTTTCATAATTGCTCAAGGAATCAAGAACAGTTTCAGTGGTTACCTCACTGGGTTGTTCCCCAGTGGTTTCTCCTATGGCCATGCCACACATGTCTGGGAGTACCCATGCTTCAGGATCTTCGTCTTCATCATCGCTCCAAGTAGCGATGTAGGCCTTCTTTCCTTGCTTTCTGCCTTCAGTTCCTTGTGGACATTCCTTCGCAAAATGTCCTTTCCTGTTGCATTTGTAGCAAGTCACTTCTGAGAGATCCTTCTCTGTGGGCTTTCTTTGGGAACTCTGTCCCTTTCCCCAGTTCCCACTGTTCCGTTGAGACTTTCCTTTGTAGAAATTTCGAAGAGCCTTTGTTACAAGAACTAGCTCTTCATCCTCTTCTTCTTCAGAGTCTTCATGTTGTTCTTGGGTTGATTTGAGCATCTTTTCGATCTTGAGTGCGATCCCTCAATGAGCTCGAGTTTGTTCCTTATCATCGATCTTCCTCTTCTCATGTCCCACTAGCTTTCCAAACACTTGATGAAGCATAAGTGTTCGATTTTCTGGGTTTTCCTTGAACATCGTTCTCTCGTTTGCCCATTCTCCAGTCAATCCATTGAAGAGCTGTTGGACCTTCATTTTGTGGGTGATTTCTTCTTTTGTGATCCCCAATCCTTCCATCTTAGTGCAAAGTCCTTCAAACCGGGATTGGTAGCTATCGACGGACTCTCCCATCTCCATTTGGAAGTTGTAGAACTCCCTCTTTGCGTTCATTTGAAGATCTTCTCTGAGATCTGAGTTCCCAACGTGCATTTGTTGGATGGCTTCCCACATTTCCTTGGCTGTGTCAAGGTTTGCAACCCTGTCACAATCTTGTACGCACATGGACCTCTTTAGGTACTGTTTGGCTTTGTAGTTTGCCTCCATGCACTTGTACTCGTTGGGACCCCACTTTGAGAGGTCGTTGACAATAGCTGGATCGATTTCGAAGTTCCCCCTTTCGATGACGCACCAGGCTTGGTAGTCTTGGCCACGCATCCAATCTTTCATGTCGCGTTGCCAGCTTTCAAATCTTCCTGTTATAAGCCTTGGCGGCTTGCTGGTATTGTTCCCCACCTGAGTAAGTTCCTGAGCCATTTTGGCACCTGCGATGCTAACACAAATCTAGAGCACTGGCTCTGATACCAATTGTTGGATCGTAATCGGTTAGCAGTGAGCTTGGGAACTGGCAATTAAGCTGTTCCCAAGGCAGCGGAAGTAAATAATCGCAAGTAATAAAAACAGTTAAAGGGACAGTTCCTTTATAGAGGAACCCCACCACAACCAACTAGTTGTATGGGTAAACCTCTACCTCCGCTTGGAGGATTTTGAATGACTTACTTATATTGATTGCTTTGTTCCTTAGTTACACAGCCGGATTTACACTTCTCTATTCCTACAAGTTCTTCCTAACTCTAGCAACACTAGTAAATCCTCTCAACTGAGTTCCTAAGCTAACAACAGCAAAACACAAGTAACTCAAACCTTACGCTGACTTCTCAGTTCCCTTGCTCCAGGGAACTTCAGCTTCACCGTCGTCGAGATCACACACTCGTCGGCGGGGACTTCTCTTCCTTTTTCTTTCTTTTCTCTAATGTGGATGTTTGTAAGTTCTGGGAGAAGTACTCAGACCGAGTACTATTCATTTGGCTTTATAGTCCATTTGTCTTGGGCAGTCGCATCTTTCGTTTGTGTCCAAAATGCCCTTTGCTTGATGCCCAAGTTGTACTTTCTTCACATGTGACTTTGGTTTGAACTAGGTCAACTTCTTGAATTAATCGGACCGTTGGATGAAGCGTGACAGTCTGATCCTCAGACTGTTCCCTCTGGCTGTTTGAGACAGAATCTCGCGATCTGCGCTGAACGGTCGTTGTCTTCACATGTGAGTTCCCATTTCATGGGAACTGACTTCTTCAGAGTTCCCTTGATGGAAACTCTTCATCGTTGTAAGCTTGTGTTTTCTTGTTTGTTTCTGGGAGTTCCCACTTCATGGGAACTTTCCTCTTCAGAGTTCCCTTGATGGAAACTCTTCATTGTGGCTAGCAGTGGCTTTGTCATTCATAGGAGTTCTTGGCTGTACCTGTGTTCCTTAGAAGTACTTGAACAAACCACATTAGTTCCCTATGGTGTTTGTCATTATCAAAACTTAAAGAGAAGTAAATCGTTGATCCGTTGCTTAGAACCAGAGGTCCCAACAACGTCCCAACATCCTACCCAACTCTTTCCTTCAACTTGGAAGATCTTGTACTGGGCGAGTCAAATGGCCGATACCTCCGGAGTAGAACTTACTATCCCAGATCTACTCAAGTCCTACCGTCTCACATCGGTCCGACGCGGGCGGTTTATCTTATAGTCTCAGACTGCACATAGGTCGTTGGTCTTGAATTCCAAAGTGAACGGGAAAAACTGAGCTTGTCGTTTCTTTTTTGTAGAGATTGCATCCTTGGGCTATAAGTGCCATTCGTTCCTCTTTGACAGATGGAACGAATCTACTAAGATTTCTGCTTTCTTTTCGTTTTCTTTCTCCAACGTCGTTAACTTTCATTTACCTTCCGTCTGCTTTGTAGACAGGCATACCTGACACGGTGGAACCTCGAGCTCAGTCTAAGAAGATCATCTCGAAGCTATTCAAGCTACCATCCGTACAAAGGACTTTTGGATCAACTCCCATTGGTCCATCTGAAGGTGAAGAGAGCGCTACGTCGGCTGAATCTGAAGAGTCAAGTGGTGAAGAGAGTCTCCCCGTGGTGAAAATATCATCTGCTCATGTGTTCGCTACCGTCCCGGGTCCTTCCGACGGTATGAAAGTGATGACCTTCACTTTGGTATTTGACTCGCCTTGTTTTGTCCATCATTTCTGACTTTATTTCCCTTCGATTTTCAGATGCTCGCTCCCACAAGTCTTTCTTGGCCTTCTCTGCCTCCGATCTCATTCTTCGAAAGACCAGATCTAGCGACTAAAAGTCACCAACTGCTCATGTTGTCAAGATTGAAGCCCCCAGGTCTTCCCGTAAATGCCAAGCGTCGGACGACAACGATCATATTGACTTGAGGGACGACGCTTCTTCTGAGTGGTAGTCTCTTCAGCATTATCGTGATCCTACTTTCAAAAAGAAACATGCTTCCGCCTCTGCTCACTAGTTGGCCATTGTGGCGGGCTCTCAAGCTTGGAAGGTAACTGCTCATTTTCTCTGATTTTCTTTGCTACGGTCGTTACTGACATTGCTCGGCTTCTAACTACTCTTCTAGACGTAGATCTTTCAAGAAATCGGCCTGGTCATAGATGAGATGGGTGAGGAGATAGCCTAGCAGGAGCAGCGGAAGCGAGAGGTGGTAAAGTATCGGGATGAGGTGGCGAAGGCTCGAGAAAAGTCTCTCGCCCACACAAAGATGTTGGCTGCTTAGGAGGAAGTTGCACGGGCACGGGTGACTAAATTAGAGCAAGAGGTGTTGAGGCTACAGGTTAGGGTCGCGGAGCTCGAGGCAAGGGCAACTGATTCCGTGTCTGTGAGGAAGGAGGATGCCGAAGACATCGGGGCCTACTATAGCATGTTGTCTCGTTTGGAGACCATGAAGGAGTACGAGGAGGGGAAGGCCTCCTGGGATGCAGAGAAATTCCAAGCCTTGATCCTAGCCACTTATCCAACAGGTGCTCCCCCGACTCGGGTCGCTGCTATGGTTGGTACCACTAGTTCTCCTATGACCCCTAGTGATCAAGGAAGTTACGACGTGGAGATAGACGACGCGGATGGTGAGCAGGTGGAGAAGGATGGAGCTCCAACTGACCATGCATGATTTCTTCTCAAGTGACAAAGGATCCTGGTGGCTTCGGCCGTTTGTAAAAAAAAATTATCTTTATCTTCCTTGGTTGTTTTTTGGAGGACAAGTAATACCTTTGGTTCGTGTCGTTTATCGAGTGGTTCGTAGGCTTTTGGATGGTGGCGAGGCCACAAATATTGTTTTTGTTTTGCCCCCCCATCATAGGACGGGGGTTTTATTGCTTGTTTCAGCTGTCTGCATCTTGCCTAGTTGTTTTGCCTTTTGTTTCCTTTGGTGTCTTTTGTAGGTGTTTCTGTCAAGTGACGATTGTCGGAGAAGCAGCCCCTGCAGAAGGCTATCTGTTAGTCAAGAAGTGTGCATAACTATGGCTCGAAGAGTAAGGAAAACTCTAGCCGGTGTTATGGGTGACTCAAGGGATGTCCCTAAGCCCCTGCCCGCTTAAGAGCTTACCTACTTTGAAGGCACACAATGGACGTTACCCGTCGACTTTCTACAGTGCCCTGACGCTGTCTACCAATGATCTGGCGTTTGTAGGTGGTATTGGCGAAGTGAGGGATGGATCCTTTTTGCCGGACAGCGAGTGTCTAGGGAATGTTCTCCCGATTATGTTTGTATTGGCGATGATGCCAAATAGCAGGCGTCTAGGAGATATCTTCATGTGCCCTGTCATTATTTGTAAAAACTTTGCTTTAGAATCGTTTTGCCTTTTGTGTGTTAACTTTTGTAATTTCAAGTATTCGTGTCGTTTTTAATTCGTACCCAATAGTTCTCCTCTTCTGGCGAGGACTGTCGGGGATAACCTCTAGTAACCTTATTCGAAGGAAATTGTAATGGAAATAGTTTAACTCACATGTTGTCTGTGATCAAATTTTATAAAAAACACATACTCGGGATTACATCTTACTTTTGTTTGTTTTGGCTGCTTTTGGCGTCCTTTTTCTTTAGAAATGATACTTCTTTAGGTGCGTAGCATTCCAACTACGCTGTACTGATTCACCAACTTGGGACTCTAGCCTGTATGCGGCCTGGCCTGTGATTCCGATTATCTTGTATGGTCCCACCCAGGCAGGAGAGAGCTTTCCAACGTTCAGCTCGGCAGTGTTTTGGAACATCTTTTGGAGGACCCAATTGTCGATGCGGAAGGCTCTGATTCGGACGTTTTTGTTGTAATTGCGAGCCACTTGTTATTGGTTCCGGGCTAGATACAATCGTGCTCTCTCTCTCTAAGCTCCTCTGTAGCATCAAGATTGGCAGCTAGCTCGGTGGCGTTCTAGTCAAGCATCAGCAGTCCATACCGAGCGGTGGGTGCGAATAATTTAACCGGGATGACTACCTCACACCCGTAGACTAGGGAGAATGGTGATTGTCCAGTGACGGCCTTTGGGGTGGTCCTATATGCCCATAGAAGATAGGGTAGCTTGTTGGCCCACCGCCCTTTAGCTTTGATCAACCGCTCTTGAGATTGTTGATGATCACCTTGTTGCTTGACTCTGCTTGTCCGTTGGCCTGTGGATAGCGAGGAGTGGAAGTTAACATGTCCATGTTCCATTGTTGGCAATAGTCTCGTGTTTTCCTGCCAATGAATTGCGATCCATTTTCATAAATGATTTCCGAGGGTATCCCAAAGCGGCAGATTATGTGCTTCTTAATGAACGCAATGACTTGTTGCTCCTTTATCTCCTTGTATGCTTCCACTTCGATCCACTTAGAAAAGTAGTCTGTGACTGCTAGGAAAAACACTCGTTGTCCAAATGACGGTGGTAACTTCCCTACGATATCCATTCCATATCTTATGAAGGGCCATGGGGTTAGCATCGGGTGCAATGGTTATGGCGGCGCGTGAGAAGTTGGAGCGTGCTTTTAGCATGCCTCGCACTCTTGAGAATATTCCGTTGCATCGCGGCGCATGGTTGGCTAGTAGTACCCGAAGCTGAGAGCCTTGTTAGAGAGGTTGTGGCCTCCTGAATGATTCCCACAATCGCCCTCGTGCAACTCCTGGAGGATCTTTTGTACTTCACTCTTTGCTAGGCAGCGTAGCGAGGTTCCTGCGGCAGATTGTTTGAATAGAACTCCATTTTCACACTATAGTGAGTCGCTCTCATTTTGATCAAGCTGTACTGCTTGTTCCTTGAGACTGGTTGTTCTGGTGATCGTCGAGCACAACATATGCACTAACGGGATTGAAGGGAACTCTGTTGGATCCAAGGCGGATGCCAGATTTGCCGGATTGCGCATTCTCTTCTCTGGGAACTTGTTGGATGGTGAAGGTTTTGAATTCACGCATGATTTCCTTGACTTTTTCTGCATACACAACCATCATGGCGTCTCTGGCGGCAAAGGTCCCCAGGATCTGATTTACGATCAACAACGAGTCACATCTTACTTCCAACTCTTCGACAAACAATTCTCGGGCCACCGTCAACCCCAATATCAATGCTTCGTATTCAGATTCATTGTTCATGGCCTCAAAGGTACATAATACTACTTGAGCTATCCTCTCCCCCTGGGCGATTTCAGCACTACACCGATCCCGACTCCACGACCATTAGAAGCCCTATTTGTGTGCAGGGTCCAAATCCCAGAACTATCAGTCTTTGTCATGAAGGTTTCCTGTAGTTTGGCAAAGCCTTCCATTGTTGGGCTGAAATTAGCCATGAAATCTGCTAGCGCCTGAGATTTGATTGATGTCCTCGAATCATAGTTGATATCGAAACCACTCAGGTGGATGGCCCATTTGGCCATTCGACTGGTGATATCCGGCCTCCTCAGTATCGCCTTCACTGGATAATTGATGTGGACAGTGATCGTGTGGAATTCAAAATAGGGCCTGAGCTTGGACGAGACCATCAATAATGCAAGAACCAGTTTCTCCAGGGGAGAGTACCTTGTTTCAGCTACGAGTAGGGTGCGACTGATGTAGTACATTGGTAACTGATCTCCTTCGTCTTCGTGCACCAGCACCCCGGTGATGGCTGCTTTAGTTACTGCCAGATATAGGAAAAGATTCTCTCGTTTTTCGGGCTTGGATAACAACAACTGGTTGGAGAAATACTACTTCAGCTGCTGGAAAGCCGCCTCATGTGCGGGTGCCCATGTACGACAACGTTCGCTAGCCGTTTTTTCTTGCTTATTTGACTTCCTTTATTTTGCCAATTCTGAGTAGAATATGAACTTCCTCATCAACAATCAAGTTTCATTCGGGCGCAAACTTCCACCTCTCTGCTTCATTGGCGGATGGCGAGGATCCACGTTCAATCGGTGGGTAATGATGGCAGGGTCGATACCACCATGTCCTCGTGGGTCCATGCGAAGTAGCTATTGTGTTTCTTCAGAAAACTAATCAACTCGGTTTTTCTTTCAGGGGCGAGACCTTGCCCAATTCTTATTGTCTGCAGTGGATTTTAGGTGTCAAGGACAACCTCCTCGATCCTTTCGGCCTCGGGGTCTTGTTGTGGCACGGACCCCTTGGCCTCCTTTAGTTGCTATGTTGTCTTAGTGACGGTCGCCTTGAGAGCAGACTTGTATCACTCTCTAGACAACCGCTGGTCAACTTTGATTTCCCGAATTTCCCAAGGAGTGGGGAACTTGATGGTCTGATTGTAGGATGATGGAACTGCCTTCATGTCGTAGATCCAAGGTCGACCCATGATAATGTTATAGCAAGACGGGCAGTCCAGCTAGAGAACTTTACTTGTAAGTTGACCACTTTGGTGTAGGTTGGGAGGGTTATCTCTCCAAGGGTGTGCAATTTCCTCTCTAAAACCCACCAACGCCACAAATTTTCTGAGGATATTTTCTTCCTTCAGCCCCATGTCCATAAGGGCATCAAGTGTCTTCATGTTGGTTGAGCTTGTTGTGTTCATGAGGATCCTCCTCATCAACATGTTAACTACTAATAGCGAAATGACCAACCCATCGTGGTGTGGGCCCACCAAGCCCACTGAATTCGAGTCGCTGAAGGTGATGGCATCCCTTGGGTGCCCCCCGGGATTGCGGACGCTCGCCATCAATTGTCCATCCGGGTGTCCCCGAGCGTGGTGTTTTGATGCCGAGTAGGTGACGCCGCAGATGTCTGACCCTTCAGAAATGACATTGACAATCTTGGCATACTCTAGGGATGACGGGATGTCCATTGGTTCTGGCATATTCTGGCCAGCTGGTATCCTGGAATCTAGTGCGACCTCGAATAGCAAACAGCTTGAGTGGAGGTAGGCTAGTTCCTTCCTGAGTGCGAAACATTTGTCTGTTTCATGCCCATAATCCTCGTGGAAGTCACACCACTTTCGTCTTGTCCCTCTTTTGATTGGGGTTTTCATCCTTCTTGGGCCATCTGATCATGTCCTCAAACTTCTCAAGGCCTTTCACTAGTTCTGTATTCCCCAGACTGAGGTTGTATTCATGGAATCTTGGGCGCTGAGTGGCGTCTTTCTTCCCACCTGGTTGCCTGATACCTATGGTATGTACTTCGGGTGCCTCTGGTCGAACCTTGGGATACGGTTGTCCGCGGCGCTCTTTTCGATGGTCAGGAGCATTTTTCCTTTCCACCCGATTGAAGACGGAGGAGGCCATTACAAGAGCCTCATCCTCTTCCAGCCTGATGTGTGCCAAGGCCTTTACTTGGACGTCCTCGAAGCTATGGCAGAGGTACTTAGTGAGTTCTCGATAAAGCTCACTGTTGGGGAGCAAACCCCTTCGGAAGGCCTCTATCAAGGTTGGGATATCACAGAGTGGGATTGCCACTTTCTCCCGATTGAACCGGTTTAGAAATGCCCTTAGGGACTCTTATGGCCTTTGAGTGACTCATTACAAGTCATGAAGGCATCCACTAGCCCGGTGAAAGATCCGATTGGAGGGATCACCCAGGGGATTGAGCGATTGGAGCCATGAAGGGGGGCTCGTCATAACCGTCTGGGGCCTCTCTCTCGATTGGAGGGGGCAACCAGAGGATTGAGAGATTTTGTCCTCGATCCCTTTGAGTCGATCTTTCATGTACTTGTTGAACAAAACTTCCATAAAGGTGTCCGGAAGGGGTCCTTAATTTTCGACTCTTTCGCCGTAAACAGGATGGAAGACCTTAGTGCATGCGGTCCTATTCTCGGACATCGAGGTGGTGGGCACCCCTGGGAGAGTAGTTGAGGGAGTGACCATTTCTAGCTATTCTGTCGATGAAGGATGGCCCCCGACTCTAGAGAGGGGGTTGGATGCTTCCCCCATATTGAGGTGAGTGGTTACTTCCCTGATAGTCCCAACAATTCGGGGTCCGTTTTGCGATCGAATGTCGATTGTAGCTGCTCTCGAACGCGGGCATTTTCCGAGGTTAGTTGGGCAATGTAGTCCAGGTGGGTCTGATTACGGTCCTTCTGATTGGACATGTCCTATTGGAAAGTCGCGATTTTGGTCGCAAACTCGTCCAGGACTCTGCGCAGGTTCTGGAATTCTTCAACTCAGTCTCCCCCGGAACCACCTGTCATATTAGCGTCGCGGTTTCCGTCGACCTCTCCTCCGGCGGGAAATGGTGGTGTAGGCAGATTCGACATCTTGGGTGAGTGACTTGGATTATGATCACTGTCCTAAAAATCCCTTTTAAGCCCTATCTAGACCCCACCTAGGCGCTGGAAGGTCCTAGCCCGCCTAGCCGTCCAGATCGCCTAGGCAACCGTCTAAGATCGCCTAGGCCACCGTTCAAACCGTCTAGGCGCTAGGCGGTCCCTCTCCGCCCAACGTCAGCCTAGCATTTTTAGAACATTGATTCTGATCGGAAAGCAACGAAACCGGCTAGGGCCCCACGGTGGGTACCAAATTTTTTTAGTCAAAATTCGACCAAGTGTGATAGCTGATGATTCAAATCAAGCGTAGGGCATTTCTAACCGATAAACTATATTCCAATCTAGATGTAAACACCAAGACAAGAGTTCGATTGCAAATTGAGTGTTTTGATTTCAGAGAGATGATTACAACTGATTTCTCATGCCTAGATTACAATTGATTTCTAACCTTTATCCCTCCAAGTTCCTGGTCCATTATCACCTACGTTCCTTCCAATTCGCAGCCTACTCTTGATGCCACTCCTGGGCGGTTTCTATTACCTCTGGCTTGATTACTAGTCTAAGTATACGTGGAGCTGGATCAGGCTTAATGAGTTTCAATATTCGCTTGATGGGTCGGTGTGGAAATGGGCTTCAAAAGTTCTGGGCCCAACAATCTCCATCATCCATCATCATACTGTAACACCCCCTTACTTACCCTGGAGGTATTACCGCCAATAACCCCTTTTAGGACCAAACTAGAGTTACCCAAGGCTTTAACCTGATAGAACTTGCTAGAACAAGGTAAAAAGAAACCATTTACAACCTAACAAAATTAAGTAACATATTACAGTGGAAAAATAAGTAAAAGGTCTTATACAAACCTTAACTTAAAAAGGATAAAATAAATAAATAGAACAACCTTCTATTTGAACAAAGTCTTTAAAAGTTTTCCGTAAGTTCTTAACTTCTTTCCCACTTCGCTTTGCATTAACTTAACCAAGAACTTCACTCAAGTAAAGCCACTGGAAACCTTTCTTAAACTTCTAAAGCTTCAAACCTCTGGATCCACCTCTTGAATCAACTTCCAAGAAGAGCCTGATGTGTCGTATACCGACGGTGGACACCAGCCGACCATATAAAAGAAAAGAAGATGGACGGGTTAGTCTAATGAAAGACTAAGCAAGTGGAGAAACTAACTTGGTTCTTATGGTTGTGACTAAACATATTGGCATCAAAATCCGATTAGACTCGGATTATGACCCACAGTTGGCAGTCTTATAAAGAATAAGAAGGAGACTTGCATAATCAAGAGAGAGAACACCAAAGCTTGTGGTTCCTTTAAAAAGCATAAATGATTAATGGAAACTTATACTAGCCATACAACATTCACAAACGTCTTTAAAGACTAAACAACTTAACTTAATCACAGTTTGATTAAGTATCATCCTTAATCTGGAGCAAGAATGGTTAGCAAAAGAACTAACCATTCAGTTACATAAGCGTGCCTATCACACTCTCTTCACTTTATGATTTTAACATTACACATTCATTTTAATAACTTTTAATCGACCCAAACTGTTGTCGATCAAATTTCTTGTAACTGATGTCGTGAGGGTGAGAGGGCCTATTTCATCTGTGACCACTTGACCCACATCAATTCCTTTTGCACTTAGCTAGAGTGCACCATTGTCCTCCTCCAACATGGAGAAAGACATGAGTCATGACTCCAATATTGGGATACGCTAGCAAGCTACGCCCCCAATACAAACTTTGTTATAAAGAGGTCATTGGAGACTCGGCTCCTACCCCTGAACTACCTATTTTACAACAGTGTTCTAACATAGGACCACTAAAGAGATGTTTTGGAGTCTAACCTCCCATGTATAACAATCTTACTTCACAACAATGTCTCAACATGAGACAACTAAACACACAAGATCACACAACGGTCCTAAGTTCAGTTATAGCGCAAAAACTGAAATAACGACATGGTCGTTATTTCTAACAAAATAACAACTTATCAAACTTTATTCAACACACAAGTTGTTCCCAACATGAAGATTAAATGGAATTCAATTCCTCATTTAATAATAATAACGCAAGAGAGAATCGTCCACTTGCCTTATACGAGATCATTCCTCTTAAAGCGATTAGTTCCAACTTGAATGACATTCATCCATGACTCGATCTAGCAACGCGTCACACAAATCGAGATAGTCCATCGGGATCCATCATCCATGGAACGCATATCGAGGCAAACATGGGTCCAAACACCTTTCCCTTTTTATTTTAAAACCCAAAAAGGTCGGAAATAAAGTGAGCGACCAGCCAACTTCGTCGATGGCTAGCGGCTTTGTTTGATATCCGTTTTGGGTGATTCATGAAACAGTTAGAAGACCTCATCACCCTCTTTCTACTGTTGGCAACTGAATTTTAAGTCATTGAGGTAAGAGGGAGAACGAAGGCCATAAAACAGCTCATCGAAGCTGAATTTCTGGGCAAGGTAACCAGCAGAAACACTGGCCGGGAAGGCCTGTTCACTGGCTTCGATCGGAGACACCAGAGAAAGGGTGGCATGGCTATTTGAAACAGTAGAAAGCTCACCTTTCCACCTTCCAACTTTTGGCAACGGCCCCGTAAATAGTTGAGGGAAGACGGAGTACGTATCTTGTGAAAACCACTCGTCGCCAACATCGAAAAAAAATCTGGAAAACCAGTACCATGAACTGATTTGGTGAACTTTGACTCGATTCTCGAATCCTTTCTCTACAATTGATTAAGGGTTATTGTAGAGCACTTAATCCTCGAGATTTAGAGACTTGAATCATGATTTTTGGTTGAGAAACGAGAGATTATTTGGAATTGTAAGTTTCGAAAGAAAATAGGTCGAAATAGAGGCTTTGAATTCAACCCCCAAATCGGTCATGGTGAGGGAAAACTCGTGCCACCTTCCTTCTTATTTTAGCCTCCATAAACCCTTATCATCTCTCCCTCATCACCTACTGCGTCGGGGTCGTGCATACGCGGCCAAATCAAGTTGAACCAGCGCAGCACATCGGATCAAGGAGTCGACCTTGGCATTTTCCTGTGCAGCCAGCGAGGGTGGGCTAGGGGGTAACTTTGCCTTCTCAGCAAGATGACATCGTGGTGACGACGGCGGTGCCGGAGTTGTCAAACCGAAGCAGGAGGTGGCAGCTCAATTGTGAGGAAGACAAGGTCCAATTCACATGTTATAATATACTTGTTTCCTCATTTGACTAAGAAAACAAGTTAGTCAAATTGGTTTCGACTATCTAATCTCCTTGCACGAGAGCTCGGGTTCGAGTCTCACCACAAGCTTTTATTTTTGCCTTTAAAGTATACCCAATATTTCTCTTGTTACACTTTTTAAAAGATTTAAATTTTCCGCTAAATACAATTAAACTTGCCAATAATTCATTCATAGAAAATAAATTTTCTTTTTGCAAGGTTTATCCATTTATAGCGGATTTTTTTTTTGATTAGGTAAGAATTAGGTTGCACTCCTTCATGGAGGGCGTCCTAGAGCATCCTTTCGGATGAGAACATGAAGTTCTGAATGAGTCTTAATGACCTCGGCAGGGAGACTATGGCCCAATTTAGCTATTTTATCGGCCACAGCATTACAATCCCTAGAAATATGGTTAATCTGTAAATCACGGTCTCCGAAGGTGGAGACAAGGATATCAGATATTATTAATTCAATTTCCCAAGGGCATTTAATTAACCCTTTATATGCATTAATAACCTGGAGGTTGTCTCCTTCAATAATAACCTTGTTTAAATTTCTATTTTTCATTTCCCGAATGGCCTCTCGAAAGGCCAGAGCTTCAGCTTTTAAAATTGAGGTCTTTCCAAAGTTACATGTTTTCAAGTCGATTATCTGGCCAAGGTAATTTCTTAGTACAATTCCTCCCGTTGCTTGGTTGTTAGAGAGTCTAGACGCATCAAAATTGATTTTGACTTGATCTTGATTAGGTTTTTTCCATTTCTTGTTCATTAATTTTCGTTGCCTTTGTAGTCTAGGTTTAATCGTTCTTATGCTTTCCTCGTCTTCCGACCACTGTTTTGGTTTGTCCCAGTTTTTAATTTGGGTTTGGATATACCTTGTCAAATCCGGAATATTATCGCACTGATTTTGCTGAAAGGTTAGTTTGTTTCGTTGGTGCCAGACACTCCACCAAATAATCGCCATTTCTGTGAACTCCTTTTTTCCCAGCAATTGTTTAATTTCATTCAAAAGTTCCCTTGGTGATTTATTATCAGAATCGATTCCCCTAATAACTTGAGCCGTATTTGGGTTTACTTTATTTGTTATAAAAGTCATCTACGGGCACTTAGTAAGTATGTGGTTCGTGCCTTCAACAGTACAGTCACATAATATACATCCTCCTGGTGTAACAACCTGTTTTTCCCGTAATCATGCTTTCGTAGGGAGACCATTGTTATCAATTTTCCATAAAAAAAATTTCACTTTCGGGTATATGTCTAGATTCCATATCCAGTTATTTAGGCTTGGAGTTTGCCCCTCTATGTTAGTAATTAGCTCAATTGTCGAGGCAGTGGAAAACCACCCATTTTTGCTTGGTGCCCAATAGAGCCTATCTTGGATATAGTTGTCTGGTAGGGCAATTGTTAGGATTTGGTCGACTATTTCAGTTGGTAGCACTTGTCGTAGTTGGTCTATCTTCCAAGCTTTATCATCTGATATCCAATCTGCAACTTTTGATGTTTCATTGATCATTGAAGGGTCCTTGACATGGGGATGCAAGGGACCTCCAAGGGTCCATCTGTCTTTCCAAAAATTAATCGTTTTTCCATCCCCAACTTGCCATATTAGTCCCTTGCAGAATTCTTCCCTAAGATGAATAAGTTTTTTCCATTGCCAAGATGTATTCTGTTTTGGTTTATATGTAAAGAGGCTATCGTCTTTAAGGTATTTTTGTGTCACTATTCTCACCCAAATATTGTTTGGTTCTGCAAGGATTTTCCATAGCAATTTCATTTGTAGCGCTTTGTTCATATGTTCCGTTTTCCTTATTCCTAGCCCACCCATTTCCTTAGGTTTGCAGATCTTGTCCCATCCTACAAGTGGCTTATATTGTCTATCTTTATTCCAAAAAAACCCTCTATTAATCCTATCCATTTCGGCATGAATGGAGCTAGGAAGCATGAAGCTTTGCATTACATAATTGGGTTTTGTTGCAAGATTGGCTCGAATCAAAGTTGTTCTCCCTTCTTGAGAGAGCGAGTTAGCTTTCCATTTCGTGAGTTGTTTTTGTGCCTTTCCTATGGACTCCTTAAAGGTCTCTTTGTTAACCTTACCACTTATAATCGGGCATCCAAGATATTTTTCAATATTTGTCATTGTTGAGATTCCTAACGTTTGGTGTACTATGTTCCTTTGTTGTGCATTCATACTTTTAGACGCTTGAAATGCAGATTTGGCATAATTTACTTTTTGTCCTGAAATCCTACAAAATTCATCAATTATGTTTTTAACCTTAGTGCACGAACCTTGAGATGCTTTGGCAAAAATTATGATGTCGTCTGCAAAGGCCAAAAACGGAATTCGGATTCCACCACGAGCGATCGGAAAGCCAATCGATTTCCTATCTATGTCACTTGTTAACTGTAATTTTCGTGCTAGGATTTCAGCCGCAAGGACAAATAAAAACGGTGATAGAGGATCGCCCTATCTAAGGCCTCTCTCCGGAATGAACGGATCCGTGGGACCGTTATTGACAAGGATTGAAAATGACACAGAGCATATGCATTCTTGAATCCAACCTACAAATTTCTTATCAAATCCAAATTTCATAAGGACTTCTAGAAGATATTTCCAATCCACTCTATCATATGCTTTTTCCATGTCCAACTTAATTGCAATCCAGCCGGCTTTAGCTTTGCTATTTCTAAAGTAGTGTAATATCTCATGTGCAATAAGAATATTATCTTGAATGGCCCTATTTGCAATGAAGGCCCCTTGAAGCGGGTGTGTAATTTTACTTATTATTTTCTTCAGTCTTTCCGTTATGATTTTGGATATTATTTTGTATATGGTTGAACACAGGCTAATTGGTCGATAATGATTTGTTGAACTTGGGTTTTCTATTTTCGGAATAAGAGATATAAAAGTGTGGTTTATTTGTTTTAGTATTTTGCCAGAGTGGAAGAAGCTTTTAACAGCTTTGGTTACCAATGGGCCTACAATATCCCAATATCTTTCGTAGAACTCTGCCGTTATACCGTCTGGACCTGGAGACTTATCTGATCCAAGGGTCATTACTGTATTTTTAATTTCTTCATTTGTGACCGGTTTTATGAGGCTAATGTTATCCTCCTCCGTTACTTCTCTAGTAATTAGGTTCATATAATCACTTGCATTTCTCAGTTGTGTTGGTTCTTTTGTATAACGTTTTTTAAAATCTTGTCTTATTTCTTCCCGAATGTTTTCTGTTCCAATGATTACTGTACCATCAGTTGTTCTAATTTCTTTTAAAAACTTTCGATTCCTTCTCCCACTTGCCACTTTGTGGAAGTATCCTGAGTTCGCATCGGAAAGCTTGATGTGTTTCGTTTTTGCTCTTTGCCTCCAATAAGTTTTATGGAAGTTCAAAATACACTCTTTCTTTTTCAATAATCGTAATTGCTTTTGTATAATGTTTGGTTGTGGTGAGATTAAGATATCCTTTTGTATTTCAAGAAGTTGTTCTTCAAGTTCCTTTAATTGTTCAAAAATGTTTCCTAGAGTGTGCTTATTCCATCCTTTTGCGTGTTGCTTAAACACTTGTGTTTTCTTAACTAATTGGAACATGTTAGAGCCCTGAAAATTAGCCCTCCATGCCTGCTTTACTACATTTCTGAAATCTTTTCTGTACATCCACATTTTTTCTAATTTGAAGGGTTGTGCTTTGATCATTTCGTCATTACTTAATTCCACCGAAATTTTGCAATGGTCAGAACTTGTAAAGGCGTGGTTTCTTGTACTTAATTTTGGGAACCATTGGAGAATATTGTTACTTACCAACACTCTGTCTAATTTTTCATAAATGTTGTCAATTTCTGTTTTATTTTTCCTCCATGTGAAGAAATTTCCCGAGGTCGGAATATCTTCGAGGAGGCAATCATTTTTAAAGTTTATTAATCTTTCAAATCTATGTGGTTCCGGGTGAGCTCCTCCTTGTTTTTCATTTAGTTCCTGAATTTCATTTAGGTCTCCAATTATCAAAGTTGGCATATTCAAATTTTGAATAGTTTCAGTTAGTTCATTCCAGAAACCGTTCTTTTCTCTAGCATTAGGTGGAGCGTAAGCGAAACAGATAGCTATAGTTTTTTTGGTAATTACATGATAGTATTTAAGAACAATGTACCTTGGTGCTTGGACTAACACGTTGATTTCTTCGTTGATGAGTTGGTGTGCTTTCCAAAAAACTCCTATTCCCCCAGCCCGACCACTTGCAGGAGACCATAGGACGTTATCAAACCCGGCACGACGCCAAACCTGGTCGCTCGGAAGAGTATCAGTTTTTGTCTCTCCAATTGCCATAATTTGAATTTTCTGAATCTTGCAAAAGGAATCTAGCTCGAGCCAAAAAGATTTTCTCCCAATCCCTCTACTATTCCAAAATCCGATCTTCATTTTACACCAGTTTTATAATCCTTCGTTCTACTATCTATAATCTCATAGGTTCTACTTTTGATATAAACATGGTTCATTAATTTCGTCATCATATACACCAGGCTGATGTGACATTTTAACTTACATTGATCATGTTTCTTTATAGCATCCAGGGCATTGCTCACATATTTTAGTCGATATACGTAGTGATCCTGTGACCCCTGTTTTTTCATACCCTTGACATCACTCCATCCTACTGAGTGTACACATCTACATTTTCTATAATACAACTGCAATTTATGCTTAACTAGTCTGCATAAAACATTCACCAACTTTTCTCTAACCAATTCCTTACTCTTGGTAAATAACACTTCCCTATTATACACATAATTTTTATAAATCCTTCTGTTACACCACAATAAATAAGAAAATCTAGTGATCTTTACAAAATGGTTATAATCATTATTCTTTCCAACAAACTTTTCCCCACATCTATAGAGTAGCCAGTGCTCAAGCCACTTAACATCTTTAACAATTCTCGTTACATGGGTATTTTTGCCAGCTTGTTCATCTTTTTTCCAGATCATGGTCTGCAGCTTTATTGTCTGTGTTTTTGTTCCTCTTCTTTCTATCCACCTCCAGCCCCTTAAAGAAGTAACTTGGTCCATTCGAAGTTCATCAAAGCAACAGTTGGGACAGATAGCCGCAAGACCAAAAACTTCAACCCAATCAACATCAATAAAAGAATTTAATTTCCTAGACAAGCATTTAACAATCAACCTTCTCTTGGACTTCCTATACGACCAATTTTCTTTATAATCAGTGCCAATTTCATCAATAATTGAATATAGTCTTGTGATAAATTTCAGTTTAAAGTCTTTTATAATACACCTCAGATCAATCACCCCACAAGAAGTAAAGAGATCATCCCTGGAAGTAAGTTTTTTACCAGCATAAACATCAACAACAGCATACAACCATAGCATATTAAAATATTTAGATAGACTGCAGTACATCATTTCCAACTTTTTCCAAAAAAAGATCATAACCAAACCACCAGAGTACACATCCACACAGGGAAGTGTACACCAAAAGGTTGCCAGTGGTTTAGTCATAATCTCTTTCACATAATCCACATCATTACACATCATAGACCCCCTGCAGAGGCAAAAAACTACCCATAATACATCCATGGCTAAGCATTTTACACAAAAGGTGATAAGCATAATCAGCCAAAGGTAAATATTAGAGCCTTGTAATAAAAAGTACTCATTAGCAATTGATAAACACGTACACATTCGATCATACTTTATAGACATATCAATTGCATTATCATGGCACATATCCAGCATTATCAAAATCATTAGCCAGCCTCTTGTATTCTTGAAACAAGAGGCCACCTTATCTACATTTCTACTCCTTATGCCAGTAATTCTCATTATCAAAGTACACATCATTTCATACATCACATTTGTTCTAGGAGGAAAAAAAACCATGAAAATGCCATCAAAGTGCCCCATTTCAATATTAGCAAAAACCAGAGGAGATACACTAAGCAAAAGTGGTGATGTTATCACTAACACAGTGGGCAAAAAACATGTTACACATCATTTCATACATCACATTTGTTCTAGGAGGAAAAAAAACCATGAAAATGCCATCAAAGTGCCCCATTTCAATATTAGCAAAAACCAGAGGAGATACACTAAGCAAAAGTGGTGATGTTATCACTAACACAGTGGGCAAAAAACATGTTGCAAGCGTCAAACCAAAATCAAATTCAAGAGTTGGTATTTTTACCTCTAAGAAATTGGCAAATCTCAAATCAAACCACCCATGTGTTCTAACAAGCACATAAAGTTCTCCCTTAAGTTGCCAATCTTTCCTAATTTCTTTTCTCAATCTGATGTCTTCTGTAGCATCATCAAGAATACCAATTTTTAGCATAACAATCTTCCACAGGTATCCCACAAAAACAAAGGGCGGAAAGCCCATGCCAAATATGGCTTTGTTCTTAAGCATATCTTTCTTAATCCCCGAGGGACCAGCTTCATTTCTGTTATAGATTGCACTACTCTTTAAGGTCTCCTCGACCATAGTAGGCAATTGTTCAGGTTCTTTATTTCTGTTATAGATTGCACTACTCTTTAAGGTCTCCTCGACCAAAGTAGGCAGTTGGTCCAATTGTTCAGTAGGGTTCACTTGATCATATTGTTCAAAAGAGGGTTCTTTCTCAGAGCAAATAATTTTCTTTAGAGATTGTTTTCCTATCTTTATAATATTTTCCTTACACCACTCAAATGTAGTACATACACCAAAGTAATTTGAAAGAAAGGGTCAGATAAGTATAGAGCATAGACATGATATAAGCCCCCCACACATCAGTTTATACCCATCAAACACATACTCAAAGCACCTAGTCATAATTTTTGAATCATTAATATTATTGCACCAGAATGGATATGACCTGGGAGGATTCTTCGATAGACCTCCAAGCATGTGACTTGTTGAGGAAGAACTCCTCGCCTCCTTAGTATCTGGCGTGCGGCGTCCACTCCGAGAACGCCTCTCTTTGTTGCCCCTTTCAAACGCTTCAAGCTTGCCCCTCAGTATTAGAACCAGCGAGAACCTCGCTATCACGAACCCTAGGCCCCAAATTGATTTAGGATCTCGAAGGTATAGCCCTCTCCGCTTGTGTTGCCTCCTCCTCTTAGCCGAATTAGGAAGCCCATCGTTCCATATGGGCTTAGGCGACTTCTTATTGATAGGGAAGCAGCGGACGAACATCGAACGACTCTCGTGTTTTTTTGGTTTTTGGGTTGAAAATTCTAGAAGCACCCCATACACAGACGCGATTGAACTATCTTCACCGATTGGTGATAGGGAGAGTGAGATTACAAGGATCAATTGAGCAAGAATTCTGGATCTAGAGGCTCGATTTAGGGTTTGATAGGGTTTCTCCATGGGAAGGGAAAAGGGAAGGGGCGAGTTTCTCGGGAGCCCATTTATAGCGGATTAAATTAAGTGTAACTCTTTCCTCGTTATTAACTCGAAAGAATTAAAGTAATATCTCTTTATTAAAAGAGCGGATATTACATTAGTACCCTCTTAAAAATAGTTTCGTCCCCGAAACTAGAAAAGACTAGGGTGGTACACATATGAATATTGGAACGTATACTGAAACCATTCTCTATCCGAAAAGAAATGATTTATCACATAAGTACCCCCTTAAAGAATGTTTCATTCTTTAACTAGGGTAAAACAACTCAGGAAAACGCCTTTGGATAACTTGCTCGGTTTCCCAAACGTTTGTCTAAAAACTTCCTTGTCACTATACTTGAGGATTCCTTACCACCATATTTGAACCAAAGCATTCATAATAATGGTTCTTCCACAATACATAACTTCATTACAAGCATTTCTTCGAATCCTTATTCGACTTTCTTCTAGATGAGATCTCAATATTGTGTTAACCAAGAACGTGAGATTCATCCGACTTATCTTCTCGGGATAACAACATTTAAAAGTTGCTATGTATTAGATAAAAACCAGATAATTACCTATCATATTAATCCATTCCAACCTTTCATAAGGTTCAATATAACAAGGATGAAACTTATCTTGTTTTCTTATAAACAAGAATACATCCTTTAATAGATTCACTTGACAAAACCTATCAGCCTTGTCAACTTAGCAACCCCTTGCTTCATAAAGACATAAAACTTTTATTGATCTTTCACCATCAACAACTTGGATTGGATATGCTTATATCTATTCATAGTCATCTTATCCAACTTAATTCAAAGATAAACTTCTTAGCATTGCCATTCCACATATTGCACAAAAGCACTTCAATCCCAAGAATTTCTAGCATAATTATTTCCATTGACAATTATTAGTCTTTGTCATTGAAGAATTGTTTAAACTTCACTTGGCGTCTTGACTTGTTGAGCAATCTAGCTCTTAGGATAAAAACATATCGTCAAGTGTTCACTCTCTACATCCAACTGCTTATCAAGTTGAGATTGAACATCAATACTAATCTACATATCCCAACTCCATACCTATTGGAGCTCTGCTTAAAGTCCTCACTTGACAAACTTATCTCAAAGAGATTTAAATCTTTAGGGCAACATGAAAACGAATAACAACTAATGAAGGAATTACTAGTATATCCTTTATTCCAAATAAAGGATTACTACAATATCATTTCTTAGAAACGGTTCCATTCCAGAAGTCCATATCAACTTACTTTCGATAACCACTACCACGAACTGATTTGGTGAACTTTGACTCGATTCTCGAATCCTTTCTGTTGGGACGTTGTTGGGACCTCTGGTTCTAAACAACGGATCAACGATTCAATTCTCTTAAGTTTTGATAATGACAAACACCATAGGAAACTAATGTGGTTTGTTCAAGTATTTCTAAGGAACACAGGTACAGCCAAGAACTCCTACGAATGACCAAAAGCCACTGCATGCCACAATGAAGAGTTTCCATCAAGGGAACTCTGAAGAGGAAAGTTCCCATGAAGTGGGAACTCCCAGAAACAATCAAGAGAACACAAGCTTACAACGATGAAGAGTTTCCATCAAGGGAACTCTGAAGAAGTCAGTTCCCATGACATGGGAACTCACATGTGAGGACAACGACCGCTCAGCGCAGATCGCGGGATTCTGTCTCAGACAGCCCGAGGGAACAGTCTGAGGATCAGACTGTCATGCTTCATCCAACGGTCCGATTGATCCAAGAAGTTGACCTAGTTCAAACCAAAGTCACATGTGAAGAAAGTACAACTTGGGCATCAAGCAAAGGGCATTTTGGACACAAACGAAAGATGCGACTGCCCAAGCTCATTGGACTATAAAGCCAAATGAATAGTACTTGGTCTGAGTACTTCTCCCAGAACTTACAAACACCCACATCAGAGAGAAGAAAGAAAAGGAAGAGAAGTCCCCGTCGGCGAGTGTGTGATCTCGACGACGGTGAAGCTGAAGTTCCCAGGAGCAAGGGAACTGAGAAGTCAGCGTAAGGTTTGAGTTACTTGTGTTTTGCTGTTGTGAGCTTAGGAACTCAGTTGAGAGGATTTACTAGTGTTGCTAGAGTTAGGAAGAACTTGTAGGAACAGAGAAGTGTAAATCCGGCTGTGTAACTAAGGAACAAAGCAATTAATATAAGTAAGTCATTCAAAATCCTCCAAGCGGAGGTAGAGGTTTACCCATACAACTAGTTGGTTGTAGTGGGGTTCCTCTATAAAGGAACTGTATCTTTTATTGTTTTTATTACTTGCGATTATTTACTTCCGCTGCCTTGGGAACAGCTTAATTGCCAGTTCCCAAGCTCACTGCTAACCGGTTACGATCCAACAATTGGTATCAGAGCTTGCGCTCTAGATTTGTGTTAGCATCGCAGGTGTCAAAATGGCTCAGGAACTTACTCAGGTGGGGAACAATACCAGTAAGTCGCCAAGGCTTATCACAGGAAGATTTGAAAGCTGGCAACGCGACATGAAGGATTGGATGCGTGGCCAAGACTACCAAGCCTGGTGTGTCTTCGAAAGGGGGAACTTCGAAATCGATCTAGCTATTGTCAACGACCTCTGAAAGTGGGGTCCCAACGAGTACAAGTGCATGCAGGCAAACTACAAAGCAAAACAGTATCTAAAGAGGTCCATGTGTGTACAAGATTGTGACAGGGTTGCAAACCTTGACACAACCAAGGAAATGTGGGAAGCCATCCAACAAATGCACGTTGGGAACTCAGATCTCAGAGAAGATCTTCAAATGAATGCAAAAAGGGAGTTCTACAACTTCCAAATGGAAATGGGAGAGTCCGTCGACAGCTACCAATCCCGGTTTGAAGGACTTTGCACTAAGATGGAAGGATTGGGGATCACAAAAGAAGAAATCACCCACAAAATGAAGGTCCAACAGCTCTTCAATGGATTGACTGGAGAATGGGCAAACAAGAGAACGATGTTCAAGGAAAACCCAGAAAATCGAACGCTTATGCTCCATCAAGTATTTGGAAAGCTAGTGGGACATGAGAAGAGGAAGATCGATGATAAGGAACAAACTCGAGCTCATCGAGGGATCACACTCAAGATCGAAAAGATGCTCAAATCAACCCAAGAACAACATGAAGACTACGAAGAAGAAGAGGATGAAGAGCTAGTTCTTGTAACAAAGGCTCTTCGAAACTTCTACAAAGGAAAGTCTCAACGGAACAGTGGGAACTAGGGAAAGGGACAGAGTTCCCAAAGAAAGCCCACAGAGAAGGATCTCTCAGAAGTGACTTGCTACAAATGCAACAGGAAAGGACATTTTGCGAAGGAATGTCCACAAGGAACTGATGGCAGGAAGCAAGGAAAGAAGGCCTACATCGCTACCTGGAGCGATGATGAAGACGAAGATCCTGAGTCATGGGCATTCCCAGACATGTGTGGCATGGCCATAGGAGAAACCACTGGGGAACAACCCAGTGAGGTAACCACTGAAACTGTTCTTGATTCCTTGAGTAACTATGAAAAACCTGAGTTGTTGAAAATTCTTTCAAGTCTTGTCAAAGATAACATAAAACTGCAAAACAAGTTGGAAAAACAGGAACACATAAATTCTCAATTAGTTGGTCTTCAGCCCTGTCCCAACTGCATATCCCTTCTAGAAAAACTCAAGTCTCATGTGTCTCACATCGTAGACCTAGAAAGAGAAATCAAAACTCTAGAGAAAGATGAGAACACCCTCTTGCAAAACCTGAGTAAGACTCCAGAACATCTTGAAGCCTCTAGTTCCCAAATTAAGTTTGTCCCAGCCAGATATGGCATAGGATACAAAGGTGAGTGCTCCAAGAACGGAAATTCACCCCTGAGCGAACATGAGATCCATGAGTGTAGGGCCTTAGAACTCTAGTGCGAGAAACAGAAAAATGCTCATCTCAAGGAGAAAATCAGGGTCCTAGAGAGTGGAAACAATGGTGAGAAAGACTACTATACTGGGAACTCTGGACATAGAATCTATGTCAAAATTGCTAAGGGAAATGGGTCTCGAGTGTACAGCAAAGAAACCATGGATAGGAACCGTATCCAGAGACCACACCCAAAATACTACCTGGGAGAATACTACAAGACATGTTGGCACTGTGGTGCTCATGGGCACTAAAAGGATGCATGTCCCAAGAAGAGAGCCCAAACCCCTAGAAGCCATGAGTTCCCAAACAGACAAAAATGTCATGCTCATCACCAAAGGAACTCCAACTCTCAAAATTCCAAAGACATCAACATTTCTGACTATATCTTGAATGAAAATGTTTTCCCTTGCAAGGGACCTGGCAAGAGTCATCTTGCCTGGGTCTCAAAACACTAACTTTTCCTTGTAGGTGGCAGTGAGAGGGAACAGTACATGGTTCATAGATAGTGGATGCTCGAACCATATGACAGGAAACAAGGATATCCTCATCTCACTCCACACTCATGCCGAAGGAGGCCACGTCTCATTTGGCAACAAGAACAAGGGAGAAGTTATTGGAAAAGGAGAAGTGTTGCTCAATAGATCTATTAAAGTTAGCAACGTAAATCTGGTAAAGGATCTGGGATACAATCTGCTGAGTGTCTCCCAGATGTGTGATCAAGGGAACAACATCGTCACTTTCGACTCAGATGAATGTCTCGTCATCAACAAGAAGACCAACAAAGTAATTCTGAGAGGAAGAAGATACAACAATGTGTATGTGGTGGACACCAACTTTGAACCACCAATGAAGTTGTGCCTTGCGAGTTCCCAAGATGACACGGAACTCTGGCATCGAAGATTGGGACATGCTGGTGTAAATCAAATCCTGAAGCTTTATCTACATGATCTGGTCATTGGTCTTCCACGAATTAATCTCGAAGGAGTCAAAATGTGTGAAGCATGTGTTCGAGGGAAACAGACCAGAACCTCCTTTAAACCCAAAAAGGTGGTAAGCACAACCAGGTCCCTGGAGTTGATTCACATGGATCTCTGTGGTCCCATGAGAACAGCTTGCTACGGTGGAAAAAGGTACATGTATGTTTTAATTGATGATTTTTCAAGATTCACCTGGGTTATTTTCTTGAAGGCAAAATCACAAGCGTTTGAAGAATTTGAGCCCTTCATCAAAAGAACAGAAGTAAGCTTGGGGCTGAAACTGAAAGCAATCAGATCTGATCACGGAACTGAGTTTCAAAACTCGGAGTTCCTAAACTTCTGTGAACAAAATGGGATCTCTCACAACTTTTCAACTCCTCGCACTCCTCAGCAAAATGGAGTGGTCGAGAGAAAGAACAGAACTCTGGAGGACATGGCTAGAACCATGATGATCGAAAGTGGAGTTCCTGAGTACTTCTGGATTGAAGCAATCTCCACAGCTACATACATCCTAAATCGAGCCATGACAAGGCCCCTGATCAACAAGACTTCCTATGAGCTCATAAAAGGGAGAAAACCAAACATCTCACACTTGAGAACATTTGGTTGCACATGTTTTGTTCACAACAACGGCAAAGACAATCTTGGCAAATTCGACCCCAGAAGCGACGAAGGGATCTTCCTGGGATACTCATCACAAAGCAAGGCTTACAGGGTCTACAATAAAAGAACCAAGAAGATAGAGGAAAGCATTCATGTCGTCTTCAATGAAAAGTCTGTAAAGATGGGAACCGAGACCCAAGGGAAGGGAACTCTGTTCAAGCTAGTCAGACATGAAGACGAGGATGATGACGAGGATGAGCCAAGGAAAAGGGATGAAGACTATCCAAGTGCAAGCAATATCCCACAACCAAGAAACAACGACGAAGGTCCAACCCTCACTGATCAAACCTCCCTCGAGGCTCCTTCCTCAGAAGAACTACAAGACACCTCCAACTCTCTCGAGGTCCCCTCTTCAGGGAACAACTCTGTTGTTCCCCAAGACAATACCCTGCCAGAATCAAGTATTCAAGGGGAACAAAGAGGGAACCTGCCAGAAATCTCTGAAGAAACATCAAATGAAGAAGCTGGAGATGAGAGTTCCCATGACAAAGAAACACCAACTGAGGATGATACACATGCAAAGGAACTCACTCATACAAGAACCTTTCAACAAAGGAAGGACCACCCCCTTGAGAACATCATCTCCCCTCTTGATAAAGGTGTGCAAACTCGTTCCTCTCTCAATAATTTTTGTGCTTTTAACGCGTTTGTTTCAATGGTGGAACCCAAAAATATCAAAGAAGCATTAAAGGACCCAGATTGGATTCAAGCCATGCAAGAGGAACTCCACCAATTCGAGAGGAACAAAGTTTGGAAGCTAGTTCCTAGGACCAAAAACAAGAACATCATAGGAACTCGATGGGTCTTTAGGAACAAGCTCGATGATACTGGAGCTGTAGCACGGAACAAGGCTAGGTTAGTAGCACAAGGATACAGGCAAGAGGAAGGGATTGACTACGATGAGACCTTCGCACCAGTTGCCAGGATCGAGGCAATCAGACTCCTCATCGCCTATGCCGCTCACAAGGGATTCAAACTTTATCAAATGGATGTGAAAACAGCCTTCCTCAATGGACATCTCAAGGAAGAAGTGTATGTGGCCCAACCTCCAGGATTCGAAGATGAGAAACTACCCAACCATGTCTACTTCCTGGAGAGGGCCCTTTATGGACTCAAACAAGCTCCCCGAGCTTGGTATGACAGGTTTGCTCAATTCCTCTTGTCCCATGGGTACATTCGTGGTTCCATAGACAAGACTTTGTTTTTAAAGAAAGAATCTAAAGACATTTTGATTGTGCAAGTATATGTTGATGACATTGTGTTTGGAGCAACTAACGAAACTCTTGTAGAGAAGTTTAAGGACCTCATGAGCAGTGAGTTTGAAATGAGTCTCATTGGGGAACTCACTTTCTTTCTGGGACTTCAAATATCCCAAACCAAGGAGGGAACAAAGATTCATCAACAGAAATACATCAAGGAAATGCTTGTGAAGTATGGGATGGAACATTCAAAGCCCATTGACACTCCCATCTCACCAAATTCAAGGCTCAATGCAGATGAAACAGGTATCAGTGTGGACCAAAGGAACTATCGAGGTATGATCGGGTCCCTTCTCTATTTAACAGCTAGTAGACCTGATATCATGTTCTTTGTATGTCTTTGTGCACGTTTTCAAGCTAACCCTAAGGAATCACACCTGAAAGAGGTGAAGAGAATTTTCAGGTATCTCAAAGGGAACGATAACTTGTGCCTTTGGTATCCAAGGAACAGTTCCCTTGAGCTCATTGCATACACAGATGCTGATTTTGCAGGGCACTTGGTTGACAAAAAGAGCACTTCGGGAATGGCCCAGTTTCTAGGGTCATGCTTAGTCTCGTGGGGATCTAAAAAGCAAAACTCATTGGCACTCTCCACAGCTGAAGCCGAATATGTGGCTGCCGCATCATGCTGTTCCCAGGTTCTATGGCTTAAGTCACAACTCCAGGATTACGGTATGTCTTTTGTCCCAGTTCCCATACTCTGTGATAACACTAGTGCCATAAACATTTCCAAAAATCTTGTGCATCATTCTAGAACTAAGCATATTGATATAAGGCATCACTTTCTACGTGACAATGTCGAAAATGGGAACATCTCGATGGAACACTGTAGAACTGAAGAGCAAATTGCGGACATTCTTACCAAGGCTTTAGACAGACGTCCCTACCAGCGTTTTCGAATGCTTCTAGGGATGATAACTCTAAACTAAACAAGTCCCTGTTTGTCTCTCTCTCAATGCTTGACTAGTTTATATAAGATTGCATGATAGAGAACTTGGATTTATTGCTTTCACTATGCCATGATTACTAGTCTAGAGAAAAATGTGTACAAAGGAACTCTATTTCTTTTGGCCCAAAATGATCAACCAGGGTTCCCTTTATCCCTCATTACAAGCCACCATGACGGTTGATCATATGACCCACCCTAAGCTAGGGACCAGACAAATGCTTCTCATGAGCCAAAATATTTCCTTTATTGAGTTGCAAATTGTCTGGTTCCCTTTGAGTTCCCTAGCCCCACAAAAAGATGAGTGTGAAGTTCCCTTAACCACTTCACTCTCCCTGACCTTGATAAGATCATGGGAACTGATGCATCTACAAAGGGAACGCTGACTAATCTGCAAAGAAAAACCGTCACTTGGGAAGTGGACTTTTGTGTTAGAGGCTCTGAAGCGTTAAAGGCCAAGTATTCAAAATTTGAAAAGGACTTCCCAAGAGATCGTGACGCGTGTCCAGAGGCGTGCTTGAGAAGTTGAAACGGCGCCCCACGTTCATTGGGCAATGGTTATCGAGGTTATTCCACTTCCCTTTCTACCCTTCACCTCCTCTCTCCTTTAAAACCCCTCTTTGCCATTTTTGGGCCCTTTATTCCCTCTTACATCTCTGTCAATCGTCTTCCCCAAATCTCTTTCACTCTCTTTTCAAGAAACCTCCAAAACCTCCCAATCTCTTACAAAAATGGCCCCCTCAACACACCTTCGCCCAGATCAAAGCGTGGGTACATGCCAATCCTCGCATCCTCTTCGTCTCTCAACTAAAAGAGATCGAGCAAGAATCGGACCCAACGATGAAGGATGTTCTTATTCAAGGGCTATACAATCAAGTAAGCCCCTTCTTGCCCCCTCCTCCTCCTCAGGCCGACGAAACCGTCTCTTGGACCTCTTCCTCCTCCGAGTCTCTTCCTCTCCCTCCTTCCCACACCAACACCTCCTCCGGAGTTGTCATCGTCGACAACTTCGGAGACGTTCGCCCCTCAATCAATGAAAAACCCCACAAATCCAAACACCGCCATTCATCCAAACGCCGTCACTCATCAAAAGACCCCTCAAAACCCAAAAAATCCAAACACTCCCACGACCCCTCAAAATCCAAAAAGCGTAAACACTCTGCGGCCTCTGAATTCTCGGAGCCCAGAAAGAAGGCTTTCTTCAAGTTTGAGGAATACCTGAACTGCTCCAAGGAGAGTTCTTGTGCTCCCAAACCTCCTTACCCTTTCCCTTCCGACGATGGGACCTCTGAACCTCAGAGTCTACTCCCCTCTTCCTCCTCCATCCCTCCTCTTCAAATCGAGGGACCTTCCAAACCTCCTCCCACAAAACGACCAACTCCCCCTCCACCACCTCCCTCAGTTCCCACCACGTTGGGAACTCCACCTCCCCAACCTTCTTCACTTCCTCCACCTCCCTCAGTTCCCGCCACGATGGGAACTCCATCTTCACCTCACAAAACTCCTTCTCCTCCCTCTTCACCCAAACACATCTCCACCTCTCTCACTTCTACTTCGGGGATCTCTACTCCCCAAGTCACCACAACCCTTCCTCCCCCTTCCACACAACTCTCCACACCTCTTCCTTCTTCTCCTCTCCCCTCGTCCACCACATCCCCCACCACCACCAAACTCCCCTCTCCCTCACCATCCAAAAGTGTCGTCGCTCTTACCTCAGACGACGACGATCTTCCTCTCTCTGTGGTCATCGGCAAAATGACCAAGGATCCTCCTCCAATCATCATGGGAACTCTGGAGGAGGAAGCCCAGCTCAAGGCCATCGAGGAAGAACTCAACAGGGGTCCCTCTGAGCACACAGTCTCCCAAGGGACAAAGTCCCCAGAAAAGGTGGCTCCTGAAGAGCCCACGGAGAGAAGGGACCTCGCACCAGCTGGAGGTGCTGAGGCAACAACAAGTCATCTTGGAGATGACGCGGAGGGCTCAAGTTCGAGCTCCTCCGAGGAAGAAGGGACCTCCCAAGATGAGGTCGAAGAAGAAGAAGAAGCTCCAGCCACTAAGGAGCCAGCACGGATCCCCACACCTGGACACCAAATGGTGGTGTCCACGAGTTCCCAACCACCAAGGGACCGCGTGCTTATGATTGAAGCGGCTGCACCTCCTCAGCAGAAAGGACCTCGCACGGTCTCTATGGGGAACACATCTAAAAGCACTTCAAGGAAGGGGAAGGGGACCACCAAGCATCATGTCGATGAGCGCAGGAAGCTTCTCCCTCACCTCATTGTTTCAGAAGAAGTGTTGACTGAAAATGGTCTAGGGGAACTGTGGGACCTGATCAAGGCCCAGGGCTGGGAGAGACTCTGCCAAGAGACTATGAGTGTCGATCCCTCACAAGTGCGTCAGTTCTACAACAACTTCAATATCACCAATGACTGCACTTAGGGAACTCTCTCCCATGAAGGCGACGAGTTTATCTTTACAACGTCGACGATTCACCTTCAACTCCAGGTCCCTGGACAAGCGCTTAGTGAGTTGCCTAGCAAGCTATGGGGCAACTTCAATAGTGCCGAGGTGTGCAACACAATCTTCGAGGGTCGGGTTCCCTCCAAGGTGCTCTCAACGCACCATCTGTCCTTGGTCGCCAAGCTTGCTCACCAATTCATCATCAATGTGGTGATCCCACGCCAAGAGAAGCGTCTGGTGGTCAACATCCCTGATGCCATCCTCCTCTACCGTTTCCTTCTCAAGATGCCCATCAACCTCCCCAGAATCATCCTTGGGCATATGGAGAAGTGCATGGCTTCCAAGTCCCACTCCCTTCCCTACTCCAGGCTGATAAAGAAGCTCCTACAAAAAGAGGGTCTCTACGACGCCTCTAAAGAAGAAATCGAGCTTGGAAGGGAACTGGACATTTCAGTTGTCCAGAAGATGAGGCACTCGGAGCCTGTAGAGGAGGAGGCTCCACTAGAGTCTGGTACACAAGAGGGGAACTCTCCAGTGTTGCTCCGCATTGCCAACACCCTCGACCAGATTGCTCGGGACCAAGCAGCGTTGGCCAGAGGACAAGAAAAGCTTACACAAGTCCTTACACGCCTCTGTGACACCTTGTTCCCTCAGACCCCATGATCTCTCCCTTCTTGTTCCCTTAATCCAAAAATGACCACAAATTGTACTTGGGTTCCCATTGTACATATTATCTTAAGTAATGAAATGGTCTTTATTTTGATTGCGTGTTCCCTTCTTTCCTATTATTGCTTTGCTTGTTTTCGATGATGTCAAAAGGGGGAAAGACAAAAAATGCGAGATGATTTAAAAGTTTAAGTTATCACAGACCACGCATAAGCTAAGGGGGAACAATTGCATAAAAAGCTTAATAGGAACTATGTGTCTCACCAGAAGTGGCTCCCTAAATCTAAATGTTTCACTAAAAGTGACTTCCCAAAATCATACTTAGGAACTCATCAGCATATCATTCATTGAAATACTTGCATTTTTGTGATGGGTTTGTCATCATCAAAAAGGGGGAAATTGTTGGGACGTTGTTGGGACCTCTGGTTCTAAACAACGGATCAACGATTCAATTCTCTTAAGTTTTGATAATGACAAACACCATAGGGAACTAATGTGGTTTGTTCAAGTATTTCTAAGGAACACAGGTACAGCCAAGAACTCCTACGAATGACCAAAAGCCACTGCATGCCACAATGAAGAGTTTCCATCAAGGGAACTCTGAAGAGGAAAGTTCCCATGAAGTGGGAACTCCCAGAAACAATCAAGAGAACACAAGCTTACAACGATGAAGAGTTTCCATCAAGGGAACTCTGAAGAAGTCAGTTCCCATGACATGGGAACTCACATGTGAGGACAACGACCGTTCAGCGCAGATCGCGGGATTCTGTCTCAGACAGCCCGAGGGAACAGTCTGAGGATCAGACTGTCACGCTTCATCCAACGGTCCGATTGATCCAAGAAGTTGACCTAGTTCAAACCAAAGTCACATGTGAAGAAAGTACAACTTGGGCATCAAGCAAAGGGCATTTTGGACACAAACGAAAGATGCGACTGCCCAAGCTCATTGGACTATAAAGCCAAATGAATAGTACTCGGTCTGAGTACTTCTCCCAAAACTTACAAACACCCACATCAGAGAGAAGAAAGAAAAGGAAGAGAAGTCCCCGCCGGCGAGTGTGTGATCTCGACGACGGTGAAGCTGAAGTTCCCAGGAGCAAGGGAACTGAGAAGTCAGCGTAAGGTTTGAGTTACTTGTGTTTTGCTGTTGTGAGCTTAGGAACTCAGTTGAGAGGATTTACTAGTGTTGCTAGAGTTAGGAAGAACTTGTAGGAACAGAGAAGTGTAAATCCGGCTGTGTAACTAAGGAACAAAGCAATCAATATAAGTAAGTCATTCAAAATCCTCCAAGCGGAGGTAGAGGTTTACCCATACAACTAGTTGGTTGTAGTGGGGTTCCTCTATAAAGGAACTGTGTCTTTTACTGTTTTTATTACTTGCGATTATTTACTTCCGCTGCCTTGGAAACAGCTTAATTGCCAGTTCCCAAGCTCACTGCTAACCGGTTACGATCCAACACTTTCCCTACAATTGATTAAGGGTTATTGTAGATCACTTAATCCTCAACATTTAGAGACTTGAATCATGATTTTTGGTTGAGAAACGAGAGAGTATTTGGAATTGTAAGTTTCGAAAAAAAATTAGGTCGAAATAGAGGTTTTGAATTCAACCCCCAAATCGGTCATGGTGAGGGCAAACTCGTGCCACCTTCCTTCTTATTTTAGCCTCGATCAACCCTTATCATCTCTCCCTCGTCACCTACTGCGTCGGGGCCGTGCATACGCGGCCAAATCAAGTTGAACCAGCGCAGCACATCGGATCAAGGAGTCGACCTTGGCGTTTTCCCGTGCAGCCAGCGAGGGTGGGCTAGGGGGTAAATTTGCCTTCTCAACAAGATAAATTCGTGGTGACGACGGCGGCGCCGGAGTTGTCAAACCGAAGCAGGAGGTGGATGCTCAATTGTGAGGAAGACAAGGTCCAATTCACATGGTATAATATACTTGTTTCCTCATTTGACTAAGAAAACAAGTTAGTCAAATTGGTTTTGACTATCTAATCTCCTTGCACGAGAGCTCGGGTTCGAGTCTCACCACAAGCTTTTATTTTTGCCTTTAAAGTATACCCAACATTTCTCTTGTTATACTTTTTAAAAGATTTAAATTTTCCGCTAAATACAATTAAACTTGCCAATAATTCATTCATAGAAAATAAATTTTCTTTTTGCAAGGTTTATCCATTTATTGCGGATTTAAATTAAGTGTAACTCTTTCCTTGTTATTAAATCGAAAGAATTAAAGTAATATCTCTTTATTAAAAGAGCGGATATTACATTGGTACCCCCTTAAAAATAGTTTCGTCCCCGAAACTAGAAAAGTCTAGGGTGGTACACATATGAATATTGGAACGTATGCTGAAAACCATTCTCTATCCGAAGAGAAATGATTTATCACATAAGTACCCCCTTAAAGAGTGTTTCATTCTTTAACTAGGGTAAAACAACTCAGGAAAACACCTTTGGATAACTTGCTCGGTTTCCCAAACGTTCGTCTAAAAACTTCCTTGTCACTATACTTGAGGTTTCCTTACCACCATATTTGAACCAAAGCATTCATACTAATGGTTCTTCCTCAATACATAACTTCATTACAAGCATTTCTTCGAATCCTTATTCGACTTTCTTCTAGATGAGATCTCAATATTGTGTTAACCAAGAACGTGAGATTCATCCGACTTATCTTCTCAGGATAACAACATTTAAAAGTTGTTATGTATTAGATAAAAACCAGATAATTACCTATCTTATTAATCCATTCCAACCTTTCATAAGGTTCAATAAAACAAGGATGAAACTTATCTTGTTTTCTTATAAACAAGAATACATCCTTTAATAGATTCACTTGACAAAACCTATCAGCCTTGTCAACTTAGCAACCCCTTACTTCATAAAGACATAAAACTTTTATTGATCTTTCACCATCAACAACTTGGCTTGGATATACTTATATCTATTCATAGTCATCTTATCCAACTTAATTCAAAGATAAACTTCTTAGCATTGCCATTCCACATATTGCACAAAAGCACTTCCAATCCCAGGAATTTCTAGCATAATTGTTTCCATTGACAATTATTACTCTTTGTCATTGAAGAATTGTTTAAACTTCACTTGGCGTCTTGACTTGTTGAGCAATCTAGCTCTTAGGATTAAAAACATATCCTCAAGCGTTCACTCTCTACATCCAACTGCTTATCAGGTTGAGATTGAACATCAATACTAATCTACATATCCCAACTCCATACCTATTGGAGTTGTGCTTAAAGTCCTCACTTGACAAACTTATCTCAAAGAGATTTAAATCTTTAGGGCAACATGAAAACAAATAACAACTAATGAAGGAATTACTAGTATATCCTTTATTCCAAATAAAGGATTACTACAGTATCATTTCTTAGAACTGGTTCCATTCCAGAAGTCCACATCAACTTACTTTCGATAACCAGTACCACGAACTGATTTGGTGAACTTTGACTCGATTCTCGAATCCTTTCTCTACAATTGATTAAGGGTATTGTAGAGCACTTAATCCTCAACATTTAGAGACTTGAATCACAATTTTTGGTTGACAAACGAGAGAGTATTTGGAATTGTAAGTTTCGAAAGAATTTAGGTCGAAATAGAGGCTTTGAATTCAACCCCCAAATCGGTCATGGTGAGGGCAAACTTGTGCCACCTTCCTTCTTATTTTAGCCTCGATCGACCCTTATCATCTCTCCTCGTCACCTACTGCGTCGGGACTGTGCATACGCGGCCAAATCAAGTTGAACCAGCGCAGCACATCGGATCAAGGAGTCGACCTTGGCGTTTTTTCGTGCAGCCAGCGAGGGTGGGCTAGGGGGGTAACTTTGCCTACTTAGCAAGATGACGTCGTGGTGACGACGACGGCGCCGGAGTTGTCAAACCGAAGCAGGAGGTTGCTGCTCAATTTTGAGAAAGACAAGGACCAATTCACATGTTATAATATACTTGTTTCCTCATTTGACTAAGAAAACAAGTTAGTCAAATTGGTTTTGACTATCTAATCTCCTTGCATGAGAGCTCGGGTTCGAGTCTCACCACAAGCTTTTTTTTTGCCTTTAAAGTATACCCAACATTTCTCTTGTTACACTTTTTAAAAGATTTAAATTTTCCGCTAAATACAATTAAACTTGCCAATAATTCATTCATAGAAAATAAATTTTCTTTTTGCAAGTTTTATCCATTTATAGCGGATTTAAATTAAGTGTAACTCTTTCCTCGTTATTAACTCGAAAGAATTAAAATAATATCTCTTTATTAAAAGAGCGGATATTACACATACATCATCATCATTGAATCACCACCATGCATCATCATCGCGGCCTTCACTCCGCACAATGTGCACGGTGTAATTCCAGTCTTCGATTTTGGGTTTGAACCGGTCATACGCTCTAGTTTAGTATAGGTTAACTCTTGTATTTTAGGTATAATTTGAGTGTGTTTAGTTTAGTTTTGAGCATAATTGTATTATGAAGACCGAAGACACGATTTGAAGAATTGTAAAAGTTTTGAAGAGAAGTGTTGATTTGGAGTTGTTTTGACGCCATTTTCTTGTAACGCATCGTTCGGGAGCCATGGTGATCGGATGAAGCTGAAGTTGCTATCATTGGAAAGCTAACTCGAAGAGATACAATTCATTTTTGTACGGAGAGTTCAAATTCCAACTCTAAGTGGGTCAAAACCACCTCTGAAGTTGACACCAGTAAGTTGTCAGATGACCCACGCTCGCGGGTGGAAACCGCGATCGCGATTGGACGAGGATCCGCTGACGCTGAGGGATTGATGGGGCCGCGCTCGCGGGTCGCTGTTTTCCAGCACCGACTCGGGATTTATTCTATCTTATTTATCTTTATTATATCTTTAATTTTAGGTTATTTCGATTGAGTACTTAAGCTTAGTTTCGTATTCAGTTTAGACCCACCACAATTCAGAGCATACTTTTATATTTTAGGTTTTATTTCAGTTTTATTTTGGAGATCTAATTTCTTTAGAGTTTGTTTGATTAAGGAAGACTTTTTATGTAATTCGTGAGATTCTGGTAAATTTTTTATCCCTTGGTTAATATCAAAACTCTTGTTTTTTTATTTATATGATCTATGTTTGATTTTATGAGCCTGATCAACTTGTTAAATTGACTTAGATCTACTGTTTGGATTAGGTTTGATTGTTGTATGTGCAATCTTATTTATCCTTGAAACAAATCTTTTCTAGGACCGTGGACTAAAATTGAGAAAGAGTGTTTGATTTTTATTTTATGCATGAGACTCGTAGCTTGATTGCATGATTTAATATCCTTCTATCCTTAATATTTTGCATGATTTGAATTAAGCGTTCTTGTTCATATCATAATTTCGCTTGGACCGTGGACAAGCGAAAATCTTTTATAAGGATTGGAATTAACCTGGGAATTAAAGAAAAGTGGATGAATTGATGATCGAATAATTAAAAAGGTGATATTGATTGAATGAACTCTGTTTTTCCTTAATTGATTTGATACTTAAATTTACTTGTTTGCTTAAACTCCCAAACTCCCGTCTTGTTCTTTGTTGATTGTTCAGCATACCGATTCTCTTGGGTTCGATCCCTTACTTGCATGCTATACTTGGTTTGTAGTTTAGGGTAATTTATTTTTGATCTTGGCAACAACGACTTTAGCCGAGTCAACCGGCGGCCTCCTCGTGTGAGCGGTGACGGGTGTGGCGAGGGATATCAATGATAATATTGTTTAGATAAATATTTTTTCTTTAATATTATTCTTAATATTGTAACTAGCTTGATATCTTAAGTGATTCAAATCGGTTCAAGTAGTTAGAGTTAGAATAAGTCAACGTGGTTTAGTGGAATGGTGGTTACGTGATTACAGGAGTTGTTATTAGCTCCTCCTTGTATTTATACCAGTACTTTACTCAATAAACAAATTACTTCAACTTTTACAAATCTACTTGTAATTTTTATGGTATTATCCTAACCACCTGGGCAATCCTACAAAGCCTTTTCTATCCTCTATCCATGGTTGCTGATCTTCCAGCCCTTCTCCCCAATCCACACCAGGCAGACAATTCCTTTCTAGTGGTTCAATTTCCACAAATTCAGAAACTTATTGCTACAAGTTACTTAGCCTAGAGCAACCAAATTTAGTTAATTGATCCTTGAAGGGTATGATCAGTTTGGATATCTTGACTAATCAACCCTTGTTCCAAATCAACACCTTCCTATTGAAAATAACCCACAAAACCCCAATCCTGCCTTCCTCACTTGGAAGCGCCATGATAAACTCATTCAAGGTGCCCTTGTAAGCACACTATCAGCATCGGTTAATGCCTTGGTGACCCAAGCTAAGTCCTCTAAAGTTGTGTGGGAATTACTTAAAACCGAATATGCTACGGCCTCTATGGGTCATAAGCAACAAATCCGCCAAAATATCAAGGTAACCAAGAAGGGAAATCATTCCTTCGTCGACTACATGCAAGGCATGAAAGCGGATGCGGATCTTTTGGCCTCTTTGGGTGCTCCATTATCCCAAGAGGACCTCACTGACTATCTCCTCAAGGGTCTCGATGCGAGCTTTTAATCCGTCATTGACGATGTTCATAACTGGGATTCTCCGATCTCTTTCGAAGAGCTTCACGAAAAACTCATCGTCAAGGAGCTGGCTCTCAAAATCGATGCCCAATCCGAGACCTCGAATGACTACACTCCAACTACCACCCTTACCGCCAAATCCAAGTCGAAATCCAAACCACGACCCACTCCTCCACCTCAATGGCCGTCCCAAAAAAATTCTCACCCCTCCTGGACCTCCTACACAACTCAGCCCCGCCCACCTCCTTATCCCACCCCACCCAATCCCTCTAATCACTCTCCTAAGCCCTTTAAGGGTCGTTGTCAATGGTGTCGCACGGTCGGGCATGTTGTGACCCAATGTGTTGTCTTCAAGCAACTTCACCCCATATTCCCCTTCCTAACTCTGCTCGCTTTCCCGTTGCACCCCAAACTCATGTTGTCGCACCCATGCCAGCCACATCTACCTCTCAATGGATGCTGGACAGCGGTGCGAACCACCACGTCACGAATGACCTCTCCACTCTAGCCCTCCACAGCTCCACTATCCATACAACGGCCCGGATACACTTCAAATCGGCGATGGCTCAGGTTTAAGCATTTCCAAGACCGGTTCACTCTCTTTCAAAACTCCAACCAATGATTTTAAACTCTCTCGTGTTTTATTTGTCCCTCAAATGTGTCAAAATGTTATCTTTGTTTCCAAGTTTTGCAAAGATACAAATTGTGATATACTTTTCTCACAAAAATTATTTTAATGTGAAGGACAAACTAGGGAGAACCTTCCTTAATGGGCCCTGCATCAATGGGATTTACAATTGGCCTTCCTTTCAAGCTTCCGTCCACTTCGCTCAAATAATGGATCCAACCAAGTTTCATCATCGGCTTGGACACCCCTCCACGGGTGTTTTCAATTCTTTGCAACGTCAATTTAGTCTAAGTTCTTTTCAATTTAATCAATCTCATTGTACTGCTTGTCAAGTGCATAAGAGTCACAAATTGCCTTTCTCTATTTCTTCTATTGTATCTGATTCCCGTTACAAATAATATACTCTGATGTTTGGACCTCACCGGTCCTCTCATTTGATGATTAAAAATATTTTGTTATTTTTGTTGATCATTACACCAAGTATACATGATTATTTCCTTTAAAACAAAAATCAGATGTCTACTCGATATTTCTCAAATACAAAACTTTAATTGAAAATTATTTTAACAAAAAAATTAAAACCTTATTATCTGACAACAAAGGTGAATTATTAGCCTTGAGATCTTATTTAAGCTCTCGTGGTATCACTCACCTTACTACACCACCCCCACACACCAGAACACAATGACATTTCTAAACGCCGAAATTGACATATTGTTGAAACGAGACTTTCTTTAATGACGTTTTCAAATATGCCACTTGATCATTGGCCAATGGCCATGATTACTACGGTCTACTTAATCAACAGACTCCCTACACAAATTTTACAAAAGCAATCCCCGTTTTTTAAACTACTTAACCAGTTTCCCGATTATACTAAGGTTAAAAGCTTCAGCTACCTATGCTATCCGTGGTTACACCCCTATCGAACCCACAAGCTACAACCAAAGTCCATCTCTTGCGTGTTCGTCAAATACTCCAACACGCAAAGCGCCTACTATTGCCTTGATCCCGTCACCCAACGTGTCTATACGTCTCGTCATGTTCAATTTGTTGAATTGGTCATTCCGTACAAAACTTTTACCCTAGAATCATCACATTCCATGGCCTCAGACAACGCAATTAATGTCCTTCTTCCCATTTTGGGCCCAAGGCCCAATTCCCACTCCACTAACCAATCCATACAAATCTCCACCCACCCTCTCACCTCTTCATCCACGTTACAATCTTCTTTCCCATCTTCTGCCCCATCTTTTACCCCTGGACCCCACCATACCTCCACATCAGCAGCCTCCCATCAACCACTTCTCTCTCCAAATCAAAGAAATATTCCTTCCAATTCAAATCCATTCACATTATCTTATCCTAACCAACATGCCCCTTCAAAAATATATTGTATCAAAACAAACCCACCGCCTATCCCACTAAATATTCCGTCTCCATCTCCACCACCCCAAAATCCCGCTGCTCCTTCCCAATCTGGCATAATTACTAATTCTAGGAACAATATAACCAAACCCATTCACAAACTAAATCTCCTATCTCAACTCAACTCCCCAACAGAACCAAAAAATATTACCCATGCCTTGAAAGATCCAGGATGGCGAGAAGCCATGCAAAACGAATACACAGCCCTTTGTACAAACCAAACTTGGTCTCTCGTCCCACAACCTAAGGCATGCAATCTCATCGGTTGCCGATGGGTCTTCCGTGTCAAACACAATCCTGATGGCAGTGTTGAACGATTAAAGGCGCGATTGGCTGCCAAGGGCTTACATCAACGTCCCGGTCATGATTACTTGGAGACTTTCAGCCCGTCAAAAAACCGGTAACAGTCAGTGTCCTTCTCTCCTTAGCCGTCTCTAAAGGTTGGAGTTTACGCCAACTCGATGTCAACAATGCCTTCCTCCAAGGCACTCTCAACGAGGATGTTTACATGGCGCAACCTCCGGGCTTCATCGACAACACACACCCTCACCACGTTTGCAAGCTTCATAAGGCTATCTACCGGCTCAAGCAATCCTCCCGAGCCTGGTACAATGAACTAAAGTCTAACCTTCTTCACTTCGGCTTCATAAACTCGGTGGCCGATGCATCGCTCTTCGTTTATCGACGACATCAAGAGTGTCTCTATCTCCTTGTTTATGTCGATGACATAATAGTCATGGGTACTTCCCCCTCTAATCTTGACCGCCTTATATGACTTCTCAGTTCGAGCTTCTCGCTTAAGAATCTTGGCCACTTGTCATACTTTTTAGGGGTATGATAACTTGCATTTTAGAGCATCTTAGGACATGAATTTAGGACCTTAGTTTAGTATGTTTTATTGCATATGTCTTGTGTTTTCTAGTACATTTAGTTTAGTTTTCGTTATAGATGTCTACACGCGTATTTTTATGCTTTTCAAGTACTTTGGAGTGTTTCGAGCTTCATTGGAACGCGTTTGGAGACATAGTGGAATCAAGACTTCAGTCTAGGAGGCATCGGGACCGGAAAAGATCAACTGAAGAGCCCAAAATAAGAAGAATCACACGATCAAGGCTAAGGTCTTGCATCAAGGTGCACGGTCGTGCAAGCGGTGTTGAAAAAGGTTGGATCGTGCGCCATCAGCCTAAGTCCGTTGAAGGTTGTGCACCATACACGCATGATCGTGCGTTTAGCTTCAAAGAATGTTGAGAATCGTGCATTGTTGACGTACGATCATGCGTCTCCATGCCTAGGGTTGTGTGCAGTCCAGGCCCGTGCGCTTCCTTGTACGGTCGTGCGCCTCGGCTCATGATGCGCGCCGTGGATCGTGCGTCCCTTGTATGACGTGTTTTTGGGGCGCCTCTCCTATCTTATCCCTAGTATAAATACTTTGCTTTGTTTTTAGATTGGGAGTTGGAGTTTTTAACCTAATTTCTATTGCTTGATAGACAAGTTAGGATAGATATATTGGGAGATTGAAGACTTTTGTTGAATTTGAGTTTGAATTCGTTGGATTTTATTCAAGTTTGCTTGTTTCTTCAATCCAGTATGTTGATTCTTATTATTGAATTAATTTCTTCTTTCTCCATGTCTAGCTAAACCCCAATTTCTAAGATTGGGGGTGAACCCAATGATGTCTAGGTAGACTAATCTATTAAATTGCACAATCCGTTGTTTGAAGCTTTGTTTGATTTAATCCTAGATGCTTTATGCCCTAATAATTTATTTGAATGGGAACTTATTAAAGTTTGAGACTGAAAGGTGAAAACTTTAATAAGTAGTAAGACATGGAATTGAGACTGAGAGGTACATTTTCCTGTTGGAACCCTAGGATTTGAACTTGAGTTTCTCTATTATGAAAATATTTTGAATTCTCTTGTGGAATAACAATTGTCATAGAAACCTTAAGGTTGGGTTGAGTTAGTAAGTCGGGAAAGCAGATGTTGATACAATTTAATCTTAAATTCTAAGTGCTTAAAGGTCTAGATTATAATTTGCAAGTCATGAAAGTGGATGTTTAATTGAGTCTAGATATGTTTGTTAACATTCGAAAGAATTTAACGGATACATTAGACAATTGCCTTCAAACAAATTTAGAATGAAGATTGTCCAATCATCTTTTATAGTCTACCGAAGCCTTGTTGTGGGGATCCTTGATCTTAGAAGCTTTTCTCCCATTGATTTCTCTCATATTTACTTGTTTATTTATCATAGTTCGTTTCATAAGCTAAAATCACAAAACAATCTTTTCTTATTTCTACGACTTAGTCTATTGATTTGAATATGATTAATACTACTTTGTCTAAGAGTTCGACACTCTGGTATTACAACCGATCCCGTACACTTGCGGGGTAGGATTTGGCCTATCAGGGTCGAGGTTCTTCCTACAAAATCTGGCCTCTTTTTATCCCAAAAGAAATATATTCAAGACCTCCTCACCAGATCCAGGATGGAGTCCGCCAAGTCTGCTTCAACGCCTATATCTTCCTCCACAACTCTCATATGAGCCTCTGACAATCCTCTTCCATGTCCCACCGACTATCGGACTATTATCGGTAGCTTGCAATATCTCTGTATCGCTAGGCTGGATATTGCCTTCATTGTGAACAAACTCTCATAGTATATGCAAGCACCAAAAATTTTATTTTTGAATAGCCAAATAATTTTTTTTATAAATTATAAAAAAAAAAAAATCGGATCATTGGCTAGCCCTCAAACGCCTGCTTCATTATCTAGATGGTATGTTGAATGTTGGTGTCCAAGTCTCCTCTCAATCCTATACTCAACTTCATGCCTTATCGGATGTGGATTGGGACGGAGATAAAGACGACTACGTCTCCACCACGGCCTATATCCTCTACCTTGGTTCCACTCTAGTTTCTTGGTCTTCTCGTAAACAAAAGACAGTAGCACGAAGCTCAACTGAAGCAGAATACAAGGCCTTGGCTGACACATCATCAGAGTTACTCTAGCTTCTATCTCTTCTCAAAGAACTTGGGGAACATCCTACAACACAACCTATCATCTTTTGTGACAACATGGGGGCCACAAGTTTGAGTGCAAACCCGGTATTTCATTCCCGTATGAAACATATCGCTTTGGCTTATCACTTTGTCCGGGAACAAGTTCAAGGGGGCGCATTTCGACTGGCGTTTGTTTCAACCAATGACCAGTTGGCAGACGTTTTAACAAAACCTCTTCTCAAGCCGCGATTCGACAATCTGATGTGCAAGTTCGGTCTTTCCCGTTGGACGCCTTACTTGAGGGGGCATATCAATGATAATATTATTTAGATAAATATTTTGTATTTAATATTATTATTAATATTGTAACTAGCTTGATATCTTAACTGATTTAAATCAGTTCAAGTAGTTAGAGTTAGAATAGGTCAACATGGTTTAGTGGAATGGTGGCTACGTGATTACAGGAGTTGTTATTAGCTCCTCTTGTATTTATACCAGTATTTTACTCAATAAACAAATTACTTCAGCTTTTACAAATTTACTTGTTATTACTAAGGGATAGGTAGATGCGATCTTGTTTGGCTCTAAAACATTCGTAGTGAAAATATATTTAAAAATAAATTATTTTCCTTTATATAAAAAATATATTGGTTAGATTAATAATATTTTGGACAAGTTCCAAGTTTATAACATAATCTTATAGGTTTTTAATTTTTTTTAATTTATAAGAAAATAATGACAATACTTTTATTATTTGGCTAGTATAAATTTCTAACTTCATAATCAACCACATAAATTATTAAATCATAACTTTTAACTTTACAAATAGTCCATCTTAATAATTTTGTCTATTATTATTTTCTAAATAATTTTAGACAAAAGTTGATAAGAATTTTTATAATCCTTTTAATAAAAATTTAAAGTTATTGAATTATTAAACAATAAAGATAATGTGTCCAAAATTAAAATTAATTATGAATGTTTTTAAAAGCCTCGTTTGGATTTTTAGTTTTTTAAAGAAAATTGTGCTTTAGTTTCTCATTACGAAAAAGAAAATTTAGATTTTATATTTAATTTAATATTTTTTTATTTAACTAATTCCTGTTATTGTATTTATTTTGACAAGTCATAATATAAGTTGGTTCGATCTGATTTGGAAAAAGTAATATTAAAAAGGAAAGGGAAAAAGTAATATTAAAAAAAATTAACATGAAATATCCCCCAACCCAATCTCAATCTGATTTGGAGAGTTGGTTCGATTAAAACTGGAAGTAGAGGCGGTATAAGGTCGGGGAGTGGAGGTTGACGGGAACTGGCAGTGAAGCAGCCGAGCGCGGAGATGAGCGAGCTTGTCGAAGTTCCCTTTGATGAGCTAATTGATTTTCTGATGGAGGCGGTCTTCTTCAAGGTTGAATTCCGCAAGCTTGAGAATAATGGAGTTGAGGAGGGAGAGATCCAGATCGAAGAGGTGGAAATTAATGCGATATTTTTATTAAAATTCAAATCAAATTTACAATCCTAAAATAACTCTAAAATAAAAAGATTAATCAAAATTGTAATGTATTTAGATTATTGTGGCATGTATAATTCGGTAAAGAGATATATAAAATTAATAAATTAAGGTATATGTGTTTTGTATGTGGAATATAAATAGTTGTTAATAATTGGAAAAAAAATGAAAAAGAGGTTTATTGGTTTATGGATATTTAAGTGAGTTTTTTTGAAATGACATTTGGAGATTATAGGATGACATGGAACTGTAAGAAAAATAATAAAAGTGGATGATTTTAAGATTCATAGAATTTATTGATATTTATGGTCTCACGTGTTGACTTTTTTAACAAGTTTTCATTTGACTAATCACGGACCTCTAAATCTCTAATTAAGAGCATCCCCAAGAGATGCTCTAAAAATTTCTCCAAAATGGAAAAGAAAGTGTCACATTCTCTAAAATTTTTATGTCCTAACTCTAACAAATTCTCCATTTTAAAGATTTATATATTGAGTCCGGTTCAGGTGAGAATGGGCGCCCAGGTGCGAAATAAGAAAGAACAGAAGCCGTTGGATCAAGAAAAATTAAAGACGCTGATCAATTCACTTAAAAAGGGAAAAAAACGGCACGGGCGAATTATTGGCGAATTATTGAAAAAAACGGCCCAGATTTGTTCATCAACACTGGATTTGTTCATCAGTATTGTGGATTTGTTCATCAACAATGTGGATTTGTTCATCAACAATGTGGATTTGTTCATTGGTTTTGACATATTTGTTCATTGGTTTTGACATTTTTTGTTCATCGGTTTTGTGCATATTTGTTCATTTGTAACATCAATTTGTTCATTAATTTATGCATATTTGTTCATTGATATATGCATATTTGTTCATTGTTATATTCATATTTGTTCATTGGTTTTGACATATTTGTTCATCGGTTTGTGCATATTTGTTTATTAGTAACATCAATTTGTTCATAAACAATGTGGATTTGTTCATCAACATTGTGGATTTGTTCATTGCTATATACATATTTGTTCATTGGTTTTGGCATATTTGTTCATCAATATTGTGGATTTGTTCATCAGTATTGTGGATTTGTTCATCAACAATGTGGATTTGTTCATCAGTATTGTGGATTTGTTCATCAACAATGTGGATTTGTTCATCAACATTGTGGATTTGTTCATTGTTATATTCATATTTGTTCATTGGTTTCTTATGCACAAATGCTAGTTTCTGATGAACAAATGTTAGTTTCTTATGCACAAAATGCTAGTTTTCGATGAACAAATGTTAGTTTCTTATGCACAAAATGCTATTTTGTGATGAACAAATGCTAGTTTCTGATGAACAAATGCTAATTTCTTATGCACAAATGTTATTTTGTGATGAACAAATGCTATTTTGTGATGAACAAATGCTAGTTTCTTATGCACAAATGCTAGTTTCTTATGCACAAATGTTAGTTTCTGATGAACAAATGTTAGTTTCTTATGCACAAAATGCTATTTTGTGATGAACAAATGCTAGTTTCTGATGAACAAATGCTAGTTTGTGATGAACAAATCGCTATTTCTGATGAACAAATCGCTATTTCTGATGAACAAACTGGGCGCGTCTCATAAAAACGTATTTTTCGAAAAATTCGTGAATAATTCGGGAAAAATTCGTCCGTGTCGTATTTTATTGAAAAATACGTGAATAATACAGGAAAAATTCGCCCGTGCCGTTTTTTATTTTTTTAAATGAATGTTTAATCAGGGACGTTGATTTTTTGGAATGGACGATCGAGATTTATTCTTATTTCGCACCTAGACGCCCATTCGCACGTGACTCTTTTTCTTATATATTTATCTTAACAACACTAAAAGTTATCCCTCAAGGATAATTAAATGCACTTCTCTCTTTTCAATCCCCTCCAAAAAAATATTAAATCTCCATATAAATTCTATCTCCTCCCTATATATTCAATCTTCTCCAAATAAAGTATAAAATACTATCCAAATAAGATATGACAACCTTTTGAATGTTGAGTACAAATCTTCAATTCACATTAAACCGTACAAATCTTCAAACCTTTAACTGCATTTTTCATCTATTATTTCTTCACATCAAACCGTACAAATGTTACACTACAGTCACAATTAAAATTACATACATGATTATCTAATCTTCCACACTCATAAAATCATTAAACACATTATTAAGATTAATAATATATATCTCCTACAACAACAACTAATACATATAATTTGCATTCTCTCTTCATAAAAAAATATTCCGTTTAAATGTATTTTCTCTTCATTATTTATTTCCAACAACTAAAGCATATAATTAGAATTTTTATTCTAATTTATATAACATATCCAATTATCTATATCCAATTATAAAATTATTGCCTATACACCGTCCAACGGACGGGCCAAGCCTTTTAGGGATATAAACTACTATTATAAATTTGAATTTGACCAATTGGGAGAAGACATGATTTAATATACAATTAATGCATTTTCCAAAAATTTTTAGGGATATCCCCAAATTTAGAGAAAAGGGTTTAACTTTTGGAAATCTTCTCTAAAATGAAGAATGTAATGGAGAATTTGTTGGATCTTAAAATAAGTCCAGAATCTCCAAATATACCAAATTCAAAAATTTGAAGTATTTGTTGGAGATGCCCTAAACCTGAAATTGTGAGCAACGAAACGAAGACGTAAGACGATGTCGTTTCCCACAAAAGCTAAAGAAACCAAGGTCCAAGGCGCGCAACTGAAAATGAATTCATATTTTAACTTTCCCGGGGATCCCAAAATTCCTTTGCCACGCTGGCAATCCTTGCCACATTCTATCAACCAATTAGAACGCACGATCGCTTCTATATATAACAAGCTTCAATGTTCCACTTGGAACATTCAAATCCTTCTCCGATCTCAATCTCCTTCAAACCATTCGATTTCCCTCACTTTTCAGGCCTTCTTGAATTTTAGATTTCAAATCGGAAGATGAATAGCAAAGGAAGTGCAGCCACGAAGGGTGGGCGTGGTAAGCCTAAGTCTTCGAAGTCGGTCTCCAGGTCAAGCAAGGCTGGGCTTCAGTTTCCGGTGGGCAGAATCGCCCGGTTTCTCAAAGCCGGCAAGTACTCCGAGCGTGTCGGCGCCGGTGCTCCGGTCTATCTCTCGGCCGTGCTCGAGTATCTCGCTGCTGAGGTATTCTGCTTCTTTCAAGATCTGATTTGTATTGTTTTCTTAACAAAAGGGGCTAATGGCACATTCTAGGGTTGCTAGGGTTTTCAATTGGAACTGAGAAAATGATCAAATCGGTACTGATTTAAATGCAGGTTCTGGAATTGGCTGGGAATGCTGCAAGAGACAACAAGAAGAACAGGGTGGTGCCACGCCACATACAGCTAGCAGTGAGGAACGACGAGGAACTCAGCAAATTGCTTGGGACAGTTACGATTGCTAACGGGGGTGTTTTGCCTAATATCAATCAGATCTTGTTGCCGAAGAAGATGGGGAAGGACAAGTCACAGATTGGTTCGGATTCACAGGAGTTTTAGATGGATGTTTTTTTCAGTGTGTATGTAGTTTGACAGATCTGAATCTGTCCAGCTTTTATCTCCTGTACTATCTTCTAGTAAACAGTTTATGCATGAATGAAGCTTCTAGTTATACTTGATTTGACCAATTCTATTGATTCTCGTTCAATTCTTTCTAGTTATACTCTCAATCTGTTCTGTATCCCTTTTTTTTGCACTGGCTGCTTGATTTGCTCGTGTAGTTAATTTGTGTGGATGTGATGACATTGTACCAGTCAAGTTAAAAGATCTGGAGACTTCGATAAACATAATGTTGTAATGAAGAATTGTCAGATAAATCTGGTTCATTTCTTCTGAACCCAAATATTGATGATCCAAAGTCCAAACAAACCTCAAGACATAGCTAAGAAAAAGGCTTCTTTCTTAGGGTCCAGCTTCAAATATAGCAATCTTTGCTTTCAAGTTTCAACATCCACAGAAAAACACTTGAAAGTGTAATCTAACAACACCATTCAAGCTCAATGAAGACAGACATTGACATCAACACCATTATCAATCAGTGACTGAACAACTGCTCTAATCTTCCTATCAAACTTGTCCCTATCCCTAGGTGTATAACAAGCTCTGTAACCATGAGCTTCTCTTGCCCTTTCAGCTAGGATTCCATCAATAGACATGTAAGCTGGTTTATCACACCTGGATTTGAGAACAGCCTTAGCATCTTAAATTGGTACTAGCAACCACAACTTGCTTACATGTCACCCTGTGGAAGATAGACGGCTAGATAAAATCACAGGTATATGGCTCCATGAAGGATAGAGGGCTTTGTTTCTCCTTGTATGTGTATGGTCTGCTACTCTCTTGTTGTTATCAATCTTATCATCAGGATAGTCTTCCAGCCGAAAAAACTCCTTGGTCCATATTCACAATGTGGGTGTAAAGAAAGAAGCGCGTATTACAAAAGCCAAGAGGACACGTACAAAACTTCTGAAGCTGTAAGAGTTTTGAGTCTTTTGACACATGGTGTTGGCATATTTGTGATGAAAAGTGTTGGTGATCAAAACTCAGAACATACAATTAGAATGGATTTCTGTGCACAACTTCAAATATTGGAAGGTTGCATTGTTAATGGGAAGCTGGTTTAGTGGTTTCTATTAAGCAACAAAAACTAAACGGATCAGGGTAGTCCTTAGACACTTTGCTGATCAGATAAATAACAATGTAAAAGGAGTGGCCAGACTAACTTGAGTAATTTCTGAACAAAAGGGCGTAAATAGAACATTGCTGCTCTAAACAATTGAATTTAACTAGTATTTTCCTACAAATATGGCATGTTGACTGACTGCAAGAGTTTATAAAAAAAAAAAAACAAGCCTACAACTCTCAAACTACTGCATCCACTTGAAATCTCAGAAATTTGTATGCATATTCACTTAAAATGTCAAAAACCTTAGCCCAAAATGGATTAGAAACCAACTCTTACTTGTCCACAGTGTATACTTGGCAATTGGCATCAACATGCCTTCCAACCCCTTTGCTTAGTAGCTCACTGAGTACACACATGACATCAATCTAGAAAAAATAACTCAAATTACAAAGCACCAATTCCAGATAAAGCACAAACTAACAAAAGAGAGAGAAATATTGGCTCCAGAAAAATATTAAACCTCTTGACAAGTGCCAGAAGAAAAATGGTTTATTGTTTTATTGAAATCCATTACAGACCATCGTGGGCATTTGGTCTAGTGGTATGATTCTCGCTTAGGGTGCGAGAGGTCCCGAGTTCAATTCTCGGAATGCCCCTTCAATTTATATTATTTTTAATAAAAACTTTTTTCTTACTTTCAATATTTAATATTAATATTATTTAAAAAAAATCGCTGTAAGCTTCATCTGTTGGCCAGGGATAGTATCCTTAATACTTCTCCAAACCTATATACAGTACATAACTAATGTAAGAACAGTGTGAATACTACAAAAAACATGGCCATACAGCTAGATATAACTAAATACTTCTCCAAACCTGTATACATAACTAAGATTATAGCAGTATTGTATATTGAACAAACTACCTTGTACGCCTTGAGCAAATGAAAATAATTTACTTATAAATAAGCAGTGCCTATTTACAATTTCCTCCTCTACATTCTCTCCTCCAAATTGCTGGAGCTCCTTTCAGCTGGTGAGCCAGGAATGAAGGGAACGAAGCCTCGCCCTCCAAACATAGGACGCATAAAGGCATTGTCAAATTTCCTCCAGTAGTGATGCACGGTGTGAGTCGGGTTCAGGAGCATGCGGAAGGCACTACCACCATTCCGATTACCCGGCTCAGCTTCCGAGTCTTGCTCGGTCTGGTCCAGAAATGGAAGCATGAGAGATTTCGGAGTGTTGAATTCTGACGATATTGTGCTGCAAGTAGAAACGTTCCTTTGTGGAGGCTTCAACATCCTTATCAAAGGCTTTGTTAATGTGCCAAACACCTGAAAAACCAGACATGTTTTGGTGTAGTTTGATACGAACTCTATTTATGGGTTGATTTGGAGAGAGTTAAATTGAGCCTCTCATTGAATAATAATCGGAGATTACTCAAAGGGCTTGGTAAGATATCTCACCAATGTGCTGAAAAGAACGACACTGATCGTGCTGGTGATCATGATTGCATTACCACGTAGATGGGTGTGTCCTAACCTTGTAAACTGAAGTTGAAACAAAATGCCCATCAGCAACCTCATGAGAAGACTTGATCCATTTAACCATTTTTTTTCCCATTTCAACAAAGATGAGCATAGTTAGATAGGTATATCTCAGATATTTGAATCTGACCTGATTATAGGCAAGGGCTATGGAGACTGCACCTCTCATGAGACCAGCCCACCATATTATAATCTATATGGAAAAAGATTTTTTTAAAATAATACATAGTATCAATTTATGTAACATTAGCCATTACTTAGGAAAAAGTTTACTTAGGCTAGAGCAGTGAGGGGGAAAAAACTTACTTGTTGCCTGAAGCTAATCATTTCCGAATGACCAGATCTCTTGGTCAAATTAGTCAAGAAGGACAAGGGGAAAACAAATGCTGCACGGCCAACCATGACTAGACCTAGCAATATAGAGCTCGCAGCAAGGGACGTCCCAGGACTACAGGAAAACAAAACACCCATTTATGTAAATTACAACTGAAAATATATTCAAAAGAATCTATGGAAACAATTTCTTGATACAGGGGCTACACCTGTCATTCACAAACATCCACTTCTCAATGTCCAAAGCATCCATACCAACATATAGGAAAATAAATGTTTCAGCAACAAATGACAGGGTTGCAAAAGCATGCCTGAGAGAAGAATAGATTAGAGCACTCGCAATTGGAGAATAAATAAAAAAACTTTTGCAGATACAGATGAGAGGTAAAAGTTAGTTCAGGACTAAAGGAGAAACCATACTTTGTGGTGACTCTTGAACTCTCTGTAACATTATGCCACGTATAATGCGACATCACAATCCCACAGAAAAATACAGTGAGGATGCCACTCATATAGAACAACTGTAGAAAAACCAATAATTAGCCAATGATGAAATACACATGGGTTATGACAATGGCGATGACATGGATGCCATGGATGACATGGCGATGACATGATGTGTTATATTGTGTTGCCACAATGGCATCCATGTCATCGCCATTGTGGCAACATAATATAACACATCATCGCGCGTGCACTACACTCCTAAAAAAGTTGGGATAAGTGGCTCAATAGGGGTTCAATAGGTCGCAATGTACAATTATAGGGGGCCAAACGGTTAGGGCTAAAGTACAAGGGGCCAAGTGACTAATTGGCCCAAGTACAGGGGGCCATTTATGTATTCTGCCATAAATAAACATCGTAATCAGATGCATCTTTTCAATCTATCATGGAAAAGAGTTATGCAGGTGATCTTATGAGCATTATATAGTATAAGTATCTTACTTCAGCAAGTATGTAAGAAAGGTAAGCCATGAGCATCATGAGAGCAACTTCACGATCTGTGGAATGCCTGGATTTAACAAAAATATAGAAGGAACACATCAATCCATCACTTAAAAAAAAGAAAAAAGAAAAAGAAAAGCACACTGGCTAAGGCTTTCATGTAGAAATAAAGCATACCTTCCGAAATAGAGTTTTTTGATAACATATGCACTAAGTAGCCCACTCTGCAATAAATTCAAACATTTTCAATTGTATAAGAGAAAGCATAGAATTTCATTTTAGATTAAACACATATAAGTGGAAGAGTAAAGGACTTCTTACAATAACACCTAGCATGGTACTCGTGAAAAACAAATACAGAAAGTTGCCGGCAACATGTAAAGCGATTTTGTGATCAATATGAGAGAGATCAAAACTTTGAATAGCATTAAAAAGCACCACAGATGTAGCATCATTGACAACACCTTCACCAAATACCAAGCTGTAAAGTAATGGTGTTTCATCCTGATTAAGCACCTGCATCAACAGATGAAATATATTTATTTCCATATAAACACATTGTAAAAGTTAAAATCAGAGAAGTACTGTTTTTTAAGAGCATACCTGCAATGTGCAAACAGAATCCGTGGCAGCAAAGATTGCCCCAATTGCTGAAAAATTGTGAATACACTGATATTATACCCAACAATAAAAACTTGTAGAAGGAACAAATAAAAGGCTATACCAAGATAGTCAGTTATCTCCAGGGTACTAATGTCCAACTTCTTGAAAAAGAAATGCGCTCCTGCACCATAAATTAGAAAATGTAATTCTGAAAGCAATTGGAAACCATCTCAGCAAAAATTATCTGCCAGATACAGAACAATAATTTTGTCAAAATTGGATTACTAGTCATTTCCATTACAATTCTGTAGGAAGCTTGCACTCTGCATGATCAGCTGGCCTATTGCAATTAGTTTATAGCGTGCAAACTACAAACTTTGTTATAAAAACATAAGTATGTCCAAAAATCTTTTTTGTTTATATCAAATAATTAGAGTGAGTGCACTAAGTATCTAAGAAGTGTACCTACTGAGATGATGCTGAATGATATTAATGTACCGAGAGCCCCAAACATCATGATTGTAATGAAATTACGGAAGAACTTCTTCTTTTTCACTTGAAACCTGACAGCAAAAAGAATTTGAACCAAAATTAGTTCAGCTGCTAGCACAGGTACTATGGTGCAATCGATGTCAACAATAAAGAGAAGCACCTAGATTGCTATCTCAGAAAAAGGATAGTGGGGATTGAAATATTGCATTATGCAGCTTTGGCACAGTCAAGTGGAAATTTCCAAGGCACACAATTCACAATTCAACAGTGACTATCAAGCAGCCTAAGCAAATAGTATGAAATGGCCCAGCAAACCCATTATCACCAAAGAGTGATAAGATTAACATACCCAGCATTGAAAATGATGGGCGGAAGAAGGTAGATGAAGAACAAATCTTCACTGAAAACCAAAAGATGTGAGCTCTTTCCACCACTGATCAGCAAAATAACAGTTCCAGTGGCCAGACCCTGTGAGAATGCCAACCATGTTACAACTCAATATAGCAATTAGCGTACAAAAGTGACTATTGTGAGAGAGCTTACGATCAATAAAGCAGTTATAGACTCGTTCATCCATCTATTCTCCTCCAGAAGGTGGCCAAGCACAATACAAGCACAAAGGAGAGCCACAAACAGATTCATCGAGACGACGGAAGCATGATCAGATGCGGACAGCGTATTTAGCTTAGTGAAGAATGGAGTAAAATCAAAAGCCATGTTTCTAGACCACACTAATCAATTCACGAGCATCAATAGAGAGTGCAAGGCTTATGAATTATGATATGGCGCCAAGCCTTCCCTGTCGAATTGCAGTGTCAACTAAATGTCCTTCTCAAACCTGGATACTCAATTTCCATGCAGTGTCTGTACATCATACAAATTTGCAAGAAAAATTTGATGAATCAAACCTTCAATCAATGAGGTAACATCTGAACAACAACAACATAACATAATTACAAAGTGTGAAACTATTATATTTGCAAAGAACGATTTTGGTATAACGGAATCCAGCACTTTTCAAACGAAATCTCTCTTGAAAATAACCACTAAAAACGAAGGAACAGAAATTGTATCATACAAAAGGTTACCATTGCGTTCCCAACGGAAATGATTGCAGACATTTGAAACATGCAAAGGTAAGCGAAGCCCTTGTTTAATCCTAAAGCTTCAAGAATTTTAATTCAACGTCCAACAGAATAAATGAAATCAGAGAACAATGCCTATTTCTGCGCAGAAAATTGAGTTTCAAAACAACCATCTCTCATAAGAAGAGAAAATCTAGGTTAGAAAAGCAAAACTTTGGTTCGAAAAGGGGAAAAAGACAGTTTTCAAAAAAATCAGAGAAAATACAGGCGCGTTTTGAGAGAAATACCTATATATAAGTTATCCATTTAGAGAGATAGAATTCAGAGAGAGAAGGAGGCGTTGAGTTATGAGAGGCTATACTTGAAAACCGACGACTCCATTGAAACGGACAAATGCCACCACGTGATCGCAGGCGAACCAGAGATGATTGAACCTGGAGCGTTGGATTTGTTGACCCGACCGTTAATCGGGCGGCTGAAAATGAAGAATTAAGGTGGAGGGGCGTGCCGCGTGCAAGATAGTTTTAATCCCCGTGGAGGAGGATGAGCTGTGCCTGTGCTGTGAACCGGTGACGGTGTTCTGATGCTCATCTTTGTGAAGTCGAATAGCAGACAAAGCGAAAGAAGAAGAGAAGACTGATAAAAAGAAGCGAACGTGGATTAGCGTCCAAGAATGGAAGCTATATATAACGACACGTCATCGTGTGGTGGACCATAGGCCGTTGTTCTTTTGGTGGAGAACGAGTGAGAGTGAAGCTGTATGGAATGGGCCGTGATTAGCGAGTAGTAAGATTTGGGCCCAAATAATAGACGGCGCAAATTGGAAGAAGCGGCCCATTAAAGAAAACCCTAATAAAGATGAATCATCATCTACCTCGAGCTTAAAAAGCAGACAAAACCCTAAAGCCGCTCCGAAGCTCACTTCGTTTTCTGTGGGAAGGATATATCTCTCGTCGAAGGTCAGTTCTTCTCTGCTCCGTGGATCGTTCAAACGTATCATATGATCGCAATTAGATTCTAGATTTTGATTTTTATTTGCCCCAAACCTGAATTGTTGCGATCTATCACTTTTGAGGTTAGATATGTTTTTCTGCAATTAAGTTTGGGGGCATTTGAACTTCTTTTCACGACTGGCCGTATGTTGTAGATTTGTACAATCTTCCTTGTATGCGAAGTGCTCATCTGTTAATAGACGTTGATTTGTAAATTGTAAAAGCTGAATTATTGATGTTTAGGATATTTGATTTGGGTTTTCGCATTTCTATACTGGAAATGTTGTGTTTCTGGCTTAATGAGCTACAGAAGTGCTTCGGTAATATGCACCCTTATTGTTATGAGTTGTCTATTTGGATCCACCATGCCTGTAATGTAAGCATGAGAATGACAGGCTAAAATACATTTGCTGGCTGGGTTTCTTTCTTACATTACAGGGAAGATTCCTTGTGATTAACCGCGGCATTGATAAATGAATCCTTTTTCTTTTACAGATCATGCCTCCTAAACAGCCAAGCAGTGGCCTTATTGTTGGCCTGAACAAGGGTCACATTGTCACCAGGAAGGAGTTGGCTCCTAAGCCGTCTGACAGGAAGGGGGTGAGTTTCCTATGAGTTTTTTTGTTCCTCATTCATCTATTGGATTAAAGCTTAGTTCAAGACATTGTTATTGGAAACATTGATTCAAACATTTTGTATTTTCTGCCACACTTGTTATTTTGAATCAACAGCTTCTTGCTTTGTTGTGTGTAAAGTTTGTCTTACATTGATTGACACTTCCAATTCAGAAAACCAGCAAGAGAGTCCATTTCGTGAGGAACCTAATCAGGGAAGTTGCTGGATTTGCTCCCTATGAAAAGAGGATCACTGAGCTCTTGAAGGTTGGCAAGGACAAGAGAGCTTTGAAGGTAGCAAAGAGAAAGCTTGGAACCCACAAGAGAGCCAAGAAGAAGAGAGAGGAGATGTCCAATGTTCTCCGCAAGATGAGGTAGTTAACTTTTTTATTTTTATTTTTTGCTGGCATATGCCATTGCCATTGATTTCCAGAAGTTCTTACAAGCTTTTTTTGCCTTGTTTTGTATAGGTCTGCTGGAGGTGGAGAGAAGAAGAAGTGAATTGCAGCTTGAAGATCATTGCTGTAGTTTATATTTTGTTTACTTTTTCACTGTAGTTTTGTGCGCACAACATTATAATTCCCAATTCCCTTTCTAAGACATATTTTGAATCTAGAATTTTGATTTTTCTGCCTAATTTTGAGTAGTTGGAATCACAAGGATGGTATTGACGCTGGCATGCTGCCACTTGTTGCTGGAAATGCTTTTGAAAGTTTATTTACATATTCTCAATGAGCTAAAATGAGTGTGTTATAGCAATCTCTCTCGTGTATTTAGAATGGTCAGACCTGTGTTTTCTTATTCAGCTTAACTTCGTGAGTTTATGGCCATGCTTGATTATTTAACCATCAAGAAAGAAAGATTGTGTTCGGTTTGGTCTTTAAACTTGGATCACTGCTGTCATTATCCAGAATTATGTACAAGGTTTTGGTTGCCATTGAGGGTACTCTATGAAAAAGGAAATAAAGTGAACGTTCACCTTGACAATCTCGTATTGCATGAAATCATTCTGTGAAGACCATCACAAGCCATATCCATAGAAAAGCAGTGTTTGGTAAGCCAGGTCTTGTGAGTCCTTTTATGATCCTTTATACGGCTCCTCCAGTTTGATCAGAAATTTTATAGCTCTATTTTGGGGAAATCACCGCAGTATCAGTCAATGATCACTTGCTATGTGCAATTCTGTGTCTCTGATGATGGTCAGTTGGATTGGATTAACGAACTCGCTTCTTTATGTAGAGATTTCACTTGAAATTTCAGAGACGTTCAAATGTACAATGTTCGGATTCATAAACTGCACTCAACACTTTTAGTTCACACTGAACTCTAACGATGAACAACAATATACAGAGAAAACACAACGTAACAAGAGAGAAGAAGCCATAAAAATGGTAAATAACAAAACCAACAACAAATTGAGTACCCGCTACTCGAACATGTGTATCATACAATCATTAAACAAACACAGATGGAATAAAGCCGCCGCCCCCCTACTACTACTATGGTCTATGGTAGTAGGAAGGGTTGAAAATCAGAAACGAGGGGGTCCTCCTCCAGGTGGGCCAGGGGGTCCTGGCGGCCCATGAGGCCCGCCGAACATGGGTCCGCAGCAGCTCTCTAGAACGCAACAGCAACAAAGGAAGTAGAAGCTGCTCATCAATCAATAATAACCACAGTTTTAATAATGATCCCATTTCAAGATCCCTTAATCGCATACAGTTCAATTAATTGCCCCCCAAAAAGAAAGAACAGGGTAGAGAACACAATTATGACTAACAAATCGAAAAGTGGAGGCAATTTAATTTGCGGGACAAAGAAATCTCTCTAAAGGAAATTCATGAATTATAAACAGAGGCGCACACAGGAGAATCAAGACTTGCTCAAAAGAAAAAGAAAAAGAAAAAGAAAAAGAAAAAAAAAGGAAAATGAAGAGGGTGAAGTAATTAGTTACCAGGTGGAAATAAGGTGGCAGATGCCGTGGCAAAGGAAGTGGCAGCAACCGCACGGACCACCTGGTCCCGGCGGCGGAGGTCCCCAACCCGGTGGCGGCATATTTCTCAAGACCGGTTTTTCTTTACTTCTTGGAGATGAGAATAAGAGTTATAGCGTTGGGATCACTAACTCAGTAACTCACTAGCATTATATACATCTTGTTAAGTCAGATACAGTACTTGGGAACCTTTTTTTTCCATTTCTACGAGCGTTATAAAATTAGCATAACCTTGTATAAAACCAACATATAACATAAAATTATATATTTTTTTTAATCTAACGCGTTTGTTCCTTACCAAAAATTAATGCCAGTAAATTAATCAAAGTTCATGTAATTTTTATGCTTTTTTTGGTTAAACGGGGAATGTGTTTTTTATGCTTTAGATCGGTATAATGGATTCTGTAGGGGAAGGGTGAAGCATGAAAAAAATTAAATAAAGAGCAATTGTATCATAATTCATAAATAATTATTTTTATATAAATCAGTTACTAATTTTGTGCAATATATCTCTTTCTTTTTCTCTATCAAAATTCTTTCAGGCCACGTACGTGGTACAATTGGGCAAGATGATTTGGACCGGCAAGTGAGGATATACACGCATATGATTAAATTGGACTTGTAGCTGAATTATATAATATTCCATAACTCTAGTAATAAAGTATAATAGTACAGATTTGTTTTGCAACGACTACGATATGAGCGGAGTGATTATCCTTACAAGTTGTCTCCAACCTGTATTTACAATCGCATTCACATGCTACATGCTTTACAGTTTACATGGCCTATTTTTATTGGACAACTCCGCATTTCAGTCAAGCTAAACCTTCTACGTGGTCAGCTTTGCAATTTCTTTGGGATATTGCCCACGTGGGATCGTTATATGGCTTTGTTCTTATCCATTCTAATTTGAGCATCTTAGGCCATCAGCATCGGTAAACCTCATAGAACAATGAAATCCAAAAAATACTCATTTTTTTTTTATTTATCTCTCTTTCACACCATCTTATACTCTTCCAATTTCATTTTATAAAACCTACTTAAATATCAATAAAACCCATAAAATTCATTTTTTTACTTTTTTTCATTTCCCAACAACCATTATTTATCTATACACAATTATAACTATACTCTTCATTTATTAATTTTAAATATTTCTTTAGCTAATTAAACAAATAACAATTTGGCTAATTTTATTATATTTTTAAGTCTAGGGTTTGTGAAAATATGTTCTAAATTTAAAAAAAAAATTGGTGCAAATTAAATTACATAAAAAATTATGAATTTTGTTATTTCTTTAAGTTAAAGCTATGATTTGTATGATAATGTGGTTAAATGTGTGTTTGTTTACTCTAAACCAATCCAAATACTAATTTAATTTTAAAATAAATCAAACATATATAAAATTGGTGTCTATGGTAGATAATTTTTTTTTATAAATTATAGTATAATTTTTATTTATAAATTATAGTATAATTTTTATTATTATTAGCTAATTAAAAATTGGGAAAAATTATCAAATACTAAATTGTATTTACCACTTGCCTACCAAAAAGAAGAGTGTCCATGCCACATGTTGCATTTTAATTGGGTACTTTTACCATTTGTAAAAAGTGAAACCCAATTTGTGGAGTTTCATCTTTCGAACTCCATCAAGGAGTTTCACTGATACATTTTCTTTTTTTCTTTGTTTTTTGAGCAAAATTCATTATGAAATCATGCATGAAACTACCGATACACATGTTCTTAATTTGATTGGTTATGTTTTTTTCGAAGGAGATGCAACATTTTCCTTCCCCTTAAGGGGAAATTTGATTGGTTATGTTTAGGGACGGAACCAGGTCGGAATCGAAGTCTGGGTGGGCTGGATTTATCTTGATGTTAATTTTTTTTTAAAAAAATTAACAATATCTATTTGATTTTTAATAATATTAATATTATATTCAAATTTGTAAATCTAAGTAATTTTCCATACTAAGTAATTGTATACATAAAAAATACTAAACATTTTAAAATAAATACTAGTTAATATGTGAATATATATACAAGTATCCAACTAAAAAACATACTTAAATAAATACTTTCTAACGTTCAACCAAAATAAATACGTTAACAATGACAAATAAAGCCCCAGGGGGAGGGAGGGAGCCTAAATTTAAGTTGACAGGAAAAAAAATAAAGAGGGGCGCTTTTGGGGAGGATTGAACACGGGTTCAACTCCTTTTAATGTAGCCATACGTGCCAGCTTCACTAGATTGTTAAAGTGCACACTACTACTAATAAAATATACCTATATTTTTTTTGGGGGGTGGGCTGTAGCACACCCCAGCCCACCCCTGGTTCCGTGCCTGCCTCCATCTTCGTCGGGAGAACACGACATTACCAGACTTGCAAGCTCGACACGCTGAGGCCGCCGCGGGGAACTTGGCCGAACCGTTCCGTTTACATGACATTATTCTTTATTATGACCATCGGTTAGTTGTTGGTGCTGACACTCCTCTACATGACGGTATTCCACTCTACGCCGAGTGCGGGTCATCCAGGCATTGATTGCACATTCCGACGTGTCGCTGTCGTTTTCTTTTGGCCAGGTATGCGTTCCGACGTTAAACGATTCGTTAATTCTTGTTTGATTTTCCAATCGACCAAATATAGCACCCAGAAACATGCTGGATTACTTCATCCCTTGTCGCTGTCGTTTTCTTTTGGCCAGGTATGCGTTCCGACGTTAAACGATTCGTTAATTCTTGTTTGATTTGCCAATCGACCAAATATAGCACCCAGAAACATGTTGGTTACTTCAGCCCTTGTCAATTCCACAACAGGTTTGGGACAAGGTTTCTATGGATTTCATAACCGGCCTACCGCCCTCTCGTGGTCATACGACAATCTTAGTCGTCATGAACTGTCTTTCTAAATATGCACATTTTGGGGCACTCGGGCCCCATAATGACGCCCCTAAGGTGCCCACGGTGTTTGTTGACATCGTGGTAAAACATCAAGGCATCCTAGCATCCATTTTGTCTGATCACGATCCTATCTTCACTAGTGCTTTTTGGTCCAAACTTCACCGTTTGAGTGGTACCAAACTTCGACTTAGTACTTCCTATCATCCTCAGACGGACGACCAGACAGAGGTCAAGAATCGTGGTCTTGAAACAGTATCTAAGTGCGTTTACCTAGGGTTGACCACGGCGATGGTTTGATTTTCTATCGTGGGCTGAGTTCGCCTTGAATTCTATGTTCCATGAAGAGCTGCACATCTCCCCATTTCAAGCGCTATATGGGCGAAGCACCACCCATTGGGTGCGTCACCGCGTTTGTCGGGCCCCCTTCGCGGCTGCCGAGGCTCTTCGTGATCGAGAACAGGTTTTGGACCTCATCTATGCTAATTTGCGGAAGATGCAGCAACGGATGGTCTCTCAAGCTAACAAACACCGACGTGATCTCGAATTTAAGGTAGGTGATCATGTGCTTCTGAAACTACAACCTTATCATCAACATTCCTTAGCTCGACCATTTTTGGCTAAGCTGGCACGTCGCTTTTATGGGCCATTTACGGTCTTGGAACATGTTGGTTCCGTCGCCTATCGACTAGAATTACCGGCTGCAGCGCGTCTTCACAATGTTTTCCATGTCTCTTTGCTACGTCCATTTATTTCGGATGGCTCCACCAGCACGCCAGCTTCTCTACCTACCGAGTTCCTCTATGATCAACCACTTTCCCGACCCCTGCGTGCGTCGGCAGAACGTCAAGTGTTGGTTGATGGATCACGTCGCATTGAATGGCTTGTCGAGTGGGATGATGGTGCACCTGACTCGTTAACGTGGGAACCCGTGGAGCAGCTCCGCCAATCCTTCCCTACTTTACGGCTTGAGGACAAGCCGATTCTCATCGGGGGAGAGATTGATATGCAGAAGGTAGCGTCACCCGGGTCGGTAACGACCTCAGCCAGTATGGTACCCGGGTCGGTAACGACCTGCTCGGGTTCAGTACCGGGCCTGGCAGCTGGGGTGACGTCAGTAAACAGATTATTTAGTTAATTAATTAATGTAATTTTAACAGAGCAGTATAAACTACTTCTCGGGTTTTCTTTACGGTTCTTTCCCGGGACGCTTTTATTGAACCGTTAGGGCTTAGTATTTATACTCTATTGTTACTATCCTTTTATTTAATCAATCAAGTATTTGCCCTAATTTTCCTTAGCTCTCTTTTATCTCTACGTTCCTTGAGATTCGTGACCACTTTGGACCATTCTCGCCCCCTTGACCAACAAGGGTCCGGTACGAATCCACCTCGGGTTCGTATCAGATATTGTCGGGAAAATCTTGTCAATAGAACTTACTTAAAATTTCTATGGGTATAGAACTATAGGTTCAAACCATAAAGTTATGAATAAGTGACTATATGACAAATAAGAATATATTTTCCCCGTTTTGAAAAAAATGGATGATATAGATTAGACTTTCTTTAAAGAAGGATAAAAATGGCACATGTACAATTTGTCGAATTATTTATGCATTTTTCAAAAAAATTATTATTTGGGAATGCTTAAAGCATATGCATGAGTTTTTTTTTGCATGAATGTGCATCAAAATTAACTATATGTATATTAATTTATTGATATATAATGTGCATCGATTTCGAACTTTTTTTTACCTTAATGTACATCTAAATGCCGATGTGTTTTTATGCATATTGCAGTACAAGCTTGTGAACATGAGACATAAATTGATACATACCCAGGGCAAAACTTATGCACATCTATTGCAATGATCTGCACTCTTATTTTCTCTGCAGTAAATGCCTCATATTATTTTTATTTCATAAATAAACATCCTTTATCTCCACTCAAAATTTATAAACTTCTTATAAATAAAAAAACATATGAAAAATTATTTAAAATAAAGATATGGAAAGAGACGTACTTGATTAATCTTAACTCCATATAACTAGATTTGTGACGAAAACTAATATGACATTCAACCGTCACAAATTACAGTATATTTGTGAGTTGAATGTAACAAAGGCTTATTTAAAGATGAGATTTTATGGATCAACAAACATGTCAATCCATGAAATCAATATGGTTATTACAAAGGACGAATAGTAAGATGGTTGAAATGTAGTAGTAGTTCACAGTTCACACACAGACGCAGTAAAAGAGAGGCACTACGAGTATGGACGCAGATCTGAAGAAGAGAAATAGGTTCCTTGGTTGGTTGTGGCCATAATAAAGCTCATGCTCTTGATTAAGGAGGAGGCGGGCCCATTGGGCCTGGGCCTGGTGGGCCTCCAAACAAATGTATGCGGTTCAAACAAATGTATATGGACCCTGAAATGAGGAGGCATGCATTTCAAACAAATGTATATGGACCCTGAAATGAGCTCAATAGTTTTTACAGGTATGCGGTTTACCATGAGCCAATGAAATCACAGAATGGAGATGGGCCGGGCCCTGGTGGGCCCCAACCGCCTGGTCCTCCAGGGCCGCTTGGTCCGCCTGGTCCCATAGTTGAGCTCGGAGATCACCACCGGCCACCGCCAATGCACCACCGGTAATGGACGCTCAACGCGGACAAATGTGCCTCCTATTAAAGCTAGTTCGCTCTTTCAGCTTCTTAAATTGGAACACAAAGAACTTATGAGAGAATGTGGAGCTCAATTTGCCTTGTTGAGGGCTATATATACACACATGAACTCCGTTCAAATAGGAGATAAGAATAGAATACACTTCGACGAATAGAAGAACAATAAAGGGCACGTGTCATTTTTATCATATTCATATAATTGGACTTAGGTGTCACGTTTCTACTACTTAGTATCCCACAACTTCCAGTCAAAATCTACCATTCTGGTGTTTTAAAGCTTGTGCGTTTTTCTCCTCTAGCTACCACTCAAAACTTCATTTCATTTAAACTAGAGAGTAATTTGTCGCGGCCCATTGAACCGCGACCGCGATTTTCATTCAATTCAGAGGTAAAAAATGACTTTTTTTTAATTTTATTTTTGATATTTTCGGTTCCGGAACCGGGGAAATGCCCAAGGCCGGTTTCGGTTCCTATTCCATGGATCCAAGGAACCGGAACCGTCGGTTCTGGAACAGGACCTCTGGCTAAATTAGACTCATCAATCACCATTCACATCACCCATGTTCAAACATATTATCCAATAATGCAAATATTTCAAAAAAAAATGCAGATGTCATAAACAAAGACATGAATTTTCAAAAGAATAATAATCATACTAAAAAGAAATCCTTGCATATTGCCCATTTTATAGTATCAAAATGATACTCGATCAAGTTAATTTCCAATAATGCAAGTTTTCCCAAAAAATGCAGATGTCATAAACAAAGACATGAATTTTCAAAAGAATAATAATCATACTTGACCAAAAAAAGAATAATAACCATAATAAAAAGAAGAAATCCATGCATATTGGCATATTGATCACTGTATAATTTTAAAAATATACTAGTAATTTTCTTGAGCTGTCTCTGATGCGTAGTTTGTCGAATGATTACAAATCAATACTGTATGTTTTTTTCGTTGGTGTGGTATTTCAACTCGACTTACTGACTTAGGACAAGGTATAAAAGACCGAAATCAAAAATAGTTCACCATCTTTTTATTTTTTTTAATCACTCGCCCAATTCAATTGACCAAAGCTTTACGCCCAAATCAGGTAACAAAATATTTTTTTTGGTTAAAAGGTAACGACAAATTTTCATGGGGGACGAGTCGAGAGGGGACGACCCTCTCGATTTAATCTCTATTCACGCTGGCAGGGAAAATGCATGTCAACCTTTCGTGAACATCTAGACATCATATTTAATTTGATTTGGTTGCTTACAGTTATCTGTTTCGATGATTTGATTTGCTATTTCACAATTATGGATTTGGATCTAGTGAAATTACGACCAAAATTAAATACATCAAAGAATATATATGACAGAGTTTCACACCATAGATTTTAGTTAAAATACACCAAATTAATAAGAGAATTATATCCATCTCAAAGTCACTTTATATATTTATCCATATATTTCCATGCTCTCAGAAAAATAAACAGGATCTTACGTCTGCAGACCTTTTACTCTTTAATTGGCATTCGGTTAAGGGATAAAGATGCTTGTGTGAATGTGACCGAAGTCTCTCCCTTTGTTGGTATGGGTGTGAGTTCTTGGGCACCCAGGTTGACATTGCACAACGCTTTTGAGAGAAAAAAGAAAAAGTATGTATCCAAACGTGAAGAGAACGAATATAAATTTATCCCTTTCGCTTTCTCTACGTTTGGAGAATTCGATAAGAAAACTTTAGACACACTTTCTTTTAGGTATCAAGTCTCTCTCTATTACCTACTCTAACAATGCTAAAAGTGGTTCATAGATTGAGTTATTACATTCAGAAGGATGTTGGGGCCTAATTTATTTCTAGGCTCTCATCCAATGTAATTTGTATGAACATTCCATAATAATAATAATAATAATAATAATAATAATAATAATAATAATAATAATTCACATAAAAATTCACATAAAATAAATAGGCAATCATTTTCTTTAGGTATTTTGGAAAACAATATTCTTTTTTGCACCAATTAATTAATTTCAACCAAAAAAGAGGAATCGATTCCCAACCTGCAAGAGGTTCGAATCATCCTATTAAAACTTTTTTGAGTACTTCTATTAACATGAACTGAGCCCCCAAACCCCGTGGGCCACCCCATATGCGGTCGCCCCGGAATGCGACAGCTCTCACAAAATTGCAGCCAACCCTATCGACTCTCCTTGCTCCTCAGCTTGTCTGGCTTCAGTTGCAGCAATTGATGAGCTTCGGGGCCTCACTGTAAACCGTAAAAGCAAATGGTTAATGAGTTCACAAACATCACCTCTTCAACACAAATACACAATAGTTGGGTTTGAGAAACAATTACTTCAAATTGCCATGGTGGAAAAAAAAAAAATCCTTTTCAAGTTCCAACCCAGAATGCTTTCCCTTTCCAACGCAACCCAAAGATGGAATATTTAATAACTGCATATCTATCTTTGTCAAATGCCAAGCTTTAAGAAAACCCAGGTATTTTGTTGAGAACAAGATCGAACTGTGCAGCTAGGAAGCGTTACAATAGCTACTAAAACAAATGGTTGTCACCAGCTTGACTTGAAAAGGAATGTGTGCTTTGTGATATGAGTCTTATGTTGGAAAAGGAGTGAGTGCATGTGTATTAGGGCTGTGCATTTCTTGACCCTCTCGGACCACGATTTTGGGGTCCGGTCCTGAACCCCAATATATAGATTTCACGGTCCAATTCCAGTCCAAAACCAAACCACACCGTAGTTATCGTTCACAAGCATTCTTTATTAAGGAAGAGGAAATGCCAGTAATGAGTAAAGAAAGAGAGACACATACTTGAGACATTTGTGATAACATTGACGCTCTTTTGGGCAGCAAGCGCTTTCAATTGGTTTCCAGTGGCCAACAAGAGCAAGCTTTTCATATGTTGCTTTTGTTCCTTCGGACTTAAAGTTTTCGCCAATGCTTCCTCAAAGGCAAGCAAATCTTGAGGTGTAATACAAGGAAGCGACAGTAAAATCTGCAACAGTTCATAAATCAATCAATACAATTTATGCAGTAACAAGTGGTTGTAAGATTATTCAATCTACTGTAGTATTGGGAGACAAGAAAGAAAGCTGAACTCACCTGTCTGGGTGCCGGGTCCCTATCTGCTAAATGAATGAATATTTCACGGCACAGACTTACTAACTCAGCACTAACAAGAGCATTCGACTCCAGAGTTAAACCTTGTATTATTGCATAAAACAAATCTCTACAAACAAATTCCTTCAATTCCATGTTGTTTGTTGCTATGCACAGTGCAACAACCGTACCACAGAAAGACGCGGCTTTAATCATGGACTCAGTGTCAGTCCATTTAAACGCTTCCAGGGCTATTTGCAGTGCAGGCACGGCAAGGCTCTTGTGATTTAGAAGGCAACTGCATATAGAATGAATCATATTTCATTCGACAACAAAAAAGCAAAATACAATGGATTAAAAGGGAATGTAATTACAAACATACCCAACAAGTGAAGTAGAAGAAAATGCATCCAGATCTTTGAGTGAGGATGCGTCAAAGTGAATAACATGGCCAGATTGTTCAAGAACAGGAACTCCTGTGTTTTGACCAGGAGTAGCCATGGCTGATAAGAGTGCACAAACCTCGCGAGATAGATCACGCAACAATTTCTCTTCCATTACTTCTACTTTCATATCTGATCCAGGCAGTATTGCTTGAGAATCTGGTACTTTTGCCCTACCTTCGTTTACAAGACTTGACCACGAGCAGCTTAGCATTTGCTGAGCACGTGAGAGTAAAGGGTGCAGGAGGTTTTCTAACCATCTCTCCCAAAAATTGGAAGGGCATGATTTAACTAAAGGGATCAAGGTTAAGTGTATAAGTTGTTTCATATGTCTGAACTCCATAGACTCCACATTCTCCATCAATGCCAGCACTACAGCATAACTATCCAAAATCTGAAAGAATGTGTCGCCAATTGTAGTTGACAAACCCAACACATTGTACCTAAAAAAGTAAAATAATCAATTGTTTATTATTAGCTAATTTAACAGTACTTAGAAAAGAAGATAATTTCCAGTACATACCCACTGTCCCTTAAACCTCTCAGCCAGTTTCTAATGTCAGTTTCATTTGGCTCAGAAAAACCTTCCTTGTTCATGTCATTGTCAACCAATGATCCATCTGCAAAAGATAAACCTTTGTGCACTTTTTGGTTCACTTCTCCTAGAAGACTGGCCCGCTCAACATCACTAATAATCATTGCTCCTTTCACCTCTCCAGGCAAGGATTGAGTTACCGATGGAGACCAGAGGGAGTGAATGGCACGAAGTAGCTAAATTCAAAAGGTAAAGTTTAATAATAAAGAATGCCTTTGAACAGTCTTTCAAGATGCAAATATAAATTCAACAACTATGCTTACTTTCAATAGAGGAGGCAACATCCATGACAAATGGGGTGCCATTGGATGCTGAAGGGGAGGGCTTGGAGTCGTGTTTGTATCACTCTTTCGTAGCCCACTCCTCTTCAATGCTCTTTCAAAGAATGTAACCGTATGGAATATTGACCACATGAAACGAGTATCCGAGCACAAGCGAACAAGACCTGCTGGGTCAGACAGATAAGCAGTTTGCCAGTCTAACTCCATCCATGGCTTGCTCAAAGGTTCAAGTAACCACCGCAAAACTTCTTGCTGCTGCTGAACTCTATTACCAAAATAAAAAATTTGCCAGCAGAAAAATACAAATAAAATTTTCAGGTTTGACCAAAAGCACCCACACCCGGCATTTGGGATGAAAAAACAATTTATAAAGCATTTACCCAGCAGCTGAAGCCATAACAAGAAAGGATTCTCCAAGAAGATTATGTTCCCCACGTAGCAAACGACCCTCATTTTGCAGGTAGCCCATGGTATCAGCAATGTCCTGCAAAATAAACATATGCATTATGTAATGTTGACAGACATACAGACAGCAGATTAGAGGAACAGCATACTCTATCATTTTATGAGACTAAAAATTCATCTCTGTGATTGTGTTAGAGAAGCATTATGATTTACTCTTGGAAACCCATATCCCGCCTTAAAACAAATCCCTGACTAATATAAGCACGCACGCACACATAGTTAGGTGAGAGTTCCGCCCCAGCGGAATCTGGGGGGTCAAGATGGGGGCACCCCTATCCTTACACGTCAGGGGGTGTGACCGAAAGACCCGGAAAAAAAAAGAAAAGAAAAAAAAGTCTAGTTATCCACCCCCTCGATCTTCTCCCTTTGTCGATCCCTGCACAAATAATCTTCCTACCAGATTTAAGATCTCCATTGGTAAATATCAAAGTGTAATCAATGAGTTATTTGCTCATCTTGGGGTGAGCAAAAATTACATCATTCATGACACATACCTTCATGTGAGGCAGGAGGCTTTTATCTGCAGATTTTGCAATCCGAATGAACGATGTGCAGATCTGTAACCTTGCATGTCGTGCACTGTTTGTAGAAGGATCCTGTTAAGCCAGCGGGTGAATATCGCACTTCCAATAACTAAAAACAAGATGCAATAATTCAAACCTTTAAAAGAGATAGTGCTTTGGATGAACCTTAATAATACATGGGAGAGAGGTCAGAAGCTCAAATAGTTTGTTTATGACTTTCCCGACTGCATCAGGGAAGAACTTCAAGAAGGGGCCCAAAGCCTCTAAATAGTGTACAAGTACTTCTACGAGGACTGGTTCACTCCAACTTAAAGTAAGCAGTTTCTCGAGCAACGCTAGATATCACCAAACTTACTTTTATCAGCAAAACGCAAGGACAAAATAAAAAATTTCAAGCAGAGGTCAACGAAGTACCTTGAAAGATTCTACACAGTGCAAGCTGAACTTCAGAGCTGCCACCACCATATTCATCGAATCCGTCAAAAACAGCAACCGCTACATTCTCTAGTACTACTTGTGTGCTTTCAAGTATTGCTAGTTCCTGAAATATCACAAAAAATCATTTTTCATTCAAGTTCAACATCACCATGGCAACAACACGCACTGTATTGAAAAGCTACTATATAGCTACTTCAAGAAGATTTCAAGTACAAACCTTAGCTGGCATAGGAGAGGAAACAAGTGTATTAATAATCATTACTACTCTCTCAGATATCTTGGAAGCAGCTAAGAGGGGCTTGTGGTAAGAAACAAAGCGAACCAGCTCCAGCTATGTCATGAATATATACAAGTATAAAAGTCAATAAGAAATAACTTCAAGGACGACTAATAGAGTCCCAGAGATAGTGTTACCCTTTTAGAATTCAAAATATATAACTGCTAAGGAAAGCATGCCCAGATTTTGATGCAATTGCAGTGAAGATAGGCAACTACGAAGCTTACATATCATCCTTGCTTTCAAATTTTGGATGAGTAGTATTATTTGTACAGGATGAGAAATTGAGGTTATCCTGAATTATTAGACAAAAATGGATAACTGCTATGATGAAAGAGGTGAATGGTAAGACAGCAGTATAGCATCTATCAAGTATAAATAATTACTTCACCTCACTGAGGAAAATTAGATTATAGATGCATCATTGTGGTTTGCGGATAAAACAAAGACATAAAACTTACCAGCTTTGAACGAAACTGACTAAATTCTCCTTTCCCCTCAAATTCATCACTCCAAAGTTCCATTGGACCCAAAGAAAATGCTGTATCAAGAGGAACCTTTTCTTTTCTGAGCATCCGCTGCCAAGAGACATCCAGAATTCCACCACATATTTCATCATTTAAAAAATTTAACATCTGTTTCTTCTTATCAGCCTGCCCCGTTCCAGAGCTTGGATTTTGGACTAAACCATCAGAAGTTTGAGTATTATGTTTTGGCTTTGCCAGTAAATCTCTCATCAGTGCCTGAGCATAAAATGGATAAGTAATGGACAAAGTATGATTTTAAATATGTTAGGGAAAGGTCTGAGCTTTTGTTCAGCTTATCATACCAGCCAGAAGATCAGAGACTGAAAATGAAGAGCCAGCTTGAAATGTTGGAAATAGCCCAGCATCTGCAATACGATAAATACACTGCATTCCTCAATCTCTCAACCAGTGAAATACTAGTTCAAACAAATTGTCTTGACTTACACTACAGAATGAGAGGGCACTTTGACATCATAACCAAGCCCAAGAAAATCAGTCATCCCATTTAGGACCCTCTGATTGTTCAGATATAAATTATTTGTCTCAGTAGATAACATTTACACATCACAAATTTTCTATAGGTAAATCAAATTTCAATAGGGATTGCTAACTGCATTTTGTAAATATACCCAGATATCCACATTAAAGCAAAGGAAGTTGGAGAGTCAACAGTATTTTACTACTCAAGGCCACCATGATGTTCATAAACTGACTCCCAATGGACAAAAGAAGAGAAATATAGCAGGCCTACATCTAGTGCTTCAATTAAACTTGTAACCAAGACTAAACAATAATAAGAATAAACACAGGAATGACCTATATAAGAGAGATTATTTATACCTGCTGAAGATAAGGGAAAAGCATGTTCTCGTCGCTCAAAATGGATTGCAAATTCAAGCAACCTAGAGATACCATGCTTTCACATACACACTCTGAAAATTCAAATTCACCATCATCAATAGCCCCAGCATTGGAGGCAGATTTGTACAGGAAGTCTCTGGAAACATTCATTAAAATCTGAAAGATGCTGCAGATGGCAGAATCAAAATCTGAAGCTGTTGCATCAACAGGTCTTTTCCTGCAAACAACAGAGTAGCCAAAATCTATTTATTTCGCAGTAGAGAGCATATAGTATTCAGAAGAATCAGAAATGTAAAGCAGCAAACTATGCTTCAATTGCATACCTAGATGAGACAAGTCTGAAAAATTCACAAGCATGAAGACGAAAGTCTGGAGAAGAATGTAAGAAACCACACCTGACATACAAGAAAATTGTAATGTACTGGAGTCACTTCAATTTGCAACAAAGCTCTTACAGCATAAATAATGAAGAAAGAAAAAAACAAAAATGTACCCATGTACTATTCCATATTTAGCAAGATCAGGTAACGGAGCCCACTCAGCATATGCATTTACAGCATTCAGTGTAGCTATCACTGTGGCTGCATGCTGTTTTGCAATATCAAGTTGCTTTTTCCCTGCCTCGGTGACTGCGGCTCCAAAGTGTCTCTCAAGCAACTGGATCAAAAGTGGAAATAAAGTAACGCAGCAGCTACAAAGCACCCTCCACTTTTGAATGAAAATAGACTTACAGTATACAACAGAGGTAGTATTTCCGGTAGAGATTCAGTCAATCCACGTAAGAGCAACCTACGGCGATCTCCTGTTTAATACATAGCAATTATTAGCGGTTACATTATATGTTCTCTGGAGTCTGCAGAAACATGAAACTGAATTTAAAACTTAAATGAACCTATTGAAGCAATAACATGCAGTCACTAAATTTAGATACAAGCAATGTTCTAAAAAACGCTAGGCGGAGAGGGACTGCCTAGTGCCTAGACGGCCCTGAACGGTGGTCTAGGCAGTCCTAGACGGGTGCCTAGGCGGTCTAGACTGCTAGGCGGGCTAGTACCTTCCAACGCCTAGGTGGGGCCCAGAAGGGATTTTTAGAACAGTGAATACAAGGTTCAACACTAATCACCCATTACAAAACAGAAGTGCATTAGCATTTCCCAAAAATTAGCACAATAGATTAGTCATCATGACAACATGCCTAGCAATTTCTCAATTACCTTCCAAATCTTCATTATGGATAGTAATATCTTCAGGTAGCCATCTCAGCATCATGGAAACCAACTCCGCCTAAATTACAGCACTAGGGTTTAAGGGTTCATGCATATACTGAATTCACAAAGACACAAAACATGGGGAAAAAGTAGATGTGAGCTGATATGAAAATAAATAGGATTTACTTGTGTTGGACCAATATTAGAGAGAGAAATTAGAGCGGGCAGCAACTCAGTCCACAAACTCAAGCCTTCTCTTCTAACTATCTGCAGAAGTGAAAAGAAGGATATTTAGAACAGCAACAGAGTCATCATAGTCTTCTTTTTTCCCCAGAACATTAAGAATAGTCAAACTTGTGAAACATAGGTATGTACTTCAGCAACAAGAGCAGCTGTCTGACTCTTCAAAGGCCATTTTTCATTTTGGTCTGCAACCTCTGACATTAATTCAACAGCAAGATTCGCAAAGTTTCTTCGATCTTCGGAGCTTAGTTCTTCCCACCTAAGCCTTACCAAATGCTACAAACAACTCAAAAACAACAAAAATGAAAGATGCATATCTCAACATGCCCCATGATGAACATAAAGTGTAGCAATGAAGAAAGGACTGATCGACCTATAAACCCCAGTGATAGTACTTGACAAGAGCCACACTCTTTGCAAGCTTTAACATGCACTCTTTTAAAAGATAAAACAGGAATCCAATCAGTGATAAAACAATTATTGCAGTCAATATCAGAACAATGTCATTTTTAAATCCATCCATAACTGAGGTAGCAAGTTATTTCCTTCATCAGGGTCCATCCCAAAAATTTCTGGATGGTTCCATTCCTTGCTCATATTTCACAATTATTGCAGTCAATATCAGAACAATGCCATTTTTAAATCCATCCATAACTGAGGTAGCAAGTTATTTTCCTTCATCAGGATCCATCCCAAAAATTTCTGGATGGTTCCATTCCTTGCTCATATTTCACAAAACCAATTAACACTAGAATTCCCTAAAACAACACATCATATATTAATATGTAGCAACTTAGCATACGCCTGACAGACGAAAAACATAAATATCAAACAGTGCAAAAATGAGAACCTATTTCCAAAACCAAATGTTAACTTCCTCCAAATAACAAATCAAATTTGCAAGAATGATAAAATGTGCCACTTTAATGTAGTTTACATTGCCAAAAAGGGTAATGCTTGGTGCAATAAAGAGCAAGTAATAACAGACAGCAAATGGCTTTGGAGAGTACCTGAAGCATTTTCAACGCTTGCAACCTTATTTCAGATGACCAGTTATTCTTGACTAATATGAAGCATGTACTTGCCAAAGCATGCGCGTCCCCTGCCTTAACCTGCACAAACCGGTATTTTAAAGAAAAGAACTTCAACAAGAAAGAAAATCCAGTATAATTTTTAAGTGACAATTATTTGATCATCCTCCCCGCAGGCCCAAAAGCCACAACCAACAGGAGCATGATCAGAACAGCGAAGCACACATTGATAAGGAATATGCATTACATATTCACAACATAATTGCCGGTGCCCAAACAGAATCAATTTAGAGTATAGAATGTTATGTAATTTATTTTATTGCATAATGTTTGGTCTTTTTCTTTTTTTCTTTTTAAAGATCCCATCTTTAAAAGAAGGGTACTGAGTCAACAAGTTCAGCTGGCAAATCCTCCTCTATTCCCTCTTCCCATTTTTTGACTCTTCCGTCTGTGATGTCAACAAGTTCGTGGTCAACACAGTTGGGTTCTACAGATATTGACCAGTGGCATTTAGGGGAAATGGATCAAACTACAACTGTCAGATACTCAGATTACTAAAGAGAGAGAAAGATCAAGTCTTTTGATACTATTCAAGTATGGGAATATTTGATGCTTTAATTTGATAGGTCATTAAGTTCCAGAAACCAAGGAGGGTCCGAGGGTGGTTGCAGGTTCAAGCAATTTGTATTACTTGTAACACCACATCTAAGCTAGATATGAATGTTTCTTTGCAGCAAGTGGTGAAAATCTTGTTTTCTTTAAATCTGGGCACAGGCAGTGGCATTTCGCTCTGGTGGTGTCGGTGTTGTGGTCATGGTTAGGTGGCGATGATATAATAACAAGTTGATGAGAGCCGGTAGGAATTGTTCTTCGTTTTTCTCTTTTCCAATCTGTGGCTGGCCAGATAAAGGATTAAATCCTTGATGGCATTATTATTATTAGGAGGAGACATTTTAAATGAAAGAACAGTAATTGTCTATGCAAAACCTGACTTCACCATATTTATCAAACCAAAAACACTCCTACGGAGAATAAGATAACAGCCATGAATTACAATTTGAATACATCATCAGCAACAAGTGTCACTAAAGCCCCATCTCGGCAAAAGATGAGAAAGATTATAAAACCGGGATCACTGTAGAATCACCATACTTGAGCATAACGAAGAAGCATGAACAGCTCAAATTAGAAACATTCTCAAAACCCAACCCTCCAAGTCCGAAGAGATAGCAGTATGCATATAATTCGATAAACGTTATGAGAAAAAAAAAAACTTTTTCATAGATCCGAAAATTAACAAGCACAACATTCATTCGAACCCTAAACCCTACAATTTATTGGAAAGCAATTATAAAACCTGAAGTACTTCCAAAACCCTAAGAGTAGACTAGGAATTGATCCATGCGCAGAATCCGAAAACATTAACCCAAAAGTATCGCAAATATGCATAAAGTGAAACATGCGAGGAGAAGAAGCATTAATTACAGATTCAAGGTAAGAAACGGCAGCCTTGCGAGCATCAGGGGACGAGCTCCAATCGAGAGCAGCGGCAATAGCGCGAGCTACATTGTTCGCCATGCTTACACCTCCGTCATCCATATTAGTTGAAAAGCTCGTGGCTTCAATAAACAAGAAGAAGAAATCGCGATTACGAGAACCAGGAACGGGCTTCGGCGAAGGTTTTTCCGATATCCGTCGCACGGATAGAGAAAGAGAGAATAAAAGAGACGTGGTGGTGGAAGAGAGAATAAAAAGACTAGCAAGCGACTTCACTTGTCTCACACTGTCATTTGTGTAATCGGGAACATCTACGCCGACTTAATGCTTTGGACCGGAAAATACTCGTAACAAAAGTGCCGCATTGCGGATTTCCTTTATTTGAATGTGGACGTCGTGGTCAATTCAATACTCCTCTGTTCAAAAAAAAAAATATTTTAGAATTTGTTTTAAAAATTAAGAAGTCACACAATTTTACATAAATATTATTTTTATCTATATAATATAATTATAAAGTAGAAACTAAGTATGTAGAAAAATCTGTCCCACTTGTCACCATGAGAAAATATTGAAATTATTTTTTTTGATAAATTTTATACTCACTTTCCCACCTTCACCATTCAAAATTATTTTACTATCCTAATAATTTTATATAAATAGTTATTTTAAATTTATTTTAAAATACTTTTTAATGAACACTTGATTAAAAATATCTTACTAGTCTAATTGATCTAACACAAATCATTTTTTTAAAATTTATCTAACAAACACTTCTTTCTTGAATAAATTGTATCAAAAATTATTATCCAAACCATCTTATACAAATTGTCATTTTGAAGTTATCTAAAAGAAAATATTTATGTAGTCTTTTTTCCACAATTCAAAATTTGAGAGAATATTGACATGGGATTGCACTAAATGCATATCTTGAATTCATTTTTTTAATTTTAGGTAGTATATTTACAAAAATAAATAGATACTAGAGTGCTACCAAAGGACGGGACAAAATTTATATCATGTGTTTGTTATTTTCTTAGATGTTCGGACTTTTGGATATAATATTATGTGATGAAGTATAGTAAATAATTTATTTATGAAATATTATAATTGATTGTATACAAAAAAAATATTAAAAATATAATATAAATTATTTGATCATTTAATTAGTGCATATTGCATATTGTTTTAAGATACATGAATTTATTTTACATTTTAATTTGACAATCCAAGCATTAATTTCACTTTTTATACTTAAACTATTGCCAATATTAGGTTTATTTTGTAAACTATTTTTATATTTATATTAATGCGATTCTTATGCATATATAATTGTAAATAACTGATATATGTATTGTATGTTTCATTTAATTTCTAAAAGATAAGTATTGTTCATTATGTTGTTTTATTTTGAAATAAGAAAATTTAAAGCCCTTAAATAATGAATAGATAATTGTAAGTATTTTAATTTTCTTCAAAAAAAAAGCTTTTATATATTTGTTGCAATTTATTATTGGTAGAAGTTATTATAAGAGAATGGAACATTTATGGGACATAGAGGAACAACTTTTATAGTTGTTAAGATTTGACTGGCTGAAGTCGTCGTGCCAAATCAAAATATAAATACCTAATTACTCAACTATAATAGCTCGTAAGTCGGAGTCGTCTCCAAGAGACACTTGTAACTCTAGGTAATATTATTATCAACTCAGAAAGTAACAAAGGGAAGATTTTTGATAATTATTCTAAAACTAGAAATTTTAATGCAAACAAAGCAATTGAACAAAGTAAAAGTTTGATTTTTATCAGATTAAGGAAAACAATCCTATTCAAGCACCCACTTTCATCATCAAGTTATTGATAATAGATTCAAACAAGTTATTTCCTTTTGATTATTCCTATCCTGATCATAAATAGAACATGGCAACGAGACATGCAAACTTAACATCCAAATAACTCATGAAACGATCATAAATATAAGGACATTAGCAATGAGAATAAGGATAAACATGATACATGCAATTGAATTCCAACGAGTCAAACAATCAACATGCATTCAAATTTCTTTCTCAACTGTTTTAGTCCGACGAGTCCTAAACCAATTGAGTTGCTACAAAGATTAGGTTTTGCTACGAGAAAACCTAGATCTAACAATAAAGAGTATTAATTCCAACAAGTTGGCCATACAAGACTGAAATCAACACAATCAATATAGATTAAGCACAAGAGAATTAAAATAACATGTAGAAATAAACCTGAATAGAAGAATCTCACAATAAACTTGAGCGTGAAAGATTCAACTTGAATAAAATTAAGTGTTTAGTTCTCCATAGAATAGAGAATACAAAAGTTTGGAATAATGAAAATTAGGTATAAGAGAGGTGTCCAACAAAAGGCTGAAAAACTAGGTTTAAGTAGTCTTCCAAAACACGAAATAATAAAGATATAATATAATAAGACAATAAAGATAAGGCGGAAGATATCGCACGTGTCAATCCAACAGGGTTGCGATCGACATAATGTGGGGCTGCGATCGCGACCAGTTTAAAACCGCGTCCTCAACAACAATCGTGAACCGCGATTGCCACCAGTGTGAACTGTGATTGCGGCCTTCGAATCCTTGTTCTTCAAACCTATTCTTTGATAATGCTCCTAAAAGGCCTACAACTCTATAAAAAGATGTACTAAAAAGTAGTAGTTATGCTGTATAAAACACAGCATATCAATATTATCAAACACATACTAATTAAGTAGTTTTTATAACGGGTATATAATAAATAGAAATTTACAAGCACTACTCCAATTTGATTAAGTATTTTCTAAATATTGTGCTTTTAAAAATTACTTTAGATTACATTATGTTATATATACATATTTGTCTTCTAATTTTTTTTTCTAAACACTTTGATTTTTGACAATTACTTTACGAGTATTATAGCTTATTATATCTATCACTGTTATAATCATACAATAATTTTACAAATATTAAAAGTTGTTGTATTTATCTCTATATAATCCGATCTGTACATAGTACAGGACTAACACATTATTTTTTTTATTTTATTTAAATCTAAATTATGTGTTCTAATTAGTCTACTTATATCTAAACTACGTATTCTAATTAGTTTCCTAATTTGATTGCCACCCAGTTATATGGGATTTTATGTATGCATAAATATTTGTGCTTTTTTCGCTTTTTAGAAAGTCAAAGTCGAAAATATTCGTGCATAAATATTTAGAACATCATATTTTTTTTAACAAGAGAAATCTTCTAAAACATCATAATTTATTAAACGGAGAGAGTACTATATGACATGGACACGTTCAAGGATGTTTCATGTTTACGTTGCAACTAGTTTATTGTTGCTTACCATATACATAAATTAACTTTTTTTCATAATCAGATAAATAAACTTATAAATTATATTTAATCTATGTATATATATAAAAGACGCAAGGAATAAATCCACCATGTTGTGTCACCTAGGATTTTCCTACATGTCGTTGTCACATTAAGCCACCTAGTATTTCACCACATAGGATTTTTTATTTTGGAAATTTATGTATGTTGATATTATTTTAGGATAATATAGAAATATGATAAATTAATACAGGAAGATTCTGTCTAAAATAAAGATGTTATCTATTATATATTAGGAATTAAGATAGAGCTAAAAGATTTTATCTAAAATTAAAATAAATTATAGAACATTATATATTATATATTAAGATAGATATATTAATTTAGTTTTTCCAATTAATTTTCTATCTATTTACATGAAAAAAAAAATAAATTTGAATTTTATTTAAAATTAAAGAAAATTATTTAATCTTTGTTTTTTATCTATTTATGTAAAAGATTTATCGTAAATAAAATTTTGATAAAAAATAGAACTTTCAATCTAGATAATAACTTGCCAAAATTGAATTTTAATAAAAAAAATTACGTGTTTTTTCCTTAATTTTCTTTTTTAATTATTTATTTAAATATAAATGATTTTCTTATCATTAAAAAATTCATTCTTTATTTATCTTTATTCAACGTTTCTTATTAAGTGTATTTATAATTTTTATTCAATTTTTTTACAGAATTGAATTTGATAAAAATAAATTACAAGAATTTAAATTATTTTTACATTTTTATATTTTTTGTAAAATATTTTTTAAATTAAATGATTCTAATTCAAATAATTTTTATTTATAGTTTTGCGTAAATAAATTATCATTAAGCCATCAAAAATATAGTGGGTCACCAAAATAATTTTGGTCCCGTTTGACATGACACCAATTGTAAAATTTTATAAATTTTTTTTCTAATAAATAAGTTTTTAATAATAAAAAAATCATATTTATTAAATAAATTAAATATTAAATTCATGTAGTCTTGCATGGCATGACGGGTATAGCTAGTACAACACCTTAAGCGCCCTCATGAATTATTATATTATTTATATGATCATTGTAATACTATTTTTCTAATACATATATTGATCAGTTATGAAAATAAAAAAAAAATAATTTTTACTAAAAATAAAATACAATAAATAGGTTTTGATTTAAAATTAACCACACATAGTATTATTTATGGAAAAAATAAAATAAATATAAATTATAATAATATGAAAAATAAAGACAATTAAATATTTAGAAAGATAAATAAATATTGACAAAATTGTGATGGGAAATATATATAACAATATTCTCCAAATATCACAAGTTAATTATACAAAATAAAAAGGAATAATATATATATATATATATTTCCATATTAAAGAGATAATATGTAAGGAAAAAAAATAGTAATTTAACAAATAAGATTTAATTAAATATGAAAGATAAATATTATTTGTACTAAAAATTCCAAAATATAATTGATTTAATATGAGATGGCCCAAAATCTTTCTAGTAGCTTGAAATGTTACAACTTTAATATATAGTTCTTGATTATTGATAAACCAAAAAAAAATAAGGAAAAGCTAATGTATTTCTTTATCAAAATTCAATTTAGGTAAGTAATCGATATTGTAATTTTTTACTTTTTAAATCAAAATTTACTTTAATGAAAACAATTTACATAAATGGATAGAAAAATAAAGAGAATGTAATTTATTATTATTAATTAATTAAAATTCGATTTTTTAGTTTTTTTACATAAATAGATAGAAATGAATTTAATTGCAAAAACTACATTAAAATGAATAAAAATTGGTTTTTTAATATAAGGTGGGGTCAAAATCAATGTGGCTGCTAGAAAAAGTACAAATTTAATATATAGGTATAGAGAGTTTGGTAGTGCATTTTTCCTAAAACGAACTCTTATCCTAAAATGAATGCACTTTTCCTAGTTCTTAGTGCATTTTTCCTATTTCGGAGCGCACATTTTCGGATTTGCACTTTTCGTACTTTGTAGTGCACTTTTAGTACTTTTTGTAGTGCACTTTTTCGGATTGCACTTTTTGTATCTTTGCTATGCACTTTTGTATGAAAAGTGCACTACGAACTAGAAAAGTGCATTCATTTCTCGTTTCAGGATAAGAGTTTGTTTCATTTGAACCAAACTCTAGTTATCGATTTTAATTTTGTAGATATGCACTTTTCCTAAAACATGAAACGAATGCACTTTTCCTAGTTCGTAGTACACTTTTTCATAGAAAAGTGCATTGCAAAATACAAAAAGTGCAATCCGAAAAAGTGCATTATAAAAAGTAAGAAAAGTGCATCGCAAAGTATGAAAAGTGCAAATCTCAAAAAGTGCACTCTGAAATAGGAAAAATGCACTCCGAACTAATAAAAGTATATTCGTTTCAAGAAAAGAGTTCGTTTCATTTCAACCCAACTCATTAATTTTATGTATAAATTTATTAAAAACTCATATTTCATATCATTAATTAAATGTTTTATCCCTTAAAATAATACTAATATAATTTTTTAAGAAAATAAACTCGCTTATATTTTTTATTTATTCAAAATTATTTTAATTTCGCCCTATTTTATTTCTAACGACGTCGTTCCAAGCGCCTGTAGTGTAAGTCCCAGAATTTCTTGGGTTCTTCTGAGTATATATATCCCATGCGAAAAGATTTGAAACCAAAACAAAGATGAAAGTTAGATTCTACCTGCTCTAAACACTCTCAAGTCTCACCGATTGATTTCTATAATTGATTATGATTCGTCTCACGTCACCTTGTCCACTTTCATTTCTAAAACCGATGGAGTCTTTTTCTTTGTCACCAAAAAGAATCTTCCTTCCACTTGGAGCCCCTGCTTTTACAAAGAAGGTTGATGGATATCTGACCTGGAGCGATCTGGATTTCGCCGACCACATAGGCAAATTCATGAAAGATCGGTTTGATACGATGCATTGTAGAGCTACTTGCACAACTTTCAGGCAATCTTGCTCGAATTTCGTTCGGAAGGATCCCATAGAAGTGCCCTTTGATGATCCAAACGTTGAATCTCTATTGTTGTTCGAGGATTCCGTCTTCCGTATATGGCCCACCATTGAAAAAGAGCATTTTGAGGAAGGATGGGTGTGCAAGCTTAGGGAGGTTCGAGAGAACGTATTCTTGCTTAAAGATATCATGGAATTGAGAGATGAAAATAAGGGTTTAAAGACAATAGTACTCATCAACATGGTCGATTATGGTCTCCAAGAATTGGGGAAAATCTATTAAAGACACCAGTAATCATCAACATGGTCGATTATGGTCTCCAAGAATTGGTGAAAATCTGTTAGCTTGTATACCAAAATGAGGAACGTTGTTACAAAAAGGTAAAAGAGGTATCCGATGGAAATAATTTTTTCGTCTTTTCTTTACATAAGCAAGATGAACTTGCAAGGTTCTAAAATAGAGATATGATGAGCAAAACGTTGGTTGTTAAGTATGAGGATACTCTCATTCATGACATCGAATCACATCTCGGAGAGTTTTACAATATAAACTTTGAAGCGGATCAAGTGACAGTTGTTGATCCATCTATTGCCACCTATGTTGTGCAAGAATACTTTTCCATTCATGTTCCTCAATTCTTCCAATGAAAAATAAAGTGATCATCTCTTATAATAATAGCCCAATGGGGTTCCATCCTAAAATCAATTGGCAATAGTAAGAGTAATCCAACGAGTTATATATAACATGCCCCCACAAGTGTAACTAGGAGAACGCCCACACAAGTGCAACTAGAAAAACAAAAATACGGCAAGTTGAAGCTCTTGATGCTAAAGCCCAATTTTATATATGGGCTTTATGGCTTACAAATCTAATCTTGGGCTAACCCATTAGGTAGGCCTTATATGAGTAAATTTAAATATTAGTCTAAATTTATAATTTTTATGAGACAAGTGAAACGGGTTGACCCTACCCGTAATCCGAGTTACGAGTCGATTAATTTTTTTTTTACGGGTCAACGAGTGGATTCGTAATCCGTAAATCGGGTTACAGGTCGGGCCGGATCGACCCATTGAACAACCCTAAATATGACCTTAGGACCGACAATTGCATCTTCTTTTGAGTTATATGAAAGATCTACTTGTTATTTTCTCACACCTTCATAGATAGAGGGGGTGGAATTGGTGGTATGGTTCCAAATTGTATTTTTAATTCCTTTTGCATTATCTCTCCATGTTTATACCCCATATCTTTTGTATTATTGCCTTGTCCTTACTATATGTCATTTCCTTTTTACTATTCTCATGAACGTCCAAATAACTTCCTTTGATACTCCGAAAAGACTACGTATTAAGTATTGATACTTCGAAAAGACTACGTATCAACATTTTACTTTATGAGATTATGATGTACCTTCTATCTAAAGGAGATGAAGTATGTTGTTGAACTAAAATTAGTATTTCCCACGGTACTTTCCAAATATTTTTCAAAGAATTATTCAGCACTAAATTATCCCCTTCTATAATTATTTGCTTAATGTTAAGTCGAACCGCCTCCTTGAGTCCATAAAACAAAGCTAAGGCCTCAGCTTGAAGGACTTACTTTGGACGAACTGTAATACCCGAGTACGTTTTAGGTCTTTCACATTGGAAAACGAGTTTCTTGATCCGCAAGTAATCTCAGTTTTACCTAACTTGAGATTGAGAAATATAAGCCAATAATTAATTAGTTAACTAGCTCATTAGTTAACTAGCTCATTAACTAAGTAAATATATAAGTAGTGATAACGATTACTAATTAGCAATTCTATCTTAAAAACTATAATAATAATAATTAATTAGCATTCTCCTTATCCTAAACCTAAACCCTAGCCAATCCCCGTTTAGTTTAAAGTGTCGCTTTTGGATCGTCCGCCACCAAAAGTAGGAAGCGAATTCCCCGTACGTACACGTCTTCTCCGTCTTCCTTCTCTGAAGGCTATTGCCACCATTTCACCGGAGTTCTTCACCGACGTCTGCCTCGGAGTTGAACGCCGTCAAACCCCGTTGGTGACTTCTTGTTATCCTTCATTCCGTTCGGTGTCGTGGAAGCGCCACCCTCCTCTAGTGAGCGTCGTTTTCCGTCGTCTGTTGTTGACTTGTTGGTAAGTTGGTTTCGTCTTTTCTTTTCTCATCGAACTATGGGTTCAATGGGCTGGGTTGTCATGTTTGATTAGTGAGTGAATATGGAAGGCAAGGTCAAAGTTCTATTATATTGCAAGGGACGTTGGGTCTAGGTTTTCTTTGGGGTTTGGTTTGATGGACAATCGGGGGTCTTGCTGTGTGGGACTGAAAGTGGGCAGAGGTTCATGGGGTTAAAGTTGCAGCCGATCATGGGTACTTGTCATATTTAGTAGTGGTGAACATTAATTAGTAATTCTTGGCTAGTTAAGAACGAACTAATTTTATATTGCTTAGTAGTTAATAGTAATGGTGTGGTTTGAATAATTTGGAATTAGTAGTTAGGCAACTGAGTGGATGCTTCTAAGTTAGTTAATTTGGAACTCAGGTTATATAATTATTCTTTGGTAAGGTACACTAAGTAATGGATATGTTAATTACGTTCGGGTTATGGGTTGTTTCTAGCTAGCAAGGCTTTTTAATGAAGTGGTGCTCATGAACTAAGTGGGGTTCGTAATCTTGAGTAAGGATGTGGAAAGCAACGGATTTTGGTGTTCTTGTATATTAATAAATTCTGGAAAAATTCGTATGTGTTTTTATCCAGTAAACATAGTAAGTGTCAAGATTTGGTGGAGTTTTGATTCCTAGGGAAGTCATGATAATTCATAAAAGTTCAGCAAGTTTTCTGTTTTTCAGGATTGTAATATGTTCTTAGAAAAATCATATATAATTCCCAATTATATGTTTCTATGCCTTTGGAACCGTTATGAAGTCTAGTTTTTGTCTATAAAATTTTGTAACTTTTTATGAATTTTAGCATACCTGTTTATGAGAAAAATCGAACCTATGTAAGTTTCACGTTTTTGTTAAACACATGTGTAGTATTTTAAATATAACTTTTTTTTTAGATATCAATTTTGAGGAATTCTAAGTTCTGATGTTTCATAACTGATAACGGATGTTCTTACAAAATTACGTAATTTTTGGATTGGTTTAGTCGGGATTTGATATTTTTTTTTTAAAAGTGGACATATAGTTTCTGAGAAATTTTGTTTTTCATGGTTAAGCGTTTTTTTTTCATGAATTTTTCACTGATTTTGGTTTGATCTAGTTCGAGATATGTATGGACTGGAGTTTGAGTGTGGGTTAGGTAGGTTGATGTCATATATCGGATTAAGGTATGGGATGGAGAGTAGGATGGGTGAGGGTATGGCTAAGAGTCGCGTGAGGGTTTGATTCGGGTTTGGGAGTTCGGGTCTTGAGTATACACTTTCTTGACAATAGATTTCATGATATTAAAAAAATCAGTTTTTATAACGTTTAGGTAATTTGTTTGCTCGGGTTGGTGATCTACATATCTGCCAGGAATTCGTCTTGGAGGTAAGTCGTTTTTCGACTTGCTCGGTTCTTTTCTCCCTTGTTAGATTGCGTATCGATATTGTAGGGCGGGTTTTGGGAACTAGTCCCGAATACCTTTTAAATTGTTTTGAACTCCTCGTGTGTTGTGTGCGTTAATGATTTTAAATGTGATTTCTCGGAAAATATTTTGGAACGTTTTCTCTGTGTTGGTACCGTTTCCGACACGGCCCATCGTAGCTGGTGTTGAGGAAGAGTTGGCTACTTTGACCCGTGTGACTGGGAAAATCGTACCCCTTCAAACGAAAATTATTATCTGTGTGTTTTTGGCAAGCGCTCCAGTGGAGGCTTAGCCCGGAGTTAGAAGGGAGATTGGGAAGTGGAGTGGGAGGGCCTGCCTCTGCACTCGGCGCGGTGATGAGCGCCTTGGAAGACGGATTGTGGACAAAGGAAGAATTGCGTTGTTGTGTGATTATGATTGTAAATGCGTATGTGACTGTTGTGACTGATATAACTAATATAGGTATTGGCCTTTAGAGTTATGATTGCGGTTGTGGATTTGTATGCTGACTATAGACAACTGATTTTAAAACGTTCTATAATCTCCATATTTTTTCTAGCTTGGTAGATTAGACGCTGACCCTTCGGGGAACATTTTTCAGTTCCAGGTATGAATCAGGGAGCCGTGCAGGAACCGAGGCAAGATGGCGGGCCGGAGCGGTAAAGAGCGCGTGTCATAGTGGGATCGGTTTATACTAGTTTAGTTATAATAGTTATAGTATTGGTTTTAATATTTGTTAGACAGGGTTTGTATTTTGTTTTGTTTATTATCTTTTTGGTTCAGGTAGTTCAGTTTCCGTAGGCGTTGTGACGTATTTGAATATTTATTATTTTCGGGGATTCATGCATGATTACGTTTTTTTAAGTTTTATTAAATAAAGGTTGGACGTTTTATTATGTTTTTCTCGTCGTGCCCGAGTTGTAAGGTCCTACAGTGTAGTTGTCAACCTAAATAATAGTACCTTGTAAGGTCTATTCCCTAGTAGCGCCTCGACGGAAGTCGGGGTGTTACACGAACCTTTTGACGGTCGAAGTTAATAACATTGCCTAAGTGATTTCGTATTAAATGGCCCGTATAAGTATTAGAGTTATTCTGTTTTGAAGCATCAAAATTTAACTTAAACCAATTTGTAGGAGGTTTTTTCCATGCTATGTGATTTGATCGTTTCACCTATTACGAGTACTTTTATTATTAGGGATAGAATAGATTGCGAAGAAACCCAAACTGAATAATCACGCATTGCAAATTCAATGGGGACTAAGTTACACCCACGAGTGTCATGATTAAAAATGATCGCATTTCTATGATTCCAAATAGACCACCAAAGGAAAGACAGAGCATTGCTATTTAAATTTGCATTTAACGTTGATACTAGATTTTCATTAAACCCCCCTAAATCAATGATTTCAAAGGAAACATTTAATTTTCCCTCTAAATTTGAAATCATTTTTTTTGTATAGGGACAATAGAAAAATAAATGATTTATAGATTTATTATTCATATCACAAAGGGAACAAGTATGAGGAACCGAATTATAATATCTATTGAGTCTTTCAGTTGTAGGAAGGCAATCCGGACAAGATTTCCAGATAACATTTTGGATTTTTGGGGGAAGCTTCGTCTTCCAAATCCAAGCATACCCTAAAAGGGGCAGCTGACGCATATTATTGATTAGAGTAGAAGCCAATTGAACAGAGAAAACACCATATGACACCGGTGTCCAAATAATTTTATCTTCCACACAAGCGACTGATATACTTACAGAAGTAATTTTTTGGACAATCCAAGGCGGTATCTATCCTGATTAGTAAAGTCTTGAACCTTTAAATTAGGGTCTACATTGTCATAAAATTCCAACTTGGTTAAAATTATCAATCCAAACATCAGACCAGAAATTAATTTGACAACAATTGTACTAACCATTTTAAACCTTTTGAAAAACAATCTCTTATATTTAGCAAACGACCAAACTGCCACGAAGTACTTTTGTGTTTATAATTGAAAATATGCTGGGAGTGTAGATATTTTTCCAGCATAATTTGACCCAAATATTAGATGGATCAGTTATAATTTTCCATAGAAGTTTCATCTGAAGAGCAACATTATTGTTATAAGCTGTACGCAGACCAACACCCCCATTCTCCTTCGGGGAACAAACTTTGTCCCAACTAATAAGAGGATGATGGTTCGGTGTGAATTTATTCTAGAAAAAAGATTTGTTAACCTTATCTATTTCTTCACAAACTCCTTTAGGAAGCAAAAACTCTCCATTAGATGGTTGATCTGACCCAAAAGATTTGATTGAATCAAAACCGTTCTTCCTGTTTGAGAAATAGATTTAGCTTTCCATTGAGACAGTTATTGTTTTAGTCTAGATATTAAATCATTGAATATCATATTTTGAACTCTACCTTTTAGAAGGGGAATTCCCAAGTATTTTTCAGTTGAAGTAGTAATTTTGATATTTAAAATACTAGCAAGAGTCACAGGGCTGGCTAATTGGGTAGGCCGGAGGGGCGGTCGCCATGGGTCCCCGAAATATAAAGGCCCCTAAATTAAAAATTATTATTGATAAAAATAGGTCTATTACTATTAGTAAAAATAGGCCTATTAATATTAAAAAAATCTATTAATGTTAAAAAAGAACTATTGATTTTCTAATTAAAAAATACCTAAAAATTGTATGAAAGAGCCTATTTATTTATGGGAATTTCTAATGTGTGTCCATGAGCACACAATAAAAATAATAATTTTGGTAAATCTTATTATTGTTTGTTAATTGTAATTTTTTAGGGAATAGTTTTGAAATAATTTCCAAAATTAACATAGTTATTTGTGTCAATGGGCAAACATTAGCCAGACCGTTGATTTATTATACTAAAAAAGGCCTATTTATTTATTAGGTTTAAGGGGCCTCAAATTTTATTTTGCCCTAGGACCCTAAAATAATTAAGACGGGCCTGAAGAGTCATAGCTGTCGGACGAGAGATATTTGCTGAAGTCTGAAAGGAGCTTTTATTATATTTAATAGATAAACAAGACAGAATACTAAATCTCTCCAGAAACCCTTTAATAAAAATCATACTATGTTGGGTGGCGTTTGCAAAAATAATTGTATCGTCCGCAAAACCTAGAAACAGTATACAAGTCCCATTTCTAACTAATCTAACTCCCACCCTTGATGTATGTTGAGAAGATTCAAGCTGTAACGTTCAAGCAAAATATTCCATGGCGAGTACAAATATAAAAGGAGACATAGGATCCCCTTGCCTAATTCCACATTCCGGGATAAATTCCGGACCTGGCTCATTATTAATGAGAACTGACGAAGACAAGGTAGTAATACAAGTCATAATTAGACTAACCCATTTAGAACAAAATCCAAATTTTAATAGAATTTGACGAATAAAGTTCCAATCAATTTTATCATATGCTTTTTCCATATCAATATTTATAGCTATCCAACCCTTTAGTCCATGTTTCTTTTTATAAAAAGAATGAAAAATTTCATGCGCTATTAATATATTATCTTGTATTAGCCGTCCCTGAACAAAAGCACTTTGCAAGGGATGAATCAAGGATGGTAAAATATCTGACATTCTTGACGAGATAATTTTTGTAATTAATTTGTAAATTGTATTGCAAAGACTTAGCGGACGATAGTGTCCAATATTTACCGGATTTTCACTCTTATGAATTAAAGTTATAAACGATTTATTAATAGACTGAAGCATCTGACCATAGTGAAAGAAGGCATTAATTGCTAAAACAACTGAAGACCCAACAATATGCCAATGGTTGCTAAGTTATAAGATCGTACATATTCAGTTTTAAGCTCATGAACATTCAGTTATAAAATCATGCACATGCATTTAATTATAAGATTGTGCACACTCAATTATAATATCTTGCACACTCAGTTATAACATTTTTACACAATCGGCAATAAAATACACATTTGATGAACTATTTTTCTGAATTGTTAATTTTTCGAGATCAGACGACCCTCACGCGTTTTCATTTCTCTTTAGAGCTTGAAATCTCATGCAATTCCAACTAATCTTAGTTTTATTTATAGTTAAAAAATTTTCTACCAAAAAATATAATTTATAGTTATAGATTTATCAAAGTCCATGTAGAGTAGAAGTCCACAACTAACCTTACTCATATTTGAAAATTTGAGGGCGAGAATCTAAAAAAGTTATATTGCCTACATTTTATGTTTTAGCCTTCCCGCGCACTTCTAAGTTCTTTTTTTTAGTAGGAAAGAATTAGGTCGATACAACTCAACCTAACACATCCTTAAGTTATACCCGCCACTTTATTGCAGTCATGTGGTGTATGTAGGAAACGGACCACCTCAAAGGACTGTAAATTAACCAACGTATCGGCAATTAGCATTTCAATTTGCCAAGGGCAAGATCTACTTCCTTTTAAAGCGTTTATGATAATAAGACTGTCTCCTTCAATTTTAATTTTCGAAATATTCCTAGCCTTAGCTTCACAAACAACGTCATACGTTCCACTGGCCTCAGCCAGAATGACGTTCCAGTGTTCATTTGCCGTAGCATTCATTGTGATCACTCTTCCGCAATGGTCTCTAATAATATGTCCCGCCGTTGTCATCCCATTACTCTTTTTTTATCCTTCAAAATTAATTTTTGCAAAACCCTAAGCTGGTTTAGTCCATTTCTTCTTTTTTCCATTTTTTTTATTGTTCCAACTTTAGGAGAGAAATATTTGTGTCTATTATTTATTATTTGCGCTTTAGTCCACAAATTTATCTGTGATTTTATAAATTCGTCTATATTTCTTGCAATTCCTTCAATTGGTTGATTGAACGTAGTTCTATTTCTATAGTACCATACACTCCATCGAGCAATAATTAGCTTCGTGAATAGTGACTCAATCGTTCTATGTATAATTGTCATTATGGAGTCATTATTTAGCCCAAGTTGCAAAATTCTATTGACAATATTCGAGTCAACTATAGCTAGTGTAGTTAATGTCACGGGACACTCTATCAACAAATGTTTTGCTGTTTTCCGTTGATTCTGACATAATGGACATTCTACAGTTACAAACACGTGTCTTTGTAGTAATTGATCTTTAGTCAGAAGTCCTTTACAAATATTTTTCATAAGAAAAATTTAACTTTTGGCGTTACATTTAACTGCCATATTGTTGACGGGCCTTCACTCAGGACAACAAATAAATTATAGTCAAGACCCCGCTGAGTATAGGGGAGTCAGGATCGTTCCACAAGAAGTAAGGTTGTTCGTCTATCAACTACTAAAAAGCAAACAAAATCAAACAAAACACTCACAAGCAGCCTCGTCAATGACGTTGTCAGGGTCGTTAACGAACCACCGTAAACAAAAAGATTCAATATAACGACCTAAATAAATTCGGTACCGAGCCAAGTAACTCAGCAACGAAATTCACTTAAGATAATTCAAATAAAAACAAAGATCTAGGACTAGGGACACCACAAGATAGTCATGCATATAAACTCGTAAGAAGATAAGATCATGCCTTTAAATAGATAGAGTCATCAACTTTCGTTGACTATCAAGTAAATTAACCTACTTTCGTAACCCAATTCACTTAATTGCTTGCTTTGGATCTAAAGCTTGAAACTTTTGTATTCAAACAATATCAACCTTCAAGTTACTAACTTTCTCTTTCAATCAAGTTAAAAACTCAAATTACCTCAACTTTCATCTCGGTATAAGCCGGGCTTAACCCCGATCCTAGAAAAGAAAACTACTCACTAATCATAACTACTAAACAAATAAATTCAACAAAAGAAATCATTGAAAACAAATTACTACTCAAATTAAATAGATAAAATCGTCTTACATAAATTCAAAAAAAAACCGAAAAATACAAAGCACCGAACCAAAATCACGATTAACGAACCCGGTAACTTTCGTTCACCGACCTCGATCTCGACTCCGATCCTCTCTCTCCTTTCTTGGTTCTTCCTCCTCTCCAAAACAATCCCTAAAAGTCTGACCTCCCCTTCTATGCTAAATAGAAGGGTATTTATACTAAAAAGCTAGAAACTAAAAAAGGCTAAAAGATATAAACTTTCCTAAAAAGATAGAAATAAAACCCTAAAAGATAGAAATAAAATCTAAGAAGATAACAAGACCTAAAATACATAATAATAACCCTAAAAATCATTAAAAGATACTCTACCGACACGAAAAATTATTTCCCGCACAGGATCGGTGAGTCACAAAGTCAACCCTCGAAATTTCTATCACGTGGCCTCGTTAACGAGCCCTCACAGCCTCGTTAACGAGCCTGGGCTTGGTTTCTTCCACACTTCATCTCGTAAAACTTGAACTCTGACTTCTTCATAATTGTATTCCTCCGTCTTTCACTGTAGCGCTCCAAATTCAGCTCCATATAGCACCTTTTCCTTGCTAAAACCTACAAAATACACAAAATAGAGTAGCTTCTATACTTTCCATAAAAATATGCAAAACTATCCAAAAACACACAAAACTAATACTAAACTTATCAAAACTAAACTTAATAAACAAAGAAAACCTACTAAAAACTATACTAAAAACACGAACATCACATATCCACATAAAGTCACAATCTCTCCTGCTATTTTCATGTGATACGAAAGATGAGGCTGAGTGAGTAGAAAACCATCCATTCTTACTCGGGTACCAATACAAACGATCTCTAATCACATTATTTGGAATTAGTATATATGCGCTTTTTTCTCACCCATTCATCAGGTAACCAGGTAGAAAGCTCTCAAGTCTTCCATTGTCTATTTTCATCGATAGACTGAGACACAATTGCATTTAGATCTATGTCCTGTGTATTCGAGAAAACCTTCTCTAAGGGGAAATTCGTAGCCCATTGATCCTTCCAGAAATGAATTGTGGATCTATGTCCTGTGTATTCGAGCAAACCATCCATTATGGAGTCATTAGGTTTTTATTCTCTTAGCCTCCCTTTTTGAAGAACCCTAAAATGGAGAATTGTGGATTTTTTGCAAGACTTCATTGGAGTTGGATTTAGATCTAGTGAAAAGACAATTGATATGTTTCTCTTTGATTTAGATTTCTTTTCTCTCCATATTATGTCTAGCTAATTTCTCTATTCCAAGGAATGGTGAATCCAATGGTATTAGATCTAAGGGTGATGTTTGGTTGAATTGAGATTTGAATTGTTGTTTGATTCAACCTAGGATGCTTAATGACCTAATTTACTTGAATTGGGAGTCTTGTTGTGATTTGAGACCGAGAGGAGATAAAAATAATAAGAGGTTGATTAATTTGAATTTACAATTTGTTAATTCATGCTAGATCCCTAAGTTTGAACTTGTTGAATTATTTATGCGAGAGTGACTTAATTCACATGTGGAACTTAACATATCCTAGAAATTATTGATTGAATAGTCTTAACGGAGCGCGAGAGCGGATGTTATTTCTATTGATTCAATGATCTCTAAAGAACTTAAAAGACCTAAATAAGACTTGCTTTGTGCGAGAGTGACTGCTAGTCGAGTCTAGGTACATGCATTAATCGTCTGAAAAGAGTTAATGTTGACTTTTGAGATAGTTAGTCCTTCAAAGAACATTTGAATTGAAATCCAAATAAATATCATCGGTAATCTACTGAATAATCATTGTGGGAATCCTGACCTTGGAATGCTTTTCTCCATCGTTAATTACTTCTTATTTTCGATAATTAGTTGTTCCTAAATACAATTGCAATTCCTTTTCTCTTACTTTTGGCTTAGTCTACTGAATCGTGCTATAATCAATACTACAAAGTTCCCTGGGTTCGACACCTTGATACTTCAACCGAACCGTATACTTGCGGTGTAGGAAAATAGCCTATCAACTTCCATGACACATTTCTGCTTTGTGAATATGTGAACAAGTTTTCTGTTTTGAGGTATTTTTCAGATATGATCTTAACCCATATGTTATTAGGTTCTGCCAGAATTTTCCAAAGTAGTCGCATCTATAAGGCAGTATTCATCTGTTTTGCTTTTCAAAGTCCTAAACCCCCTTTTTTCTTTGATCTACAAATTTTGTCCCACCCAATAATAGGAGTGTATCTATGTGGTTTGTTCCAAAAAAATTCCCAACTTATTGAATCTAAGTTATATAACGATTCATCAGGAAGCATAAAACTTTGCATGACATAATATGGTTTTGTGGCCAGAACAGAGTGTCGCTCGTCCTACTTGTGATAATGCATTCGCCTTCCATCTAGACAACTGTTGTTCTGTAGATCGAATAACAGGTTCAAAAGTTCGTTTAGTCACTCTAATGTTTATAATTGGACATCCCAGATATTTTTCTAACGACATCGTTGGAGGTATCTCTATTTCATTCTGAAGACATCATCCACAAAAGACAAGAGCGGTATTCTTGTACCACCTCTCACAACGGAAATCCTACATGTCTTTGTTGTATTGTACATTCTAACTGTAGTCGTCTAGCTAGAATTTTAGTGCCAATAATAAATAGCAGTGGGGACAATGGGTCTCCTTGTATTAACCCTCTTTTCGGGTTAAAAATCTCTGTTGGTTTATTATTTACCAACACCGAAAAACTAACTGTCTGTACATACTTCATAACCCATGTGATGAAGTTCATATGAAATCCAAAACTTGTTAAGCTTTTTTGTAGAAATTCCCAATCAACTTTGTTGTATGCCTTCTCTGTAACACCCCCTTACTTACCCTGGAGGTATTACCGCCAGTAACCCCGATTAAGATTAAACCGAAGCTACCCAAGGCTTTAAATTGACTGAACAAACTAAAAGAAACATTACAACAGAATAAATATTATTGGTCTTATACAAACTATAACCCAAAAAGATTAAATAAATAGAACAACCTTCTAGTTGAACAAAGTCTTTAAAATGTCTCCTTAAATTCTTAACTTGTTTTACACTTCGCTTTGCAGCAACTTAACCAAGAACTTCACTTTAAGTATAGCCATTGAAAACCTTTCTTCAACTTCTGGAGCTTCAAACCTCTGAATCCGCCTCTTGAATCAACTTCCAAGAAGAACCTGATGTGTCGTAAACCAACGGTGGACACCAACCGATCATATAAAAGAAAAGAAAATGGACGGGCTAGTCTAATGAAAGACTAGCAAGCGGAGAATCTAACTTGGTTCTTATGGTTGTAACTAAACATATTGGCATCCAAAACCCGAATAGATTCGAATTATGATCCAACAGTTAGCAGTCTTATAGAGAATAAGAAGGAGACTCGCATAATCAAGAGAGAGAACACCACCGCTTGTGGTTTCTTTTAAGAAGCATAAAAAATTATTGGGAACTCATATTTATCATATAACATTTTGAAAAGCCTCCATCGACTATTCAGATTAACTTAATCAAAGTTGATTAAGAATCATTCATAACCGGGGGCAAGAATGGCCTTCCGACTGGACGAACGATTCAGGTATATTAATGTGCCTAACGCACTTATCTTATATTACTTTCAAAACTTTTCACAACCAAGTTGGTGGTTTTTAATCGGCCCGAACTACTGCCGAAGGAACACAATGCTACCGAGGTCAGAGGGCTTATTTCATCCTTGAATCAACGAATAGCACGAGTCCCAATGTTGTAGAGATTAGAGGGCCTGTTTCATCCATAACCATCTAACAACACCAAGATCAAAAGACTTAAGTTATCCTTGATCTTTCATTTGCATATGGTGAGGTAGAGATCACAGAGGCCTATTACCATGTCGTCTACACTCCATCGTACCGAACCTGCACTTAGCTAGAGTGCCTATCAACCCTCTCACACGGGAGTTGGGGATCAGAGTCATGACTCGCCATTAGGATTAGGCCCCTCCTAATGTAATTTGTTTTAAAGAGAGGGTATATAACCACTCCCTGAACTATTTTAATCACAACAAAGTGTCAGCGTGAGACAGCATACAAGGTCACTCACAACGGACCTAAATCCAGTTCTAACGCAAAACTGAATAACAACATGGTCATTATTTCTAACAAATATAACAACCTATCAAACTTTATTCAACATACAAATTATTCCCAACATGAGGATTAAACGGAATTCAATTCCTCATTAATAACCATAACGCAAGAGAGAATCGTCCACTTGCCTTATAAGGCGTGCTCGACGTCCTTAGCAATTCCAACATTAATCTGTATCATCCTTCTGACAAATACAATAAAAGGATTTCTCAGCAACGAGCTCACATAAACACTTCTTGGTTGTATACTCAAATCCTACAACTTCCTAATCGATAAACGATTTGATTTCCGAATATCGATATATAATAAATCCTTAGTTATCATGCTTCAAGGAGCCATCTTGGCGGAATTATAACTACTTATCCGCTTCACTTTTGAAACAATTTTCTAAATAAAATTGTTCATCAACAACAGTTCTTAAAGATTACCAATTTTTGGATCAAACGGATTAACAACGAATCCCGAGTAATTATCCGAAGTCCTTTACCTGCTAATCGGTATCCGAAACTTGTATTCGCTATAACTGAAGATCCGGACGTTTGTTTCCCGAGCGGTTTGAACCTGTAGGACCGTATTAACGTCAAGATTATAAAAACCATAAATTTAATTAGCAAAGCGGCACCGAAAGGCCCTTACGGTGGCTCCGCAATCAGCCGGCTAATTAATTTCGATCGTATATACCTTCACTCGAGCCCATGGCTCGTGTGGCTCGATCATGGCTCGATCCAAGAGTCCGAGGGTGGCTGGGCGTTGCCCAGTGGTGGTCCTCTTGGTGGGAGATGGTCGGACAAGCCAACGGTCGCCGGCGGCGTCACTTTGGCGAGGGGAAGAAGGAACCGACGGTGAAGACGTCTTCTCCCCGAGCTTGTCGTTCCGCCCATCTCTCTAGCTGGTTCCTTTCCCTCACAGCAGCCAGCCCACAAAGGGGAGGAAGAAGAAGAAGTGGTGGAGGGTGGTGATGGAGGTGGCTGGGCAAGGAGGTGGCCGACGGTGGAGTATCTCCCGAGTCCGTCGTTCCCTCTCGCCCCTTCCTCTGTTTTGTAAATTGAAATGAAGACTTTGACTAGGCATAAAAAGATTCATCCTAATCACACTGGTTCCTTCCTTTATAAGACATGAAAAGAGGCGGTGTTTAAAATCACAACCCGTCTCGGAACGGAACTCGCGTTAAAGCGGTAAAATTATGTACCTCGGATGGAAAAACTTATTAAACGAAAAACGTCCCGTAAATTATGTAGACCAATAAAACCAATTTTCCATGATTTTATCTTGCTACCCTTAATTTTTAAGGCTTCCGTTTCGCATTTTAAGTCCTTTCCGGTACATAATTAAAAAGACGGCTTATCCAATAAATATTCTTTTTCCACTGAAAATCCTAGAATTCACACCGATCCATAAAATCATTTCTTTATGATTTTAGGATATCACCACCAATTTTCTAGGATTTAATCTCCAATAAAAGTATTGGATTAAGCGTTAAAACGATATCCGAGAAAATTCAAAAATATCCTTAAAAACCGCAGTTATTACATTCTCCTTGTCTAATTTTATAGCCGCCCATCCAGTTTTACCATGTCTTTTTCGGAAAGAATGACAGATCTCATGAGCTATAAGAACATTATCCTGTATTGCCTGATTCGTTACAAATGCTCCCTGTAAAGGGTGAATTATTTTTGGCAAAATCTTTTTTAATCTTTTAGCTAAAATCTTAGATATAATCTTATAAATGGTTGAACATAGACTGATAGGTCTGTAATGATTTACCTCTGTCGGATTGTCACATTTCGAGAGCAATGAAATAAACGTGTGATTAATTTCCTTTACTATATAGCCTGATTCAAAGAATCCTTTTATGGCTTTAATAACCGAAGGACCGACAATTGGCCAGTATTTTTGAAGAATTCAGCATTCATGCCATCTGGGCCTGGCGATTTATTTTTGCCTATGTTAAACATTGCATTCTTGATTATGTGTTATTAGGTCGGGAAACCATTGCACGATTTTGTACGACAATACAACTCTATACAAATTTTCATAAGTATTATCCACATCGACTTTCCTTTTTCTCCACGTAAATTCATTTCCTGAAATTCTAGTATCGACCAAATCGCATTGTTGGATAAAGTTTTGGATCCTATTAAACCTTCATGGCAATGGGACATTGCCTCCATATTTATCATCTGGTTCTTTTATCTCATTGAAGTCTCCTATTATTATACTAGGTATTGAAGATTTAGATACATAATCTGATAGACACTTCCAAAATTCATTCTTTTCGTTTTCACGAGGTGGTGCGTAAATAAAAATAATCATCATATTGTATCCTTTACAAGGAATTGAATACAAAAAATGGGATAAATCGTTCATGTTTATCTATTAATCTAAAAGTTTCCTTTCATGCGCGCAAAATATGTTCTTTCCATAAAACGAAAATCCCACCCGATCGACCCTTTGCTCTTGAATATACTATATTATCAAAACCTGCTTTTTGCCAATACATTTCATGTGGATCATTTTCAGTTTTGGTTTCTAAAATCGCAATGGCTTTAATGTGATGCATTTCAACAAAAGTTTCAATGTGGGTCCAAAAATTCTTTCTTCCTACACCTCTTACGTTCCAAGATGCAACTCTCATGTGTTATTTGTTATTTTTGAATGGGGACCATGCCCAAGGTCTAGTATTTTGGAAATTTCCATCTGCTGGTGCTTTTTACAACCTTTGTCTTCGTCATTACTATATACAAGCAGACTTGAAGTAAATGATCCATTTAATATCATAATAACTAGTGGGCCTAATTCACTAAAAGGATTGGTTATTCTCATTATCCTGGCCAAATTCATAACATCATTTGTTTCGAAATTATCCAAATCACGCACCAATTTGTCTAGGTTTATGATATAATCTTTTATTTTTAAGATCACAATTTCTGTTTCCGATTTGCATTTAGTTTTCATATCTTTCATAAAACAACAGTCGTTAATAAATAATAAAAAAGGTAATCATATCCTTCATGACAAATACACACATTCCATGATATAGCATTCTTCCCAATTGTAAATACATATATAGAACAACTTTAAACCTCAAAGCCTCCCCAACAATATCATATTCCTCATGAGTACTCTCTTCAGTATTTTCAGTATCATTCTGACTTAAAGATTCACCTAAAGCCTCCTCGGCAAAACCAGGTGAATCAAAAACTTCAATCAACCCATCAGCTGCTGTAGCCTTTGATTGGAGAATATCCATGATCAGACTCAAAAGAGAACGATTAAACTTTATAACAGTGGCAATATTACCATACATTGCTAACACACACCATACAAAGCTATTATAAACTACTAACTGGCGTCCCATATTAGCACTCAACACAATACCAATACACCCATCGATACTTGCAAACGACATTAATCTACAAAACCATTTTTTTTTTGCAAACCAACGAAACTGTGTAAGTGAGCAAAATGCACCAGTCTTTTAAGCTTTTCTATCATCATCTTTTCCAGAACCATAACCAAATTATCGATTTCAAATTTAATTATATAAATTAGATAACTAGCACATTATAAATCCAAAGAGAATACATACTGAAATTCATTTCCTTATGCCATGGACAATCTTCAACTACTACTATGAATCAGCATCCGACTTTCACAACTTTTGTACTTAATTCTAACCCTCTTTAGTTTTAAGATCAAGTGAAGAGTACACACACTCCTTAAATTCAGCAGTTTAGATTCTAAAGACACTACATATTTGGCATATTCATCACCATCCGTGATGCTGTCGGCATCATCTGAGGACCCATCCTCATCATTTCTCACCAAGTTGTCATAGGCTTCCTCAGCCAATGACTCGAGGGCTCCAATCACATCGTCAACTTTCTCAGCTTTGGAGGTAGGATGGGTGCGCGCACTTCTAAGTTCTAACCTCCCAAACAGTGTCCCTTTCAAAAAAAAAAACCCCTCCCAAACAGTGCTTAATTATCCATAAATGCTAAACATCACCGCTTTTTTACTAAAGCGTCTCCATTTTTATGAGCTCTGACCTAAATACCCTTCCATAAATAAAGAATAAATTTAACAAAAAAAAGAAAGAAAAGACGGCGGCTAACCTCTAGTGCCTTCCTTCATACTCAGTATTATATATATTCTGCATAACTATTGCCCTCGCTCCCAAACCGCATTATTTCTTTGCTAATACGCACAATGTTCAACTATGTCAAATCAAGTTGAGTTCAACATGCCCCTTAATAACTCCTCAAATCACTTGCAGAAATATGAGACTTCACACTATGCAAGCATTTCATCGAACATGTTGCCCTCATTTGTTTATTATTACACCAAACAAATAAAAAAAATACCAAACTCAAAATTCCACCTTAAGAAACCTCAAAAAATTCCGAATATGCATAGGAAATGGTGAGCTTGACTTGAGAGTGGATCGTCAGCGGCGAACAAAGAGCTTGGAGGACGAACATCGGGGGACAAGTTTGGCATCGGGAGGGGAGATCGAGAATTGATAAATGGAAAGGAAGGTGGCGAGAAGATGGGTAGAGGTGTGGAGGTTGTCCGGTCTCGAGGTTAGGGATGATCAGAATTTGGGTATTTGGGAATGGGGCTTGTTTGTAATTCCATTATAATATTGGGGTTAAAAATAGAAAAAAAAATGGTGATAATTGTTATTGGTGACATTTAGCAAGCCCCTAATTATCTTCTCCCTATTCTTAGACAGATCCTGAAACTTTCTCTTCAACGGTTCAGCCCTCATTATTCCTTAATTCCCCACCAAGATCCATTTTCTTTTTATTTCGAAATCTGGTCAACTACTAAAAAGGTACGATTAACCGCTTCAATTTTTTTTCTTAAAATTGCACTCATTGTTCAATTGCTACTTGCTAGGGTTATGCACACCAAAATGTTTAAAAGGAATACTCTGTGCTATGGAAGGCCTAATTGTCTTTCTTTGTAGCACAAACGCATAAAATCCCTTTCCAGAACTGATTTTAATTCTATGTATGTGAGAATCATATTCTCGATCGCTTACGTATTCAACTAGAAATGTCTTCTTCAATTTTGTATTGTATCTATATAATATTGTACAAAGTATACTTGGAATACATACAGAAATACAACTTCACAAAAAGAGTTCTTGGTCAGGAGTTTTAGTTGCGGAGTTGGAAAGGAACTGTAAAATGAAGCAAAAGTTAGGGTTTCAAATAATCCATGTGCTCACTATCTGCACTCCTGTTTTACATAATCTCAGCTGAATTGTATTCTAAGTTACTGTTCGTAGCTGTAGTTTTAGTCAAGATCATCCAAGTTATGGATAACAGATTCTTTTGATTCTTCTCCTTTATGGTAAAACCAAAAGAGGGGAAAACAGAACAAACTTTCATGGTTTTCTGAAAGGTTTGTAACCCAATAGAATCCTGAAGCCACTGAGAATGATATTCTACATGTTGATGTGAAATTATATATTGATTCTCTTAACACTGTACATACAGTGTAATGACTGTTGCTAGTCACAAGATTTGAGTTAATTGAGTGAAGCTCTCTTTTTCTAGGTTTGCTCCAGTTTAGGATCTTTTTATATCAGTACTTGTGCTTCTTTGGCAACACAAGGTGGCAAAGAAGATCAAAACATGCTCCAATAACAAATCACACTCATGGAGATGGATAGTACAAAGAAACTTGACATGATGTAATCAAAGCACACCAAATAAAATTACAATTTCCACAAACTATTTGACTACCTAGTACTAAGCAAAGTTTTTTGCTCATATTAGTTCACAACGAAGCTCTCTATAAAATATTACAAGAACACTCATTGGATGACTTCGGCGGAGCTTGAGGCTGAGGCTGAGGTTGTGACTGAGTTTGAGGCCGAGCCGGAGGTTGCGACTGAGGCTGAGGCCGAGCCGGAGGTTGCGACTGAGTCTGAGGCCGAGGTTGCTGCTGAGGCTGAGGCTGAGGCTGAGGTCGAATTTGCAGCTGAGGCTGAGTTGGACCACCTGGACTGAAGCTGTAGTTTCCGTCTTTATCATAAAATAAATTGACATTAACTTGTATACTTGTTGGCTTCACTGGTGTTGTCTCCATAGTTGGTACATCTGAAGAATTTTCACTTCCATCGTGCAAGTTGTGATCTCTATGCCCATTAATGCGACCATGTCCCGTTTTAGGATCATGTGGCAATGCATCAGATGGCACACTCTTTGGTTCATCAGGAGGTTTTCTTTGATTCTCACTGCCACCAACAGGGGCTTGATCATGAAATTTTTCTGGAGGAGGAGGTGGATTTGTTTCAGTAGGAGGCGGTTGATAGGCAGGAGGCTTGTATAAAGCAAATTGATCATTTACAAGGCGAGGGTAAACGTGAGACTGATTCCCTGTGACTTCACTTGAAGGTGGTTTCTGGACACGTGATTGGTTTTCGTTGCCTAGTGTACGAGATGATCCATGGAAAGCTGCATTGGAATCATATACATGTTTCCCATATCCTGTGCTTTGATCATATCTGGTGCTTTGATCCAGCATAGAACTTGGACCTTGGCGTCCGTGTGCTAGAGTTGAAGGCGGTTGCCCATATCCTGTGCTTTGATCCAACATAGAACTTGGACCTTGGCGTCCGTGTGCTAGAGTTGAAGGCGGTTTCCCATATCCTGAGCTTTGATCCAAGATAGAACCTGGACCTTGGCGTCCTTGTGCTTGAGCTGAAGGTGGATCACGGACAAAACCACTACGTTCATATCCATTCCCATATCCTGTGGTATGATCTGACATAGAATTACTCGGGTCTTGTTTTCCTTGTGCTTGCGTTGAACGTGGCTTGTAGACGTCTGTGTGCCCACTTTGACGTTCATATCCACTATCGTATTTGGTGCTATGAACTGAGTCAGAACTTGGAGCTCCATTCCCATATCCGTTGCTATGAGCTGACGCAGAACTTGGAGCTTGGTTTCCTTGTGCTTTTGTTGATGATGGCTCAGAGACATGGTTATTGAACCCACTTTGATGTGACAAAGAACTTGGAGCTTGTTTTCTTTTTGCTTGATTTGAAGGTGGCTCATGGAAATTGTTTTCGTGCCGACCACGATGTTCATATTCGGTTCTATGAGCTTGCATAAAACTCGGAGCTTTGCTCTCCTGTGTTTTAGCTTGGTACCCTTGCTTGTTAGCAATTTGATGCGTATCAGCTTGGACCATATCTTCTTTAGAGGGAAAAAAAAATCAAGACAACAATAAAGAAACCTTGCAAGCTAATCAGTATAGCTGTTGGTTTTCTTCATGTTGCTGTGATGGAATGTGGTTCCAAAAAATTATGGTGGATGCAGAGATAAAAGGTCTACTAGGTTAAAGGCTTAAGAGTAGATGTGAAAGTAGTAAGGATAATGCCAATCTTCCTTGGGAATACAGAATCTGGTATGAATGATAGGTATAGTTAAACTTACTAGCTTTTTGTGAAAATGGTTCAAACTTAGCTTTCAACTAGTATACCACGTGAAAATGAAAGATACGTGTCAATTCAGAATATGTTCCCAAGTTTTAATTAACTTTGATGATGTGATAGCACCAAGCAGTTTTAATATCATAGTTTTGAATGGGTTGGAGCTTTGTGTCAATTGAAGATATGCCACTAGTCTAATGACTAGTGAGTTAGAACTTCGGGTTCTTGTCCACATAGTTAAAGAATGTGATTCTAGTGATCAACAATCAACATCAGGAGAGAATAGCTCAAAAATTAGGCTTCTTTAGAAGGACATGCATGATTGATTTGGAATATATGCCAAGCTTCTTCTCTAAGTATAAGATGGGGCACACATAGCAATTGCAAATTTACCAACTAAATATGCTCTAATATGACTGGATAAAGGTCAATTCGCTTGCATGCCCATTTTTATTCAATTTGAACGAAATTGGTTGGTTGGCTATACAATCCAGGCCCTAATATAATTGAGCTTCATCCATCTCAGAATTTGCTTTGGACTGAAATTCTTTTGCCTTGTCTCTATCTTCAAGGAGTTCTTTATTCTTTCTTAGCTATAATGTAACGCCTTCACACAAAAGATGCATCCTCGTTGCCAGTCTTCGTTTCATTGTCATCCTTGTGAACACGACAAAGTGGTTGCATTACAATTTTAATACGGACCCGGTGTGGATTCGTATCGAAAATCCTTGTTGGTCAAGGGGGTTGAGCCTAAACCGGTGTGGACTCTGACTCGGGATAAACGTGGTTAGTTGCCATGGGGTTGAGACGCACCCGGTGTGGGATTGACTCGATAAACGTGGTTGGTAGCCACGAGAAGAAGAATGATAAATTTAGAGCAAAGGGATAAATTAATTAATTGGTTTCATTGATTGACTGATGCATAATAACAAGGTATTTATAATAACTTTGATATCTAGATAAACCCTAATTGCTGAAATAAAAAAGAACTCTTAATAAAAATAAAATGAAATCTCTAAATAAAAGGAAAGCATAATTATCCTAATATCCTGAAATATTCTGCTAGCATAATTATAACGTATCAATTCTCCCCCGTTGAGAATCGACTTGTTCTCAAGTCGGAAACCAGGAGGAGACTCATGAAACGGATCGTGGACCTTAATTCGCCAGGGTCCCATTGTACATGTAGCACTGCATGAGTCAGCAGATCGCGGCTGAAGTTTGCCCTGCGCATTTCACCAAACGGCTGGCGGACAAACAAGCCAGAGCATATCGACAATGACCATTCGTCGAGACCGAGTTGAATCCGGTCTCCCTTTGGTGAATCAGACGCCGGAAAAGAAGATCTCGCGCCCAAAATTGATGGAAATCGCGACAACAAGCATGGACAGGCAGCAGGCGCGAGACACGGGATCGGGTTTGTAACGACGAACATAATTAAGTTATATTAGTCGATTCTCAACGGGGGATACGCTATTTATTATATTACATAATTAAGTTATATTAGTCTTAATTAGAATATTGTGGTTTCTTTTTATTTAGGTTAGTTTTAATTTTTTAGTAAGAATATCTTTTTAGTATCTCATCTTGTTAGTATTAGGGTTAGAATTTTATTATATATACTGATGTATTGGTTTTATGGATGAAGAAGCAAACCAGTGAATTAATAAAATTATCTTTTGCTTTGATTTTATCGTTCGTTCTTTTTCCTGTGACAACCAACCACGTTTATCCCGAGTCGGAGTCCACATCGGATTAGACTCAAACTCCTTGACCAACAAGGGTTCGATACGCGGTCCACACCGGTCACGTATCAAATTTACAAGCTTCTGCGTGCTAGCTTAGTTGTTTGAATAGATTTATTTTATATTAGAATTTATTGTACTTCTAACGGAAGCATAATTTAGGTAGTAATCAAACCGAAAGTTTTGATAGACAGTACATGTTGATGCTAGGAATGGAGATTGGATGATGGATGCATATGGAACCGAAGGTTCCTCAGAAAAGGAAATGCTTCAAGTTCACCAAAACTGGATGCAAAAGAGAATCGAGAAACATGTAGCTTGATGCAAAATATACCTCCCTATTGACTCCTTATTCCAGTCATAGCTTCACATAATAGGCCAAAAAGCAGTAATTCTTAACCTAATCCAGTCCTCTTAAATTAAGATACCATCTTAATTTAAGATAAGGAGTCAATAGGCCAAAAAGCAGTAACTCCCTATTGACTCCTTAGCCATAATAAGTATAGGCAACCTTCTTTCTGAAAAAGACACCATCCAAGAATGGGCATCCTTTAGAGATTCAGAATTATCTAAGCTAGATGAGCAACGTTGGTGACCCCATTATGAGTGCACTAAAATTGAGCTACGATCACCTACCGTCAAACTTGAAGCACTGTTTTGCTTATTGTTCACTATTTCCAGAAAATTTGATATATTGATGAGAAGCAAGGGCAGTCGTGTTTCTTGTACTTGTTAAGGAGGTTTTTTTTTCCAGGAGGCAGAGGCAAATGAGTTCGGTGAGATTGAAAGGTGCAAAATGCGCGATTTAATTCATGACCTAGCAGTAAGTGTGGCTGGTGAGGAAAGCACTATGTTGAATAGTACATCATCAAATACAAGTAATTGTGCACGACATGTAATTAAAAATTGATGAATTCTGGGACACATTTGCTCAACATCAAGGGGCTACGCTCATTTTTGTTGAGGGGTGATTATGAATCAATTTGTAAATCGGCAACTATTGATTAACTATTTGCAAGTTTTAAGCTGTAGCGGGCATTGGATTTGTCAAGATTGGGAATTAAGAATGTTTCAAGTGCTATTGGGGAGTTGAAACACTTGAGATATCTTGATCTTTCGATGAACGAGTTTGAAACTCTTCCAGATTCCGTGACGAATCTGATGAATTTGCTTACATTGAACTTCCAAGATTGTACGGAGCTTAAAGCGTTGCCGGATGATTTTCAAAAGTTGAACAATCTCAGGTATTTGAATATCGTGTACTGTGATGAGTTGAAGTACATGCCAGGTGGGATGGGACTTGGGAGAGATGAAGTGTTTGCATTACTTGAGTCATTTTAAGGTAGGAAAAGCAGCAAAGAAGGGGGTTAATTAATAAAAGGACAGGTCTTGATGTATTGGCTAGATTGCATAATCAGTTTAGAGGAAAGTTGTCGATCGTGTTTGAAGATGGCATAAATGAGGGGGATTGGGATGGAGATGGATGCGGCTGGAAGCTACAAGGACTAGAGATACAGGGATACCCATGCAAGAAGATAATTTCAGATTGGGACAACATTTAATGACCTCGCATCTCTAATATTGTGGAGGTGTTTTAAAGTAAAATATTTGACATCCTTAAGGTGCTTTCCTAATCTCAGATTTCTTAGGGGCTTTTTGAATTGTCGGAACCGGAATATGAGGAAGAGGAGCATAATAATGCCAGCAGCTCAATATTTTTCCTATGTTTGGATCCGGAGGAGGCTAGATTTAAGGAGTTGCCACAAGTTTGAAGAGATGGAGGAAAGTAACATCAACGTCCTCAACAGTTCCTCCCCATTTCCTGCTTCTTTCTAAGTTGTCCCTTATAAAATGTCCAATGGTTGAGCCCAAGTACTTCCCACTGGATCCACATCTTCGAGAACAATGCCTCGACATAGTTGATGGTAATGAGGATTATACAGAACTCAGCTACTCCTCAATTTCTCTCTCTTCTTCTACTTCCACTTCAAACAATAGCCATCGAGGACTGCCATGAGCTTGTGAGTTTTGAGTTGTTAGTCGAAGCACCTACCACACCCCTTCGGGTTCTTCAAATTTGCCAGTGCGATAAATTGAAGAATTTGCGAATTGGTGGACATCTCAATGCCCTTGAGGAATTGGAGATTTTTTGTTGCTCCAAGTTGGAGTGGTGGGAATCTCGATGCCTTGTGGATTGGGATTCCGTCGCCAGCCTCCGTCGCCTACAACTCTATCCAATCCCTCCTCCGGAGAAGCTTCCCCACTGCATGCCACAACTTCTCTACAATAGAAGAGTGAATTAGAAGCTTGAGCTTTACATAACGTGTCAAAATTAAAGGAGTAAAGAAGTCTCTGGAGGACAATCAAAGAGGTGGGCTTTAATTTAATACATTCTATTTAAATAATTAAATATTATGATTAGAATCTAAAGGATTAATTTGGGTTGCAAATCTTCCCTTTCTATTAATTAAGAAGACTATATATACAAACTATAAGTTGACCTAACTTGAGGCCCACTCTAAATACATAAGATAAACTTAAATACATTAATTATAATATTTATTATCCAATACTCCCCCTCAAGTTGGAGCATGAAGATCTTGAATGCCCAACTTGCCCAACAAAAACTGGAATTGCTGAGAGCCAAGCGACTTAGTAAGAATATCAACAGGCTGAGAATGTGTCTGAATGTGATGTGTGCGAACGGTCCCTGCTAGTAACAAGTCACGAATAAAGTGACAATCAACCTCAATGTGCTTAGTCCGATCATGAAATACCGGATTAGCAGCAATATGGAGAGCAGCTTGACTATCACAAAATAAACGCATGGGTGAAGAATGATCAACTCCAAGAGAGCGCAGCAAGGCTTTCAGCCAGAGTAACTCACAACACACAAAAGTCATAGCTCGGTATTCTGCTTCAGCAGATGAACGAGAAACAGTCTTCTGTTTCTTGGTCTTCCAAGATATAGGAGAAGAACCAAGCTGGACAAAATAACCTGTTAAAGATCGACGAGTCATAGGACATGTGGCATAATCAGAATCACAATAAGCTGTAAGCTGTAAAGAGGAATCTCGTTGGAGCAGAATGCCTTGACCAGGATGGCTCTTAAGATAACGAAGAACCCGAGTACCAGCGTCCCAATGATCAGTGGTAGGAGACTGCATAAACTGAGCCAACGTATGAACTGCATAACTGATTTCGGGTCGGGTGATAGTCAGATAGATGAGACGATCAACCAGACGACGATACCTATCAAGAGCATCAAAGAGAGGTGCAGTAGATAATGCAAGCTTGTGATTTGGTTCCATAGGAAAATCACATGGCTTGCTGGCAAGTAAACCAGACCCGGTGAGAATATCAAGAGTGTATTTCCGCTGACATAGAAACAGACCATCAGCAGATCGAGCAATCTCAATGCCCAGAAAATACTTCAAAGACCCTAAGTCCTTCATGTGGAAACAAGAACTAAGCTGTTCCTTGAAGTGACATAGAGTAGAAGAATCATTACCCGCAATAATCAGATCATCAACATAAACTAGAACATGAATGCATATGCCAGATCGAGAATAGGAGAACAAAGAATAATCAGCACGAGATTGTGTAAAGCCAAACCTGCGTAATGCAGAAGTCAACTTCGCGAACCAGTTTCGCGGAGCTTGACGTAATCCATATAAAGACCGATTGAGCCTACAAAATCGACCTGGGGCAACACCTATAAACCCAGGAGGAGGCTTCATATACACTTCTTCATGTAGATCACCATGAAGAAAAGCATTATGAACATCCATCTGATGCAACTCCCAGTTCTTAGCAGCTACAACAGGTGAGAAAGCACGAACAAATCCCATTTTCGCAACAGGTGCGAAAGTCTCATGATAATCAATACCCTCCTTCTGATTGTTGCCCAAAACAACTAACCGAGCCTTATATTGCTCAACAGACCCGTCAGAATTAAACTTGACCCGAAAGACCCACTTACAACCAATGGGTTTCTTCCCTGCAGGAAGTTTTGTAATAGACCACGTCCCGTTGCACTCAAGGGATGCGATCTCAGCCTTCATGGCCTCACGCTAGTGTGGACTGCGCACGGCTTCAGCAAAAGTGCGAAGTTCTGTAACAGACTGAACAGAAGCAAGAAAAGCAGTATGGCAGGACGAAAAACGGTCATAAGTAACATAATGAGCTGTGGGAAAAGATGTACCTGACGAAGCTGACAGATTGGATGATGAAGACGATGGAGCTGCTGGTTGTTGCACAGTGTTGCAGATAAAGCCACGAAGCTTCACAAATGGAGTACGATCCCGGGTAGAGCGGCGGGTAGGGGATTGAACAGAGACAGGAGGAGATTGAACCCCACTCCCCCTGTCGCTTGTCTGCGATTGGTTGTTTGAGGTGCTAGGTAATGAGGTGGCTTGAACAGAGATGGGAGGAGATTGAACCCCACTCCCCCTGTCGTCTGTCTGCATTTGGCTATTTGTGGTGTTCAAGGATTGTTCTTGAACGGGCACAGGGGAAGATTGAACCCCACTCCCCCTGTCATCCGTCTGTGTGTGGGCTAGGGGACTAGATAATGAATCAAATGAAGACGGATGTAATATTTCAGGTTGTTCAGAGATGTTTTTGTCTGGGAGTTGGCTAGTTTTAAATGGAAAATGTGATTCATAAAAGATAACATCGCAAGAAACAAACCGTTCTTTAGTTTCTAAATCAATGACTTGCCATCCTTTTTGCCGTTTTGGATATCCAATAAAAACACATTTTCTAGCTCTAGCGTCAAACTTATTAGTGGATTTAGGAACAGTAGATGAATAACAAAGGCATCCAAGAGTACGCAAATGAGCATAGCTAGGCGGACGACCATATAAAATCTCAAAAGGTGTTTTGTGTTATAATAATGAAGTGGGTGTTCTATTAATTAGATACCCGGCCGTTAAAATACAATCACCCCAGAATTCCAAAGGTAAGTTTGCGTGAAAACGCAGAGATCTAGCAACATTAAGAATATGACGATGTTTCCGTTCAACCCGGCCATTTTGTTGAGGCGTCCCGATGCAAGAGGTTTCAAAACGAATACCACGTTTATCAAAATATGATTGCAAACAAACAAATTATGTGCCATTATCACTCCTAAAACATTTAATAGACTTTTGAAATTGAGTTTTGGCCATGGCATAAAAATTAGGAATAAAAGTGGAAACTTCAGATTAAGTCCCAACTTAATCTTGGCAATAGGAGGAGTAACACATTGAGTTATATACTAGTCCAGTTAAGTCCCAACTTTCAGATGTGGGATGAACAGTCTAACACGCCCCCACAAGTGCAACTGGGGGAACTGACCCAGTTGACACTTGGACAACATAACGGGGCGGACCCAGGATCGAGAGAGGCCGTTAGGCAGATGGCTCTAATACCATAAAGGATTAATTTGGGTTGCAAATCTACCCTTTCTATTAATTAAGAAGACTATATATACAAACTATAAGTTGACCTAACTTGAGGCCCACTATAAATACATAAGATAAACTTAAATACATTAATTACAATATTTATTATCCAATAGAATCATATCCATAATTATACTTATTTTCAGCAATAAACAATTGTTTTAGTGCTACTAAGTAGTAAAATTTGGCTTGCTTTTCTTTGGTTTAGAAACCGATTGCTTTGTTTGTCTCAAAACAGGATTATACAGCTCTACCAAGCAGAAATTGTTCCCAGGACACCAATTGCAAGGAATCCAAAACCTCAGGCTTTGTTTATCAAAGTACCAACCATGAATATACAAGGTTGTATGATCAATTGAGAGAACTTAGGAACACTGATATGCTCAATTAATCTACAACATTTACTCTTTTTTTTTTCTTAAAGTTGCAGAATCTGAACAAGTTACAAACTTATAACAGAGAATAGATTGGAAGTCAAAATTACTCAACCAGATGTAATTTGTTATAAGATATTCATATATGTATATATAGAGAGTCCGGTTCAGGTGCGAATGGACGCCCAGGTGCGAAATAAGAAAGAACAGGAGCCGTTGGATCAAGAAAAATCAAAGGCGCTGATCATTTCACTTAAAAAGGGGAAAAAACGGCACGGGCGAATTATTCGCGTATTTTTGAAAAAAAACGGAAATTTGACACGCGCCCAAATTGTTCATCAGTATTGTGGATTTGTTCATCAATAATGTGGATTTGTTCATCAAAACTTTGATTTTGTGCATAAATAAACTATTGCTTGTGCATAAAAAATCTATTGTTTGTACATAAAAAATAAACAAATGTGTATCAAAATTACATGCAATATGTTCAACAACATTGTGATTTTGTTCATAAAAAAACGAAAATATTTATTCAATGGTTTTGGCATATTTGTTCATTGGTTTTGGCATATTTGTTCATCGGTTTGTGCATATTTGTTCATTAGTAACATCAATTTGTTCACTAATTTATGCATATTTGTTCATTGCCTTTTTCATATAATTGTTCATTACTAGATGCATATTTCTTCACTAGTAACCTCAATTTGTTCATTGTTACATGCATATTTGTTCATTAATAACATCAATTTGTTCATAGCTAAATAAGGCACAAGCACTCCTCTTCGATTTGTTGCTATCTCGTTCTCTTAGCATACACCATATTATTGCAAAGTCAAATTCTTTATCTATTATCTTTTGCATTCAACTTTCTACATCAAACTTATCTTATTTTGGTACTATATTGAGCACTTCATTCGTATTGACAAGTTAGCCTTAAAGCACTTCATTCGTATTATACTTTGAATTCAAGATAGCCTTAAAGCATAAAATAAATGCAAAAAAATGCACAAATAGATAGTCCTAAATGTACAAGTTGGTATTAATAGTCCTAAACGTATAAGTTGATAGCATTGACTCATAAAACATAAGTGTATTTCAATTCACAAATAAGGGTATAATAATGAACAAATAAGGTTATATCAATGAACAAATAAGGGTATATCCATGAACAAATAAGGTATATCAATGAATAAATAATGGTATACCAATGAACAAAAAAGAAGTATAGTAATGAACAAATAATGGTATACCATGGGTATATCAATGAACAAATAGGAGTATATCGATGAACAAATACGAGTATATCAATGAACAAATATGGGTATATCAAAAGTAATTATATGTGCATAAAAAACTACATAATATTGTATTCCTACACATAAATAAGGTTAAAAAATAAAATTAAAAATTAAAAAAAGTTCGAAATCGAAGAACAATGCTATCAAAAACTCAATGCACAATTAGTTAGTATTGATGAACAATTGGTGAATATTGATGAACAAATCGCTATTTCTGATGAACAAACTGGGCGCGTCTCATAAAAACGTATTTTTCGGAAAATTCGTAAATAATAGGGGAAAAATTCGTCCGTGTCGTATTTTATTGAAAAATACGCGAATAATACGGGAAAAATTCGCCCGTGCCGTTTTTTATTTTTTTTAATGAATGTTTAATCAGGGACGTTGATTTTTTGGAATGAACGAGCGAGATTTATTCTTATTTCTCACACAAGCGCCCATTCGCACATGACTCTTTTTTTATCTATCTATCTATCTATCTATCTATCTATCTATCTATAGATCATCGATCGAGCTAAGGTACTAGTGCATCCTTAACAGACTTCTCAAGCTTAGGCCATGGCTCATCTTGTGATTCTAGATTGAGGTACAGCAGTAGAGGTTTTTTTTTTATCTTGTCCAATTGCTTTGTGCCACAAGAAATGAACATGAATGTCAATAGCTTGAGTAGTGTAATGGGTGACACCCTTATTTGGTAAAAGCTGAATCATGATAAATTTTTGTTCCTTGTGTTTTTTTCCTTCTGCAGATGAGTTTCACTGAGAACCAATTTTGTTCTCTACACAAGTGTGATTGAAACCTATCAAGGTATACTTTTCTCAGTCCAAAGCATTTACTATGATGAGTTCCAATCTCAGTAAAGTAGATTGAACCATTCAAAAAATTTATCCTGTCAGGTGTCAATGAGAAGGAAGACAAAACTCACTTCAATATTTTTGAGGGTCTAATCTAATGATGATATGGTAACTTCCCAACTTGAATCTGGTTAATGGTGTGATAATTAATCAAATAAACCAATTTTAAATAGCATTTTTTCTTGTTGACATGAATGTCTATTTTTTCACTAGTTGTTAAACTGCTGCACACAAGAAAGTTGAATGAATGACGATCAAAAAAGGATTGGATCGGGAGATCGCAAATGCGATTATGATGTTTAAAGTGCGTACACAATTGGAAGGAAGACCACAATTCATCCCTTCAACACATCTATGTACTAAGCATGATTATATTCATGCCCTTTAATTTGTTTGGAGTACTTTCTAGGACAGTGTCATTGAATGGTATGAGCAATAGAGTTTCACTATCTTCTGTGGCATCATAGGAAGAGTCTTGCCACCAAATTGATCCGATCCACTCCCATCGATGGTGCCTGTTCCTTGAATTGTGATTCCTTTGATCTATGTGAATTCTATCCACCATAATAAACTGGATCCCCATGCTTTTGAGCTTGTTGGGGCTATAATTGTGCTATCCAACTGAAAAAAATTGTGCCAATGTAGGTCATCAATTTTGCATAAATCCCCCTTTTAAAGGCTAAATTATGTCATATATGAAAAGTGAATATTTTAGATACCACCAAGTAACTAACTAAAATTCTGATAAAAAAATTTAAAAGTAACTAACTAAAGATAATTAGACTGACTTATATTTGCAGGCACCAAAATAAGTCGCCTAATAGGAACATTTTTCTCCTTATAATCAATCCTCAGCTGGTGTAATTGTCATATTCAGATGATGAATAGCTTGAGTCCCATCACTCATGTGAGCAAGAAGTTTAAATCATATAGGTAGTCATATTATGTCTTACCTTTTTTTTTTGGCTTCAATCTCATTCTATACATTTCTAATTGTGAGCAAGATGATGAATTATATTAGAAGATTTGAACCTTTCCTTGCATATTTTGGCAGAGCAGTTTCATCCGTTTTGTGGTCTCCAGCTACACAAGTGTCATTAAAAGCTTCCACATCTATACATTGGTAATATGCTAGTTATCTATTTGAATATATGATATCCCTAAACTTACTCATTTCCATGTATAAGCTGTTCTAAGTACCATATATCTATCTAGCCCTTCTTGCTAGGCTATTTTAAGTGCTAATTTGTAAGCAATGAATTTGTTCTGTTTCTAAGGGGTACAAAATTGATTACTCAAGAGGATTGTTCAGTTCACACTGCAAGCAGAACACACTTGAAGGTATACTCTTCTCAGCCAAAAGCAATTACTATAGAGTTAATATTTCAGTAAAATTATCATACCAATATCTTTCTTAATTATCAAGGTGATGCAAATATGGTGATCATCTCTGTACACTCGGCCAAAATGAGCCATTGATTGTTGTGGGTGTCAATGAGAAGGAAGACAAACCTGCCTTCAACGTATACCAATTAAGGACTTTTAACTTCCCAACCTGAAACTGGTAACTATCAAGGAAACTAATTAAATAGCATATTTTTTTTTATTATTGACATGATTCTCTAATTTTATTTTTCTAATTGTTAAACAGACGCACACAAGATTATTGATGGCCAAGCAAATGAGGATGAAGTTGTCTCTGTCAAACCATTATGATGTTTAGAGTGGGCATAGAATTAAAAGGGGAAATCACAATTCGCCTACTAAAGTTGACTTAAATTACAATCTATGTTGACGTTTGAATTCTTACATTAATGTTCTCTTCTATGTTGCATTAAATATTACCCTTTGATTTTCAATTCATTAGATGTCCAGTTGCAAGAGGATCATCTTTGTTTATTGAAAATATAGAACTAAATAAAACTGACTAAGTTATAGAAAAATAAATCCATTCTATTGAAAATTGACCCCCCTACCTATATATTAAACCAGATTCAATTGAGCGACTTTCATTCACTTGATAAGAGGACATCCTGCAACCATCATTAGTTATCAACTGGACCCACTAAATGGGTCAAGTATTAAAATGGTTATGATTAGAGAAAATTTTATCTACGACATCAAAGTTATAGGTCACACGGATGTTTCCTGGAAGTTGCGGGAGTCATTTTCAAGACAAGCAAAAGTTTGTAAATAAATGGGAAAAAAAAAATCTACCCTCCACTTGCACAAAATTAGTGAGTAGGCAACGATCATCCGCAAAAACTCTGCTTTGGATAAAAATATATATGATCGAATATGCTTCTTGAAGCCATCACCACCACTTGATAGTTGAGATCCACAAATCAATGGCTGAATCGGCTGTGTTTAGTCTTGCTTCCAATATCTTGTCAACTATTACTTCCCCAACATTTGAGAAGGCATATGAAAAGGGGCTTTCCATCTGGGAAGCAAGGGATGAGCTCGCTAAACTTCGGGTGACCGTCGAGACGATTCAAGCTATGCTTCTTGACGCCGAGAGGAAGCAAGAAGGCTCTGCTACCGTGAAGAACTTGATCAAGAGGCTCAAGGTCGTGTTGTACGATGCAGACGATCTGTTCGACGAGGTTGCTACTGATGATCTACTCAGCGAACAGATGATGAAGGATAAAATCAAAATTCCTATGAAAAGGAAGGTATGGGATACTTTCTCTAAGTTAAACACAATTCTATCTAGAGACTCAATTGCTAAACAAGTTAAGGATATTAGACAGAGATTACTGGAGATCTCTAAAGATATGAGAGGATTTGAATTTGTGTCGTGTGTTAAAGAGGAAGAGGTATTGCAAGATTTGAGGAGAGGACAAGATCCAGGGTGTTTTGTAGATGCAAAAGAGGTCATTGGTAGAGATGAAGACAAGAAAGCCCTCTTAGAAATGCTTTTTGACGAGTCTGATAATGCTAAGCCAGATGTTCCAGTACTCATTTCTATTGTTGGGATAGGGGGTATGGGAAAAACGACACTTGCCCAACTGATTTACAATGACGAGGAGGTCAAAACGAATTTTCAAAATAGGTGGTTTGCATGCATTTCTGATACATCTGACGAGAAAGAAGTCATAGGGAAAATATTTCAATCAATGTCTGGACAAAATTATAGTAGTTTCGATGTTGGCCAGCTACAAACCAAAATCAGGGAGTTTATAGAGGGTAAGAACTTTTTTCTTGTTCTGGATGATGTGTGGGATGAAGATCGTGCTAGGTGGCAAAAACGAATGTGTCTGTTAGGTGGTGTTGCAAAAGGGAGGAAGATAGTAGTCACTACGAGATCTCCATTAGTTGCTAGGGTTGTAGGTTCATTACAAGTTCATAATTTAACTGGTCTATCAGAGGATGATTCGTGGTCTTTATTTAAAAGAGTAGCCTTTACTCATGAAAAAGAGAATGATCCAAGATGGGAAGTTCTGGGGAGAGAGATTGTGCAAAAGTGTAGAAATGTTCCCTTAGCCATAATAAATATAGGCAGCCTTCTTTTTGAAAAAAATTCCATCCAAGAATGGGAGACCTTTAAAAATGAAGAATTACATAAGCTAAAGGAGCAAGGTGGTGACTCCATTATGAGTGCACTGAAATTGAGCTATGACCACCTACCATCCAACTTGAAACATTGTTTTGCTTATTGCTCCCTATTTCCAATAGATTTTAAGTTTGATGTACAAGAGTTAATATATCTTTGGATTGCTCAAGGATATATTGATGAGGAACAAAGCCGGTCATGTTTCTTGTACTTGTTAAGGAGGGTTTTTTTTCCAAGAGGCAATGATTGATAAGTTTGGTGAGATCTCGAGTTGCAAGATGCACGATATAATTCATGAGCTAGCGGTGTGTGTGGCTGGTGAGGAAAGCACTATGTTGACTAGTACGTCATCGAATACAAATTATTGTACACGACATGTAAGGATTGAAGGATTTGAAATTGATGAATCGTGGGCTATTCCGACACGTTTGCTCAACATCAAGGGGCTGCGTTCATGTCTGTTGAGGTGTACTTATGGTTCAATTTGTAGTGCAGCAATTATTGATCAACTATTTGTAAGTTTTAAGCTATTGAGGGCATTGAATTTGTCAAGGTTGGGAATTAAGAATGTTTCAAGTGATATTGGAGAGTTGAAATACTTGAGATATCTTGATATTTCGTGGAACAAGTTTGAAACTCTTCCAGATTCCATGGCAAATTTGGTGAATTTGCTTACGTTGGACATTAGCTGGTGTAGAGAACTTAAAGCGTTGCCGGATGATATGAGAAAATTGATTAACCTTAGGTCTTTGAATATTAATGGTTGTGATTCATCTAAGCACATGCCTAGTGGGATGGGAGAGATGAGGTGCTTAAAGTACTTGAGTGATTTTAAGATAGGAAAAACGACAAGTGAGGTGGGGGAGGGGGTTAATAAAAGGAGTGGGCTTGATGTATTGGCTAGATTGCAACATCAGCTTAGAGGAGAATTGTCGATTGAGTTTGAAGATGGCATAGATGAGGAGAAGGGTTGGGGTATAGATGAAAGCAGATGGAAGTTATATGTATCTCTACAAGGACTGGTGATATGGGGATATCCATGCAAGAGAATTCCAAATTGGGACATTAGTGGGAGAACAATTAATAACCTTGCATCACTAAGATTGATCAAGTGTTATAAAGTAAAATATTTGCCACCCATAAGGTTGCTTCCTAATCTCAGATTTCTTACTCTTCGTGAATTGTCGGAATTGGAATATGTGGAAGAGGAGGAGCATAATAATGCCAACAACTCAATATTTTTCCCTCATTTGGAGGAGCTTGAGTTTATTAATTTGCCAAGATTGAAGAGATGGTGGAGGAAAGTAGCATCAACGTCCTCAATAGCTCCTCCTTATTTCACTCTTCTTTCTAATTTGTGGCTTCAAAAGTGTCCAATGGTTGAGCCCAAGTACTTCCCACTAGATCCACATCTTCGAGAACGATGCCTCGATATAGTGGATGTTTCTAAGGGTTGGACAGTATTTCGCTGCTCCTCTATTTCTCCCTCTTCTTCTACTTTCACTTCTCCACCTGCAATTGATGAGATTTATATTAGAGGTTTGAATTGGCTGGAGGATTTTAAAGATGTGGCATATACATCTCTTCGGTCGTTGGAAATTGACAATTGCACTAGCTTGAAAAGTTTGTACTTGACCTCAGCGCACCTTCAAGAAATATCCATCGAGCGCTGCAACGAGCTTGTGAGTTTTGAGTTGTTGGTCGAAGCACCTACCACATCCCCTCGGGCTCTTAAAATTGGTTGGTGTAGTAAATTGATGAATTTACGAGTTGTTGGACATCTCAACGCCCTTGAGGATTTGTCGATACATGAATGCGAAGAGTTGGAGTTGTGGGAATCCCCAAACAAGAGTAGTTGCCATGTGGATTGGGATTCCTTCACCAACCTCCGTGTGCTAAGACTCGATCCACTCCCTCCTCCGGAGAAGCTTCCCGAGTGCTTACTACAACTTCATGCCCTTGGCCAATTAAAGGTCACTGATCGGGTGAGTTTTTATATAATTTAATGCAAGCTTCACTCTTCCATCAACATCTTAGCTTCCAACTTGAATCATTATTCAAGTATTTTTTAATTCTTTTACTCTCTTTTATTACATTTTACAAATGATACTTACATGTTGGCTATATTTTCTAATTTTTATCCTTGTAATTAATTTCCAGTTGCGCAAGAAGAGCCTATATCTTGTTTCAGATGGCGAGTACCATTGGAGCACTATAGAAGAGTGAATTGGAATCTATAATCATAGGTATTCAAACCGTGTCTTACTTTCATTTTTTTTTTTGTATTATGAACAATAATACTAGTTGCAATATCTAATTCATATGTACAGTACTTTAAATGTGACATGCCATAAGATTGTCGTGAAACAAGTAGAGAAGCATGAACACAATCAAAAGGTGGCCTTTAATTTAATACTATCCCTTTAAATATTTATGATTAGAATGATGTCCATAGAATGATGGCCTTTAATTTTAATTCATGCTCGGTAATAAACAACCCAGGAAACCCAAATATCAATCAATAAAAAAAAACGTTTGGTATCAAAATTTGAGTAATGGCTCTATAGCCTGCATCACCCATTTGAAAGACTTGAAGGAGGTCTCTACCTCCTATGGAATGCAGATCTATAAATCGAGTTCTAAGACTCTTAACCATATAAGTTGAATGCAACCCTATTGGTAAACCCGCCACTAGGAAGAATTCACTTGACTAAAATCCAAAAAAATGGGAAATACTATCCTAGAAAAACTAGATCGTGTCTGTGTGTAGAAACAAATCCTACAACTCTACTCAACTTATAAACGAATTCTCTTTTCAAAAGAATTGTTTTTCCTCTAAAGTCGATATCGCGAGCCCTTTACGCCGCTGATCAGGAGCTGATTTGGATTGAATTGAGTCGTGTCTGGTCGAGGTCGTGGTCGAACTTGCCTCCTGAAGACCCCTCATCTAGGTGGGGGCAATATCATGGATGCTCTTTATGCACTCCCAGATAGAGATGACCCGTTTTCCCTTCATACCGCTTTTTGTAGTGATTAGCTCACCCATCTCATCCTCTTTGTTGGCTTATATTTGTCTTTTAGGTGTCTCCCATACTTGTTAGGAGTTTTTTCTATATTTGTGCTCTTTTATTGGATTTTCAATTGCCGTTTGTTTCGGCCTCTCGATCAACCAGACATGTCTGATTCATCGAATTCCTATTCTTATTATAAAAAAAAGTAATAGTAAAATCTGGCTTGCTTTTCAAGGTTAGAAACTGATTCCTTTCTTTGTCTAGGATTTTATTCTGCCTTTTTTTTCCAGGATTTGATTGCTTTTTTTATGATTGATATCCAAGGATTTGTAGGAATCATCCACAAGCTAAGATCATCCATTAAGAGATCAAGAGGAACACAATTGCTTGACTTTAACATTATACGTAGTGTGCTCTCTCTTTAATGCTTTTCCCTCTTCGTTCAAGTTTAGCTAGCTATCTACTTGAATATATATATATATATATATATATATATATATATATATATATATATATATATATATATAGAATTACGCTCTAGTGAAATACTCTCTTAGAGTAAATCATGTGATTAATCTATATCCGTCAGATTGGGATAAATAAAGGGTGAGGATTAAAAATAAATAGGGTGCATAAAACTTTTGTGGGTGAGATGCACTTGATTTGCACACAATCTGATATATTAATTGAAAATCCCTATATTTTTTGCCATGATTTATTTCTCTTTCCTTAATTTTGTTGATTGAGATCCATTTTTCTCCCTTCATATTTCTTTTTCATCGTATCTCTTCCTATTTCTTTTTCATTGTATCCATAACTTTCATTTATCTTCAATTTCATGGCACCATTACAGACTCACGAAGATGAGTGGATGGCACGATCGGAATCTAAGACTAGCACGATGCAGAGATGGCGTGAGTCATGACGCAAATCTATGACACAATAACGAACAACAATGACACGATACTTTCACCTTTCTTTATATCAGGTTTGGATTGCACTTCATACACGTCGATGTTAAATAGTAGATGTAGATCTTCTTGTATGGTGAGATTTTTTAGGATTTGAGTTAAATTGAGCCTTTTGTTTTGTAACTATTTTTTTGGATCCGATTGAATTACACAATTGTTTTTTCATTCTAGCAATTCTGTATAATAGATTTTTTAGATTTAATTTGGTTTTCATAGATTTAATACAATAGGTTTCCTAGATTTTAATTGCTTAGTCTCGTGTTTAAATTATTCGTCTATTTACTATATGTTATTCATGGATGCGTATCTTATTATTCAAACATGCGTGTCTTGTTATTCATACATGTGTGGCTTGATGTTCATGTTGATGTTTCTGGATTTTTTTATTCATATATGCATGAATTGTTATTCAACTATAAGTGTTTTATTATTCATATATACTATACATGGATTGTTATTCGTATATACATGCATTGTTATTCGTCTATGCGTTATTTGTTTTTCATATATGTTTGATTTATTATTCATATATGTGTGGTTTGTTATTCATGTATGCATTTTTGTTTTTTTCGTATATATGTCACTTGTTATTCATGTATGCATTCTTTGTTATTCATATATGTGTGAATTGTTATTCATATGCATATAGTGTGTTATTCATATATGCGTATTTTATTATTAATATATGTGTAAATTGTTATTCATAGATGTGTGTTTTACTATGCAGTTAATCAAGAATGACGTATATTGCTATGCAATAATTGGTTTTAACATTTGCGTGTTCTGCTATGGAGTTATTCAAGAGTGATGAAGAAGTGTAAATGTTTGATGTTGAAGACGAAGACAATGGTTTATTTTTTTATATTAGTGTACATACAAATAAATAGATGTACTCTTTATTGGATTGTGTATTCGAGATATAACACTCCTTAACTTGTATTATTCAATGTATATATCCAACTTATTCAAATAAATGTATGATATTATTCACAAAACTCTCAATCAGTTAAAGACTTATTATATTATTCATGGTAATAAGATTACTTTTTCAATAACAAAAAAATACTTATTCAACCAAAAATAACAATTGTGCAATCATCCCTTCCAATGTTGCGTGGTTATTCAAAAACATAAAAATACTTATTCAACAAACAATAGCAGTTGTGCAATAGATAATTCCAATATTCCATTATTGTTCACTATAAAATGAATACTTATTCAATTGTATAAATATTTAACAATTATATATCTTCTATTGTTCAAGCCAGTATATATTATCATTCGAACGATCATATAATAATTATTCAAATCAGAATTAAAAATTATGTTTGAGTTAAATTCGATTATTTATTTTTTTTTCTAAAAATCTTCTCCTTTTATCAATCCCTAAAATCATGCTGATCCATTAAATTTAAATGTGGTTTTTTTTCAAATGTGGTTTTTTTATTTCACAATCCCTTAAATTTAGGAACTTCCATATTTAAATCCAATCCCCCAAATTTAAATCAGCCTTGAATTAATCCAATCCCCCTCCCTATTTTCTTATTATGTTGCCTAATTTTTAACCGTTGATTTATGAAGATCCAACACCCCATGTTCAACCACACATTGCACTCTTATTTATATTGTACCTGAGCGTCCCCCTATATATATATATAGAGTAAAGGGTTCTAGAGAAACCCATTGTTAGAGAGAAACAGGGAACAAAATAGATGCGTTAGATTAGATTAAATGAAAGACTGAGATTAAATAAAAAAAGGGTGCAAAATAAATCAGTGGGTGAATTTTCACTAGATGAGATCTCAAAGCAAGATTTTAGGAAAATAATTAATAGCAAATATTTTTCTCTCTCCCATTTTCTTAATATATAACCGAACTTCCTTATCCAAAATCAGAATATATTTAATATCTCTCCAATCTCTCTCATCATCTCCCAAATTCTAACGCCTCTCTTCCCGTTTGTCTCACTCTCTCTCTCAATTTTCGTTTTTCACCATTGTTGCTATGGGAGACGAAGCGAACGATGGCTGTAATTTCTTGCTTGTCGTCTCAATAATCGTTACCAAGTCGTGATTTTTTCGTGTAGAATTGGTAAGAATCAGATATATTTTATTAATGATTTTGGGTTTCGTTTGTTTGTATTATTTTGGATTTAGATTTCTTTTTAGTAGATTCGAAAGGGAATTTACTCCAAAAACGGTATGCACCTAAACCTCGTTTCATAGTTTAGATTTCGAGTTTTTCCCATCAATTTTGAGTTTTTAATGGGCTTCGGATTTATTATTGACTATTTTTTTTAATTTGTTGTAGGTTCAAAACATTCAAAAGCAGACAAGTATGTTGATGAGGTTGATGTTCTTGTTGTTGATCCAGAGAATGAGAAAGATGATAATTCAGTTATATTAATATGTTCGAGATTTTTAATTACATATTCGAATTATTGTGTACACATGTTCAAAATTGTGAAGTTAATATTTGGATATATTGTGTACATGTTATGTAGTTTGAATTTAGTATTCAGATATTTTGTGTACACATTCGAGATTGTGCACTTGATATTCAGATATATTATACACATATTCGAGTTTTTGGGTACACATGTTCAAAATTGTGAAATTAATATTTAGATATTTTATATGAATGTTCGAAACTGTGTACTTAATATTTAGATATATTATACACATATTCAAATGTATTGTGAACTTGATATTTAGATATATTGTAAAGCATGTTGAAGATTGTCTACTTAATATTCAATTTCAAACTTTGTTTTGTTCAAGATTTACACTCAAATATTCAAATAAAATTAAAAAAATATACATGTCTCTTACAATGGTAAATTCGAGAATGTGTTCTTAATATTCATTTACATATATTGATTTGTTCCATATTTAAAATAACATATTCAAATATAAAAATATGATCAACTACTGCAACGACATATTCGAGAATGTGTTCTTAATATTCGGTTATACATATTCCTTTGTTCAATATTTAAACTAACATATTCAGATGTGACAATAATATATATTACAATTCGGGATTGTGTTCTTAATATTCAGTAACACATATTACCTTTTTTAGTTTAAAAATTATGGCAACTATCTCCTAAATTTTAGCAATAAATAATGCTATTTAATTTTGGAAATTAAGTTTGAATTCGAAAATTATACCAGCTACGAAATCTCCTATAATTTCGCAAGGGGGATTTGATTTTTCTTATCCATATTTTCTTATTTTCAGGATTTTATTGTGTAAAAAACGTCCACATTTGTTATTGTAATCCATCAATCCTAACCACTAATATTACAAGATCCTACGCTCCTAATCCCTTCCCTCCCCCGTTTCTCTATAACACCCGTTTCTCTTGAACCCTCCCCTATATATATATATATATATATATATATATATATAGGGGGAGGTTCCGGTAGAAAGGTGTTTATAGTGGAAAGTGAGAGTGAATGTAGTGCATTGGATTAGCCATAATTAACGGTGATATTTGATGTTCCATTTTAAGTAAAATGGGGTGAATATAACTACAATAAATTTCATTTGCAAAATAAATCCACATTCCTTAAAAGTAGCAACTGGGTGATTTCAAAAAAAAAATAAAAAGAAAAGATTCAATATCTGCCTACAAAAATCACGTAATCTTTTTTTAATTTTGTATTTCCTCATTTATCAATCAATTTGACATGTTTTTAATTTCAATTAAATATAATATTTTTTTCTAACTAATTGATATCGACATAATTATTTTATCTTCATTATCGCATTCTGCCAAATGAATATTAACGTGATACACAATGAATATCTATATTTGTTATAATGAATATAATAATTAGTAATTGTATAATCTCATTAAAATTTCGACAACTACATCAAATTCAATAAATATTGTTATATAAAATTGTGAATATCAATTTACATTATAATGCATACATAAGTTGAATCGAAAAGCTATGCAAATATCATTATTTGTTGATAAAAATATCATCTCCTAACACAGTGAATATGATCACCTAGTTACATGAATATCACTAGGTAATGTGGTGAATATGACCAACCATTTTACATATCACTATTTACACGACTATGAGTGAATACGACCATCTAGTTACATGAATATCACTGACTAATACGGTGAATATGACCACCCAAGTTACACTTCTCTTTCGTCTCCAAGCAACGACTTTGGGTTCTGTCGATACCCCTACAAAAGCAAACAAAAATTGTTAATAGTCGACAAACACCATCAAAAACTCCTAAATCAAACCTTTAAATCACCGGAAAAAAAAAACTTGACCTTCTTGGTACAATTAATCTGCTCAAATGTACAATACATAGCATATCAACTTTGAGAAAAGGGAATATCAATGTGATGTATAATGAATATCAATTACTATTTTCTACTTATTCACAAAAGTTTAATCATTGACTTGGTGCATGAATATAATCGCTGTATTCAATGAATATCAAAGAAGTAACAACGAACATCATAAAATACATGAGTGAATATGTTGGCATCATAAATCGAACATATATAAATCGTATTATGTAAAAAATACTTGAAATCGATCAAATCAATGAACCACCACTAAGATCACAAATTACCAAAAAAAAGGAATCGATCAAATCAATATCTCTTAATATCCCAATAAATATCACTATAAAATAAATGACGAATATTAAATCTGATAATCCAATAAAATATAACAAAAGAAATCAAAAACACATACTTCATTAAAATTAGGATTCATGGGACCATTCTCATTTATTAGGTATGCATTGAACAACAATATATTGTCTACATCATCTACGTAAACAACATACTCAGAATTGTGGCACCTAAATAAAAGCACTTATAAAATAAATAATATCAAAAGGAAAAGTAGTACAGTGAGCGATAGCTATTTCTTCTCCCACATGATTAATATTGTTTAGTGCTTACCCTCAATATATTGTCCGGACGATATTTTCACCGCTCATCTTAGCATATTGTCACCGCTTAGATATAATTAATTATGCTGGATTTTAACTCTTGGATGAATTTGAATCCGGCTCGCTGTGGTGTGCACGATGATGAGGTGTAATACTAATGTAGTGGTCCGGTGACGATGGGTGGTGTCCGACGACGAGAGACAAGAGGGAAGAGATTCAGATTATGGGAGGGAGGGAGGAGGAGAAGAAACATCGTTTAGGTTTTTTGAGAGAGAAGAAATGTATATCGGTTTGGAAAAAAACGATTTATGAGAGAGATTAATATATCTTAAATGGAATCCCTAAAAAATCTCATGAAGGAGAAATCTGGTGAGATGCTCCTATCTATTTATGGTGCATCTATTTTTAATAAATCCTAGACGTTAATATATCTTTATCTAATGGTCTATAATCATCCTCACTTTCTACTCTAAAAACCTTTCTACTAGATCCTAATACTATATATATATATATATATATATATATATATATATATATATATATATAAGATCACATTGAATGTTTCTGTATGCATTTTGGCAGAGCAATTTCATCTATTTTGTGTTCTCTACACAAGTGTGATTGAAAGCAATGGATTTGGCCTCGAGAGGATTGTTCAGCTTAATGGCCACAATCGATTACAGTGTTCACAGAAAAGGCATTGTCCACTTGAAGGTATACTCTTCTCAGCCAAAAGCATTTAATATGAGTTAATATTTCAGTGAAACAGATTGAAGCATTAACAAAATTTATAATACCATAATCTTTTCTTTAGTAACTAAGGTGGTGGAAATACGGTGACCATCTCTGCACTCAGCCAAGTTATGAGAAGGAAGACAAACCTGCTTGCCGCATTTACTTCTCTACGTATGAGATAACAGGTATGTTTATAAGAGGGATCCATTTCTTCTCTGGAAACATCTTACTGTACTTTCTTCTCATTCGTTTCTTTTATTGTACTCATATAGGTAGACATCAAAATTGTGTAGCTTACTTTATCACACGTTTATATCTGAATTCGGACATGAACAAGTCGTCGTAAATGATATCCCGTGATGTATAATTGACTTAGTTGAATTGGATATTTAATATAGTAACACTTTCCTCTCAAAAAAGGATTCGTATAACAACTACATAAATTAGATATATATATATGTGCATTGAAACTAATTATATGAGTATGTGAGTGAAAACTAATTATATGAGTAAGGAAAAAAAGATAGCCTTGAAGAACAAATAAATGCAAAAATGCACAAATAGATTGTCCTAAATGTACAAATTGATGGTATTGACACATAAACATAAGTTTATTTCAATTCACAAATAAGGGTATAATAATGAACAAACAAGGTTATATCAATGAACAAATAGCGATATATTCATGAACAAATAGGGTATATCAATGAACAAACAATGGACAAGCAAGGTTATATCAATGAACAAAAAAAGGTTATATCAATGAACAAATAGAAGTATATCTATGAACAAATAGGATATATTAATGAACAAACAATGGACAAACAAAGTTATATCAATAAACAAAAAAGGTGATATCAATGAACAAATAAGCCATGAATAAAATAGGCTATATTAATGAACAAATATGAATATATCAATGAACAAATATGGGTATATCAATGAACAGATATGAGTATATTAATGACCAAATAATATTGGTATACCAATGAATAAACAAGGTTATATCAATGAACAAATATGGGCATTAAGACCTCTTGATCTAGGCTCGGGTTTGTCTAAACTTGATGTCTAAGCATGGTAATCCATGGAGGTTGCGAAGCTTGATCCATCATGGCTCCTAAATGATCTAGAAGAGCATGAGTTGCATCTTGTATCTTTTTGTTCGAGTTCTTGTTATTGGTTCGTCAAATGCCACCATTAGTTTTTCCTCGACATCGTTAGGAGTCATAGACAGATAATTGGCATCAATTATTGAACTTGAGAAATCCTTCATGGCTCCTAAATGATTTAGAAGAGCATGAGTTGCATCTTGTATCTTCTTGTTCGCGAGTTCTTGTGATTGGTTCGTCAAATGCCACCATTAGTTTTTCCTCGACATCGTTAGGAGTCATGGACAGATACTTGGCATCAATTATTGAACTTGAGAAAAGTAGACCTTTGGGGTTCAACTTTTGCTTATATGTTGTAGACAACTTGGAAGTATCATAATGACCTTATCTTTAATAATCAGAACACCATTTCTGGTTTGAAAATAATTATATGTGCATCAAAAACTAGATAATATTGTATACATACACATAGATAATGTTAAAATATAAAATTAAAAAATTAAAAAAGTTTGAAATCGATGAACATTGTTATCAAAAACTCGATGCACAATTAGTTAGTATTGATGAACAAATAGTGAATATGGATGAATAAAATGATAGTTTTGATGAACAAACTGGGCGCGTCTCATAAAAACGTATTTTTCGAAAAATACGTGAATAATACGAAAAAAATTCTTTTGTGCCGTATTTTATTGAAAAATACGCGAATAACACGGGAAAAATTCGCCCGTGCCATATTTTATCATTTTTAATGAATGTTTAATCAGGGGCGTCGATTTTTTAGAAGGGATGATAGAGCATATATGTATTGGTTTTAGAGCATGTTTTTATTCACATTTTATGCATTTTTAGATAGAGTTTTACTTTAAGTTGTAGTTTTGTTTTGTTTCGGTTTAGTTCGGAATCTAGGCGCTTTTGTGCTTTATTTAAGGTTAGAAGGTGAAGCATGGTGGATATGAAGCTAAGGACCGGAGCTAGGAGCTTAGGGGACTATGGTGGATTTTGATGAAGCTTAGAGTGATACAAGTGAAGATTGAAAGAGCTAAGGCCCAAGAGCTTGTGTAAGAAGAACGCTTAAATCCGGGCTATGCATTGACATTGTTGTTTTGACACCTCTATCTTGCAATGCTTGGTTTGGGAGCTATAGAGGTCGGATGAAGCTGAATTTGGTATCAATGGAAATCTAACTCGAAGATCTACAATTCATTTTTTTTACTTCGAGTCCAAATTCCAACTCGAAGGGGGTCAAAACAGCCTCTAAAGTGTCGCTAGAGTTGCTGCAGGCAGAGCGCGGGCAAAGTGGCCATAGCGCGACCGCGCTTTTGAGGGGACCAAACCGCGCTTCGGCACGTTGATCCGACGCCGATTTCGAGCCTTCATGTTATCTTTTGGGCCGACTTTATTAATGTTTTTGGATATTTTTAGACATAATATAAATACTTTCCTTAGGATTTTATTTGGAGATTATGCTATCTATTGTTCTAGTTTTATGCTATTGAAGAATTTGGAGATTTGTGGGAGACAAAACCCTAGTTTTGCAATTGAAGATCAATTTGATTCTTGTAAGTTTTATTTTTCTTCAATGACAATTTCTAGCTAATTTTCTTATGTCCAACTAGTTAGTTGAAGTTGTATGCATGATTGTTTGTGAGATTTGAATTATTTCTATTTGCCTTGACTAGATTAAATCTCTCCGTGCTTAATTGATTAAATTCGCTTAGGATTGTAATAGATTGGCCACCTATTCTACTTCTAGATTGAATTACAAGTAGAATAATTAAATAGACGATGAAATTTGATTATTCATGGATGAATCCTTTGATTAAACTTATAGACGGTGGAATAAGGTTAATCAAAGGCAGAGAATTTAATCACAAGACGTCATGAATAGACGGTGGAATTCATGATTATTGTTTCTCCATATTTGAATCTTAAATCACTTTTCTTACTTCGTTTTAATTAGTTTAAATTACTTAGATTTTTAGTTTACAATCACAAAATCTCCCCCTTAATTTAGTAACATTACTTAAATCCGAATAATCCGATTCAATGTGGGTTCGACCCTTGCTTCCACTTTACTAAGTTTAGGAAGTTAGGAATTTTCTTTTTCAATGCTTTTATAGCGACGTAAAAGTGCTCGTCAAGGGACGAGCAAGATTTATTCTTAATTCTCACCTAGGCGACTGATGAGGTATTTTTCAATCGTTTACCTATCAAAGAATCCTAACTTAACCAATCTGAGTAGAATGGTAAGCAAGGGTCGATCCCACAGAGACTCTTGTATTTGTGTTATTACTTGTATGCCAAGTAACTAATATGGGGGGGGGGGGTTATTGATTTGAAAGTCTAAACTACTATGCAAATTGAAAACTAACTAAGAATGCAAATATGATTGAGTTAACAAATATGAGAAAAGCGTGTTCAACTAATTAGATCCATCATGATATTGCTATATTGATCATCGATTCTCTTGATTCTTTTCTCACTTGAATAATCTATTGTGGATAATGATCCTATTAAGGACTAAAACCCAAACTTCATATTTAGTTGATAGAACTACCAGTCTAACAATCCTAATTATCTAACAACCTAGAAGACCTTCTAGATTCAATTAAATAACAGCTTGACAATTCAAGTTATCAATAGAAACAAGCACTTAGAGCAACCAGACATCTAAGTGACTTGTGAATTTATTCCCTACTTTAATCAACTTGTCCAACCGGTACTAAATTAATTAAAGTCTACTCTTGATCGAATTAACTCCAACCGGTAATTAATCAGATTCAGTTTTAACTAGAAATTCTATTAGGTAGCTAATCTCATAAAACCCTAATTTAGATTCAATTAAGCACATGGAATAATTTCTATTCAAGTTTGTCGAGAATCAATTAAATCTCACAACTATACACAAATCATGACTTCAATAACTAGTCAAACACAAGAGAAATTAGCAATGCATAATTGAAATTAAAATCAAACTTACAAAGGTTCAAAGGTTCTTCCTTGAGAGAAAAACCTAGCCTCCAAAAGTTGTAAATTCAAGTTGTGATAATGATAGAGAGAGAAAACTAAAAACAAGGTTTAAATACCCCTAAGATATACAAAGATCAAATTATCCCGAAATACAATCAAACATGTCGGTCAAGATCTATCTTAAGCCCATCTCGAAGCCCAAAACTCGCGGCCCAACTCTCTAACACGGGAACAGACGACTCGGGCATTCCTGGGGTGGCGCGGCCGCGTCAATTGTATCCAAGCCCGCGGCATACCTCGGTTCAGTACTTCAGGTGACACTTCGGAGGCTGTTTTCACCCCCTTCTAGTTGGAATTTGGACTCGGAGTAAGAATATGAATTGTAGTTCTTGAAGTTAGCTTTCCAGTAATAGCAAATTCAGCTTCATGCGAGCACTATAACTCCCAAACCAAGCATTGCAAGATAGAGGTGTCAAAACAAGTTCTTCAATGCATAGCCCGGGTTTAGGCGTTTTTATCCTTCAAGCTCTTGGGTCTTGGTTCTTCCAATCTTCACTTGTATCACTCTAAGCTTCCTCAAACTTCACCATAGTCTCTTAAGATCGATCCCATCCATGCTTGTTTACCTAAAGATCTGCAAAACCGAATAAAACAAGCGCAAAACCCGAATTTCCTAGAAAACCTAAAAATCTAGGAACTAAGCTAAACTAAACTAAAACCATGCAATATAAACATAAATATGCACCCTAAACACTACCTAAATGCAAGCTATCAGCGACCATTCTCACACGGCTCTTTCTCTAATTAATGACCTACAATATTTAACACAGACAACCAAAGCATAAGAAACCATCCCTTAGGTTGACATCACACTCACCATCATAATCGGTGGGCATTTTTTCAAATCATAGGAAAGGTTGGTGCCTAAATTTGAGCTAAGGCCCATATTATCAGTATCAGTACTATCATAAAAGAGCATGAGATTTTACAAAGAATAGTTAATTTCCATAAAAACCAGCCCTTTCTCATATATTTACCAAAATACCAATAGTGAATTTTCATAAAAATCACCCCTTTCTCATATATTTACCAAAATACCAATAGTGAATTTCCATAAAAACCTGCCATTTCTCATATATTTACCAAAGTACCATTTTCATTTACCAATCTTTACAAAGAAGATATTGAAGGTTGGAATTCCCTTACATATGGGTCTCATTTATCTTAATTCACTAATAGAATAATCTTAACTTATAAAATAAAATGAAGTGGATTTAATTAATTTACAAATAAATAGAATGAAGATATTTTGGATTTTACTGATGTAGAAGTTTAAATTTTATGCCTATGTAGAAGAAAGAGAATGTTTGTTCAAAAAATGAAATAAGAAATTTGGGTTAAACTTCACCATTGAAGGTTCTCTTAGTTTATTTTTTTTGTTAAAAGTGGTTTGTTATTTCTTCCTGAAGTTAATCAAATACTCCATCCTCACAAGTTACGAGATGCAATCATCATCAATGTTTCTATTTGAACATTATTCACGAATTTATATCCATTTGTCTTCTTTGTTATCTTATCTTTGTTATCTTATCTTGTTATTATTTATATTTCTCTTTTTTGGTAACTTACAAGATGCAACCATCCCCAATATTATTTATTTATTATAATTCTTATTACCGCGTAATGTTAATTTCAGTTTATATATGCTACTTTCCTTAGTGTATGAAAATCCCCAAAATAACAAATCAGAAAGTGTAATAATATATTTCTCCCAAGTCCGTCGTTCAAGCCTGATTCTCTCTTGTTTTGGTCCCCTTCCCTGAAAAATGAGAGCAAACTTTGACATAAAGACATTACGACAAAAAAATTCAATTAAGAACAACAAGTTCATGTATTTGACAAATTTATTTGTGATTTTTCTTCTTTATATAAATATTATATACTCACTGATCAGTGATCACTAATCGCCAAATCTTATTTGATTTTCATGGCCACCCATGTTAGAAATTCTAATACACTAATATACATATACCATATAAATCGCGTGTGCAACGCACGCGCCCTTCCACTAGTATAAAAAAGCATGAAAATATATATTTCTATTCAGGTCAACCGGAATTGAATGGTTAATCATATGCCAAAATATATCAAGTAGTCATTCGTAAAATAATACTCCCTCTGTCTCGATTTGTTTGTCCAAAAGGACAGTTTTTGTGGTTATTAAGAAGGATGTAAAGTAGTATTGGTAATTGGAAAAGTGGATAAAAGATGAGATTAATTAGGGGTATGTTTGTAATTTTATAGGGATAAAAGATGTAAACTAGTATTGATAATTAAGAAAGTGGGTAAAAATTGATTTTAGGTAGGGATAATAATGTAAGAAAAGTATAATTATAAAAGAAAAGTGGACAAATAAAAGGGAATGCCTGAAGAAAAAAAACTGATAAACAAATGTTGGACAGAGAGAGTAGTAAGTTCAAGTAAAGGGGATATTTATGCATGATTGATCTTGAAAATTGAAATCATATGCAGTTCAAAGTTTCAGAAAAAGGTGGGTAACTTTTTTATACTTTTTTTTTTTGATAAAATGAGCTAAACGCTCATTACAAGGCCAACACTAGATTACCTGTTACAAACAAGGCTAACCTAAATCATCACAGCGGATGATCTTTAGAAAATCAAATAATAGAGGATGCTCACTGAACCAAGATTTACAAAAAGAAAAATCAACTGGATCTAACAACGATCCAGGGAAGAAATTAGAAATAGAAAAACTAAGCTGAGGGGAACTAAAAACCCGCCTGGCAAGAAAATCTGCCACTGAATTGCACTCCCTGAAACAATGATAAAACACCACACAAGGAACCAATGCAACAAAGTGACGGATATCATTGACTATTGTCTGAATTTCCCAAGGAACTTTCCAAGTTCTTTTTAAAAAATTAATAAGAATTAAATTAACTCCTTCAATAATAAGACGCTGAATTTGTAACGAAACCGCACTTCTAACACCTTCTAGTAAGGCAAGTGCTTCCGCTTGAAGGACCGAACTGGGTAGTTGTTCCTTACGATCAAAACTAAGAATCTTACTTTGATGGTCTCGAATTAAAAAACTCGAAAAAGTCGCAGAGTTATTTCGTTTAGAAGCATCAAAATTAAGTTTCGACCATTGCGGAGGTGGCCTAATCCAAGAGCATTTAGTTTTCCTTTTAGGACGAGTGACATGTTTTGGAACTAACGACGGACGAGCCAAAACCCACTGTAAATGTTGAGAGAAGGCTAAATCACTAGGAAGCAACGAAGAAATAACCCTAGAAGGATTGAAAATTTTAGCATTTCTATGTCCCCAAATAAACCACCAAAGAAAACAAAGAACATTACTATTTTTATTCGAATTTATAGTAGAAATAAGATTATCGATAAAAGTACCTGAAGAAATGATTTGAAAATTGACATTCAACTTAGACTCAAGTTTAGAAATCATATTTTGTGAAAAAGGACAGTTAAAGAACAAATGATTCAAATTTTCTTCCTCACTTGAGCATAAGGAGCAGGTACTATAAACACAATTATAGAACCGATTTAATCTATCTGTAGTAGGAAGACAATCTGCACAGGCTTTCCACAAAAAAATTTTAATTTTTGGAGGAAGAGACGTCTTCCAAATCCAAGCAAATTCATACTGACGATCAGGCCTGGCTAAAGAAATCATGCAGGAAGCAGATGAGACTGAAAAAGCTCCATCCGAAGAAGGAAGCCAGATCAAACGATCCTCAGAGTCAGACACAGGGATTCTAATAGAAGCAATTAAATTCACAATTGAATCAGGAAGAAGCAAGCTCAAATATGCCAAATTCCAAGAACGACCAGGACTTATAAAAGCCGATACTTTTAAATTAATATTATTATTATCAAAAAAAGAGAGCAAATCAGTATTTTTCACCCAAGGGTCTTTCCAAAAGTTGATAGAGTGTCCATTTCCAATAGTCCAAAATAAACCCTTAGCAAAGCTTTCTCTAAGATTTAACAATCTACCAAATTGCCAGGAACTATTTTTTTTCCGAAGTTCAAAAATCGAAGAGGAACCCAAATATTTTTCAGTAATAATACGCACCCAATAATTAGTCGGATTAGTATAAATTTTCCACAAAAGCTTCAGTTGCAGGGAAATATTAATAGTTTCAGCAGAGCGAAGACCCATTCCCCCAGACTCTTTAGGAGAGCAAACTTTATCCCAACTTATAAGAGGGTGATGATTAGGAGTAAACTTGTTCCAGAAAAAAGATTTATTAACTTTATCAATTTCACAAAGAATGCCTTTTGGAAGCAAAAAGCTTTGCATTAGATAATTAACCTGTCCTAGCAAGTTAGATTGAATTAACACAGCTCTACCTGCCTGGGAAATAGAGTTGGCTTTCCACTGAGAAAGTTGTTTTTTCAATTTGGTAATAGATTATGTGAATACAGAATTTTGAACCCTTCCCTTGAGAATAGGAATACCTAGATATTTTTCCATTGAAGTGGTAATTTGAATATTAAGAACACTGGCAAGAGACACTGCCGCCTGACGGGAAATATTTTCCGAGACCTGAAAACTACTTTTATGGTAATTAATCGAAAGACCAGAAATCCTTGAGAAATTATCTAAGAAGCTTTTAATATAATTGATATTAGAATGAGATGCATTAGCAAAAATAATAGTGTCATCTGCAAAACTAAGAAACGGCAAACATATTCCATTTTTAACTAACTGTATTCCAATAAATTTGGAATCCAAAGTCGATTGTAATTGAAGGGTTCTAGCTAGATATTCCATAGATATGATAAAGATAAAAGGAGCCATCGGATCACCCTGACGAATGCTACATTGTGGTGAAAACTCAGTCCCAGGCTCATTATTAACCAGGACAGAAGAAGAAGAAGTTGTAATACATGCCATAACTAGATCAACCCACTTGACATGAAAACCAAATTTAAGAAGAATTAGCTTAATAAACTTCCAATCAAGCTTATCATAGGCCTTTTCCATGTCAATTTTCAAAGCCATCCAGCCTTTTTTCCCCTTTTTCTTTTTATGAAAAGAATGAAAAATTTCATGAGCAATTAGTATATTATCTTGAATAAGTCTACCTTGAACAAAAACACCTTGAAGAGGATGAATTAAATTTGGTAAGATAGAGGCAATACGATTAGCTAGAATTTTCGTAATTACTTTATAAATAGTATTACAAAGGCTAATTGGTCTAAAGTGATTAATATTTAAAGGAGAATCAATTTTAGGAATTAGTGCTATAAACGATTTGTTAATAGAACGCAACATATGACCCGAATGAAAAAAAGCTTGAACTGCCAAAACAACTGAGTTTCCAACAATATGCCAGTAATGTTGGAAAAATCTGCCGGAAAACCATCCGGCCCAGGAGATTTATTAGGAGCAAGATCGAAAACAGCAATTTTAATTTCAGCTATTAAAGGCGTTTTGCACAACATCAAATTATCAGAATCTGAAACCAAGTTAGGAATAATATCTAAATCAGAATTACTAACAGAACAAGAAGGATTAAGGGTAAACCGGTGAGCAAGCTCAGAAGTAATTTTTGCAGAGATTAATTCATGATCAAACAAAACAACCCCTTCATTAGTCTGAAAGGAAAGGATTCTTTGTTTATAAGACCGAATTTTAGAGACAGATTGAAAATATTTTGTATTTCTATCCACATTTTGCAAGTGAGTAATTTTTGCTCTTTGTTTCCAAAAATTGTGCTGAAAATCTAAAAGGGCATTATATTTATTTAAATGAGCTTGTAGTTTATTAATAGTGTTAGTATTATAGGGATCAACTAATAAATCCGATTGAAGCGAAATTAGCTGATTTTCTGAAATTTTGAGTTGTTCATAATTATTATTAATATGATGTTTTGCCCATGCTTTTGAGTAAGTTTTCAAAAGATGTAATTTCATCGAAATATGAAACATAAAAGATCCCGACATGTGATAACTCCAAACTTTTGAAACCGAGGGATGAAAGGACGAGATACACATCCAAGCATTTTCAAAACGAAAAGGAATTTTCCGAAAACTTTTATTTTTTCCCAGCGACAAAGTTATTCGACAATGATCCGAGGTGGTAAAAGGATGATGTTGGACTACAAGCGACGGAAAAGGTTGAGTTAAAGATTGTTGACTAAGTACTCGGTCCAATTTTTCGAAGACATTATTCTGAGCCACCGAACTTTTACGCCAAGTGAAAGGAAAGCCCGGAGTTTTAGATTCTACTAAACCAAACTGATTAGAAAAATTAAGGATTCGATTAAATCTACTAGGTAAAGGAGGAACACCTCCTAACTTGTCACTACAGGATGAAATTTCATTTAGGTCTCCTATTAACAGGAAAGGTAACTGATTTTGAGAAATTAAAAGAGCAAGAGACAGCCAAAACGGAGTTTTAAGAGCCTCTCTAGACGGAGCATAAACAAAAATTAAAAGAATAGTTTGGTTAAGGTATGAATATTGCATAATAATTAAATTAGAGGATTGATGATGAAGAACACATTTACGAGTTTCAGAATTGCCACCAATCAGGAGCCAAAGACCCCCTTTAGAACCTATAGAGGGACAAGAAATAACAGTTTGGAACCCAGAGTTTCGAATTATAGCTAGGTTAGGATCATTTTCAGTTTTAGTTTCCGCCAAACATAAAAAGTTAAGTTTATTTAATTTTCTAATAAACCCAACTTCTTCCCAGAAGTTTGGCCTACGAATTCCTCTGATATTCCAATATCCTATATTCATAAAAAACCTTGTTGATAATAAAAGAAAAAGATTGAATGATCTAAGAATTTGAGCAAATAAAAAGAAAGTACGAGAAGAAATTTAAACAAAGTTAAGTAGGCGAAGCAAAGTACATTCAAACAATAGGCATGTGAGACCATGTCAAAGCAAGGAGAAAGTAAAAGAAACAAACGAATAAAAAGCTTGTTTTGAACTTTGAAATTTCTGAGGATTATACTAACAAGGCAACCAAAGGTACAAATTATCAATCCAAAAAAGAGCATCTTAGAATTATACATAAACATAGAAATAAAGAGGCAAACCAACACTTGCATTATAAGAATAAAACAAGGCTGAAGGGGAAATACCCTTTTAAAACAAAACCTATGAAATATAAGAATCAACAAATAGGTAACAATACAAATTAAAATACAACAGTTTTGATACATAAGTTTAGCACAAAAAGCTACAAAAGAAGAATAGGAAGTGATGTCTTGATGTTTGAATCTGAAACTGACCCGCAACATTCCCAAACAAACAAAGAGCTTGCAAACAAACCTGCTAAACAGAACAGAAAATACTGGATAAAAGCATATGCTAAGGCAAAATTTTAAACAAGGAAAGTTATAGAGACAACACATGAATACCATAATATAACAAGTCAAGTACAATAAACCATAATATAATATTTCACAACCAATCCAGGAGAAACTGGATAGTACATCAGACTTACACAAGAAGGCATTACATATTTCAAAAGTAGGCATACCAAGGATGCCAAGGCCCAAGCACACAACATCAAACATCTTAAGTGACAAGGGAAACTGAAAATAAGCAACATAAGGGAAACACACTAAATAAACTTGAAGCATTAGGTTATTAAAACAAAAAACACCACATTTTAAGAGGGCACTAATCATTAAACAACTGCTTTTTTTCCACGGGTCTTCTTAGGTATCTTGGGGGCAGAAGTTGCATCAACTAGATCCTTTAGAAGATCAGAATCTTTGCGCTTAGAGGAGTCAGAAGTACTCTCCCCGGCACAAGCAATGTCCACTGCATTCATTTGGTTCCTTAGTAAAGTGTTTGTGGACTCAGCCCCAATGTCCATACCAGTCGACCCCAAATATGGCAGCTGAGGAATAGAGCTAGAAGCACAAGGCAGCCCTAAACCCACAGGCACCAAGGGGGAGGCGCAAAGGAAGGGTGGGATCATCATTGTCTCAGGGATAGGGGCATTTAAGTTGGCAATAGCATAGGCAACTTGCTCACGAGCTTGCAACAGAACAACAGGATTAGTAAATAGCACAGGATCCATAGTTGAGATCATTTCAAGAGTGACCAGAGGATTGTAATGAGGAATAGCAGTGAGAGGGTTGAAATCTGAGATTCCCACCCCAGCAGAGGGAAGAACCACAGAGGGACCAGCATTAGAAGCAACCTATTTTTGTGAGAACATAGGAGAAATTACATTGGATCTTACAAAAGTGGGACCATTAACAGTCCTAGCAACAACAGGTCTAGATGCCATGTTTCCATGCAAGCTTATATTTGTTTGTTGAATAAGTTCAGCCTCAGCTGAATCCTCCATCACACTTAGTTTAAAGCTCCTTGGCTGAATGTTGTTGAGAGGACACTCATCAAAGGCATGAGAGGCCTCCCCACAGCATCCACAACCCTTGGAAACAGTCTCATACCAAACTTTTAGAGTCAATACTGAACTAGAGTGATTTTTGATTTTAACACTACCCTTGAGAGGACAAGTGATGTCCACATTCACAAGCACTCTACAGAATTTCATTTTGTTCTTTGTGTTTGACACCTCATCAACCCTTATAAGATGACCAACAAGATTATCCCTCAAGATAAGATCCAAGGCTGAGGAGTTATAGAGGTAATAAGGGAGAGAAGGAATCCTAACCCAGATATCAGCTCTAAGGATTTCATTAGAAGTTGGGTTAAACTCAGGGTAAAAAGGGATAACAGCCACCAATTTACCTTGAACAAGATAGGGTCTTTTGTTCCAAACTAAATCTCTAGCTTCTCTATTAGAGAACTTGAACAGAATCCAAAAGTTAGCAAACTCTTGAAACTGCACTTCTCCCTTAACAGATTCTTTCAAGACTTCCTTCATTTTGCCATTGATAAGATTAGTAGATATAGGTTCCTCCACCATCTTGAGTAAAAGAGAGAAATTCATTAGTTCATGAAGGTATTTTTTGACAGATGGAATGGCAGTTGGGTTTGGAAGAGGAATCTGGGCATTGAAACCATTAGGATTCAGAATATCAGAACTTGGGACAAAATTCACTTCAGGAATTGCCTCAGGAGAGCCATCAGAAAAGTGTGAAAGGGCTTCATGACAGGAAAGTGGTCCAGTAGGACTTAACAGATTGGGGAGAGGGAGTACAACAAGCTGAGCTTGTTCAGAGGATGAAGGAGGAAGAACCCCTTCAACCTCCATAGAGATAGGCATAGAATTAAGGATAGGAAAGTTAACCAAAGCATTCTCATAAGAACTATTTTGTGTCATTTTTTGATTATTGAGAGAGAATGTATGAGCTTGAGTACATAAACTGGTAGGATGATATAAGTCCTTATATAGAGGGAGAACCAAAGCAGAAGAGAAGTACAGAAGAATAGTAGTCTTACTATCATAAATTGCATGCAAAAGAGAGAGTAATAATAGTTGTGATTGGTCTAAGAAGAGGTCAACAGTAAACATGCAGAGAGAATATTTGCTTAAAGTTTCAAACCAATGTGAACACCATTTAATGAAACAGGAAGTAAATTTCGAACAGTAAATTTGCAGAGAAACTGCCTCTGCAACATTTAATATTTGGGAGGCTAGAGAAATGATTATGAAGGAGAGAATCTTAGTCAAAATAAATGCAAAGATTTGATCACAAAAAACTGAGCTATGACACCTCATAGATATTGCATGCAAAGTCTTATAACAAATGTAGGTGTGTAAACACAAAAGCCAGATGAAAGAAGTCATTAACTGTAATTGCAGCAGAGCAAAAAAAGATCTATACACATAATCAGATGTAAGAGACCATGAAGGGAAGAGTTTAAACATATACTTCATAATTTGAATATTCATTATACAAAAGCAAATACTAAGAGAATATATAAGAAAATTCAAAGGGTAACATGCCCATCTAAAAAAATTTAAGATATTAATCTGCCAAGGCAAAGGAGAAGGCCAAAACACATCAACAAACATAAGGATAAGCCAATTAAGTAAGAAGATATCATAACAAAGATAGAGATAAGTACAGTTAGAAAAATATAAAGGCACAAAGAGTGGTTTTATATTAAAAAGGAGCATGAACAGTAAATTGCAAATTTGGGCATCATATTGATTCAGCTTAGGCTTATGTGATAGCAATACAATTCTCAGAAGATGTTCATCAAAGCAATGAAGCATCCAAATTTCTTCATAGAAAGTAGAAATTCCCCAACCAAGAAGAAGAGACCCAGCTACAAATGTATCAAAATGATACATGAGCCAAATACAACAACCAACTAGTTGGGGACTGAGCATGCTACTAGAAATAATCAAATAAATCTTATGCAGAGAAGGCAACAACTCCTCAACCATTTCACAATCTAAAACAAGATTTAAAGATGGGAGCACTTGCTGCCAATTCACTACACAGAATGAACCAGAAGCAAGCTCAGAAGCTATCACAGGAAGGGTAAATACTCTAAGGTAATTACATTTGATCCTGTAGGATAAAGAGAATAATGAGAACCTAGAATGAATGAAAGATCTCAACTAGAAAATTACACAGATTTTCAAGACAGGCACACAAGAGGATATCTGAAATAAAACTTCCACCCAATATTTCACATCACAGTACAAACACAACATTTCAGTAATCCAAACTAGGAGAAAGAATCTTGGAAGGAATTCACTTGACAACATCAATCCAAACTTCAACAGCTCGAGCATCCCAACGCTTATAGAGCAGTTTAGCCAAAGTACAATTTCACATATGGAGATGAGGCAGGATGACAGCTCAAGCTGCAACCAACTCACACAGGGAGGATAAATAAGCAAAGAAGAGCCAGCTAATCTTTTAGATTGTAGAAAAATTAGGAACTAGCCATGCCGCATCTTAAAGATAAGAGTAGGGTTCATATAATTTGGAAGATAAATGTTCAATAAGGTTTCAACATAACAATGTTCATTCTCAAAGCACAATGAATCAGACAGGTTCTCAATCTTGACAAGCAATAACACCATACAAGAGAGAAGAGGTCCAATCCACAGCAAGTTGAGAAAAGTTTCAAACAACATAACCAACAGCAAAATAAGAAAAGCAAGAGAATAGGAAGAAACATTCACATAACCTGTAAAAGCGAGCATCCATAAACAGGACGAAGGGAGAGCTAAACTCAATCCCAACAACAGAAGCCAAAGAGCCCCGCACTTCAATCCCACAAATCCCTCAAATAAAGAGAGATCCATCGCAAAGAGAGCCAAATCCCAACACCCAGAAGCATACATGACAAGAATCGAGACCAGCAAAGGGGCTTTTGCACAAGAATCACTCCAAGATAACAAACTAAACTTTGAAATCGGAGAGCGCATCAGCCAAACCAAAGCACACATCAAGCAAGTTTCGAAAAGGGAAGGGATCTTGATGTAAGGGTCATATCGGCTTTGAAACCGACAAATGGTAAAGGGAATCAAAAACCATTGAGATCCCAAAAAGGGATTCAAAGGATCACAAAAACCTTATATCTAAGAACACAGGGAATGAGCAAACCAACATCTCAATCCAAGCTGGGGTAATAACGCCAGAATCAAAGCACGAATTAGAAAGAGGAAGACGAATTTACACAAGAGGAAGGCTGAGAGGAAGCAAAGAATCGAACAAGCAAGGAGCAAGAACACCCCAAAAAGGGGCATTAGAGCCGTCACAAGCAAAAAGGAGAAGGGAAAGGAGAGCGCGCGTGACAGCGCATTCTAAGCAATGGTAATCTGAAATGGTAACTTGCATGAAAGCAACAGAGTAAACGAGGGGTTTTTCATAACTTTTTTATACTTAACCAACTCAACTTTGTAAACATTCAACCAACTTGCCCGAATTGAAGGCTCAACGTAGCTTTGTCAAATCACACTAACAGCACCATGCTTATATTTTGTCATTCAAGTTTAAACACCACGCTGAATTAACATCAAAAATAGTTTCCTCTAATTAAGCTCTTACTATAGGAGGAAAGCAAATACGTTTAAGAGATAGAACAAGCTTAGCTTAGAGGAAATAACCTTAAGTCTGTTGCCAAAATCATGTCACTGTTAATTGTAAATTAGACCCATTTATGATGGTTAAAACAAAATAAAATAAAACTAAAAACAAATGCTAATCGCCCAAAAGAAACTAGGAAAATTCTTACCTTGTGTACTTTTAATATCCGAGGAGAGTGAGAATCTGAACAGATGAGCCTTGAGCAGGAATGCAGACAAAAGCCGGACCTGAAAGTGTTTAGCAGACCGTCAGCGATGTGACAAACAAAAGCAGCAGACTCAAAGTTAAGGGATGCATGTGTTTCGGCCGGCGCGAGTATGCAAGCGGCGGGCGCGGGCGGTTGTTGAGAGGATTTCTTGACAACAAATAAATTTATAATCAAGACCCCACTGTTGTATAACGAAGTCAGGATCGTTCCACAGGAAGCAAGGTTGTTCGTTTATCAATCTATTAAAAAGCAAACAAAAACAAACAAAAACACTCACAAGTAGCCTCGTTAACGACGTTGTCAGAGTCGTTAACGAACCACCGAACACAAAACACTTCAAATAACTACCTAACTAATTTCGGTACCGAGGCAAGTACTCAACAACGAAAATTCACTAGAAATAATTCAAATAAAACAAAGATCTAGGAGTAGGGACACCACAACATAGCCAAGCATATAAACTCGTAAGAAGATAAGATCATGCCTTCAAATAGATAGAGTCATCAACTTTCGTTGACTTACCAAGTAAATTAACAAACTTTCGTATCCTAATTCACTTAATTGCTTGTTTTGGATCTAAAGCTTGAAACTTTCGTATTCAAACAATATCAACCTTCAAATTACTAACTTTCTCTTTCAATCAAGTTAAAAACTCAAATCACCTCAACTTTCGTTTCGGTATAAACACAACAAACAAATCTTAATAAAAGATAAAAGGCATTCAACACTCAATCTTACTCATCAAACATGCTCAACTATGCCGGGCTTAACCCCGATCCTAGAAAAAGTAAACTACTCACTACTCATAACTAAGAAACTAATAATATCAATCAAAGGAAACATTGAAAACAAAACAAAACTCAAATTAATAAAAAAATATCGCCTTACAGAGATTCAGAAGAAACCGAAAACATCAAAATACCGAATCAAATTCACGACTAACTATCCCGATGACTTTCGTCTACCGAGCCTCTTCGATCACAACTCCGATCCGACTTCTCTCTCTCTCTCTGCCCTTCGAAATTCTCTCTACTCTAAAAATTCTTTTTAAAAGCTCTCTCTTTTCTATGCTAGATAGAAGGGTATTTATACTAAAAAGCTAAAAACTAAAAAGGCTAAAAGATATAAACTCTCCTAAAAAGATAGAAATAAAACTCTAAAAGATAGAAATAAAATCTAAAAAGATAATAAGACCTAAAATACATATTCTAACAACCCCAAAAGATTCTAAGAAGATACTCAACCGACACGGAAATAAATTCCCGCTCAAGATCGGTGAATTATAAAATCAAAACTTCAAATCTTCTCCTTCGTGACCTCGTTAACGAGCCCTCACAGCCTCGTTAACGAGCCTAGGCTTTGTTTTCTCCCACACTTCCTCTCGTAATCTTGAGCTCTGACTTCTTCAATCTTGTACTCCTCCGTCTTTCACTGTAACGCTCCAAATTCAGCTCCATATAGCTCTTTTCCTCGCTAAAACCTACAAAATACACAAAATAGCGTAGCTTCCACTCTTTTCATAGAAATATGCAAAACTATCTAAAAACACTCAAAACTAAACCTAAACTTAACAAAACTAAACCTAATAAGCAAAGAAAACCTACTAAAAACTATACTAGAAATGCGAATATCAAAATACCCCATACTTAGACTTGCTTGTCCTCAAGCAATAAACAAGACATTTAACCAAAACCAAAACAAACATACTCATCGAGACATAGCCATCTTCTAAAAAGCAACATCTGCACATGAGAAAAATATAGCAAAAGACTTTTAACATCCTCACACATATATGTACTTAAATAGACATAAGATAATACAATCCAACCTTACACGGGATATTGTGTTTCACTCAACTCTCAAGTGTTTAGGCTTATAAATTCAATCTCTCAACTCATCTTATATACAAAAACTCATAGAAATTGGAACTTATATCACCAATACTCTCCACCCAAGATCTGTCAAAACAAGCAAAGAATCATCAAGAGAACTTAGGGGGCTCAATGAAAAACTTCATAGAAGTTTCCATTCGGCCGAGTTGTAATGAGGCTTGGTAAAAGACAAAAAGGCGTGGAAAATTTTGGTCATGTGGTGCTAATAATATCCGGGAATCAAAAGACTCCTAAAAATTCACATATATCCAAAAACTCTCATAAAAGAATATACCAAACTCTCTTTTCTTTATGCACACTTATTTTCACTCACCCTTTATTCTCCTAGAAAGTGTCATAACAAAATAAAAGAATCTCTGATATTATTTATAAATACAAATGCACTTCAACTCTTCACTTCCTTTTATCATTCTTCTTCTCTTTTTTTTTCTTTCTCTTATTTATCACCTCGCTGCCTCGTTAACGAACCCACTTCAGGGTCGTTAACGAGCTCCCGCATACATTCTTTCTTTTCTTTCTCACCTCCATCAAATACTTTATTTTGTGCATTTTTTTCTTATCAAGAGACCTTTCTTATTACATGTAAAAGCAAGAGACTTCCAATCTACCCTTCCCAAATATCCTTCAATTAAAGCAAAATATAAACAACTCCTTTCTTTTTAACACACCACAAAACTTACCTCTCCAATCTAAGTCCTAATTCCCGGATAGGGTCAAGCTTATCTCGGCTAGGGAATAATTTTTGTGGAGCTAAAAATAAAAGGTTTCAGGCTAGAATTGGTTATCAAAAAGAAGGGATAATGTAAAGGTAGATAGGGAATAATAGGGCTCATAAAAATAAGTTCTCCATCATATGATTTTCACAAGTAATGAACTAAAAATCTTATACAGGTCTCAAGAAATAGATAACCATCACAATTCTAAGAGATAATATGCATAAAGAGAGTAAATCACACAAGAAAAGAAGAGGGATTTATAAATGTTCTCCCTATAAGGCCAAAAATAACTCACAAGGTAGATTTTTTGTTGGATTGCATCATCTATGCTATAAAGTATATGTGCTCAATTTCATCAAATGCTATCTTCTTCTAAAACAAATAATTTCAAGTTGAGAATCCGGTTATACTTTTAAAGACATGCTTGCAAGGAATTATATGATTAAGTTAGCGATTGCTATCATAGAACTTAAGAAAGGGATATCTATCAATTCTAAAAATCTTTTTAGATTTTTCAAAAAATTTCAATTTTTTTTCCGATTTTTTATTTTTCCCGACATAAAGAAATAGAAGCTACATAAAACATATAAACACCTAGGACATAAGTCTTCTACTTTCTCCCACCCCATACTTAAAATTACAGTGTCCCCACTGTAAGAAAAATAAGAAGAGGGAAAAGAAAATAGAAAAGAAAACAATAAAAGATTAAAAAGAAAAAGAAAGACATAAAAACTTTCAAAGTTGTAAAAGTGGAAACAAGGAAAAACTTCATCTTCGAGTTGAATCAACGGTTCGGTGGAGGAAAGTAGTGCTCAAAGTTCCCCATGAAGTCGTACATCGTCCTCCAACGCTCAGCGTCCTCCGCCTCTCTCTGACGCTGCCTCTCATCCTCCATTGACATGCGAGCTGAATAGACAGATTCCCATCTATCCATCCTCCTATGAATGTGATCCTACTGGAGGTGAAGCTGCTGAATCCGTGCAAAAAGATCCTCGGACCATGGAGGTGGTATACTCGATCCTGTGTACTCGGGCTGAGGAGGTGGTGGGTAGTGAGTCTGGAAATGGTCTTGATACATCATCGGGTTGTAAGGCATGAGCCCATAGGCATGAGGGTCGACAGGAGCTGGTGGTGGGTCGACAGGAGCTCTCAGCACCTCGTTAACGAAGCTGGGTGCCTCGTTAACAGTGTTGTGATGGGGCTGGAAATGGTCGTTAACGAGCCTGGTGGGCTCGTCAACGAAGATGCTGCTCCCTAAAACCTTCGTGTCGATGTCTTCTTCCTCGTAATTGAGCTCCTCAGTGCCGCCCTCGGTGTCGGCCTCTTCAGTGTCGTTTCCTACTACCTCGGTGTCCTCTTCGTCATCTTCATCTTCATCTTCATCCATGGCTTCCCGCCAAAACTTCCGTCCTTGTAGGCCGGTTCAACTCTCTCTTCGGCCAAAACGTTGCGGCTAGGACTCTAAGAATAATCCTGAAGATGGGGTTGATGATGGTTGCCCCGGATAATGCCGCGGTGGAGGATTGAACCTCCCCGGTGATGTAGCTCCAAGTGCGGGTCACTCGTAGTCCTTCAAGCTG